>CM041777.1:96435959-97035959 GCA_023374045.1 Limonium bicolor | reverse complement strand
ATACATGCTTTACATACAACATACACATATACAATACGTTATACAATTCAAGATAACAATACAATGGCACACACACTACTTACCTTCACCGTGTTAGCCAAATTACGCATCCGGGTTAATCGGAATGCTTATTACTCTTTTACTCGTTACATGCTGCTTATTCTTACTTTACTTACTTACTTCCATTTACTTTACTTACTCATTCTTACTTACTTACTTATACTCAAGTTAAGTCGGTATGACCTCCGGCCCGGGGACTACACCGTCCCACCACCGGGATTTACTTGACTCACCAATCCGGGATGCTACCCACTTAAGGGATTTGGGCCGCGGACCAGTTTAAGAGTCAGGAATCGGATCCAACCTCTTGTGTCTCCTCATCCTCACGCGTGGCCGAAACTATATCGGACTTCTACTCATTCAAATTTAATTACCAATTTAAGTTAGATTGGTTAGCTTGTTAGGAATCAGTTAGAAGTCCAATCACAAACATGTTCGGTCACAGTACAGTGTATCATTCATACACACATTCATATTCATCCATACATTTCATGAATTATACAAACTGAGATTTAAAGAAAATATACACAACATACCACACTACATATTCACAAGTAAGCATGATAACCCGATTCGTGCATTTATCTTATTTGGTGATCAATTAGCACACAACACACAAATCAGAGTAACCAAGATAGCATACGGGGCAAGAGGAATTCATACCGTTCACCGTTGTACGTGTTTCCAACGTTCCTCCGGTGTCACAAATCAAATCCTATGATATACACAATCGAATGATTAATCTAACTATCATTAACTTAATTCGATTACTCTTACATTTCCTAACTCATACTTACTAAGTCTTTACCTTCTTACACTTGTATTTCATTTACTTACTTTCATTACTCATCCATGGTTTACTTACATATATGTATACATATGTATAGGTGGGTATACACATATATATATATATATACTAGTTATAATCTTAGTTTTTTTTGTAAGTTTTGGGTCGTCCGACCCAAGCCCTAGGTCGGACCATTCCAGTAGTTTCGGTTTTGTTGTCTATGCTCTGTCCGACCCACGTCCAACTCACCCTCTGGGTCGGACAGAGTCAGAAACTTCGACGACGGAATTTTTTTGCCTGTCCGACCCACGTCCGACTCACGGCCCTGGGTCGGACCGTTCCAGAAAGATTTATTTTTGTTGCTTAAGCCCTGTCCGGCCCACTGTCCGATCCAGGCTCTGGGTCGGACGGTAGCAAATTGTGCTACAGGCCTTATTTTTCCTTCCCAATTTCACCCATTGCTTCCCCAATCTTCCTACATACATCCTAACATGTTTTAGTACTATTTAAACACTCTAAATCATGCTAATTCATTTCTTAATTCATTACACAAATCATATACTAACTTATACACATAATTCTCCTAGTTTCAATTCAACACTTACACAGTTTTCTTCCTTAATGCATTTCGCTACAGTTTCTGACCCTTACACTCTCCTTCTATAACTCCCTCTTCTAATGTCACTTCTAACACTTCTAATACATTACCATACATTAACTATCTCTCCTAATATACCCTCTATCTATCTCAACCAAAAATCTGTTACAACCTACATTATTCACCTAGTTTTCAATTCATTAAGTGTTCTAATCCTAGGTAAATTTTGCCATAGTCTCCCCTATATTTTTATATTCTCCCCACATTGTTTCACTCACACCTCATTACTAAATTCACCTGTTTTCATTAGCATCAATATACATACCTCTCATAACCACATACCAACACCAAAACACTCATAAAAATTCCTGCACTCAACATCACAATCCCAATATAGTTCGTGACAGTTTTAATTGTTTTCAAAGCTTCAATACAATTTAATTCTTCCTCTATACTACACTATTGTTCATTACCATTCTACAATGCAATTTTTACTTTAAAGTCTGTTACACATACATATATGAGGTTGCACAAAGGTGAGCTTGATTACCTTGTTTTCTTCTTCTAGTTTTTCTTCCCTTCTTCCCTTCTTCCTTCTCTCTCTCTCTCTCTACCGATTATAGTCTCTCAACAAATCTAACATTACAACCCATTCATAAATACACTATTCAATACAAAACTAACCCTAACCATTATTTAAGTTTTAATGTAGGTAGGTTTAGGGTTTAGAAATTTCCTTACCCTGCAAGGGTGTAGGTAATGCTTGAAATGGTTCAAGGACAATATTCCCACTCTCCAACAATGCCAAAATCGGCTAGCATTCAAAGAAGCAAACAAGGGTTTAGCTTCAAATTTCGTTTTGCCCTTAAAGGCTAGAAAAAGATGGAGTTTCAAGAAGATTTTTACCTCAATAGAACAAGGAGGAGGAGGTGGTGCTAATGGTAGTCTTGAAGCTCCAAATGGGGCATACCCATAAAAACGAAAGTTCTCCTTTTTGATTTTTGAAAAGAGAGAAATGTTCCTCTTGATGAGAGGAATCCAATGGTGTAGTTTTTGTAATTTTTGGAGAAGGTTTGATAGAGTAACAAGAGGAGAGAAGATGGAGTTTTGTGGTTTGCTTCAAATCACCATGGAAATCGCATGGGGAAGAAGAAAGAAAGAAAGAGAGAGTGAGGGGTGGGTTCGTGAGAGAGAGAATAGGGATAGAGATAGAGAGAGAGTGTGAGAATGGGGTAGTATAGTGTTTTGCTTTTCACTTTTTAATTTCTTTGTCTTTTTGCAAATGAAAAGGGAATTAAGAGGGTGTGTGGGGGAAATAAAATCGAACACACACAGCCCCCATGTGGGTTTTGAAATTTTATTTACAATATTGGACACATAAGTTTTGGTTATTTATGTTTCTACCCCACAACTTCCCGTTTTTGACAGTTTTTACTAATTTCTCGTTTTATTGATTTTATTGGTTCTAAAGCTTCACTAATATTTATTAATGATTATTTAGTTGACCAAAATTGTTACGAGTCTATTTGACCCGCTTAAAGACACGTTTTCCCGGTTACCTCGAAAACGCGCTTTAAGGTTCGTTAGTGCTTTTGATCCGTTTTAAGGATCCGTTTTCTTCGGGATTTGTTCCCTTGTGATTATTTATACTTAATTAAGCTTCTAAATTACTTATTAGCCTAATTACTCACTATTTTAATTACAGGGTATTTCAAGAACCCCCGGTAAAGATAAACCCCAGAGAGAGGTATGATTTCCTCATGCTCTGTATCCTAACTTGGTTACCCCGATTTGTGTGCTTGTTTGATTGTGTGATCACCTAACAAGATAAATGCACGAATCGGACTGTTTGTACTTGTTGGTGCTTGTATTGTGTTGTTGTTTGTTGGTTTGTAATTTGCACCGAAGTTTGTATAATTGCAAACGGGAATTTGAAGACAAATAGAAATAACTAAGAAAATTATCCTAGAAAAATATAAATCTAAAAATTCCCACGGGTTGCAAAAATAAATCCCGGTCAAATAGTATAGTGAACTAGAAGCTACCGGGGTTGAATCCACAGGGACTTATTTATTAAATCTAATCCTAGAAATTAACAAATTAAAAGGGTTGTCATTTGTTTTGGTTTAAAAACTAAAAGTACCAAGCGAGGAAATTAAATAAAATTGTGTAAAGAGATGAATGAAGCGGAAACTTGGGTTCAGGGGAATTCTTTGCTAGCTAGACTATATAATTAATCACCGGTTAATTGAAACTTGGATTCGCAAAATTCTTTTTATCTCTTTACGACTAAATCCTAGTCAAATTGAGTTCTTCTATCCGTAACACATTAGGCCGAATCACGAACTAATGTCATACAAATAAAAGGATTAAGCGCGAGAATTTGTCTTGCATCTGAAGGTTCAATTAATTAATCTAATCAATTTTTCCACAAATTAACTGGTTGCTATGACCTTTCTATCACTCACCGGTTAGATCCTGATAGAAATTCGCAATAATAATAAAAATCTGCAGCTTTTATTAAAAGCGTAAATAAAAATAACAACCTGAACAATCCAAATAAATATCTCAATCAACCGGTAAATAATCATATTATCAGTCTAACTACAAATCCCCCATCACCCAAGATTTAATCATGTAGCCTAACATAATTAAAGGACAAACACAATAAAAGAGATTAGAATTCATCTGTGTGTCGATCTTCAAATTCGTCAGCAAAAAGGTTGAGCAGATGAATGAATTTGGAGCATAAATCCTCTTCTCTGGTGTGTTGAAATGGTCGCGGCGCAGAGAGAATAAAAGAGGCGATGTGTGCAAAATGGTGATTGTTTGATGGACGCCTTTCACTTCCAAAGCCTTCCTTTTATAGTCAAATTCAAGACTTTCTGCTTATCCATTGATGGTTTCTTTTAGTCTCTTCAGTTTTATAAAATAAATAAAGACCTTCCATTTCCTTTAACTTTCTGGTATTCAATTGTCTTCATCCATTAATAACTCTTGGAAGGAAGTTTCTTTATTTATTTAACTTCATCCATCAATAGCATTGGAAGACTCTGGAGTTACCTGCACGCTCTCTCCCTTTCTGCTTGTCCCTTTTTTTTCTTTGTCGTTGCGGCAATATCATAGAAATATATATAATAAATGTTGTTCCGGACACAACTTCGACATGGTCTAAATTCTTCATATGAGCTCCGATTTGTTTCCCGGTTGTGGCGTTGGAAAGCTCGTGAGGAGATCTATGCATTTCTACCATCATTTCCTGATTTTAACATATAAATTGACATCAGTTCTTGCCCAAAGTAAGAGTCATGAAAAGCATAGGATAAGAGTGAAAAAATACATAAAAAGGTTACATAAATAAGAATTTAGCACCTATAAAACCATATCAATTTCACACTTATCAAATCACCCCACACTTAGCCTTTTGCTTGTCCCCAAGCAAAACTCTCAAGCACAAGTGAAGCCAAGCTAATGGAACTCAACAGGAAAGGAAGAGCACAGAAGAAAGAAATTGCTAGCTTAACCATTAAAGGGGGCAATTCAAATTATTCAAACAATTCATTCTTCCCATAAACATGAAGTCATTCGGAGTTAACAAATGAGAAAAAAAACCATAAGAGTCCTGCCTTTAACCTTGAGCCAGTCCACCTTTTTCCTTCACAAACCATAGAAACGACAAGGGGCATGAAGTAAGATCATATTCCATCATACCTTTCAATGCCACATACTCTTGATCCATAAGAGAAAACAATCTATATTCAGCGTAGCATTTGCATATAATTCAATTGAAGCGCTTTCAATTTCTTTCACCACAGAATTTCTCTCCACCCATGTAGCAGCTTTGGGTCAACTATCCCAGATCACAAGGACCATAGGTAGCTAGGTGATAAAGCACCCCAAAGGACTTAATAACCAAGTGGACGAGGCCTGATTTTGGATCAGAATTAAAAATAGCATGCTCAGGATCAGCGGAGTACCTTGCCTTGTTCTTTTCCAACCATTTCAAATCAGTTCATTCCAAGGCTCAAAGCTAAAAGCAAGGTTCAGATGGTGAATATTCTCACTGGTTTCAGCATTTCATAACAAAGACTTCAATTCAGCAATTAAAAACCAGAAAAATTTCAAAATTTTACACCCCAAGATCAGCTAACCAACTAAACTTCCTCTATGGCTTCATTCCAAGTTGAGCAATCACAGCAAGACTTTAACAAAGGCAAGAGAAAAGAGCTTAGAGACGCACAAAAACAAGCGACGAGGAGCTTACCCCACCCCACACTTAGAGTGAAGCAATGTCCTCATTGCTTAGGAAGAATTAAAAATTGCGCAAGCAATCCAACGGGGGAAACAAAATCGTACACAGCAGATCAGAAGGGAGCGTGTAAAACATAAAAGAGTAGAAAAGTACAGTACTCCCCAGAGTCCGCTCTGGGTGTGCAGCAAGGCCAACCCCACACTTGAGTTCAGCTAAGCGATTAAGTAAGCAAGCTGATAATATTATCTGCAAAGCCAGAAGAACTCAAGTGGAACCCAAACCATCAGTAGAAAAATAGGGCCAAGGCTCTTGCTGTAAGTATAGCACCAGCCAACACACCACAACCAAAAAGAAAGAGCAAAATAAACAACTAAACTAAGAAAGCGAAATAGATACAAACTGGTGGGTTGCCTCCCACCAAGCTGCCCGGAGTTAGAGTCTCTGGCTAGACTTTCGCTTCGTTATCCCGGATCAAAAATAAAATTGACAATGGCATCAACGAGAATACGAAGTGGCCAACAATCAAAAGAACCACCCTGGATCAAAGCAAAACTTTACCTTAGAAGATAAAATAGGAAAATAAGTACTCCATAAAACCTGGTGTTTGAGACGGTATTGAGGTAGCAATATTCTAGGTGAAGATGGGGTGACAGAGGCTCTCTTTCTTCAAACTTGAGGATATAAACATCCTCAACTATCGGGTAAGGCTCAAAGAGACTATCGGAATGGCAAAGAGGCGAAGACCCGTCCCCTCAAATTCTAGGATGTAAGCATCCTCCTTCTCTGGGTGAGGGTCAAAGAGGGTTCCACGTGGACAATCGTCTGCAAGAATGACCTCATTGTCAAGGATTAAAGTCTGTTGACGAGGAGCGAGTTGTTGCAGATATTCTAATTGATCTTCTAACCGCATCGCTCTTGCAACTTAAGGCAATCATCGAATTCATGAGGTCCCCCACAATATGAGCAGTATATATCCTGCGAATAAGATGACTCTCGTTCAAATTGCTCCTCAATCTGTCTCATTTCCTCTATCTCAGGACAATCGTCAAACTCGTGAGCCCTTCCACATTGTGAGCAACACAAATCAGAGAAAAATAGGTCAGAAGAACCAGAAGATTCTTGATCCATACTTTTGTTAGCTAACTGTCTGTAAAGTTCAGACGTCTCATCGTGGGACCTTTTCAGTTCAACCAATAACTTGTACAACTCACTTGCCATTACTTCGATCCGATGTTTGTCATTGTTAGAAATAACAAAAAAAAAACTAGTTAAGAAAATAAAATAATAAAACAAAATAAAGTGTTCTACGCATCCACTAGTACCTGCAAAAATACAAAAAGAAAAGAAACAAAAGGAAATGAAATTAGAACTAGATTAAACAATAGGTAGATAACACTAAAAAAACAAAATAGCTAAAACAAATAGACTCAAATATATTGAAAATAAAATAAAAACAAAGAAAACAATATAAACTAAGAATAGAATAGAAAACAGAAATAAAAATAAAACAAAAACAAAGAAACCAAAAAAACTTAAATTAAATAAAAAAACTAAAACAAAACTAGATAGATAAAATAAATAAAAACAAAACACAAAAATAAATTTATAAATAAATTAAAAAAGAAAAGAAATAAATTAACAAAATATTGAAATTGATAAACTAAAAATAAATTAGAATAAAATAAAAACAAGAAAATGAAATAAAACAAAACAAATGACAACCAAAGTCAAGGACTAGACAAAAGTCAAGTCCCCGGCAACGGCGCCAATTTGCAAACGGGAATTTGAAGACAAATAGAAATAACTAAGAAAATTATCCTAGAAAATATATAAATCTAAAAATTCCCACGGGTTGCAAAAATAAATCCCGGTCAAAGAGTATAGTGAACTAGAAGCTACCGGGGTCGAATCCACAGGGACTTAGTTAAATCTAATCCTAGAAATTAACAAATTAAAGGGTTGTCATTTGTTTGGTTTTAAAAACTAAAAGTACCTCTGGCCAAAAAAAAAAAACTAAAAGTACCAAGCGAGGAAATTAAAAAAATTGTGTAAAGAGATGAATGAAGCGGAAACTTGGGTTCAGGGAATTCTTTGCTAGCTAGACTATATAATTAATCACCGGTTAATTGAAACTTGGATTGGCAAAATTCTTTATCTTTAAGACTAAATCCTAGTCAAATTGAGTTCTTCTATCCATAACACATTAGGCCGAATCACGAACTAATGCCATACAAATAAAAGGATTAAGCGCGAGAATTTGTCTTGCATCTGAAGGTTCAATTAATTAATCTAATCAATTTTCCACAAATTAACTGGTTGCTATGACCTTTCTATCACTCACCGGTCAGATCCTGATAGAAATTCGCAAAGCTAATAATAAAAATCTGCAGCTTTTATTAAAAGCGTAATAAAAAATAACAACCTGAACAATCCAAATAAATATCTCAATCAACCGGTAAAATAATCATATTATCAGTCTAACTACAAATCCCCCATCACCCAAGATTTAATCCTTTAGCCTAACATAATTAAAGAACAAAACAATAAAAGAGATTAGAATTCATCTGTGTGTCGATCTTCAAATTCGTCAGCAAAAAGGTTGAGCGAGGATATGAATGAATTTGGAGCAAATCCTCTTCTCTGGTGTGTTGAAATGGTCGCGGCGCAGAGAGAATAAAAGAGGCGATGTGTGCAAATGGTAATTGTTTGATGGACGCCTTTCACTTCCAAAGCCTTTTATTTATAGTCAAATTCAAAACTTTCTGTTGTCCATTGATGGTTTCTTTTAGTCTCTCAGTTTTATAAAAATAAAAAAGACCTTCCATTTCCTTTAACTTTCGGTATTCAATTGCTTCATCATTAATAACTCTTGGAAGGAAGTTTCTTTATTTATTTAACTTCATCCATCAATAGCATTGGAAGACTCTGGAGTTACCTGCACACTTCTCTCCCTTTCTGCTTGTCCCTTTTTTTCTTTGTCGTTGCGGCAATATCATAGAAATATATATAATAAACGTTGTTCCGGACACAACTTCGACATGGTCTAAATTCTTCATATGAGCTCCGATTTGTTTCCCGGTTGTGGCGTTGGAAAGCTCGTGAGGAGATCTATGCATTTCTACCATCATTTCCTGATTTTAACATATAAATTGACATCAGTTCTTGCCCAAAGTAAGAGTCATGAAAAGCATAGGATAAGTGTGAAAAAATACATAAAAAGGTTACATAAATAAGAATTTAGCACCTATAAAACCATATCAATTTCACACTTATCAATAATTCATGAAATGTGTTTGTGAATGAATTGCTTGATTGTGATTGTTTATGGTAGTGCGACTCATAGTTGAGTCTTGTTTGGTAGAGACTCGTAGAAAGAGTCTAGTTGTGAACTCATAAGATGTGGAAACATCCTACACTATCGAACCAATACCCGGTAACATAAACCTACGAACGCACTAGAACGTGAGGAAACATACGGGAGTAGCAACCTCCCGATAACAGTTAGAGAACCGAAACGACTTAATCCACACGATAAACATTAGTGGAAGTATATGAGTAACCTCTAACTAGAGGATTGGAAAGTTGTTCGAAATATAAACCTTGAGTAAGGTAAACATGGTAAGGGAACACCAAACCCCTTAGAGATATAGTCAAACCCCAATGAGAGGAACCGACTAACATGAGCAATGTCCCGAACATAAGAGTATTCAATAAGTTGGTTGAAACCTTAAATCTTAGAATATTAGACATTGAGGAATTCCCTAAGCCATCAGATGCTATCGAGAGAGATACCTCTAGGATAATCCTTGAGATTGTGAATTGACTCCGAGAGTGGAGTTTTGGGAATTTGAGTAGCCCGGTAGTGAACCGGACATTTGAGAATTTGAGAAGCTAACTGTATAGCCCCTTTGTATTGAGCCCGGTGGTGGGTCTTGTGTATGACCCTTCCTGGAGGTCATGAGAATGACTTAACAACATATCTTAAGTATTGGGTATTGGATGGTGAACTTGAGTATTGAGTGTATGAGTACTGAGAATGGAGTGATGAGTTGAGAACTTGAGAATTGAGTTGAGCCTTGTAGGCCTTGTGAGATTGTGAGTAAGAGTACCCAAGAGTGGGTAAACATGAGCTAAAGAGTAAGGCGTAGAGGTAGAAACCCTCAGCCTAAGTATATAACAAACTAAACTAACCTCTTGGTGTGTTGTGTTTGTGTTCAGTGTTGAACTTGATTGAGAATGTACATATATAATGTATGTTGTACGCATGTTGTTTGTAAAAAAATGAATCGCATGCTCTCGACCAATTAGTCGGCGTACCCTCGCTAGTACGCGGGGTATGCGGAAGTCATATGCAGCGTAAGCTTAGCCCCTTGGGGCCCCATTTTTATTTTCCAGGTACAATGAAGCCGATCACCGTTCGAGAGTAGAACGGGGTTGCTATGTAAGCATGGGTAGTAATTAGTGAAGGTTGTAATTATTTAAGGCATTGAATTGTAAGCCGAATTGTTACCGGTAACTTGATGATTGTAGAAACTCGGAATAGTGTGTAATGGTTATTGTATTTGTGTATTAAGGAGTTGAAGTTGTATTTGCTTTGAGTATGGATCAAGGAATGGATTGTATAGTTTGGTTTGTAGTGCTCGGTATATAAGACCCATCAGACCGATATTGTAAATGTTGTTGTAATTGAGTTTGGATTTGGCCTAGCTAGTCACGTGGGTGACTAGCGGGATTGTATCACCCCCGGTTGTAGTTTGAATTCCGCTGCGTTATTGTTAATATCTGAGACGGGTTAGAGGATAATGGTGTGATTACCGATAGGGGTGTTACATTTGACCCAACCCAAGTTTTACCCGACCCAAGTTTAACCCGACCCAAATTTGACCCGACCCAAGTTTGACCCGTCCCAGGTTTGACCCATCCCAGGTTTGACCTCCATTTCAAAGTAGCCCATCTCCACTTACACAATCCAAATCACATTCAAACAGAAATCCAAACTTTAATACAACCCTCAAACCCAATTTCAAATTCGACCCAACCTCAATTCAATCCCAAATTGTAAACCCAATCCAAATCCAAAATTTAAAGCCCTCTAATTTTGGTTCAAACTTCAACAAATTCAAAAACACTTCCAAAGTCATTTAATTTTTATTGACTCTCTTATTTCTAACCAAGATTTTTTCAAAACCGAAGAAATTATTTGGTTGATTTATAAAAGAAAAACTCTTCTCATATCAAAAAACTCTTCTCAAAACATACAGAAAGTTCTTCCGACATAATAGGAAGTTTCTTTTGAAACATTTCTCAAAATCAGTGTTTCTTTACTAAAGATTCTGAGCAACTTCAAAACAGTCTTTCTTTTAAAAAGGTTCTCATTTTCAAACTCAAAAATAAATAGTTTTCAGAGGGATAGGAAATGTCTAACACATTCAAAAACGTTTCCTTCCTAGTTAGACATCACTTGTCTTTCTTCCAAATAAAATCCAAGGCAGGGCACTGGGGCAGTAACATCCCTTGTCGCAGTCTGGATTTCTTTAGGCGGGGCGTTAGGGTGACTAAATTCCCCTAATCGCAGCCTACATTTTTACGAGGCAGGGTGTTAGGGATGTAACCATCTTCCTAGTTACAGCCCGGATTTTAGAATCGTCTAACTCCCTTCTACTCGAGTTCAATGTTTTCGGTTTTCAAATGTTTTAAAACCCGGGAGTTAGAGATGTTATTAGGGTTTGACCGAGGACATATCATTCATGGTGTTTCTCTCTAAACTCTTGTTCTCAACATAAATACATTGCCCCATCTTTCGAGCCTCAGCACTTACCATCTATTATGTGTCATGTTCGAGGGGGTACATGGGTGATCTTTTAGGATCATCCGCCTTTTTTAAAACAAAAAACAATTTTCGGTTTTAAAATCATTAAGAGAAACAGTTTGAATAATTCAATCCACCTCCTCCGTCAAAACCTGAAGCCTTTTAGAACTCTAATTGCCTCACACACTCAAATCATTTTCCAAACTTCAAATCTCTTCAAAAAATCATCTATCGAATTCCAACTTCTCCTAAACTTCTAAATTTCTCCAACATCTTGATTTCAAACATCTCATAGACCTGAGCGTCTCACAGACTTCGATATCTCATTCCTTCCATCATCTGAATATTCAAAATGTCTCATAGACCCGAGCGTCTCGCAAACTCTGGAATCTCAAACCTTAATATTCTCGAAACTCTAAGCTCCTCTAAATCTCAAACACCTCAAAACCATTAAAAATCCCAAAATCTCAAACACCCTGAACTACGTAAGGTTTGATCTCAACAGGGAGTTGAGTACGTAGGGAACCGCTCTGGGTACGGCACCACTCCAATACAAAAATCCCTTTCCCAACTCTAAGGTGGTTTCATGTCTTTCAAACACTTAAATCCCATTGGACTCCCTCAAAACTTCAAACTCTCAAAACCATCAGACTTCCAACCTCGTTCATTCCCTCAACACCAAATTTTTCCCGATCTTGCATTCTATGCTCATCTGAATTTATAGATTCATTTTCTTGGCGCTAGCTTGGCAGAAAAGCTCGCCTCGCCTTCCATATTCAATCAACCCTCTCAACTCATTAATTCTCTTATTTGGCGCTAGCTTGATAGAAAAGCTTGTCACATCCACTCTCTATCTTTCTATCCCACCCTATCAACGTGGCCCTTAAAATGAATCTCTCTAAAAAAGGTTTTGAAAGAAGGTAATCCCGACAATTGGAGACCGAGGTTTCCTCGGGCACCATCCGAAGTCATGGTCGTTGCCACTTTTAAGAGGTGTAACCTAGTATGAACCCACATAGCATCTCTGGTATGATCAAATAAGTCCTATCCATAGGCAGCAATCTCAGAGTCAATTAACGATTCTTAAAACCCAGTTTTCCTTCCTAGTTAATTTTAGGTCAAACTAGGTGGTGACTCTAGTTATTTTCGCCTCTAGGGCATAAGTCTGCGTGGAGCTCATTGAGAGCTGGTGTAGTGCTCACTAGCATTCCCCTTAAGCTTTCCGGGAAAGACGGACGATAAAGTAGGTATTTGAGGGATGCCAAGGTGACAGGTTTTTACCCTCCATAGAATGGAAATTTCTAGGATCTAGGATTTTGATAAGTGTGAAATATAACTTTTAGGGCTTTAATTCTTCCTATTCTCAACAATTCATGTCATATTTCTCACTTAACATATGTTTTCTTTAGATTTGTGTTTATATGAGAGCTGATATATTTTATGTGAAAAATGTAGTGAAAAGCCTTGAAATTGCATAGTTATCTCATGAGGATTACAACGCAACAAACAGGAAACAAATCGCACCTAAGATGGAGAATATAGGCCCTTTCAAGTTATTATATAATGATTGACTTATTATTATTAATGATTAAATCACACACATCATCATTAAATAATCATTACCATCCACGTATGTGCATTCATGGGAATTTATTTCCACATCATCGCGGCTGCACATTTCTAACGGAAATACACTCACGTGCATTCATGCACAACAATTGAATGTCACATTTACGCCGTAAGAACAAGGAGATAAATTATTTGGAAGATAAAAAATCATACGGCTGATGTTATAAAAGGAGAGAAATGATATAAATAGATATATGTATAGTGGACTCCACATCTTTATGTAATTAGGGTTCCCCTTGTATCTAACCCTCTAAAATAGAGGCCTTGTATACTCATATTGAAATAAGAATATCAGTTACCCCCTATCTCGTATCTCCGTGATTTCTCTTCCTCTCATTTACAACACGTTATCGCACGCTCTAAAAAAAAAAAAACTAGTTTTTCCTTCTTCTATACAAACCCTAAGTGGCCTTACGCCTCTCTAGTATTACTTCCATTTTCAACATCCTACTCGGCGAACAAGGATAATGCACGCCTCTCTCATTCTTTTGATGGTCCGCGCCTTTGTTCAATTTAGTACGCTGCAGCCTGCAGCCAAATTATTGAAACCGCTGCATCTTTGCACACTTGATAAGGATAGAATGATTGGAGTAATCTCCGAGGGTACAGCGCTCGATTGTGTGGTATGCTGGTTGCGAAATTACAGATAGTGAGGTAAATGTCATTGTTCGCTATTTTGGGTTGCAAAATTATAGTCAATGAAGAGAATGGACGAAGAGAAAATGAATAGGTGTTGGGTTGAGAAATTAAGAAAAAAGAACGCCAGAGGTGGATTATTCTGGACAAAACCGTAAGGGAAGTACCTAATTACTTTTTTTGGTTAATTTTATCTTTAGAAATTAATATCACATGAGCCATCACGCCAGAAATTAATATCACATGAGGCATCACGCCAGAAATTAATATCATGTGAGGTATTGTGCCAGGAATTGATATCGCGTGAGACATCATGTCAGAATCCAATATCACGTGAGGCATTGTGCCAGATCTTGTTTAGTATTAATTTTTATTCTGAGTTGTTTAATTTATTCAGCCTCGTTTGATAATTTTTATTTTGAGTTGTTTAATTTATTCAGCCTCGTTTTTATTTATTTGTGAAGTATAACGTGAGGCATCGTGCCAGAAAAATAATCACGTTAGGCATCATGCCATAAATAATAACGTTAGGCATCGTGTCCGGAAATATAATCACGTGAGGCATCGTGCCAAGAATTCAATACTGTTAATTTTTATTATGCGTTATTTAATTCATCTAGTTTTTGTTTTTATTTATTTGTAGTATAATGTGAGGCATCGTGCCAGGTATAATAATCACGTGAGGCATCGTGCCAGATATAAATTTTCATTTAAGGCATTGTGCCAGATATAGATATCACGTGAGGCATCGTGCCAGAATTTATTTATTGCACTACTTTTATTATGTGTTATATGATTTATTTTGTTGCGATATATAATATACTTCATTATTTTATGATTGCTATTTGTCATGTTTACGCCAATATATAGGGCATTGCGCCTGTTAAAAGTAATTTTAGTATTATTTGAAGACATAATGGCATTGCGCCTGAAAGTCTTAGATTCCGATATATCATAAACAATGTCAAATATTGTTGAACTTGAGCTTACCGCCTTGGACATCACTAAGAAGGGCATCGCGCCTGAAACTTTGACATCAATATGCTAAAAAAAGGGCATTGTGCCTGAAAGTTTTATTTGCATATGTTATAAAAATGCATCACACTTCAAAGTGTTAATATGATCAATATAAAGAGCGGTGCCAGATTTTTATTAAAATGCTTTTATACAATATGAGCAAAGAAATTGGCATTGTGCCGGAAACTTCTGAACTTAATATGATATGGTATTAGCATTGAGCTAGATTATTGACAATATTTTGAAAAATAAATGTATTGACCATATCATTAACCTAAAAGATGGTATAACACCCGACAAATTCATCTGAAGTATCTATTTTATGTATAAGATGAACGTTATTCAACGATTTGTAACATCAATGATGGTATTGCACCAGGAGAAATTTTGTAAAATTTGTTTGAAGTAGTTCTTGGAAAACTACGTAAGTGATATACCATGATGATGAATATTCATATGTCAAGTTTGACCTCTATGATGATATATATATATATATATGATGTCATATAAATAATTCGATTTGAATGTGACTTTACAAATGATTCTCAATGAATCATAAGTTCATCTCCTTTGAGATAGTGCTAAATCACAAAATGAGTGATTTTGGCGAATCACCCAAATGTTGTTCATCTATTAAAGAAAACAATTGGCAAGACAACTATAGAATGGTTCTTGTCGGATCATTTTTATTCCACAAATTCATGAATAGTTAAAAGTCATGACCAGATTGTGAGAGATGATGAACAGTTATTGACATCACGGAAAACATAATAACTATCATGGTTGGATGTTATTATGATTGCAAGACTTTCAAGGTCTCTGTGGACATGACTCGACTTATTTCAAAGCTAGCTCAAAATTGAAGCTATGCAGGGTTTTTTTTTTGTAATGAGAAGTTATGTTGAGGATGACAAATTTTAATTTCTAAATATTATTCTATGTTTTTTTATATTCTAAATTATTATTGTTCTTTGTGTTATAATATATATGTATATTCGTTTATATTTATGAGATTTATCCATTTAGGAAGAATTTGTATACCCTAAAAGGGGTCATGAAAGACATATGTCCGGGAAGGCGTATGTTCTGAATGAGATAAGAATTGTACACCCTAAAAGGGGTCATGAAAGACATATGTCCGGGAAGGCATATGTTTAGAGAAACAAGTTTAAAAACAGCACAACTATAAATAATATTTCGTGATGGAGTCAAGAATTAAACTTGTTTGGAATGTAGTGCAGTTGTAGCTCGCTACCCTTTCCAAAGGATTATAGTTGACCCATAAGCATGTGTCCTGATGACAAGGCATTGGTCTCATGTATGAGAATGATTTTCTATTGAAGAATCATAAGATAAGGGTCAATAAGTTCTATAAGACCATGTACAATACCACATAGAGAATTTTTGTACTGAGAAAGCTTTATATAACAAGTTCTCTCAAAAAGTGGTACTGATATACCTGATGCGGATATCACGTTAAGGCTACAAATAAGAGAATATCAATGTATATTCTAGAAACGATATAAGTCGTGATTGTAGTTGCTTGTTTTCTCCTTTGATTTGTATCACATGTGTGTTGGTACAATGGAGAACTTGGATATAAGATAAAGAAAACAACAAGTTTTCCAATGTTCTGTTTTGGCATGACCGGTTAGACCATCCCGGTTCAATAATGATGCAAAATGACATCCAATGTACATGTGGACACTTGCTGAAGAATTATATTCTTCTAGCAAATGATTTGTTGCTTGTTTTTAAAAAACCTTTTATAAGGCTATCACCAGTTGATTTTATATGTAAACCTAGATTTTTATACGCGTGAATTCAGGTAAGATATGGGGACCATTTGGGGACCATATCCTGACCACTTTTGGACTATTAATATTTGGTTTAAATTGATGCATCAACCAAATGGTCATTACAACTAAAGGTTGTAAGATTGAATAATAAAGTCCATAAGATTGGACAATGCTGGTGAAATGTTAAAGCCTCAATATGAACTTTGACATGTTCATTGGGATAAATTGATGGTTAAGAAGAACCATCGATCAAAGATCTATAATAAATTGTAAGATCTTTTCTTTTGAGAATCCCAATACGCATTTGGAGACATCTAATTTACATGAAGCAACATTGATTTGCATCAAGCCAAATAGTGTTGATAAACTCTCACTCTTATAAATGACTTTGAGTCAAAAGCTAAATATTCCCCCATACCAGGTTTTGTTTGAAAGATTTATATATTATGCTTCAGTGGATCAATCAATTCCTTGAAGATGTTGGGATTGTATGTTGAGTTCAAATTTTAATACCTTGAACTAACAAGCTGGGGATACCTTTATGACTCGATTGTCATTTAGGCGATAATTTTTCCCAACATTAGGGGGAGAGAAAAAGAAGCAATTGGAATGTGAGATGATATGATATGAAATATAGAATTGCGTCATCCTCGTCATGCATAGTATGAACTTTTAAGTTCAAAGTACTATTCATCTCCAAAAAAAAAAAGTTGGCAACCCAATTGCTTGATGTTGAGTGAAAAATAGCGCCAACGTCTAATGCTCCTGTTGTAATGTCCCGCAAGGACAAGTGCAAATAAGTCTAACCTGAAGCATGGTAGACTATGTGGTTCCAATGACAAAGCCCTTAAAAGGAGCATAGAATTAAAATGGTCATACTACAAAGGGTATAGCTCTAGATGAGCCGTCAGACATGACAAATTACCGGTATATAAGGTAATCAGGTACCTGATGATAATAAAGATCTCGAGATATTATGTCATGTCAATAATATAATGGAACCGATATGAAATCAACGTTGATTATATATATATATGCATGCAAATGTATGTAGCGCTACATGTCACAATGATGACGAGGACATTGATTGATTTGTCAAAAGTACTTGAAAGGCGCAAATGAGACCAATTTCAAACACATTCAAGTTGTGAATGTGTTGCAAACTTGATGTCCACATAATGATGTGGAATCCAGCTGGATACAAACAAGTGTTTGTATGAAAATGAAAATGTGTGGTTTAAAATTCTTTTAATATACAACCTGTATTGGTGTATACAGATTTTTCAAAAGCCCTGCTATTGATTACAAAAGGCTTTATCCCAGCAATTGATTATTTTGAAGATATATGTATGGTTGAAATTATGATTAATTTGTATGGTTATACCTTATACAGGTAGATCACTTTGATAGTGCGTTTATATAAGATTCGAAAGAGATTAACTCCTGGAGGAGTTTGGTGAATTCTGAAAGGGAATGCCCCTGTGACCATGTTAATAAATCTTATCATGAACCTCAACGATAAAGGTGATTGTGGCATTACTACCTTAGTTAAAACTATTGAAAAGGTATCTCTGAGATGAGTCCAATTTTATTGGATAATTCATGTTGCTATAGTAGCAGTGTAAGAGTATATTTGGAACTCCTTACGAGTCTCCTGAAATCAATGATCATGAAGTACCAATCTTAATGCTATTGCAGCAGAATGATTAATGGGTTATGGTATCTATAGATAAACACATATGAATAACCCCCATTATCCAAAGATTAATTGAGGGTGTGTTTTCATTGAATCTGTGGCTTATTACCTAGATGATATAGACAATCATATCTATAATGATTGGAAAATACATACCCCAAAAGTTCTACTTATAAAAGAGACGTCGATTTAATATAAAACAAATGTGCTAAAGAGCAAAAGTGATGGATGTATTCATCAAGTGCTTCCCAAGTAACTGGGTGCAGGACCAATTAAAGATTGGGGATGCATACAATCAAAGTAATTAATAAAGTGATGTTTTCATCAGGGGGAGCAATGATGATTGTACTCTTTTTCCTTCACCGTGGTGTTTTTCCCATTGGGTTTTTTTTTTCCAGGTAAGGTTTTAACGAGGCAATCGATGAAAATCATCTAATGGATTCATTATATGTGAATGCCAAGTGAAAATACCTATGATTGATTATTATAGCTATGTAAAGTTATTATATAACTGTACTCTTTTCCTTTGCCCGAGGTTTTTATCCCACAGGGTTTTTCCAGGCGAGGTTTTTAACGAGGCAGCATATAACAAGATGTTTCGTCCAAGGGGGAGTGTTATAAATAGATATATGTATAGTGGACTCCACATCTTTATGTAATTAGGGTTTCCCCTTGTATCTAACCCTCTATAAATAGAGGCCTTGTATACTCATATTGAAATAAGAATATCAGTTACCCCCTATCTCGTATCTCTCCGTGATTTCTCTTCCTCTCATTTACAACAAGAAATAGGTTTTAAGCAGATATTCATGCCATTCACACCACGCCGCCGGCCTCCACGAGAGGGTTTGTCTCTCCTCCCCTCTTTCCCACCCACACAACTACACCATTGTTCGCACTCCATTATTCTGACAGATGATTAATGTAGAGACACGTAACGATAGAAGACGGAGCGGGATATTCTTAACAGAGTTTCTTCTTCCTTTTTATCTAATATGTCTATATGTTCTTCATTTGTTGTTTTTTGTTATTTTTAGAGTCATGTTAGCGTAGTTAGATAAGCTCTCCGAATTGGGGTAGTAAACCGGATCTTTTACATTTATTTTGTAATCTTTTCTCTAATTATAATTGCAGTAGTTTAATTCCAACTCTTCATGTGCTTTAGTTCTCTAGCTAATTACTAAAACAATCATTGTAGTTTTCTAATCAAAATGCGACGCTGAAACTAGTTAACAAGACATAGGAAGTTAAATCGGATTAACAACTAGAAGCATGGTTTGTCTATAGGTTAATCTGTCTCCAGTAGAAATTGGTTATAAAGCGATTGGTTAGAATCGACTTGGGCATGGTTTGCGGCTAGTTATTTCTACCAGTTAGGATTCGTTGTACAGGGATCGGTCAACGGGTTAATTAAGATTTTTGAGTTTATTGCAGAATCAGGAAAGAGTTTATTAATAGATTAATAAAGTGAAGGTTTGCATAACAATCGGGGAGCTTCCTTAGATTTTAGAGTTTCAATCTTTATTTCTTTATTTAGTTTATTTTTTTCCATTTTATATTTGTTTGTTGAGTCTTTCTTTTTATTAAATTAAGT
Organism: Limonium bicolor; assembly: GCA_023374045.1. NCBI lineage: Eukaryota > Viridiplantae > Streptophyta > Magnoliopsida > Caryophyllales > Plumbaginaceae > Limonium > Limonium bicolor. The sequence goes on along the minus strand of CM041777.1, from coordinate 97,016,082 downwards.
AAAATTTGAAAAAGTGGTGTTCCCTGTTTTTCTTAGTTTAGTTTCTCAGTTAGTTAATAAATTGTCAATTAATTTAACGAGGTCCCTGAGATAGACAACGCCCACCAAATTCACTATTCCGCAAAACGATAGGTACACTGCCTAGGTAGGATTATAGTAACATGTATTTTTGCTATAAGTTGACACCGTTGCCGGGAACTTCTGACACAATTAATTGACATTTTTATTCATTTGATTGAGATTTTATTCCAGTTTTTTTATTTATTTTTGTTTTTATTTTCAGATTATTTTTATTATATTTTAGTGAATTCTTACGTACAAATTTTTACAATCGAATTGAGTTTGTTGGAATTACGTACGGTTTTCTTGTTCGATTTAAATTTGTTTACTTTTCCGTTTTTGTTTTGCTTTATTCTTTTTCTGTTATACCATTTTTTTTATATTTTTTTTCTTTCGTACTTTAGTTTTTTTTTAAAAGGATGCATATTATATTCATTCACTTATCAGTACACATACGTTGTATACATAGTGGAATTTCCCCCACCCAACAACGATCCGCAACAGATTGCCGACCTTGTGTAGCTAACCTATGAGCAGCCCAGTTGTCTTCTCTATTATTTTTTTTGTATTAGTAATGGTTGGCGCCAGGCCTATATAAATGAGTGGGCAAAAAAATATTGTACTGTACATGATTCATAATAGAGAGTCACTAATCTAGCCCCTAAACTATCCAGGAACAGCATGTTCCACACACACCCCAGTGCCCGTAACACCGCAGGGGACATAATCTCACACTGTCCACCTACACACAGATATAGCAGCTAATACAGATAAAATAATCACCAGGTCTATCAATCTCATTCGCTATACATTAACCCAACAGACCACCCCACAGACTACCCTCCTCGTAGATCACTAACCGAGACTGCGCAGCATTTTCCATTTTTGAAAAATGCCTCTGTCGTGGATAAATGAGTGTATCTCCATTGGAGGTATGCTCCCAATGCTTTCTAACCAGCGCCACACCATCACCTATAGCCTATCCGATAATATCTCCATAGGTGTGGATTGCTGTTGGAATATTGCTTTGTTTCTAACTTCCCAGGCGATGAGTAGAAGAATTCGCAGCGTTGACCTCCAAGCTACCCGGATTCCTTTCTCTTTAACTGTGTATTCCCACTGGAATATTACATCATTAATATTTCCCGGGAGGGTGATAAACACACCCCACCAGTGGATTACTTCCCTCCAAAGACTATGAAGTTGTCTTCTCTATTTACATGTTTCCAGTTCACATAACTAAAAAAAGTCAACATACACTTTACATCATGCAAAACACTAGCCACATTATATGGCTGAAGTTGTACTCCTTTAGCAAAAAGAACTATAGACAGACTATCCAACACAACCTGTACAGAAGATACATGAAGACACCTAGCTAGCTTCAAACCAAAAAGGGCCGCCCTGGCTTCTGCTACATCTGGAGAGAGCTGTTGTGAGCCACCTTGTGTTGCAGCAGCAAGAATTTTACCAGTTGAGTCTGTACAGACAGCGCCAAGCCCGAAACCTGCACCATCCTTGACACTGGCATCTACAGAAACTGTGACACCTTGAAAAGTATGAGCATGTCCCTCATCATGAGGTGCAAACTTTATTACCCGATCTGCATGTCCCTTCCCAGTCTCGAGGAAGTTGTTTGCCTGAAAATATCCCAAAACCATGGAAGGTACCCTGGCAAAAGAAACCTGATTCCGTGCATACCATATCTTCCATAGATGCTTGATCATAGCTGTCAGTGAATAAAGATCCTCCTGCAAACATACATGAAGCAACCAGTCAATAACAGCTCGTTCAGAAGTAAATCCCTCTGGGAGTGATATACCGGCCCTCTTCCACAATGAAGCCACCTGTTCACAGTTTATTAGAGCATGCCCCAAACTATCATAGCCACCACACAAACTATAGGAAGGTTGAATTAGTCCCCTGCAACGATCAGAAATGAGGGCTTTACATGGTAGTATTCCTTGTAAAAGCCTCCAAGCAAAAATAGATACCCTCGGTGGAAGGTGACACTTTCTAACTCTCTTCAAAGCGTGGCCTATAGGGCTGTTTGTTGATGTACCAGGAAGCTGTAACTTACTCCTATTGAGAATGTGATAGTAACATGAATGAACTGTAAAAACACCGGTCTTTGTAGGTCCCCACCTCCAGGAATCAAAGCTCGGGAATTCACTGAGATGCATTGAAAGTATCAACTCTGCATCGAAACCATCTTCGAACCAGATGTTCATCCCACCTTCGATTTCTTTGCTGGATAATCCAAGACACCTTACCGTCCGACTGAACAAAGTTTGGTAAACACCAAGTGAAAGGTAACCCATCCTCTTTCCCATCAATCCATTTGTCAACTATTTTTGTGTTCCTCCCATCACCAATGTTACGCCTTACTCCTGCACTAACATACTGAAGAACCCCCTGAAGAGAGCGCCATATTGCACTTGGCCTAGTACCCGCTGAGGCAGAGAGCAATTCACCATTAGGAAAGTATCTTGCTCGAAGTAATTGAGCAACTAAGGAACCAGGCGACTGGAGTAAACGCCAACATTGCTTTATCAAAAGAGCACTGTTGAAGACTTCGAGATTCCTAAACCCCAGCCCCCCATCCTGTGGACTAGCACACAAACTATCCCATGTCTTCCAATGTAAGCCCTTTGTAGATGATACACCTTTCCACCAAAAAGAGGCAAGGGCTGAATTGATTTCTTTAATAAGTGATGAAGGTAATTTTATCAACCCCATAGCATATAGAGGTATGGATTGTAAAGCATTTTTGATGAGAAGTCCCCGACCTGCCTGAGAAATTCTGCAGTTCCACCCTTGAATTCTTGAATGCACTCTATCTCTTATATAAGATAAGACCGCTTTCCTACACCTTCCCACCTTCGTTGGAAAACCCAGATACATTCCTAAATCATTAATTTCTTTCACTTGAAAACAGTTACTGATCTGATGCCTTAAGTTCAATGGAACCCCCCTAGAGAACATTACATTTGATTTTCCTGTATTTATACATTGTCCAGACGCAGCACTAAACTCATCAAGCATATCCTTGATACGAGTGGCATTTTGCACATTTGCCCTCCCCATAATCAGGCAATCATCCGCGAAAAAAAGGGTTGTAAAACTGTAATCCAACCCCCTGACTGGTATGCCCTTAACTAGTCCCCCCATATTTGCTACCCTCAAACTTGACGATAAAGCTTCCATGCAACATATAAAAAGGTACGGTGATAATGGGTCGCCCTGCCTAATGCCTCTTGTAGGATAAAAAACTTTCCCCGGTGAACCATTAATAAGAACAGCCATAGAAGTAGATGTAATGCATTTCTGAACAACTCTCACCCAGTTATTGTGGAAACCCATGCTTCGCAAGATGGCTAACAAGAAAGACCACTCTACCCTATCAAAAGCCTTTGGCATATCAACTTTTAATGCAAAATGACCCCTTTTCACAGCAGTAGACCCCCTCATAAGGTGCAGTAGTTCATGAGCAATAATGACATTATCATTAATAAGTCTCCTAGGGATAAAAGCAGCTTCGTCATCAGATATTATATCATTCATAAAGAACTTGATCCTATTCACTAAAATCTTTGTGATGACGCGATAAACCGTGTCGCATAAATATATTGGTCTGAACTCTATCATACGATTTGCTCCTTGTTTTTTTGGAATTAACACAATATGAGTATGATTTAAAGCAAGAGGCATACAGTCAGTATTTAGCACTCTAAGAACAATATCAATAAAATCCTCACTTATAATATCCAAGAAAGTATGAATGAACGTACCGTTAAATCCGTCCGGACCAGGCGCCTTATGAGGATTCATCTTTTTAACCACAGCTAGTACTTCATCTCTGGTGTATGGTTGGGCTAAAGTGTCATTCATTTCATGTGTGACATGATGTTCAACACAGGCTAGGAGATGTGGGTTGATATCAGGATTAGATGATGAAAAAAGATCACAAAAGTAATCTCGTGCTATTTGCTCAACTTCATCCCAGTTCGTATGGCTACCCCCATTGCTATCAAAGAGCTCATTTATCCAGTTCATCCTTTTTCTCCTATTAACTTTGTTGAAGAAGAAAGAGGTGTTCCGATCCCCCTCCTGAATCCATCTAGTTCTTGCTCGTTGCGCCCATCTTATTTCATCCCGCAATAGAAGGTAATCCAACTCCCTTGTTAAGTTATTCCATCGTACCATAGAATCCCTTGTTGGTTCTCCGTTCCCAGTCTTTTCCAGCTCATTCTTAATTTCCACAATCGCTCGAGTTTCTTGATAAAACTTCTTCCTACCCCACTATTTCAGATGCTCACCACATGCAAGGACCTTCCCCATATAGTCATACCTTTTAATTGCCCATGCATTCGAAACAATCTGTCTACATTCTGCATCACGTGCCCAACAATTTTCAAATTTGAAGGGACGACATCTTGTTTTCATAGTAGGGTTTAATAGAAGCTTTATTGGGCGGTGATCTGACCTCCCCCATGGTAAATGAATATTTCTTGCTTGGGGGAACATATTATACCACTGCTGATTTGCTAGGTATCTATCCAGTCTACTCTTAACATTGTTCCTGCCCCACCTTTTATTTGTGTATGTAAACTGGTTGCCTTGATACCCCAGATCGATTAATCCGCAATCCCTTAAGCAGCGTCTTAATTCAGCCATGCGCCTCTTATTGCGGTGAATTCTACCACGATGTTCGTAACTGAAAAGGACCTCGTTAAAATCCCCAAAAACCATCCATGGACCAGCTCTACACAAGCACAAGTTTTGCAGTAACCGCCAAGTACGCCAATGATCAACTTCTCTATACCAACCATATATCCCAGTGCATCTCCACGTATTAGTGCCTGTGCCCAGTAAACAGTCTACATGATGCACCGAATATGAGAGAACTTGTACATTCAAAGAAGATTTCCAGTAGAAAGCCAAACCACCACGACATCCCTCACAATCAATAGTGAAACCATCATAACCAACTAAGCGTACTTCCAGACTTCGCATCTCTAATCTTGTTAATTTTGTTTTTGAAAGGAAGACCAAATCAGGTGATTGAGACCGGACCAAGTCCAGCAGCCATCAAACTGCTCGGGGATCACCCAAACCCCGACAGTTCGCTCCTAAGCATATCATTGTGACAGGCGGCGCCTCGGGTGATCCCCGAGGTCACCCCTATTTGAAGGTTTGATTGATCCAACACTTCCACCTCACAAAGAGAACACTTCCCTTACTTTGGCTCCTCTTGTACCGCCTGCGAATCATGTGATTCATTTGAGGATTGACCATCATGATTCAAGCCCAATTTCTGTTTCCTCCCACTGTTAGCATGATCTGTTTGTGATCCCTGTGAATGTAGCAGTTGCTTCTCATCAATCTGATCAGGCGCATTGCCCTTATCACTCCCTCCTAGTCTGTCAGATTCAATTTTACTTGGCTCATTTGTGTTATAAGTAGGATCAGTAAGTTGTCCCTCCATAGATTTTGCCTCAGTGGAAGCCTCCGCTTTCATGCCAGTAGGAGTTACAGTAGATATCAGTGAAAGAAATCTCAAGTGGAAGGCTTCCTTGGATTGAGAAACAAGGTCTCGAGCAATAGCTCGGAAGAGAAAGAACCCGATACAAAGAGAAAGTCAGAATGAGAGAGAACCCAAACCCCTGAGCAACTAAAAAGACCTAGCCACCCAACGGTCAGAGGACCAACCCAAAACGATGAGTTTAAGGAACAGCACTAACAATATAAAACACAAACATACATAAATAACTAATGCCTTCTAACACCCCCCCTCAAACCGAAGCAGGGAACCAGATGCAGGTTTGGAATCTGAAGCGTTCAGCAGCATCCCCATCTTCTGAACTTGCTCAGGATAGGCTCTTCCCGTCAAGGATTTTGTTAGAACATCCGCCACTTGCTCCTTGGAGCTTACAAAGTCTACTGCAATGAGCCCATCCTGCAGCTTTTGTCGAACAAAGTGCACATCTAATTCTATGTGCTTCGTCCGCTCATGAAAGACTGGGTTCCGAGCGATGTAGATGGCCGACTGACTGTCACTTTTGACGGGTACTGGAAGAACATCAGTCACACCCAGCTCGTGCACAAGTCTGGAGACCCAACTAAGCTCTGCTGTCACGCTCCGCATTGCTCTGTACTCAGCTTCTGCTGATGATAAAGCCACGGTGGTCTGCTTCTTGGACTTCCATGAGAGAGGGCTTCCTCCCAGCTGTATAAAGTAACCGCTGATAGATCTTCGTGTATTGGGGCACCCTGCCCAATCGGAATCACAAAAAGCAATCAGCCGAAAATCATTTTTGGAATTGAAAAGAAGACCATAATGCAGAGTACCACGAATATAATACAGAGTGTGCAAAGCAGCCTGATAGTGAACATCTCTAGGACAGCTCAAAAACTGACTAAGCAACTGGATGGTAAAACATAAATCAGGTCTGCTATGTGACAGATAGCCTATCTTACCAACCAACCGTCTGTAAACAGAGGGATCTGCTAAGAGCTTCCCATCTTCCTTTCTAAGTTTTTGATTCAAATCAAGCGGACAAACAGAGATCCTTTTACCATTTGGATCAAACTCATCAAGCAAATTTTCACAATACTTTCTTTGTAACAGAACCACACCCCTCTCTGTATGAAGAAACTGCATGCCTAAAAAGAAACTCAGAATTCCCAGATCCTTTATTTTAAACTGCTCATCCAATTTCCTTTTGATCAGCTCAATGAAAACATGATCATCACCAGTAATAAGAATGTCATCAACATAAACAGCCAAAAAACAGACCTTGCCAGCTTCAGTTTTAGTGAAAAGGGAATAATCATTTAAAGACTGAACAAACTTGAGGGACTTGAGAAAAACACTAAGCTTGTGGTGCCACTATCGGGACGCTTGTTTCAGCCCATACAGCGACTTATTCAGCTTGCATACCTTTCCTGATTTTTCTTCTCTGTGGCCTTGGGGAACTTCCATATACACCCTTTCTTCAAGATCCCCATGAAGAAAAGCGTTATTTATATCTAATTGGCTCACACTCCAGTTCCTTTTTGTGGCAATGATAATTAAGGCTTTAATGGTGGTGAATCTAACTACCGGGGAAAAGGTTTCTAAGTAGTCAATCCCATATTTCTGTGTATAACCCTTGGCCACAAGCCTAGCCTTAAATCTCTCAATATTCCCATCAGCCCTCAGTTTTATTTTGTAAACCCACTTACATTTGATAGGTTTAACCCCCTTTGGCAAATCAACAAGATCCCAGGTATGGTTCCTTTCTAATGCAATAAATTCTTCATGCATAGCATTCTGCCACTCTGTTAGTTTCACGGCCTCATTAAAAGAATTGGGTTCAGAAAATTTACTAAGGTTGACATGCATGCAGTAAAAATCATTTTTCTCATCCAGAAACAAACCAGCAGTGGGAGTCATGTTTGTAAAACAGTCATCATCCAAATCAGAAAAAGTGGGAGCACCATTGTGTAAGCAGTAATTAACAGAAGAAGCTTGCAGTATTCTATCTTTCAAAATTTCAGAGAAACAATCATAGGAAGCATCAGAGAGAGACTTATCTTTATGGTAAGCTAGAGATGCAAGGTCATAGTCGTCCAAATATCTAGGTGCTTGTCTACTCCTTTCTGATCTTCTCAGATGGGTCACTTGAACTTGTGGCTCTGGGTCTGAAATTGCATTTTCTCCAGCTTCTTCTTCTTGGTGTCTGGTATCCATCCTTGCTTCTTCTTCAACTGGTGGATTCTGTTCCGCATGCTTGCCCCTGTCTTGTTCTTCAGTGTTCTGCTGTCTTACACTTGTCTCATTCATGTTAGCATTATCATCAATAACAGTAGTAGTTTCAGGGAAAAATAATTCCCTCATGGGGTCTGTGCATTCTGATTTTTGTAACACATTTGAACAGAAAGGATAAGATTCTTCATAAAAGATCACATCCCTATTATAAATAATTCTATTATTGTCCAAATCATAGAGCTTATATCCCTTAGTGTTCTGCCCATATCCAAGAAGAACACACTTGAGAGACCTAGATGCAAACTTATCATGCTGTTCTCTGTTTATGTGAGCAAAGCAAAGACACCCAAAACTTCTAAGAATAGTGTAGTCTGGTTTATGGCCATGAATGATCTCATAGGGAGTCTGGTTGTTAACACTTGAGAGAGGCATTCTATTGATGAGGAAGGTGGCTGTGAGGATGCTTTCCCCCCAGAATTTTCTTGGAAGGGATGAATGGAACATGAGAGCACGGGCTGTTTCAAGGATATGTCTATGCTTTCTCTCAGCAACTCCATTTTGCTGAGGGGTATAAGGACAGGAAGTTTGGTGTTTAATGCCTTTCATCCTAAAGTATTCTATCCCTGCTTTCAAGCTGCCCAACTCTAGGGCATTATCAGACCTAACACACTTGACTTTGTGGTTGAACTGTCTTTTTACCATATCAAGGAAACTGACTATCAGGCCAAAACTATCAGATTTTGAAGCAACAAGTTGGGTCCAAGTAGCCCGACTCTTGTCATCAACAATGGTCAGAAAATAGGAAAAACCATCATGGGTCTTCAAATTGTAAGGCCCCCACAGATCAATATGAATGAGGTCAAAGGTATTCTGTGTCTTTATAGAGCTAGAAGGAAAAGGTAACCTATGACTCTTGGCTCTATTGCAGGGTTCACAGATCAAAGATTTTTGTGTGCAGATGTTTCTGAAAAGGTCCAATTTTGTCATTTTGTCTTTGGGGGGATGTCCAAGCCTATGGTGCCACACATTTAATGAAACTTGGCAACTTGAAATACTGTTTTTATTACTTGGAAAAACATGCCCAGTGACAGAAAGATCATTCATAGATGGGGAATCAAGCATACAAACTGAACTGTCTTTCTCAGACCCAACATCTATGAAAACAGGAACATGCTGAGACCTTTCATTACCAGAATCAGAAAAGGTATGAAAATTTCCTTTATTAACTCCAGAATTCAAAATATTGGAAACTTGCTGAGTCTGGTTGTTTTTACAATCAGAAGCATTGTTGCCTAAAGCAACTCTATCAGTACACAGATTAGAAGTTTTTCTCCTATCCCCTCTATCAAAATTTCTGTCTAGAACATATAGCCCTCTATGGAGTTGCCCAATCTTCAATTCCTCATTGTCGTTACATGCCTGATAAAAACAGCAAGTTGCATTAAAACACAACCTAGTACTCATCTGACTAGACAACTTGCTTACAGAAAGAAGACCAAACTTAAAACTGGGCACATAGAGCACTTCCTTCAGAGTAAGCAGACTATTAATTTTGACATCTCCTATAAGATTAACAGGCTGTGGATGCCCATCAGGCATCCCAACAGTGTGAGGTGGATCAAGAAAAACAATGTTACTGAACATCGATAAATCACCACACATATGATCGCTAGCACCGCTATCAATAATCCAGTCCATCCGACCAAACATGTCATTACATGTAACATTAAAGATTCTATAATTATTTTCAGTCAAGATATTTAAATAGTGGCGAGAGATCATACCTACGAATCCACAGTTGGATTCAGCAGACTGTGGATCCTTGTTCACCACTCGGGACTTACTTATGTACTGTAAGAGACCATTGACTTGCTCCGCAGTCAGCACACCGCTGAAAGGATCTTTGACGGCTTCTTCTCTTAGGTCACTGGCTCCATTGGCCTGGGTTTTCTTGTCTCTGCCCGTGCGCCAGCCTGGTGGAAATCCATGCTTCTGGTAGCAACGGTCCTCAGTGTGCCCAATCTTGTGGCAGTGACTACATTGCAGACCAGTGTTTCTCTTATTTCCTCCGCCTTGACCGCGGCCAAAGGGCTTCTTGCCTTGATTGACTGAAAAAGCCATAGAATTGTCACCGTCAGTGGTATGAGTGTTACTTAGCCCTTTCTGCCTTTCTTGGTGGATGATAACAGAGAAAGCTTGCTCCACGGTGGGAAGGGGTGCGCTCATTAGAATGTTTTCCCTAGCTCCGGCAAACCTTTCATTAAGGCCCATCAGAAACTTGATGAGTCTCTGAGTCTTGATGTAGTTGCTGAAAGCTTGATCAGTTGCGCAGGCACAGGTAGGGAGAGAAGTCGTGGCGTCAAATTCGTCCCAGATGGTCCTCAATTTCGTGAAGTACTCCCCGACAGAATCGCTCCCTTGTGTTGTATCTGTTAAGCGCCGTTCCAGCTCGTAGAGTCTTGTGGCATCTACTGAATCATACCGCGCGCATAAGTCTGTCCAGATCTCGGCAGCGGATTTCCGAAAGAGGACAGAGTCTGCTATCCTCTTTTCTAAACTCTGGAACAGCCATGCCCGGACCATATTGTCGCACCTTACCCAAGCTTCGGCGCGAACCTCTGATTCTGTAGACTTCTTGACAGTACCAAGCACGAACCCTAATTTGTTTTAGACGCCAGGGCTATTTGCACCTGATGCTTCCAACGAGGAAAACCGGGTCCTCCGTCATACTTCGGCGCCAGTGACTGCCCCGGGCTATCGGAGCTTGCAAGATACAAGGCGTCTCCGGTGTCAATCCCCGCTCCACTGCTACTGCTCCCGATTTCATTCTTGCCCTTCTGTTCACCATCCTTCCCATCCTTGTTCTGATTCTCGTCAATAATAGGGCCGGTCATGACTCCCGAAGCTTAGAGCAAGAACCGGCAGAGAAAGAGGAGTTTCGGAATTGAGGGACCGACTGGAAGGCGAGGAAAGCAAAACGAAATCAAAGTAGAATCGGAAGAACTAGGAGGGAACGAAAACGAAAACGAAAGCAAGGTCCAATGACCTGCTCTGATACCATGAAAGAAATCTCAAGTGGAAGGCTTCCTTGGATTGAGAAACAAAGTCTCGAGCAATAGCTCGGAAGAGAAAGAACCCGATACAAAGAGAAAGTCAGAATGAGAGAGAACCCAAACCCCTGAGCAACTAAAAAGACCTAGCCACCCAACGGTCAGAGGACCAACCCAAAACGATGAGTTTAAGGAACAGCACTAACAATATAAAACACAAACATACATAAATAACTAATGCCTTCTAACAATCAGCCGTCCCATTAACTCTCCGGTGCCCCGAAATCCAGCGGCACGTAACCACGGTCCGTAGGGGAATCCAACGTCTTCAAGCTCTTTTTTATCTAGGCAGTCTCTTGTACCATGCAGTAGAAGCCCACAGTGAAAACAAATAGAGGGTAGGCGTTCATAGGTCAATTTGAATATTGTTGGTGCACCTCCCATATTGACTGCAATATATCTCATTACCGGTCTGGTAACATCAATCAGCACTTTTATCCTGAGATAATCTCCCACTCCATGGGTGTCCTCATTGAAATCGAGATAATTTCCTATTCGCTGTCCCAACCTCTTTGCGAAGTCAACATGGTAAAAAAGAAGAGGAACACTGTGTATCCGGACCCAGAACGGAACTTTATCAAAAGAATGGTCTTTAGGAGCTATCCATCGGTTAACCTTCTGCAGTACCAGCAGTCCCCCGTCGAAAGACCAGGGGCCACGGCTGAGAACTTCTTGTAATTCTGCCACTCCACCAAACTGGAATAAAAAACAAACTGTCTCCCAAAGAACGTACTCGGAGATTACCTTCGACCTGCCAAACCCTTCCCAATACTTTTTCCATTGCATGTACGTCTGTGCTCCTAGAGACAAACAATTTACCGAGCGCACAAGCATCGAACGGAAAAGAGGAGGATGCCGCTCCCATAATATCATCAAGATCTGTGACGAGACCTTCCGCCTCAGTGAGAGACATCCCCGCATACTGAGAAATCAAAACATCAACCTCCTCTGTACCTCTATCTCCTGACGAATCAGGGGAAGCCATACGAACCGTTCCAAAGAAAAAACAAGCGAATGAGCAGGTCTTTCGTACTTTAGTTGACGCTGAATAAATAATACACTTTGGAATTAGCTAGTACTACGGTTGTATTAGATATTTTTCTTTTTCTTTAATTTTCTTTTTCTTTTTCTTTTAATTTTTATCACGATCGATTATAATTTTTTTTTCTGTATAGTGTTCGTTCTAGGAGTTTTTTCTTTTTTCTTAAGTTTGGTTTTTCTTTTGATTTTGTGAAATTCATTGTTAAGCTTTATTTGTTAAATTCCTAGTATATAATTTAGTTGATTGTTTAGTTCTTACTTTCGATTAACTTCATTTTTGTTTTATTTAGTTTGATTGTTTAGTATTTAATTTCTGTTACTTTTTATTTTTATTTTAGTTTTACCTTTTGGTTACTTTTCTCTTAGTTTAGTTTATATTTTCAGTAATTTGACCCTCTTTGTTTTAACTAATTCTTTTTGCGTTACATGATGTTCTTCTTTTGTTCAATATATTGATCTTAGTTTTATTTTAATTAGGAACTTTGTTTATCTTTGATCTTTATTGTGATTTTCTCTAGATTGATTTTTTTTATTTAATTTTTGTTGTTTTTATTTTATTTTCATTATAATTAATTTAGTACCTATTTTTCTTTTTATTTTTAATTTTGTTTTTTTATTTGGTTTATTTTATTTAGTCAGCAATTCTCCTTTGTTTATATTTTGTTTTTCTTTATTATTTTATTTAGTTAATTTTGTCTTTGTGTTTCCTTTTTATTTTTATTTCTATTCTACTTTTTATTTTTGTTGTTGTAGGCTAAGCGCTAACGATGGAGGATAACATGGATGAGTTGAGGAGAGTGCTGACATAGTTGGAAACGATGATTACAATAATGAACATAGAGCAGAATTTGAACAGTTATAATCAGCCGGGTAATCAAAGTTACAACTAGTTCAGGTGACAAGATTATTACGAACCACACCAATCGTCTATTCGACAATCGCATTGGTGGGAAGGTGAGTAGACTATGATGCAGATGGAGGACGAACAGTTCTACGCTTATCAGGAGCCTCCTAAGGAAGATACAAGCAGGATAGAGAGTATGCTGGAGGAGCTCCTAGAGCAAAGAAAAATCACTAATGCTAGGTTTGCCAATATAGATGCCAAATTTGTTGAGCAAGAAGCCATAAACCAGAGATGGGAAAGGCAACTTAATCAGATCTCGCAGCAGTTAGCACAAGAGGAAGTGGAATTCTCCCGTAGCCAATGTTATTCTGACCTAGTAGACCAAATTCAAGTAGAGACTTTGACGGATGAAGACCATTCCAGGCCTATTATTTTTGAAGTTGAAGAGGAGTCTAATGAAGAGGTTGAGTGACATGGGGAAGACCTATATTGCCCTCCCTCCCCAACCTCAACTCAACCCGACTATCCAATGATTGAGAATATTTTGTCTGAGCCTATCTGCGAACTAGTAAAGATACAAGAGGTAGTTTATTTCAGAGAGGTTGAAAAAGCTGGAGCTTCCTCTGCAATTGATTGCCAACAAGAATCTTCCATAGAGCCTTTAACACTTGAGGAAGATGTCTGCATCCTCAAATTTCAGAAGGAAAAGCCACCTCCAACTGGTCATCAATTTCACACTCATCCCAAAGAGCCTCACCAACAAGAAGAGGGTGTTTACATTCTCCAATTTGAGGAAGAGAAGTCATTAGCACCTGGTCTTCTAATCGAGATTTGTTACCGGCAGTATCTCTTCAAACATCAGGTTTTGTGGAGTATTTATTTTCCTATTTTATTTGCTAAGGTAACGTTTTGTTTTGATCCAGGTTGTATGCTAATGATTGTTGCCCATTTCGATTTCCGGCAAAGTTGTCTACTTTTATTTTTGACCCAGGATAACGAAGCGGGAGTCTAGCCAAAGGCTATAAAGACGGGAAACTTACTGGGAGGCAACCCAGTGGTTAAATTTATGTTTTTTTTTTGTTTTCTTTTATTTAGATATGGAAATGGTGGTCGTGCTTTTAACGCAACGCTTTTCAACATTTTTGTGGTAGTTATGAGTGTGTGCAGGTGAAATATTTATGGTGTTTGATGTACCCCCAAGGCTGGACACTTGCTTGAACGCAAGTGTGAGGAAAGCTACTACCACAATATTCGAGCTTAAGTGAGAGGAAGGGAACCTTCCTCAATCTATGATATCAGGGGAGTTTTAGTTTTTCTTTATTTTAAATGTTTGTATTCAGCCTTTCATGCTTAATGCTCATTTTTATATCAGTCCATGATTGTTCTGAATGAAATTCTTAATGAGTCTGGCATATTTTGAAAGGTATTTTCTTGATTTTTATTTTTGAACAATGTGGACATTGCTTCTCTTAAGTGTGAGGAAGTAGAGATCTTTCTCTGAAAATATGCCAGTTGCGCTTAAATGCCACACTTGTTTTTGTTTGTCCTATTGCTTTGAAAGAATCGCTTCTCTGAGTGCTTATAAAAGTCAAATTCTTGGGTAAAAATGTTTGTGGAAGTTTAACAACCTCAAGAATTCTCTTGCTTAAAGCTGTTTGACTAACTTAACTTGTTCTTATTCAAATTAATTTTGTTTTCACTAAAATTTGGTGGATTAGCTGATTGTGTAAATTGAATTAGTTTAGTTTGGGATTTTGGAAATGATGTGAAAGTTTGGAATGAAAGGATAAGGCAAGGTACTCTGCTGATCAGAAATTTTCCTAACAAAAGCAGGTCTCATCTATCCGGTTATTAAGTTCTAGGGGTGCCTTAACACCTATCTACCTAAGGTCTCGGGATCTGGGATAGTTGGCCCAACACCGTTACATGGATAGAGAGAAAAGTCTGGGTTACAGAATAACTCTGCAATTCTCAATAATTCGTTTGTTTTGTATTATTTCTCGAGGAAGAATGTTTTTGCATGCGAAAGAAAAGTTAATTACAGTTTAATTTTTTTTTGTTTCTGATCATGAGTACGTGGTTTTGAAAGGTATCAAGGAATAAGGTGTTACTTCATACCCCTTGTCATCCAAAGGTTAGAGGAAAGAAATTGGTGGAAGATCCCAAACTATCCTATACTTAGTTTATGCAATCAACTTCTTCATGCTTTTACATAATTGTTTTTTTCATTGTTTGCGAAAACTTACAGCTAAGAGCAGAATTATTCTTTTGATTGTCATTTCGCTTGATTTCCTTCTACACTCATTCGATCTTGAGGTTCGATACCATGGCCTTAGATATAGTTTTATTCTTTATTTGCTTGAGGGCAAGCAAGCTAAGTGTGAAGAAGTTTGATAAGTGTGAAATATATATACTTTTAAGGCTTTAATTCTTCCTATTCTCACAACAATTCTCACTTATCATATGTTTTTCTTTAGATTTGTGTTTAGATGAGAACTGATATATTTTATGTGAAAAATGCAGAAAAAAGTCTTGGAATTGCATAGTTTATCTCATGAGGATTACAACGCAACAAAAGGGATGCAAATCGGACCTAAGACGGAGAATATAGGCCTTGTTCAAGTTATGTCCAGACATGTGTCCATTTATTATATAATGATTGACTCATTATTATAATAATGATTATTCAATCATCACCACATCATCATTAAATAATCATTACTCATCCACGCATGTGCATTCATGGGAATTTATTTCCACATCATCGCGGCTGCACATTTCTAACGGAAATGCACTCACGTGCATTCATGCACAACAACTGAATGTCCACATTCATGCCGTAAGAACAAGGAGATAAATTATTTGGAAGATAAAAAATCATATGGCTGATGTTATAAAAGGAGAGAAATAGGTTTTAAGCAGATATTCGCCATTCACACCACGCCGCCCGCTAGCCTCCACGAGAGGCTTTGCCTCTCCTCCCCTCTTTTCCACACACAACTCCACCATTGTTAGCACTCCACACTTCTGACAGAGAATTAATGTAGAGACACGTAACGACAGAAGGTGGAGCGGGGATATTCTTAACAGCTAATATGTCAATGTGTTCTTCCTTTATTGTTTTTGTTATTTTTAGAGTCATGTTAGCGTAGTTAGATAAGCTCTCCGGATTGGGGTAGCAAAACCGGATCTTTACATTTATTTTGTAATCTTTTCTCTAATTATAATTGAAGTAGTTTAATTCCAGTTCTTCATGTGCTTTAATTCTCTAGCTAATTATTAAAGCAATCCTTGTAGTTTTCTAATCAAAATGCGGCGTAGAGATCAGTTAACAAGACATAGGAAGTTAAACCGAATTAACAACTAGAAGCATGATTTGCCTATATGTTAATTTGTCTCCGGTAGGAATTGGTTATAAAGTGATTGGTTAGAATTGACTTGGGCATGGTTTGCGGTTAGTTATTTCTACCAGTTAGGATTCGTTGTACAGGAACCGGTCAACGGGTTAATTAAGATTCCCGAGTTTATTGCAGAATTAAGAAAGAATTTATTAATAGATTAATAAAGTGAAGGTTTGCATAACAATCCGGGGTGCTTCCTTAGATTTTAGAGTTTCAATCTTTATTTCTTTATTTAGTTTATTTTTACCGTTTTATTATTTTGTTATTTTATATTTGTTTGTTGAGTCTTTCTTTTTATTAAATTAAGTCATACCTGAAAAAGTGACGTTTTCTATTTTCTTAGTTTAGTTTCTCAGTTAGTTGATAAATTGTCAATTAATTAAATGAGGTCCCTAAGATCGACAACCCCTCTCAATTCACTATTCCGTAAAACAATAGGTACACTGCCTAGGTAGAAGTATAGTAACACATATTTTCCTACAGATTTTTAGTCAGAACCATTTAGTTATATATATATATATATAGACCCCCCCATTGTAACACCCCTTCTCGTAAACTCACCATAAATACAAACTCGGTATAACATTTCCAATCCTTAATACAATAGCACAGCGGAGGATTACAACTAAACACTAATTCGGGTGTTACCGCCATCACCCACCCATGTGAGTAATGAAGCATTCAAATCCACAACACAACTAACCACTATGATGATAGAGATAGAAACCATATACATAACCTCCCTCCATAATCAAAACCGTACAAGTGAGTAATCTAAGTACTTTCCAAAGTTTACAACCCTAATGTTTAACGTAATACAACTTCAATGTACAATAATGAAATAAACGCTAACTACCCAGCGTCCCGCACTCCGGTTTCAATCTCGATTGACCACCTGTAATATGTTGCCGTATAGGCTCAGCAAAACGCTGAATATGCTACTATATGATCCTCACGGACCTTTAAACACCTCAGATTAATTAGCCCAATTGTTAACATGTAATTCCAATTTCATGCTGTTCCGTTTGCATATAAATAAATTGTAAATGCGATAATTAAAACAACCAGCAATCCATCCAATAACCATACAACAAATAACATATATTCAAACAATACGTAAGAGAATATGATAACAGTACGAGAGTTGTGCTCTCTTGAACGGTTTCCATTGTACGACCTTCAAGGCCCCTTTGTTTGCTATCCATGACTAAGAGTGTTTCTTAAGTATCTTCTTCTCTTTAAATATCTTTCATTTAATTCTTGATGGGCGTCATGTTAGGACAACCCGCTTATGTACTTCATCTTCTAGAGTAGTAGCTCTTGTGCACCAACAGTAGTGCCCTCTGACTAGGGGCGTCGAGTCCTGGATTTCCTCATTGCCTATGTGAAGGCGTCTCAAGTGGTCGTAGCCATGCACCAACGGTAGTGCCCTCCGACCAACGATCATATCTGGCTCGTTGGAATTTCCATGTCGAGTGGACCCGATTCGGTCGTCCTCTCTCCGGTGATCACCAATGCGCAATCATATAGTCCGTGACTACCCAGGATTTTCCCTCGTCTTTAATTCTTTCCACCATATATTAGGTTTATAAACCTTTACCTAAGATATACTCTTAGGTTGTAATGAGTAAAGTTCTCATGTGATTGTCTTTTAGGTCTTTAACATTCACCTAGATTTCGCCTAGGTTACTTCCATGTTCAAGTATATCTATTCTTGAGAATGGAATTACTGATTCTTTGCCCTAAGTCATTTTACTTAGGTTGATCAAGAGTATTATGATCTATGTCACTAACATTCATGAGTGATATTTTCCTTCCCATTATCCATAACTCGTTTCGAGTTCATATATTGAAATTTCCTTAGTTCAAAAGTTGTCACACACAATTAATATCGCTGAATAACATACAATCAAATCCACATGCATATAATATATCACACATATCCATCTTGTCAAATATTCACACAAATATCCGAACTCGAGGAAGCCCTCAGGGACAATCAGACCATACAATAACATACTGTTCACTGATGTACAATGCTAGCATGACGTATCACGCTCGTCCTCTACTCACACGTAGCTCGTAACTCCTAGCTCGTTGTTGGAGAAATATGCGACTACTTCTTCAACCTAGGCAGTGTACCTATCGTTTTGCGGAATAGTGGAAATGTGGGTTGTCGTACTCTTGGGGACCTCGCTGTGGGTAACTGATAGTATAATAAATTGACTGGGATTTCTATAAACAGATTTTATCATTTTTAGGGACAGGATTAATAGCTAACTGATAAGACAATTAAAACAATTAATTGAAACAGAAAAGAAGTAGAAATTATAAATCTTTTTGTGTTTTTAAGAAGCATCCCGGGTTGTTCTGCTCACCTATTTAATTTAATCATATTAATATAACTCTCCTATTTTAACAATAAACTCAAGAATCTTAATTAGTTTATTGACCGTTCCCTGTCTAATAAACCCTGATTAATTTAAACAACAAGCGCAATTCCTTGTTCAAGTCATAAATAAATTAATCGCATTAGTAACAATTCCTATTGGAGATAGATTAACCTATACGGCGAGGAATATCGCTTCTAGTCGTTAACCCATTTGACTTCCTATGTCTAGAACCTTGTCTCAGCACTGCATTTTAACAAAGAACTACAAATATCACTTTAATAATTGTACAAGAGAATTAAAGCGCATTAAGGAGAGGAATCAAAATACTGTTTAGATAAATTATACTGGAAAGCTTATATAACACAATTATATAAAATAGGCTTGCTTCTAACCCGGGAAGCTGGGTTTATTAATCACACATAATTATACAGTAAAACATAAGAAATAAAATAGTTGGAACCAACGAAGAAGAATGAACAGACAATCGATTCCTTCGTTGGTTCTCTGGAAACTAACAGCATAAGGCTGATGAAGAAAGAAAATAAAATGGAGAAGCGGGGGATAAGAAGATGGAATGGATCGTAGGTGTGAGCGATGGATTATTTACTGGATGGGATGGATTAATTATTTTTGAGCAGAAGGCTCGTGGATTTTATAGAAGGAAGGAGAAGAAGCTGGGGACAGGCTGGAGAAGGAAGAAGATAGAGGAAACAAGGGAACACCGCGTGAGGAAATTAAGGAGAGGATTGGGGCGGCTGAACGCGTGAGATAACTGTCGGTAGGCGCCTGATATTTCTCATCTGGGTAGATGGATAATTCGCGGAGAAGATAAACAGCACCGCGTGAAAATCTGGTCTGGGGGCGCATTTTTAGAGGCGTCCGCGCCTCCGTCCGCCTCAATTCATGCGGACTCCTCTGATGTCCGCGTCTCTGTCTTCCGTCCGCGCCTCTGTCCGCCTAATGCTCATGCGGACGTCTCTATGGTCCGCCCTCCCGTCCGCCCAGAATCATGTGGACGCAGCTGACGTCCTCATGCGGACAGAATGAAAATGTTTTCTATTTTCACGCGATCTTCAACCGGCTCCAGATTCTTCGTTATAAGTCCGTTTTACTCGCCGTTTGTTACGTTGGAAAGCTTGTGAGATAAACTATTTGATTCCAACACTTTTTCCTGTATTTGATACATAAAATATATCAGTCCATATCAAGACATAAATCTTAGGAAAAACATACGATAAGTGAGAAATATTATCCTGAAAGTGAGTATGTATAGGGTAAATTAAACCCTTAAATGTCTATGTATTTATCACTTATCAAACTCCCCCATACTTATCTTTTGCTTGTCCTCTAGCAAATCTTTCTGACATAATGTTTAAACAAGTTAAACAGACAATAATCAAGTAAGGAGAGCACAAAAGAGGTAATTGCCAATCTATTCAGATTTTAAAAGGGTACTAATTAACATTAATTTATTAGATATATTTCTCTATTTCTGAGAATAACTCTGAAATCCTACAAAAGAAAGAGAAGCAATACCATGAGAATTCTGCTTTTAACCCTGATCCACCACCATTTCTTTCACAATTCTTGAACGACAAGGGGCATGAAGTAAAATCTTATTCCATTATACCTTTCAATGCCACATACTCATGATCCATAATGATGATTTTTCATTTGGTACCGAATGCACAGATCTTCTATTTTGAAGTTCATTTTTCCTTCACCTCAGACTTTTCTCCCACCCTTGACACCTTTTGGGTCTACTATCCCAGATACCGAGTACCTTAGGTAGCCGGGTGATGAAGCACCCCTAAGAACTTAATAACCGAGTGGACGAGGCCTGTTTAGGATTAGAATATGCCTGTTGGATCAGAGGAGTACCTTGCCTGTGTTCTTTTTCCACCATTTCTTTCCAAATCAAATCCAGGCTCAAGGTCAAAACAAAATTCAAATGATAATTACCTCAGAATTTTTTTGAGTAAGGAGCAGAGTGTTTTTTTTTGTACCCTTTAACCTGTTAATACCAGCATTACTCCCTCTATGGCTCCTTCTTTGATTATTAATCACTTAACAAATTTAAACACAGTGTCGAAAAAGAAAACTTAAGAGCAAGCTTTTGATTATTATCTCTCCCCCACACTTGAATCAAAGCAATGCCCTCATTGCATAAAAGAATTAAAATAACAGGGCATGCAAACTACTGGGTAATGATCAAAAAGTATGGTAATAAGATATTTAAATTTAAAGAGCAAGGTATGGATAGTGTACTCCCTAGAGTTATGCAGAATATGTAGTGTTGCTCCCCCACACTGAGTTCAGCTGTCGGAATGTGTAAGATGTTCCTGTAATAATTATTCTAAACAGCCAGAAGAACTCAAGTTAATTCTCCTCATTCTCTCTCCTCTCTTTTTTTATTTATAAAAACATATATAGGAATAATATAAAAGACAAAACAAAACAAAAATAGTAGGGAAATAATATTTAACCACTGGGTTGCCTCCTAGTAAGCTGCCCGTATTTAGTCTTTGGCTAGACTCCCGCTTCGTTATCCTGGATCAAAATAAAAGACAACAGCTTCGCCAGGAAAACGAAGTTAGCAGTAATTAAGAGCAAACCACCTGGATCAAACAAACGTTAACTTGGCAATAAATTAGAAAATGTATACTCCACAAAACCTGGTGTTGAGGAGGTATTGCCGGTACGTAGTTCTAACAGGAGACCAGGTGGTGATGACTTTTCTTCCTCAAATTGGAGGATGTAAACATCCTCCTCTTGTGGTTGAGGCTTATGGAGGCAGGGTGAGAGTTTGATAGACTAGTGGTAGCGCTTTCTCCTCAGATTGAGAATATAAATATCCTCTTCTGGTTGATGAAGCTTACACAAAATATCTTCAAAATTTAATTGCTCTCTCTTCTGCTGGGATGGAGATAGAGGAAATTGTAACTTTCAGACATTTGCTCCAACTTGGCGTCGGAGAAAATGTCCTGATAAGTTTCTTTATCTCCTCATCAGAACTTGTAGCTTCAATAATATCTGGCTCGAATCGATCTTCACTCCCTGGAGTTACCACTGGAATCTCTTCTAGCGGCTCGGTTTGACTCGGGAGAAATTCGTCTGGCCCTTGTGTAGATTGCTGTTCATTCTGATTGAGTAAGATAAGTATCCCAACTGAGCTTCTTGGTACTGTGTATTAGCCTGGTCGACTTCCCACCAATACGGCTCTCGATTTGACTGTTGAGGTGATTGATAATCCTTGACCAACCTTTGATATGAGGACAACTCCTCTTGCATGTGAGTCCATTCCAAATTGATCAACAATCTCTTCACCTCATCGTCGCCGCTCTCCATAATCAGTAACTATCCTACAAAAACAAAAATAAAATACCAAGTAGAATAGAACTAAAAATAGAAAAGAAATACAAAAACAAAAATTAACTAAATAGAAAACTAAATACGAAACAAAAAAGAGATAAAAAAATAGCTAAAATAAAAGGTAAGTAAAATTAAAATTAAATAGAGTGAGAACAAAATAAAATAAAACAGATATAAACAAAATTAAACAGATATCTCAATCAAATTAAAAATTATCAATTAACCTTGCCGGAGGTCCCCGGCAACGGCGCCAAAAACTTGTTGTAGAAATATGCGACTACTTCTTCAACCTAGGCAGTGTACCTATCGTTTTGCGGAATAGTGGAAATGTGGGTTGTCGTACTCTTGGGGACCTCGCTGTGGATAACTGATAGTTTAATAAATTGACTGGGATTTCTATAAACAGATTTTATCATTTTTAGGGACAGGATTAATAGCTAACTGATAAAACAATTAAAACAATTAATTGAAACAGAAAAGAAATAAATTATAAATCTTTTTGTGTTTTTAAGAAGCATCGCGGGTTGTTCTGCTCACCTATTTAATTTAATCATATTAATATAACTCTCCTATTTTAACAATAAACTCAAGAATCTTAATTAGTTTATTGACCGTTCCCTGTCTAATAAACCCTGATTAATTTAAACAACAAGCGCAATTCCTTGTTCAAGTCATAAATAAATTAATCGCATTAGTAACAATTCCTATTGGAGATAGATTAACCTATACGGCGAGGAATATCGCTTCTAGTCGTTAACCCATTTGACTTCCTGTGTCTAGAACCTTGTCTCAGCACTGCATTTTAACAAAGAACTACAAATATCACTTTAATAATTGTACAAGAGAATTAAAGCGCATTAAGGAGAGGAATCAATATACTGTTTAGATAAATTATACTGGAAAGCTTATATAACACAATTATATAAAATAGGCTTGCTTCTAACCCGGGAAGCTGGGTTTATTAATCACACATAATTATACAGTAAAACATAAGAAATAAAATAGTTGGAACCAATGAAGAAGAACGAACAGACATCGATTCCTTCGTTGGTTCTCTGGAAACTAACAGCATAAGGCTGATGAAGAAATAAATAAAATGGAGAAGCGGGGGATAAGAAGATGGAATGGATCGTAGGTGTGAGCGATGGATTATTTACTGGATGGGATGGATTAATTATTTTTGAGCAGAAGGCTCGTGGATTTTATAGAAGGAAGGAGAAGAAGCTGGGGACAGGCTGGAGAAGGAAGAAGACAGAGGAAACAAGGGAACACCGTGTGAGGAAATTAAGGAGAGGATTGGGGCGGCTGAACGCGTGAGATAACTGTCGGTAGGCGCCTGATATTTCTCATCTGGGTAGATGGATAAGTCGCGGAGAAGATAAACATCACCGCGTGAAAATCTGGTCTGGGGGCGCATTTTTAGAGGCGTCCGCGCCTCCGTCCGCCTCAATTCATGCGGACTCCTCTGATGTCCGTGCCTCTGTCTTCCGTCCGCGCCTCTGTCCGCCTAATGCTCATGCGGACGTCATATGGTCGCCCTCCGTCCGCCCAGAATCATGCGGACTGATAAGCCGTAGACTTATCATTTTTATAAGCTAGATTTGTAGTGTTATTAGTTAAAATAAGGTTAGAATAGTTAGTATTTGCATTAATTTATATAAGAAGTCATTTTATATGTTCAGACTAATGCTCTTGGTGTTTTCATGCAAGGATCAAGTTTTTCATCAAAAACGGACCTTGCCGGATATGAAGCCGGATCTCATGCACGGCACAAGTACACAGCAGAAATGGGACGTCGCCGGACATGGTGCGGGTATGTTGTATCCGGCATAAGCAAAAGACGCGCCTGTCTACCAATAGATGTCGGTTATTACCGTTATCCAAACATTAGATGCCGGGTATGATGCCGGATGGAATATGTCCGGCATAAGTGACTTTTCGCGCCAGGGCGGTTTCGACCGTTACGGAAATAGCACGGTTTAATCCCGATGCCGGATGACTTAGACCCGGCATCCGAAGAATTTTTGTCTATAAAAGACGCAAGAGGCTGAACATTTTGGGTGTTCATTTCCACCATAATTCCACACACTTACTCCACAGAATAGACGTATTTTCGACTGAAGAACTGCTACACAACCATTCAAGAGAAAAAGAAGAAGATTTGGAGGAAGATTTAGAGGGTGAAGGCCATGTCAAAACTCTCCCTTCTCTGTATTTCCTTCTTCAATCATGGGTGATTGAGTAGTAGTTCCTTCTGTTCTTGGTTGGGATGAAACTTTTTGTAAGACAATATGATTTCTTTAATATAATTTTCAAGTTTATTAAGAGTAAGGTTCTTATTGAAAGAGAATAGGTTGATCTTTTTCTCTTCATGCAATTCTTTGTGGAAGACAAGTCCCAAGTAAGATAGGTTAGATCTCTTAATGGTCTTTCTACTCTCTCTTATGAATTAAGAGTTAGTAGTGAGAGTGAAGATTAATCCATTTTCCCCCATTTCCTTGTTCATTTCGCGGCATGATATATGCTTGATTTGTTAATAGGAATGAGTCTTCTGTTTTCTACTCGGAAACTGAAGAAAGAATATGCATTATGACTATGCCGGATGCACTGTCGGGTGGCCAATGTCCGGCATATTCAATGTCTTTGAATATGCCGTGCAAGTGGTATCCGGCAGGACACCGACGTGTTCAGTTGTTGGTTAATTCGAAGGCTTGTGTTATGTTTAGAGTTCATATTGATGCTTGGATGGTTTCACTCCTTAATCAGGAATAATTTCATTGTAATTACCACTTAGTTTAGTTAGTTTGATTAGATTAGAAAACATTTCAATTTCCCCCTTGTCTTAGAATAGGTATTACCGGATTAGGACTAATTTCTATAAGTCCCTTGGGTTCGATACTCTCGGTCGTAATAATTACACTATACTCCGACCGGGTTTTATTTTGCTACCCGTAGTAGAGTTGTAGGTTTATTATTTATTTTTTGTATATAGTTTATCCCTACAATTTTCAGTCAGCAAATTGGCGCCGTTGCCGGGGACTTGGAATTAGTCCAAGTCCTTAAATTCGGTAAAACGCCCTATTCTTATTTGTTTGATTCTTTGATTCTTTAATTTATTTTCACCCTTAGTTTTGCAGACTTGAATGTGCCGTGCGGGGGTGCCGGGCGTCTGTCACCCGGCAAACTCAGAGGAAGTCTGATGCCGGATACGTTTTACCCGGCATTGCGTCCGGCATGTTCAAAGTTTTTCAAAATTCCTTACAGTATTGAGTTCTTGGCAATTTAAATTGTTCTTGCTTACTCCCATTCGTTATTTCTCTCTCCTAAGAGTCCTTATACTATGATTCTTTAATTTAAATTTCGAGTTGAACTTGCCGTGTATTGGCCGGGTTTTCTATATCCGGCATTTCGGAGGAAGTCCTATGCCGGAGGGTTTGATCCGGCATGTCACCGGCATGCTCAATTTCTCTCAATATTTTGTCGCTAATTGTAGGGACAATTAGGAGTAATCTCCTACAATCCCTTATTACTCTTACATTTTTTTATTTTTTTTATTATCCTTTACCTTTCAATGTCTTTTAACTAAGTTATGTTCGATTTTGGTCCCGCCGGGCAACTTGCCGGTTTGTATACACCCGGCAATCTTGGAGGAAGTCCAATGCCGGGCTTCGAACACCCGGCACTACATCCGGCATACGCAACTTTGTTTCTTCTTTTTATTTTTGCGAATTTAATTATGTTAATATTTTATTTATTATTACAAACATCTCGTTTTATCCATCTCTTCTTTCTTTTGATTTATTTTATTTTCTCTTCGAGTTTAAATAAGCCGGGCAAGAAGCCGGGTAAAACCAATCCGGCATTAATGGGAGAAGTCCATTGCCGGATACGAGTTGCCCGGCATTAGGTCCGGCATATTAAAAAAATAATCATTTTTATTTGTCTCTCCTGAATTGGTAACCTTCCTGTCTTATTATTTTTTCATACTATATATTTGAATTTAAAATTTTGTGTACTCCTCCAAAGTAAATTAGGTGCATGCACTTCAAGCACACTCCCTACACAAATACTCAAATACAGCAGGCGATTGGCAAGAGCTCTCTTCCTCAGCAGGTGAATGTGGTTAGTGCATGACCACACACTAGTACACTGAATTCCAAGATTTTTCAACACCCGAGGAAGTGGAAATTGCAAGAGATCTGACCGTTCGCACGGAGCATAAGTCGCTGCAGCAACTTTTTGCTCAACCATGACCACTTGGTCAACTCCCGTCTCTAACGCTAAATTTATCAATGGGAGTATGCGAGATCGTTCATAACCTCTATCGATATCTCTGATCACTCTACCAAGTAGCCAAAGGCTAAGTGTAGGGCAGCCCCACGCATCTGGTCTTCTTTCATCACAGGGGAGTCACTTCTTTTCTTTATTTCTTTATTTTTCTTTCTTCGAACACTGGGGACAGTGTTCTGCCAAGTGAAGGGCAGGGACCCCCCTTTAAAAAATAAGTTTTTATAATATGCATAAGTTTTGCGTTTTATTCAATGTTTACTAAACTTTTTGCATGTTTTGATTGAGATAAGATTAGGAATGACTAAAAGCTTGTTCTCTCAAGAGGTAAGCTTTCTAATGACTTATAGATTCCTGTTTTTAACTTTTTGATTCTCTTATTAACATGAGTACATGACCTTTCTCCTAATTCTTTCCTTATTATACTTCTGGGTGTTGTTCTATCTTTCCAAATTGTGAAAAATCTTTTGGGTAAAAATCTTAAATAGGGTTTTGTGAAAAAAGAAAGAGAAGAAGAGAAAAATAAAAGAAAAATCTTCTTCCAAAGGAAAAGCATTATATTCCTAGAGGTTGCAAAAGTGCCTCTGAATAAAAGCAAGAAAAGAGAGTTTTCCTTTTATTTTTCTCCTAAATTCCCTGTTCTTCAATGCAAAAAAGATCATGGTTGATTCAGAAACTCTTGCAAAATAGGGCTGATTCATAAAACCATTGATGAGAGTCTTGGCCACATTCAGAAACTCTTGAAAAATAGAGCTGAATGATGGAAACCGGAAAAAGGAGAGATTACAAATCCCTTATGCAAAATAGCCCAAAAGTTTTTGATCGGTTTTGAAATTCCTTGTTTTATACCCATTAGTATGTTTCGATAGAATAAGGTAGATAAGTGATACTTATGAATTAGAGTCATATAGTTGGAAATATTTATCTACATTTCATTCTAGAGTTTATCTGTTTTGTGCATAAGTAATTACTCCTTTCTAATCTTGTTTTGCTCGAGGACTAGCAAAAGGTAAGTAGGGCCTTGATAAGCCGTAGACTTATCATATTTTATAAGCTAGATTTGTAGTGTTATTAGTTAAAATAAGGTTAGAATAGTTAGTATTTGCATTAATTTATATAAGAAGTCATTTTATATGTTCAGACTAATGCTCTTGGTGTTTTTCATGCAAGGATCAAGTTTTTCATCAAAACCGGACCTTGCCGGATATGAAGCCGGATCTCTCATGCACGGCGCAAGTACACAGCAGAAATGGGACGTCGCCGGACATGGTGCCGGGTATGTTGTATCCGGCATAAGCAAAAGACGCGCCTGTCTACCAATAGATGTCGGTTATTTACCGTTATCCAAACATTAGATGCCGGGTATGATGCCGGATGGAATATGTCCAGCATAAGTGACTTTTCGCGCCAGGGCGGTTTCGACCGTTACGGAAATAGCACGTTTAATCCCGATGCCGGATGACTTAGACCCGGCATGAGACCCGGCATCCGAAGAATTTTGTCTATAAAAGACGCAAGAGGCTGAACATTTTGGGTGTTCATTTCCACCATAATTTCACACACTTACTCCACAGAATAGACGTATTTTCGACTGAAGAACTGCTACACAACCATTCAAGAGAAAAAGAAGAAGATTTGGAGGAAGATTTAGAGGGTGAAGGCCATGTCAAAACTCTCCCTTCTTCAATTCATGGGTGATTGAGTAGTAGTTCCTTTGTCTTGGTTGGGATGAAACTCTTTTGTAAGACAATATGATTTCTTTAATATAATTTTCAAGTTTATTAAGAGTAAGGTTCTTATTGAAAGAGAATAGGTTGATCTCTTTTTCTCTTCATGCAATTCTTACTTGTGGAAGACAAGTCCCAAGTAAGATAGGTTAGACTCTCTTAATGGTCTTTCTACTCTTCTTATGAATTAAGAGTTAGTGAGAGTGAAGATTAATCCATTTTCCCCCATTTCCTTGTTCATTTCGCGGCATGATATATGCTCGATTTGTTAATAGGAATGAGTCTGTTTTCTACTCGGAAACTGAAGAAAGAATATGCATTATGACTATGCCGGATGCACTGCCGGGTGGCCAATGTCCGGCATATTCAATGTCTTTGAATATGCCGTGCAAGTGGTATCCGGCAGGACACCCGGCGTGTTCAGTTGTTGGTTAATTCGAAGGCTTGTGTTTATGTTTAGAGTTCATATTGATGCTTGGATGGTTTCACTCCCTTAATCAGGAATAATTTCATTGTAATTACCACTCAGTTTAGTTAGTTTTGATTAGGATTAGAAAACATTTCAATTTCCCCCCTTGTCTTAGAATAGGTATTACCGGATTAGGACTAATTTTCTATAAGTCCCTTGGGTTCGATACTCTCGGTCGTAATATATTTACACTATACTCCGACCGGGTTTTATTTTGCTACCCGTAGTAGAGTTGTAGGTTTAGTTATTTATTTATTCTTTTGTATATAGTTTTATCCCTACAATTTTTCAGTCAGCACAGACGCAGCTGATGTCCTCATGCGGACAGAATGAAAATGTTTTCTATTTTCACGCGATCTTCAACCGGCTCCAGATTCTTCGTTATAAGTCCGTTTTACTCGCCGTTTGTTGCGTTGGAAAGCTTGTGAGATAAACTATTTGATTCCAACACTTTTTCCTGTATTTGATACATAAAATATATCAGTCCATATCAAGACATAAATCTTAGGAAAAACATACGATAAGTGAGAAATATTATCCTGAAAGTGAGTAAGTGTAGGGTAAATTAAACCCTTAAATGTCTATGTATTTCTCACTTATCACTCGTATGTCTGGAACTTACCTCTAAGTATTAATTCACTGTAACTAACTGATTCAGTATTTTGAATAACCACTAATGAAATACCCCAAACTTATTAAACATGGATTAAATATCTAATCACATTAATTAGGGCCTAAACATGCGTTAAAAGTCAACTGAGAACAACAGTGGTCAACACAAAACAAGATGTTGCACCCTTTGACTGTTAAGGGTAAACAAATACCCAAATGAACTACTTAGGACCTAAAAATTTGTCCTAAGCATATTAACACATTACTAAACATATTACAATTGTTGGGCAACACTCCAACACAAAGAAAAAGCACTTTCATCCTTCAAGGTCAAAAAGGGCAAAAATGTGCTCTAAGAAACCTTAAAGGTCTAATGACCTCTAAATGATATAAAATTGAATATCATGATCAAATATCATTCAAGGAACACAAAAAAACCGTTGTCAAAGAAAACAGAGTTCAGAAACACCTGGCGACACAAAATGTGCACTAAAACTCCTTAAAGCACGTTTTTGTGTAATTACCTTCTAGATTGGTTTTAAATGAGCTAAAAGGTTATAAATACCTTTAAATAAAATAAAATATCATATTATATGATATTAGGAATTTAATTCCATAAATTTATGAATTTTTACAAATTTAATATTAAAATATTAATAAAACCCTAATGTGGGGCCCGTTTGGGTCAACATTGACTAAGTTGGTCAATGTTGACCATTGACCACGAAATGGACTACATGAAATCAGATAATTAAGTCTCTTAACAGACCAAGAGACAAGAGACATGTGACAATTAAATATAGTCCTTTACTTTTGCATAAAATAACAAAAAGACATACTTTACCTTATAAAACAAAAAGGTTGTCCCCACTTGCTTACCCCATGTGAGAGCCAGCCAATTTGGAGCCTCCAATTGCTCCTCTTTTCCCTTGTATTTCGGTGCTCCAAACAAGAAAAGCAAGAGTGCTTAGTCACCTTACAATAATTGAATTAAAGTAACATTATTTATCTCATTTTTGATTCAAATTGGCTCCAATCATACCCTACCTTTGTCAATCAAGGACGGCTGCCCCCTCTTCTTGTCTCCACCGAATTCCCCTTCAATTATCAGCATCAATCAAGCATTGATGAGTCATCAAAACAATAATGACCTAAAATATTCAAAAAAATGACTTTAAGGCAATATTAGGTCATTCTCCTTCATTTCTCCTCTTCAGCCGAGGTTGCTCTGTCCTTGAGCTCCCTTTGGCTCCTCTACATCGTAGGTAAGAGTTCCAAGCTCCATTGGAGATAGTTCATGCTCTAGGTAAGCTCTTAAGGCATGAAAATGCCCATTTTCTTCATCTTTCTTTCCTTTTTCGATTGATCTAAGCTCCAACCACTTCCATCCATGAATCTAGGTTGTTTTGGAAGTTAAATGAAGGAAGAATCTCGGCCATAACAAGGGAAGAAGGTTGAGAAACTCAAACTTGTTCTTAAGGTACAAAAATGTGCTTTAAGCTCATATCTTTTGATTCCCTTCAAATTCGGCTGTGAAACTTTGTTCCTAGCCTTATTTTCTTCTCCTTTTCATGTAGATTCAGTTGGTATACCAAGATCTACAAGGAGTAGCTAGATCCAAGCCAAAAACACCATTTTTGGCATCTTAAACAAGGTAAAACTTAGCTATCTTCCAAGCTAATTCACCACGGTTTTATACCTTGTCTTGAGAGTGTTTTGATACTCTTTCTCTTCTGGAAAAAATAGGGCCGAAGTAGATCTATGTCAAGCTTGAAGATCTAAGGTAAAAATCCATGATTTCATGACTTAAATTACTTCTTATGGTTAGATCTTGCTTGGAGACTAACTAGGCCTTGTTTTCTGTCTAAAAACATGTAAGAGAAGCTTTGGAGAATTTCTACTTAAGGTGGCCGAACCAAACAAGGTTCTATCTAGGTTAAATCAAGGTATAAATTACTTAAAACCTTAACTTGTTACATTAATACAACTTTAAGCTATTCTTAATTAATTGCCGTGAGTGAAGAGGTAAAATAAGGTCTTGTTTGACCTTAAAATGATTAAGGAATGGCTTAATAAATTTTATAACTAATTAAACAAGCATAAATGTCAAATTTAAGACATTATGTGGAAGTTTGGTAAATAAATGAAAATTATATGGTGAGGCCGAAAATTTATATGTATTTTGGGACATTTATGTGTAATTATTTTGCAAGCCAATGTTTGTAATAAGGCCATGTATTTAAGGCCATTTTATATATGCATTTACAAGCTTTTATTTAAGTTTGGGTGATATATAATTATTACCGAAATGAATAAGGGGTTAGAGTGTAATTAAATTAAATTTGGGGCTTTAGAATAATAAGGCCGAAAATTAGAGTTAAAAAGGAGTTAAAATAAAGTTTATAAGATTTTAAAAAGTTTTGGGGTTAAATGGTAATTTTTGAAAAGTATGGGTACAAACCGTGAATAAAGGAAATTAATGGTCAAGGGAAATATTAAGGTGGTCAACCTTGACCATATGATAGGTTTTGACCAAATTAGATAAGTTAAATAACTTATTTAAGGTGTTATAATAAGATAAGTATCTTAAGGTAATATTTTATAACATATGTGGTCAATATGTTATTACCGAAAATAAAGGGTGTACAATGGTATTTTAAACACCCATGGGCTATTAGGAATTTTTAGGAATTTATTTGGTGGATTTTGGAATTAAAATGAACTATATATGTATAATATATAGTTATAATGTCATTATGACACTTTGGAGAAAATAGATGGTGGAATGGTAAATATTGAAAGTATATGGGTTAATAAGGATATTTATAACCCTTTGGTGGAATTTGGTGATTTTTAGAATTATTAAGAGAATTTAATAAGTTATGTGTATAAACTATAGTTTTAATGATATGGTGAACTATATGTTATAAATAGGGCCAAATGGCAACTATAGAATAGCACAAGGGCTGTTCGGAATTTACAAAAAATAACCATAGGTTATACTTTTATAAGTTAGAAATGTTATATTAAATGGAATATATAACATGGTGTGATTTAAGGGGTGATTTTGTAAATTAAGGAAACTATGGTTTATGGAAAAGAATAAGATTTTTTTATGGTGCCTAAGAGGCAATATAAAAATAGTTTTGTATAAAAACTATGGGTTATAAGTTAAAGGGGAATAAAAAAATGTCACATAGTATGATATTTGTATATGGTATAACATTACATAATGTTATGTGGTCAAAATGGGATTTAAATAAAGTTAAGGGCTATACCGAGTTAATGAGAGTTGGAAAATGAATGTTAGACTAAGGTCTATAATGTTATAAATGTTATAGCAATTATATGGTTTAGATGGAATTAATAAGGAAGGGTACTCACATAAAATAATGTGACAAACTACAAATAAATGAGACTTGTAAACTAAGGTACCTATGGGATAAACCTTAGGAGTTGTAAATGTACAACATAAAATGATACATAATATTAGGATAACAATCTTAATATAAGTTGTAACACCCCATCCAACAACCAACACATAATAACAATCTGCAGCGGAAACTCAACTCCTCACATTACTTATTCCAATGGTGTTACACGCCGTTAACCACCCACGTGGCTAACAAGGCTAATATATGTACATTTGTATCGGTCTGATGGACTAGATTCCCGCATACACAATACAATACTCAATCCATCTTCAACATTTATTATATACATACACTCCCCGTACCGAGTATTTATAAACTGTTGCCGACAACAACCTCGGTCTTACTACACCTACTGTATACATACACTTAAAAGTTTACCCATGTACAATGACTACCCGTCCTACTCTCGAACGGCTTCCAGCACTTCGTACCTGAAATAGGAAAAGAAGAGAAAGGGGTGGCCCCAAGGGGCTCAGCACCTTTGCTGGTATGGTAATCCCGCAGCCCACATGCTACCGGGCCACGCACGACTAATTGTCGTCTTAGCATGCAGTTATTATATTTAAATCATGCATACAAACCATTAACATATCTCACATAATATCTCGCCTCAATGGGCTCAACCTGTAACCATAACATCCACACTTAACCAACCATCCAATGATTCCTTAAACCCTAGAGTGGCTCTCCTCTAAACGGAGCTACTTCCTTAACGAACGACGTGTACCCATCAATCGGGTTATCCTTAAACGCCTCTTGTCACAACTGGGATTCATTTCCGTGATCCACACATTCCATATCATACATCATAACTCTTTTCACACATAACAAAACATAGCAAACCTTTCTTGCTTCCATGTACACATGACAACATTGCATTCATTTAAACATCCAATATACATATTTATACCAAAGCATAGCAAGGGAATTTGCATAGCACCATAACATTACATAACACCATATAAGTCGGTTCTCACAAGGAACCTTCCACCATAGTTAGTATACCAGTGAGCCTAGAGATTATTACCAATCCCATGTTAAGCTCGTTACCATCCTCGTTACCGTCCGGTTATATAGAACGGTTAACTTATACCCAAGGTGTGTCGGATATAGTAATCCCAAGCACACCGAAATAACATAACCATTAGTATGCCCCCGTGGCCCGACGTGAGTCAGTAATATAGCTTTGGTTAAGCTAAAGGGGAAAGTTGGAAACCCAATGGGAAGACAACCTTAACATACACAGAGGGTCGAACCTATAATGGCACGAACCCCCATCCTCACACGCGTGGCCGGAACAGACCGGACTCCTCACCCCCCATTAGTATACATACATTAAATATTAAGTGGTTAGAGATCCATTATGGAGCCTACCACATCCACAACCATACGGTATCATAACCGAGTTAAGCACACAAGGGAGGTTCACACACTTGCATACAACAACAATATCCAACTAACTCACACATAGCCGTGGTTAGCACGTTCCCAAGGTTTGGGTCGTTAACTCCGAATACCGATCACTCATGTGTTCCTAGTTTTAGTTAGCCAAGGTTTAACACATATTTGAGGTTAAACGGCATCGGATACCAAATTCGCCACATAAATGAATTACTATAAACTCATTACATGTTTTAATCTTACAAGGTGGCAAACACTCAAGAAAACATATTGGCATACAAGCCGGTGTAATCCGTTAGGACACAGGTTGCAAGAAAACCATACCTGTCACCGGAGTCCACTTTACCACGTCCACTTATGTTCCTCGAGCAATTCTCGAACAACTGTTGACATCACATGTTCTTTTATTAACATTGGGGTAACATGTTTGTTTTAAGTCTAATGCTTATAACTTTCCCCGTTTACTTGGTTAAATAACTTTACATTTTTAACTTGTTTTACCCTCACATTTAAATACAACTTTTCACCCACCTAATTGCCATTTAAACTCACCTAACATGTCCTTAACAACCTTATGGCATCATTACCTATCAATCCCCATCTCATATCATTCATAACCTTAAACCATGTTTTTGGTCCGACCGACCCACCGTCCGACCCACATCTGGGTCGGTCCATTACAGACCCCTTTTACTTCCTTACAAACATGCCCGTCCGACCCACGTCCGACCCACCATTCTGGGTCGGTCCATGTGCGAACATTTTCCCTCCTTTGTAACTTGACCGACCGACCCATGTCCGACCCAACCTTCTGGGTCGGTCCATTACCGAACACTTTCCTATCATCTTACAGAGGCTCGACCGACCCAAAAACTGGGTCGGCCCCTGGGTCGGTCGCCTCCTAAACTTACCCAAACTTTGCCAAATCTCCACCAAACTTCTCCTAAGACCTCTTAATGTGTTCTAACATCATTTGGCACTTCAAACACACCCTTAAGATATTCTTAAACACTCACAAAACTATTTTTCCTAATTCCTTAAACCTTTACTTATATCTCCACAAAATTCCTAACACTTACAATGTTTTCTCCTTTTTACATCTTACCAAACATCACTTATTCCTTGAATATCAACATTATCTAAACCTTAAACAACTTCTCCATGGCTTAAATACATTCTTAAAACACACATTGAATTTCTAGAACTTCCAAGACAACACCTAAATCCTTGCATCACTCTAAATCACCTTAATACTTGTTTCCTTCTCAAGTAAACATTCATTCACCTTTAACCCTTCCTAGTTCACCAAAACTCACTTACAACTCTTAGAACTTCTTACACATTTCCCAAATTTGGCCATAGCTTCTCTAGTATATACCCACATCCAACCACTTAGGTTTTTACCTTAATTCATTCAAGAACACCTAAAATCCATCAAACACATTTTATACACAAACTTCACACATAAAGCACTACATCACAATATAGTGCATAACTTAAATTGCTTGGCACTTAGGCCCTTAAATGCATGGCTCTTAGGCCCTTAAATGCATAAACCTTAAACACTGAATTTCCCACATAATAATGCCTTTGACCTGCAATTACACCCAACAACACATATTCCTTTAATAAACTCCTTGAGAGCATTTTACTAGCTCATTTACCATTTGCTCTTTAGGTAGTTTTAACAAGCATCATAAGCTTATTTCTCCTAAGGCATTAAACCACATTGAGATAGCTTGTTTACCTCTTTTCCTCACAAATTTCCTTCTTGTTTCCTTGTAAACCGGTAAGGCATTTCCTTCCTTGTCAACAACTAAACAATATACCAACATTGAAATGAGTATATAAGCTTTAAGCTTTATCTCATTGTAAACCCTAGTTACATATATTATCTTAAGGTATTAACATGATTGTTTTACCTTGGAATGGAAAGAGAGCTTGAATATATATCAAGAGAGGACTCCTCCTAGCCCTTGGAAGATTCAAATGAGGCTAAAACAAGACAAGAGAAGACACCATTACAAGGTGCATTTTCGGTTATGACAAAACATGAAGGAAATGTCATTTTTCTTTGAGTTTCCTTACCTTGAAGCAAAGGAGAGCAAGAATATGTGAGAAGGTGAGCTCAAGCTCCTCCCATGGTGAATCTTCATGGCACCAAAATGGAGTTCTTGAAGATTTGAAAAGATAGAAGTGTAGAGCTTGGTCTAACTAAGACAAATATAGTCTTAGAATTTGATTTGGAGCATAGAGTTGGATTTGGCAAAGAAATGAAGATGGAGAAGAGAGGTTGCCATAGCAAATCGTGAAAGAGAGAAAGAAGAGAAGTAGAAGACGGTGGGAAGTGAAGGAAATGAGAGAATGGAGTTTGGAGTCTACTTTTAGAAGATATTTAGGTACTAAAGTAACTTTCTTCTTTTTACTTTCTTTTCCTTCCTTCCTTTAATTGATTTCACATGGTGGTGACTCACCATACTAAAAACCGGCCACCATTATGCCTAGGAGGCATACTAGTCTTTGTTGACCAATTTAATTACTTATAAACATTATATGTTACAAACTAGTTATAAAAATCACTATTCACCAATAACAAGGCACATAGAAGTGAAATTTTTGATTTCCCACTAATATGGCCACCCAAATGTGATACTATATAGTACACCTGTTAATTAAAGAGTAATGATGGACATTTAGCCATTCAAAACTCATTTACAAGACAATTTTTCAAAAACGTGCTTTAAGACTTCTTAAAGCACATTTTATGTTTTAACTTGTTTTCAAGCTTGGTTTTCTTTGGTAAATGATTTAATATGTTCATTAACATATAATTGAGGCATAGGTATGACCATTAGGTCTTATACACATTTATCCCAAGCTTAGAGCACATTTTTGCTCTTATTGACCTTAAGGTATTTATTTGTGTTTTGTTTGGTTTCGTTGTCTACCAAAGTTTCCTAAGGACTTAATTAGCCTTATAAAGTCATAATTAAACATTATCAAGTCTTGGTAGGCTCTTTGGGTCCTAACCAAGTTCACTCCAACCTTAGAGCATGTTTTTGCTCAAACCATGTCTTAGTGTTTTATTGTGTTTACCATGGTTTAAATGATTCATTTATGTTTCTAAGGCACTTTTTAGCCTTTAAATACCATAGTTTAACATTTACACAACATACCAAGGTTTGGGGTATTTCAATCTACCCCCCTTAAAAGAACTTCGTCCTCGAAGTTCACATTTCCTCGCATCATTGGAGTAGAATACGGGAATTACTTATAGCCATAAAACTTCCATTACCAACCATCTTTCACATCCAACCTCGGACTTAATGGTCCGGGCAACATATCCACCTTATACATAAAATATCATATTCACATGGTAACCTCGGACTCAATGGTCCGGGTACCTTCACCACACTTACACTCATACCATATCCCTCAGACTCTTAGGTCTGGGTGACATAACCACATTTAGACTCATAGGTCTATGTAGCACAACACATTAGGAGATCAAAGTCAAATAACCCTTATCACCCATACCAAACAACATGTCATAGCATGTATATCAAACAGAAATACCTTTTCCATCTCTCCATGGGTTCGAATCCCACGTTGAGTACATATACATTGTGATCCCGCAGAACCCGGTCGCGATGGACACTTTCTGGTCCCCGTTCCTTTGGGAGGTCAAAACATTCACTCAACTTTCAACATATGTACTTCTCATGTCACCGGTCCGAAGACAAAGGTTCATACGTCCTCAGCTCGTGAGCAAGTACTACAAAAATATTCTTTACTAGGTTAAGTATATAAGAAGATCTTTATTCAAAATATTAATCGATTGTTTTTTTTTTAAAACACCAATTGAAAATTCTTTTTGAAAACACCATACAACTCCAAGTCCAGTTTATGCTCCTTGTATCTTTCTTAACATGGTTATTTGTAATCACTTATAGGGAGCTTCAAGAGTCACCCAACCCTGATGTGATCAGCATCAGTGTTGAACTATCTTTCCACCCCAATTTGTGTTCGGCTTCCCTTGATCTCATGATAATCAAGTTCCACCTCCCACTTCGTTTTCAACCAACAATTAACTCAAGCATATCCCATTTTCTATCTTTGAATCTTTCTAGTCATAATCATTACATCTCCAAAGGATAGAACTCCGTCTATCAATCATCACCCAAATCCAACTTAATTCAAGTTACCTAGGGAATTTAATTCTCACTAGGTTCTATGTCGGTCTTTACCCCTCATAAATCACAACATTGTATATATATACATATATTTTTTATCAAAATACAATACATGGTTTGTACTTATGCACCGTCGGGGTTTTAGTTCCCCGGGAGTTTCTTTACTCCCTTCCACTTGTACTAACACACTTCCCACAATGGTATTCGCATCTTCTGTGCGCAATTACCACAATTTAACCACAACTAAATGCGTATGTTTATATAACACACGCGCCAACCATCATAACAATCATTTTGTGCTATGCACACCTAGTTCGCGTACACTTGTACGGTAAAACACCCTAAGTGGTTTTGCGCTCTACCCCCCTTAAAAGGGATTACGCCCACGTAATCAATCACTAAACCTTGGTTTAAAATGTTCTGCCGTCGTGAAGTGTTTTAACTTCCACGCGGTCTATTACACAATGGATTCTGATTAGAGGATCTTAACCATAATGGCGGTTTAGTCCCTAACCAAGAATTCACATTGGGGTTGTAACTCATAACCGGTTTCGGTCCTGGCCTGTGAGGCTTTTAGGCATCGATTTCTCACAATGTATACCCGGTACCTGACGCATGGGCTCACTGGCCTCTGTTGCGCAACCCTGATAATTATAGAGCTAGTTTGCTCCATTCGTTACTGTTACTGTATTGTACATCTCCAATTGTCACCTTCATCTTGGTAACAATGGTTTCTCAACCGACGCGTGGTATCTTTTACCGTTAGCGAATTCGGTGAGTTATAAACCTTCTATCCACTTCCATAACCATTTACTGTGTATACAGTTATGTATTTCACAATGATTGACTTGCTTCTACCGACTTACTGTCGGTTGAGATTGAGCTACTACCTAACGTGTAGTGCTCTCTCAGTTATTTCTCATACCTGGGGTATATCTCATACCGATATTTGGCGGTTAGTGCTACCGTAGTCATTTACTATTAATCATGTCTCCACCTTTGGTTTGTACATGTATTCTTTCATTCCTTCGGCCTTGCATTACCTGTGCATCGGCCATTATAACATTATTCCTCCACAATTACCATGTTTCTGATTCCTAGCTATCCCACTTGATCATTACTGCGCAAGTGCAATACCAAAACACTCAGTCATACAGAGTGCAGAGGCGTAAACTCTTGACAGTAAATCCCTTATGCGATTGCGACAGGAATTTTCACTGAAATCCTTATCATCTAACACTTGCCACCGGCTTACTGCTCGGTTCATTTGCTATCACTTACTGTTGTATCTCCACTGGGGTTAACTCACAACTCTGCTTACTCACCATTTTATCATCTAACCATCCTGATACAACGGTCGTTTATTGCGCACCGTTTCCTTACTCATTATATAACATCAACTTATACTGCATCCGCTATTATATTAGCTTCTGCTATTATGCTGAGTTTATCTGGCCACTTATTTGGCTGATTTTTGAATATACTACTATATTTTTCCCTTGAGCGTTGTTCGCTACACATTTAGCTTCACACACCTATGGTGATTGCTATCAGATTTATCATTCCTCCTGTGTACTCAACTGGTACGAGTACTTCCTTTCGTATCATTTTATTCCAATCACCCTCGGGTAATAACAACGTGGTCCATCCTCCACATATCTCTTGAACTTGATTCACATAACTACCGCTCCTGCGGTCTCACAATATCGAGAGGTATCCCCACTCTTAATGCAGTGGTTCGCTTACCACTCTATTCATTTATACCACATAAACTTCTACCATCAATCGAATCTATATAACATATTTTGTTTATGGCTTATAAGCCTTATTTGCCTTGAGCTGGGCTCATTGTAGGCTGTCCACACATATGTACTCCTCTGTATCATATTACATGTTTAGAGGTTGTAGTGGGCTCCATGACAAGGTCGTTGCCTTCCGTTTCCTTTCATGGGATGCCCCTTAGGTTTGTCAGTCCGTCTCCTGACCACTTATGTCTAAACTGGGTGTTAATTTCAACCCTTGTGTTTTTGTCATGTATTTCGTTCAACAATTGTTGATGCGCACACCCTTCGAGGACTTCTCCTGGGTGTCGTTACGTTATGCCTTACATTTGTTTCACACTTTTTGGTACATTCCGTTATTATCTTCTTCTGTAAAGATCAACATTTCCTAATAATGTAGGTACTGATTCTGGGAGTTTCATCCCGTTCGTTGCACATTAATGTGTCCACATTAGGCATCTGCCTTTCCCTGCTTTCCAGCTATCATGTTTATCCCTGAGGATCCTTAAGACATATGCTATGTCTTTACTTAACAGTTTGTGCACTTCGCACTTCCTAACTCTTAAACATTTCCTTGAAAGGAATTCACTAATTCCTTTAGTCTCGTTAACTTAACTGAGTTCCTTACTTCAAGCATTCCTTGTATTTTCTAGCTCCTGTTGATTTATACTGCTGACCGTAGACGGAGTCGACTACTTCCCGTGCTTCGGACTCTACTGGTATACATATATGGGGTATCATACTGATACATTACTACTTACCCAACTAACCTATAAGTAGGTCTGTCAGGCCCACATGCTCCTATCGGAGTGCGGTCGTCCCACAACACAGTTGGTACACTTGTAGTGTCCGTCACACGCCTAGGTGAAGTATTCTGCTGTCAACTCCCTTATATTGTCCCGTGACAATAATCATTCCTTGTTTCCCGAACTTAATCGAGGGAAGGTTTTATCCATTGTTGTATCTTATCAACTGCTCTTGGTTTTACTGGATTGGTTTAAAAGGAGGTTGGAAAGAAGTGTTGGGTTGAAAGAAAATTTGGTTTTGAAAAGAGAAGGCTTGAATAAATTTGGGTTTGAAAGAAAATTTTCATGGTTCACAACATCTTCTTACCTTAGCCAAGTCTAGCTTCTTGCTGACTGGTGTACTTCCAATTACAGAGGTTAGCTAACAGGCCCTTCCACCAGTTACGATCATATTTAACTTTATTGTACTTTTCTAAGTATTTTGTAGTGGCTATGAATTTCCCGAACAGCCCTGTTAAGCAGCACTTGCTATGGCAAGTGCGCCATGCTAACTGGCTATCGGTTTTAACACATACCGTTTGTGGTATTGTTTTCGCCCATATTGTCATTAGTGGCCTTGTTGGCCCTCACTGATCTTACTGCCTTGTTAAATACTCCTTTAGGTAACTTCTCACTGTTTTCACATGATAATCAGTAGCTAGGGTGTTTCCCTTCTGGGAGACCCCGTTCTCATAGTATTGTTTCACTTTGTAGTCCGTGTTCCACGTATTTGGCACTACCTTGTAGTTCCTTTGTCGGTTGGCATACCGTTGGTGTTTTATTTATCAACTGTGATTCCGTAGACACTTGTCTCGGGGTCACTAATCCACTTCCTGCCTGTTGCACAGTTGGTGCATTACAAGTTGGTTGTTTTCGACTGCTCTGCATGTCGACCCAGGTTGCCGGAAATTCTATTCCTCTTTACACAAAATCCTTCATTTGTCGCTATAGAATGCGGTTAACATTGTTTAGGGAGGAGACCGTCTCCGGGATTCCCAGTTTTTCGGGATCAACCGTGGTGACAGGTTCTCCGTACCCTAAAGGTATTTAATACAGCCAGATCGGGTATTCCCGAGTAGAGAGGGTTTCCATCTCTCTGGCGTTCTTTCCCAAGTTATCAACAGGGATTGTGGAGGGTGGGATGGATATTGTGGTTTCCAGTAGTCACTGGTAGTTCCTAACTAGCGCATCTCTCACGCTATCACTCAACCCTTAACCCAAAGTACTTAAATCCTATCTCGGTATTCCCTAAGCTCGGTAATTCAGTCATCAGAGCGATACTTCGCTCTGATACCACTTTTTGTAACACCCCATCCAACAACCAACACATAATAACAATCTGCAGCGGAAACTCAACTCCTCACATTACTTATTCCAATGGTGTTACACGCCGTTAACCACCCACGTGGCTAACAAGGCTAATATATGTACATTTGTATCGGTCTGATGGACTAGATTCCCGAGCAGCTACACAATACAATACTCAATCCATCTTCAACATTTATTATATACATACACTCCCCCTGTACCGAGTATTTATAAACTGTTGCCGACAACAACCTCGGTCTTACTACACCTACTGTATACATACACTTAAAAGTTTACCCATGTACAATGACTACCCGTCCTACTCTCGAACGGCTTCCAGCACTTCGTACCTGAAATAGGAAAAGAAGAGAAAGGGGTGGCCCCAAGGGGCTCAGCACCTTTGCTGGTATGGTAATCCCGCAGCCCACATGCTACCGGGCCACGCACGACTAATTGTCGTCTTAGCATGCAGTTGATTATATTTAAATCATGCATACAAACCATTAACATATCTCACATAATATCTCGCCTCAATGGGCTCAACCTGTAACCATAACATCCACACTTAACCAACCATCCAATGATTCCTTAAACCCTAGAGTGGCTCTCCTCTAAACGGAGCTACTTCCTTAACGAACGACGTGTACCATCAATCGGGTTATCCTTAAACGCCTCTTGTCACAACTGGGATTCATTTCCGTGATCCACACATTCCATATCATACATCATAACTCTTTTCACACATAACAAAACATAGCAAACCTTTCTTGCTTCCATGTACACATGACAACATTGCATTCATTTAGAACATCCATATACATATTTATACCAAAGCATAGCAAGGGAATTTGCATAGCACCATAACATTACATAACACCATATAAGTCGGTTCTCACAAGGAACCTTCCACCATAGTTAGTATACCAGTGAGCCTAGAGATTATTACCAATCCCATGTTAAGCTCGTTACCATCCTCGTTACCGTCCGGTTATATAGAACGGTTTAACTTATACCCAAGGTGTGTCGGATATAGTAATCCCAAGCACACCGAAATAACATAACCATTAGTATGCCCCCGTGGCCCGACGTGAGTCAGTAATATAGCTTTGGTTAAGCTAAAGGGGAAAGTTGGAAACCCAATGGGAAGACAACCTTAACATACACAGAGGGTCGAACCTATAATGGCACGAACCCCCATCCTCACACGCGTGGCCGGAACAGACCGGACTCCTCACCCCCCATTAGTATACATACATTAAATATTAAGTGGTTAGAGATCCATTATGGAGCCTACCACATCCACAACCATACGTATCATAACCGAGTTAAGCACACAAGGGAGGTTCACACGTGCATATCAACAACAATATCCAACTAACTCACACATAGCCGTGGTTAGCACGTTCCCAAGGTTTGGGTCGTTAACTCCGAATACCGATCACTCATGTGTTCCTAGTTTTAGTTAGCCAAGGTTTAACACATATTTGAGGTTAAACGGCATCGGATACCAAATTCGCCACATAAATGAATTACTATAAACTCATTACATGTTTTAATCTTACAAGGTGGCAAACACTCAAGAAAACATATTGGCATACAAGCCGGTGTAATCCGTTAGGACACAGGTTGCAAGAAAACCATACCTGTCACCGGAGTCCACTTTACCACGTCCACTTATGTTCCTCGAGCAATTCTCGAACAACTGTTGACATCACATGTTCTTTTATTAACATTGGGGTAACATGTTTGTTTTAAGTCTAATGCTTATAACTTTCCCCGTTTACTTGGTTAAATAACTTTACATTTTTAACTTGTTTTACCCTCACATTTAAATACAACTTTTCACCCACCTAATTGCCATTTAAACTCACCTAACATGTCCTTAACAACCTTATGGCATCATTACCTATCAATCCCCATCATCTCATATCATCTCATAACCTTAAACCATGTTTTTGGTCCGACCGACCCACCGTCCGACCCACATCTGGGTCGGTCCATTACAGACCCCTTTTACTTCCTTACAAACATGCCCGTCCGACCCACGTCCGACCCACCATTCTGGGTCGGTCCATGTGCGAACATTTTCCCTCCTTTGTACTTGACCGACCGACCCATGTCCGACCCAACCTTCTGGGTCGGTCCATTACCGAACACTTTCCTATCATCTTACAGAGGCTTCGACCGACCCCCAAAAATGGGTCGGCCCCTGGGTCGGGTCGCCATCCTAAACTTACCCAAATTTTGCCAAATCTCCACCAAACTTCTCCTAAGACCTCTTAATGTGTTCTAACAAATCATTTGGCACTTCAAACACACCTTAAGATATTCTTAAACACTCACAAAACTATTTTTCCTAATTCCTTAAACCTTTACTTATATCTCCACAAAATTCCTAACACTTACAATGTTTTCTACCTTTTTACATCTTACCAAAACATCACTTATTTCCTTGAATATCAACATTATCTAAACCTTAAACACTCTTCT
The DNA here is from genome assembly GCA_023374045.1 of Limonium bicolor. Taxonomy (NCBI): domain Eukaryota; kingdom Viridiplantae; phylum Streptophyta; class Magnoliopsida; order Caryophyllales; family Plumbaginaceae; genus Limonium; species Limonium bicolor. Next base: position 96,971,621 of record CM041777.1, on the reverse strand, counting down.
CCATGGCTTAAATACAATTCTTAAAACACACATTGAATTTCAGAACTTCCAAGACAACACCTAAATCCTTGCATCACTCTAATCACCTTAATACTTGTTCCTTCTCACGTAAACATTCATTCACCTTTAACCCTCCTAGTTCACCCAAAACTCACTTACAAACTCTTAGAACTTCTTACACATTTCCCAAATTTGGCCATAGCTTCTCTAGTAATATACCCACATCCAACCACTTAGTTTTTACCTTTCATTCAGAACACCTAAAATCCATCAACAACATTTTATACACAAACTTCACACATAAGCACTACATCAATATGTCATAACTAAATTGCTTGGCACTTGGCCCTTAAATGCATGGCTCTTAGGCCCTTAATGCATAAACCTTAAACACTGAATTTCCCACATAATAATGCCTTTGACCTGCAATTACCACCACAAACACACATATTCCTTTAATACTCCTTGAGAGCATTTTACTAGCTCATTTACCATTTGCTCTTAGGTAGTTTTAACAAGCTCATAAGCTTATTTTCCTAAGGCATTAAACCACATTGAGATAGCTTGTTTACCACCACCTCTTTTCCTCACAAATTTCCTTCTTGTTTCCTTGTAAACCGGTAAGGCATTTCCTCCTTCCTTGTCAACACTAAACACAATATACCAACATTGAAATGAGTATATAAGCTTTAGCTTTATCTCATTGTAACCTAGTTTCCTAATTATCTTAAGGTATTAACATGATTGTTTTTACTTGGAATGGAAAGAGAGCTTGAATATATCAAGAGAGGACCCTCCTAGCCCTTGGAAGATTCAAATGAGGCTAAAACAAGACAAGAGAAGACAACCATTACAAGTGCATTTTCGGTTATGACAACATGAAGGAAATGTCATTTTTCTTCCTTTGAGTTTCCTTACCTTGAAGCAAAGGAGAGCAAGATATGTGAGAAGGGAGCTCAAGCTCCTCCATGGTGAATCTTCATGGCACCAAAATGGAGTTCTTGAAGATTTGAAAAGATAGAAGTGTAGAGCTTGGTCTAACTAAGACAATATAGTCTTAGATTTGATTTGGAGCATAGAGTTGGATTTGGCAAAGAAATGAAGATGGAGAAGAGAGGTTGCCATAGCACAATCGTGAAAGAGAGAAAGAAGAAAGACAGTAGAAGACGGTGGGAAGTGAAGGAAATGAGAGAATGGAGTTTTGGAGTCTACTTTTAGAAGATATTTAGGTACTAAAGTAACTTTCTTCTTTTTACTTTCTTTTCCTTCCTTCCTTAATTGATTTCACATGGTGGTGACTCACCATACTAAAAACCGGCCACCATTATGCCTAGGAAGGCATACTAGTCTTTGTTGACCAATTTAATTACTTATAACATTATATGTTACAAACGAGTTATAAAAAATCACTATTCCCAATAACAAGGCACATAGAAGTGAAATTTTTGATTCCCACTATATGGCCACCCAATGTGATACTATATAGTACACCTGTTAATTAAAGAGTAATGATGGACATTTAGCCATTCAAAACTCATTTACAAGACAATTTTTCAAAAACGTGCTTTAAGCTTCTTAAAGCACATTTTGTTTTAACTTGTTTTCAAGCTTGGTTTTCTTTGGTAAATGATTTAATATGTTCATTAACATATAATTGAGGCATAGGTATGACACATTAGGTCTTATACACATTTATCCCAAGCTTAGAGCACATTTTTGCTCTTATTGACCTTAAGGTATTTATTTGTGTTTTGTTTGGTTTTCGTTGTCTACCAAAGTTTCCTAAGGACTTAATTAGCCTTATATCATAATTAAACATTATCAAGTCTTGGTAGGCTCTTTGGGTCCTAACCAAGTTCACTCCAACCTTAGAGCATGTTTTTGCTCAAACCATGTCTTGTGTTTTATTGTGTTTACCATGGTTTAAATGATTCATTTATGTTTCTAAGGCACTTTTTAGCCTTTAAATACCATAGTTTAACATTTACACAACATACCAAGGTTTGGGGTATTCATAGTTGTACAATACAATACAACTAATGGGAATAATCATCTAACATAAGATGATAAAATGTAACATAAAATAATAGGAGTTTATGAAACTCATGAGAATTACCTACGTGGTAAAAATATATACATACACAAGAATAATGTATATAAGGTGGATAAATATTTTGGTTGAAGACCATATGATTTAAATGGTGGTTATTTAAAAAAAAAGATATAGTTACGATCTATAAGTTATGAATTTTAGAATGCAATATAATATAAAGATGCATGCATACATGCAACTATGGGTTACGTACCTAAACTAGATGTGGATAATATTAAAAGAAATATAAGGAATTAAACTTAACAGTTGAATGTTTTGACGTACGCGTTTTAGTAACAAAGCCGACTGTTTTAGAGAAACCTGCAACAAACACTGAAGAAACAGGGGTGAACTGTCGGGGTTACTTATTATTCGGAAATACCGGATGTAGTTAGTCATGGAGACTGACTTGTAGTTTTAATACCGTTTAGATTATACTTCTGACAAGGACTCTTGACAAGCTAGCGGACTACACGGAGCATAGGATCTTGCTGATTCATACTCCACCGTAATACGATCAGGGTGAACGGTATGTAAAGGGGTTTGAATCCGAGTTGTCCTAAGGTTGCTCCTTGGGCTCGGATTTGGTTGATATAGCTTGTATGTTGTTGTGTGATCTGTGATAAGATTGTTTGTCTGAATGTGTTAATTAATATGCATGAATTGTATATTTATAGCTGCTTATTATTTACTGTTGTTGAGTTAACATTATTGGTTCGTATATATGAACCTATATATATAAACGACTAGCGGCTATGGTGCTATCTTATATGAAATATAAGGAACGTAAGTAAAACGTTGTAGCACTATGATAAAACACATACATATTATCTGAGACTTCTGTTCGGAGCATTGGCCTTTTCTATACGCCGCTCTCGTATCTAACACTGGATCCCAAGTTTACAGACTTCGGATTGGACTAATGACCTTAGTCTGCTGTGTTAGGAAAATTTGGTAATGCGATGCGATGGAATAATTAATTAACTAATGAAGGAAAGTAAAGCCAAGAGGATGTGGCTCTTGGTGCGCGTTGTGATCACAAAAACGATACCAGGATGTCCGCGTACGGGTCCGCAAGTATCAAGAAAATTTCCCGTGAGCTAGAATGGCTCGTTGGTCGGAGACTCTACCGTTGGAGTGGCTACTGCCGTGGGTGACCCGCCATAATACATGGGTAACTAGAGACATGTTGTAACACCCCAACCGCTAATCCTATGCTTACCGTCTAATCGTCCTGTTAATCCTACGAGTTCGCAGCGGAATTATTACATACTTACTACGGCGGGTGAAACAATGCCGCTAACCGCCCATACGGCTAGCTAGGCTACTAATACTTACAGTCACGGTCTGATGAACCTAACGTACCGAGCTACTAAATTACTTACCAAAATACCATGTACCAAATACTTACATCTTGGATCACCGAGTATTTAAAGTATATTCAATTACAACCTTTCAAGCTTACCAAAAGAATGAGTTTCTAAAGCTACTCATCTATACCAATGCTCCCTTCCCAATATCCAAAAAGGTGTACCCCATGGTACACCAGCTACTCAAAAACTACAGCCATGTACTACTCAGTACACCCATCATAAATTCATTGTTTACATTCCAAAAAAAGAAGATAAAAGAAATGAAACTCGATCTTCACATCTTCATCCCTCGCGGGTACCCGCGTGTAGTAAAAATGGTGCCCCCCAAGGGGCTCAGCAAACGCTGCATATGGACTCCGCATATACCGCGTGCTAGCTAGGGCACGCCGACTATTTGACGTCCACTAAACATGCAGTTCATTATTTCATACATACATGCTTTTCATACAATTTCATGCTCATACAATTCATTACATAATTCAAGGCAACAATGTAGCATACAACTTACTTACCTTCACAAGGTTAGCCAAATTATGCATCCGGGTTAATCGAAATGCTTTACTCTTTTACTCATTACTTACTTCTTCTTACTTACAATTACTTACTTTCAATTACTTTACTTACTCATTCTTACTTACTTACTTATACTCAAGTTAAGTCGTCGGGACCTCCGGCCTTGGGGACTACACCGTCCCACATCCGGGATTTACTTGACTCACCAATCCGGGATGCTACCCACTTAAGGGATTTGGGCCACAGACCAGTTTAAGAGTCAGGAATTGGAGCCAACCTCTCGTGACTCCGCATCCTCACGCGTGGCCGAAACTATATCGGACTTCTACTCATTCCAAGTTAATTACCATTTTAAGTTAGGATGGTTAGCTTGTTAGGAATAAGTTAGAAGTCCAAACTCATCACAATCGGTCACAGTACAGTACAACATACATACACACATTCATTATCATCCATACATTGCATGAATTATACAAACTAAGATTTAAGAAAAATATTCACAACATACAGCACTACATATTCACAAGTATGCATATTAACTCCGATTCGTGCATTTATCTTATTTGGTGATCAATTAGCACACAACACACAAATCAGAGTAACCAAGATAGCATACGGGGCATGAGGAATCCATACCGTTCACCGTTGTACGTACTTCCAAACGTCCTCTAGTGTCACAAATCAAATCCTATTATATACATACAATTGAATGATTAATCTAGCTATCATTACTTAGCTCATACTTACTATGTCCTTATACTCCTTACACTTACACTTTACTTACTTACTTTTCATTACTTAGGTTTTTACTTTCTTACTTAACTTTGGCATGTTTTTCATACATGCACATATATATGTAGGTATATACATACATATATATATGTATATTATTTAATTTAAATAATATATATTTTTTTTTGACCGGACCGGACTTGCGACCGACCTTGCAAGTCCGGTCCATTCCAGTAGCTCAGGTTACGGAAATTCTTCTGGCCGACCGAACTTGCAAGTCCGGTCGCAAGTTCGGTCGATTCCAGTAGCTATCCTCGGGAAATTTTCTGGGCCGACCGAACTTGCATGTCCGGTCGCAAGTCCGGTCGATTCCAGTAGTATCCTCGGAAAATTTTCTGGCCGACCGAACTTGCATGTCCGGTCGCAAGTTCGGTCGATTCCAGTAGGTTACAGACGGTGAAAATTTCTGGTCCGACCGAACTTGCAAGTCCGGTCGCAAGTTCGGTCAATTCCAGTAGCTTACAGACGGGGAAAATTTCTGGTCCGACCGAACTTGCAAGTCCGGTCGCAAGTTCGGTCAATTCCAGTAGCTCACCCGTCTTGTAAGTCTGGGCTCGACCGAACTTGCAAGTCCGGTCGCAAGTTCGGTCCGGCCCAGTATTTGCATTTTACTTTCTGTTTTCAGTCCTCTCTTTTACCCAATACTTCCCCATTGTTCCTACACTTAATCCTACATGTTTTTAACACCATTTAAACCTCCTAATACACCCTAGTTCATTTCCTAACTCCTTACACAATTTTATACTCATTCACTCATCTAATTTCTAAGTTTCAACTCACACTTTCACTAGTTTTTCCCTAGTTGTGTTTGCTACAGATTTTGGCACTAACACTCTCCATCTACAACTCCCTCTTCTAATGTCATTTCTAGCACTCCTAATACATCTCGAATACATCATCTATCTCCCTCAACTTATCCTCTATCTTCCTTAATCAAAATCTGTTACACACTCACATTAGTCACCTAGTTTTAATTCTCTAAGTGTTCTAATCCTAGGCAAATTTTGCCATAGTCTCCCCTATAATTTTATACTCTCACCGCATTGTTTCACTCACATCTATTTTGTCTCACCTGTTTTCAACAATCAAAATACACAAGCTCCCATGTACAATACCAACACTAAACACTCCTAAAACACTACAAAATTTCCTGCACACAAACACTAATCCCCAATCTGTTTTGTAACAGTTTTACATGTCTTTTAAAGCTTCAAAATACTTATATTCTCTTACACATTATACTACTCATGCATTACCATTTTTCAATACCAATTTTCATTTCTAAAAATCTGTTACATATACAATTACAAGACTACACAAAGGTGAGCATTCCTTACCTTGTTTTGCTTCTAGTTTCTTTCTTCTTCTTCCTCCTTCCTTCTCTCTCTCTCTACCGGTTTCCAAACCAAACCTCCAATGCTACAGCCCATCAACATACATATTTCAATACCCCATTTTAATACTAACTAACCTTAACCATTAATCAAGTTCCAATCTAGGTTTTAGGGTTTAGAAATTTATTACCTTCAAGAGTGCAAATGAAGCTTGGAGTGGTTCAAGAACAAGATTTCCAACTCCTTCAACAAGCCAAAATCGGCTAGAACAGAGACCAAACAAGGGTTTAGTCTAGATTTTCGTTTTGCCTTTGAGGCTAGAAAAAGATGGAGTTTTTCGAAATATTTTTACCTTAGAAGAACAAGGAGAAGGAGGGCCTTCTAATGGTGGTGTTGAAGCTCCAAATGGGGTATACCCATAAAATCAAAAGTGGGTGTTTTCGGATTTTGGAAAGATGAAAATGTAGCTCTTGGGGAGAGGAGTACAATGGTGGTGTTTTTATAATTTTTGGAGAAGTTTGGAGAGAGTAACAAGAGGAGAGAAGTGGTATTTTGTGTTTTGTTCTCATTCCTCCATGGAACCGGCTGGAGGTTGAAGAAGAGGAAAAAGAGAGAGTGAGGGAGGAGGGAATACGTGAGTGAGGGGAAATGAGGTAGGAGAGAGAATTGTGAGAGTGTGGGGTAAAGTAATAAAGTGAGTGTTGTTTTATTTTTTGTTTGTTTGTGAGTAAAAGAATGAAGAGGGTGTGAGGGGGATGAAAATCGGACACCCCACAGAACCCACATGGGTTTTAAAATTTTATTTACAAAGTTGGACACATAAGTTTGTGCTAATTATACTTCTACCCCCCCACAAGTTCCCGTTTTTGACAGTTTTTACTAATCCTCGTTTTATTGATTTTATTGGTCCTAAGCTCACTAATATTTATTAATGATTATTTAGTTGACCAAAACTGTTACGAGTCTATTTGACCCGCTTAAAGACACGTTTTCCCGGTTACCTCGAAAAACGTGCTTTAAGGTTCGGTAATGTTTTTAAACCGTTTTAAAGGTCCGTTTTCTTCGGGATTTGTTCCCTTGATTATTTATACTTAATTAAGCTTCTAAATTACTTATTAGCCTAATTAATCACTATTTTTAATTACGGGGTATTTCAATCTACCCCCCTTAAGAAACTTTGCCCTCAAAGTTGCTCAAGGTTAATAGTTTTATATTCTACTCATTAGCAAACCAATTGCCATAATGTGTCTTCCTACACCTATGAGGTGTTTACTTCTTTCACACTGCAAGCATACACATTTCAACATCATACGCAATTCACATACACAATGCATCATTTCCATTCAAACCATACCACAATACACAATACACCCTTACCATCACAATACACATTACACCAATACACATACATTGCACATACACATCATTCATTACACATTACACATACATACACATCCATACTAAATTCACTTGCACTACATGTGCCATACAAAATGCAATGCTTACCCCGAAGCAATGCTAAAGCAAAGGGTTCTACCCCCCTTAAAAGGGGTACGACCCGTACCCGTATACTAAATACTAGACTCTCTAGTCTATGAATAACTGCGGGTATTTAGCCTTCATGGCATCTTCCAACTCCCATGTCGCTTCTTCGACATCATGGTTAGACCATAGGACCTTCACCATTCGTATAGACTTATGGCGAGTGTCTCTGGTCTTCCTATCAAGGATTCTCACTGGGGTTTCGACATATCTCATGTTTGGCTCAATGGATAGTCTCTCGGGCTCCAACACATGAGAAGGATCAGCCATATACTTCTTGAGTTGTGACACATGAAATACATCATGGACACGTCCCAAGTCCTCAGGTAGTGCTAACCTGTAGGCTACTGAACCAACTCTTTCGGTGATAGTGTACGGCCCTACAAACTTTGGGCTTAGCTTGCCCTTCTGACCAAAGAAGACACCCTTCATAGGTGAAACTCGCAAGAACACTTGGTCGCCCACGGCGAACTCAAGGTCGCGTCGTCTCACATCCGCATAGGATTTCTGTCTATCTTGGGCTGCCTTCATGTTAGCTCGGATTTGTTGCACTTCGGCTTGCACTTGCTCAAGGTACTCCGGTCCTATTATGACCGCTTCACTTGACTCATCCCAACACAAGGGTGTACGGCAAGGTCTACCGTATAGAGCTTGGAAAGGCGACATCTTAATCGAGGCGTGATAACTATTATTATACGAGAACTCGATAAGATGAAGCTTATCTAACCAACTCCCCTGAAAGTCCAAGGCACATGCCCGAAGCATGTCCTCCAGTGTCTGGATGGTCCTTTCTGTCTGACCGTCGGTCTGAGGATGGAAGGCGGTACTCAACTTCAGTTCTGTACCCAACGCTTCCCTTGTAGCTCTCCAGTATCTCGAAAGAAATCTGGTGTCGCGGTCAGATACTATGGTCTTAGGGACTCCGTGGTGTCTGATAATCTCCTTATCAAAAAGCTCAGCTAGCTTTACTACCTTCCAGGTGTCCTTCATCGGTATGAATCTGGCAACCTTGGTAAGGCGATCTACTACAACCCAGATCATGTTGAGTCCTCCCCTAGCAGGTGGGAGTCCTACAACAAAATCCATGGAGATATCATGAAATTTCCACTCCGGAATTGGCATCGATTGTACCATTCCGCCCGGTCTACGGTGTTCAAATTTTACCTTCTGGCATGTCAAGCATCTCAATACGAATTCTGTCACATCTGACTTCATTCCAGACCACCAGAAGTACCTCTTCATGTCTTTGTACATCTTGGAGGCTCCCGGATGGACTGATAATGTAGAACTATGTGACTCTCGCAGGATGCGATCCCTTAGCTCAGCATTGCTTCGGGGGACGCATAGCCTGCCATTCAACCGAATCAAACCATCTTCATGTAGCTTAAAATCATACTTTTTCTTCTCAAATGTACCATTCTCGATCTTGTGTCTGATTTCGGTTAGGTAAGGGTCGCTCAACTGAGCGTCTCGCACCTCGTCAACCAAGCTAGAAGAAGCGAGTAGCGAATGGAGCGAGTGTGCTCGACGGCTCAGGGCGTCGGCTACAATGTTTGCCTTCCCTTCCTTATACTGCAGGTTGATGTCGTAGTCTGAGAGAAACTCCATCCACCTTCTCTGTCTCAAGTTGAGTTCTTTCTGAGTGAATACATACTGTAAGCTCTTATGGTCGGAGTAGATGGTGATGCTTACCCCATAGAGATAGTGTCGCCATATCTTCAAGGCGAAGACAATGGCTCCTAACTCTAAGTCGTGAGTCGGGTAATTCTCCTCATGTTTCTTCAGCTGGCGGGAGGCATAAGCAACAACCTTGCCATGCTGCATGAGTACGCATCCCATTCCTTTGCCTGATGCATCACAGTACACCTCAAATCCCTCTGTGCCCTCTGGAAGAGTAAGGACGGGCGCTGAGGTCAATGAGTCTTTCAGTTTCTGAAATGATAGCTCGCACTCGTCTGTCCATACAAACGGTGCATCTTTCTTCATCAATGTAGTCATGGGCTTGGCGACTTTCGAGAAGTCCCTTACAAATCTCCGGTAGTAACCGGCTAGACCAAGAAAGCTCCTAATGTCGGTAACAGTCTTGGGTCTAGGCCATGATCGTACAGCTTCTACTTAGAAGGGTCAACCGAGATACCTGCGCTCGAGATGACATGTCCAAGGAATGATACATGATCAAGCCAAAACTCGCATTTGGAGAACTTCGCATAAAGCTGGTTCTCGCGCAGTGTCTCAAGCACTTTCCTCAAGTGGATTTCATGTTCCTCTGGTGATTTGGAATATACAAGGATGTCGTCGATGAAGACCACAACCGAAGTGTCCAACTGCTCACTGAATAGTCGATTCATGAGGTCCATGAATTTTGCCGGTGCGTTTGACAAACCGAATGGCATCACTGTGAATTCGTAGTGGCCATATCTGGTACGGAATGCCGTTTTCTCAATGTCTTGCTCTTTGATTGCAATCTGATGATACCCTGAACGGAGGTCGATCTTGGAGAAGACTGAGGCTCCTTTCAACTGGTCGAATAGGTCATCGATACGTGGTAGTGGGTATTTATTTTTGACTGTGACCGCATTCAGCTCGCGGTAGTCAATGCATAGTCGGAGACTACCGTCCTTCTTCTTCACGAAGAGGACCGGTGCTCCCCAGGGTGATACGCTCGGGCGTATAAACCCTTTGTCTAGAAGGTCTCTCAACTGTTCTTTCAATTCGGTCATCTCTGCTGGTGCCATGCGGTACGGTGCCCTAGCAATGGGACCGGTACCTGGCAATAGATCAATCTCAAATTCCACTGCTCTCGGTGGTGGCATGCCGGGTAGCTCCTTAGGGAATACATCGGGATACTCGGATACAATGGGTACTTCATCACTGAACTCTGGATCTCGCTCCAGGTCTTGTACATAACAAAGATACACCTCTTGGCCCTTTCTGAGCTCCCGGTACATGCCATGGCAGATATAAGGTGGTCGAAGGCTCTCTCGGTCTCTGGCGGTAGATACGGTAACCCCAGAAGGACTCTTGAGCAGCAGTCGATGCTCGGCGCAGAGGATTCTACCCTTGTGCCGCTCCAACCAATTCATCCAATGATTACGTCGAATCCCAATCCATTGAATTCGATGAAGGAAAGGGAAACGATTCGCCTTTGATTTGGATTGTGGCTGATTGATAATTTGGTGCACTTTACTCGCTCCTTCGATGGGAGAGTAACCATGAAGTTCGGTAGCTCATCCGCATCTAGCTTCAACCTCTTCACAAAGGATGGTGATACGAAAGTGTGAGAGGCGCCGGAGTCGAATAATACATTGGCATCAATGCCATTTACTGGGAAGGTTCCCGTTAGATGGTGCCGCTTCTGCCGGCTTGTGCTTCGGTGAGGATGCTCAGGTTACCTTCGGTACCAGTCCACAACCTATTGGATTCACAATTGGATAGTATTGATGGTGGACACAAGTGGAATTAAATCAACACTGCTCTTTATTGATAAACCAACCATCATACATGTCGTGTCTCTAATACACGTTACTAATAGATTACATGATACTAGAATTTAATACTTTCTAAAGGTAAGGTTCAGGCGTCCTGGTTCATGTGTGTGGCATTGATTATTGCCGGGTGCCGTATTCAACTTGATCTTGTTGATCCCGTGATACAGCATCCTAGAGTTTCCACCCATGATTAGGACATCTCCTGATCTCAATACCAGTTTCTGTGCGAGGTCCACGCGCTTATGCTCGCTATATAGGAATACGGCGTCATCACCAATGGACCAAGACACTACGGGCACTCCTTGTTCAAGAGATTCCGCTGTCTCGTCCTTGTCTTGGTGTAACCCAAGTCGTCCTTCCTTTTCATAGAAGTTGACGATACAAAGGTCCGCTTCAAGTGCGGGGATTGGTTCAGGTTCACATTGCTGTGCAAGTTCTACTGCTTGTGTGATGAGGGTCTGAAACTCTGGTGGTATTGTCGGTGGCGTCGCTCCGTCTTGTGTTCGTGTCTCCTGGTATGTCTTGGTATAAGGATTCCAGTCCTTTCCCAAGCACATCATCTTCAGCTTCATCTTCGCTCCACCGGGGAATTCGGGTGTGTAAAATCCACCTTGACCCGTTCCTAGCTCGTTGCATCGTCGGATGATTGAGATTTGCGCTTCGGGTGTCAGGTATCCCTTTAATAAAATCATACCTGGTCGGATGACCTGACACTGTTTGTTGGTGTAGTCGTGGTTGGTGATGTCGATCTCTTCTTGATTCAAGGTTACCGGTATCGGGTAACAGATACTAAAGCTTCCTATGGTTACAATTTCATCTACGGTGAGTACTAGTTTCAACTACTTCATTTCATGCTTAATATACACTTCATTTATTTACTCATGCATTCACTCATACAGTTACTCTACTACTAGGCATGCTATTTCAAGGATTAAAGGTTTAGATGATTACCTTGGCCGGATTTCGAACCGGGCCCATCACGGTCAATCACATGCAGAACAGGCTGCCTCTGAGGTGCGCCTCTCTGAGGGCCCCGGGATCCCTGTCCCTGAGGTGCCTGCTGGGCCGGTGCATCGCCAAGTGCCACCTCCTTGCCCTCTCTCTGCTTGTAGTTCTGGAAGGTACCCCTCGGCTTTCCATTCTCTGGGCACTTGTTAGCTGTGTGTCCCAGCTTCTGGCAGTTATAGCATTTGATCTCCCTCCCGTAGCAGTCCTTACCAGGATGGTCCTGGTTGCACTTTCTGCACACATAGGTGCGGCCGTCGGAGAAGGTTTTGGCGGCTCCGGAGCTAGAACCTGAGGTTAGAGGGTTAGCACATGTGTGCGTGGGTATACTAGAAATGATACTTATACAAATACAAATTGGATTAGGAATTTACCCTTAGGTGGGTGTGATCTCAGTGGCTTAGCTGCCACCGGTGCAGAATAACCAAGCTGAAGAAGCTCAGCTGGTTTGCCCTGCTCAGCATGGGCACTGCTCTCACCCTGGGATTTCTTGTGGGATTGCTGAAGAAATTCCCCTTTTTCTTTTTCCAGCTCTTCCCCTGGTTCTGCTCCTCAGTGCTGGTGTTTTTATTGTTAGCCTTGCGCTTCAGCGCGGTCTCTTCATCCCTTAGTTGGCAAGTGATCTCAACGCGAGAAGCCGCGTGATAACACTCCTGAAATTTCAGGTATTAGCCGGGATTCTCATTTAAGGAAAGGATAAGGGAAAAGATTCAAAGAATTCAAGGAATTTAAGGAATTGAAATGATACTAAGGGTTAACCGTTATTTACCTGAAGGGAGGTAAACCTGGTATAGCCCATACCGTACCGTAGGCGATGGCTCAGACCGCCATAGAAGCGATCGACCAACACCTGGCCGGTGTATCCTAGATCGGGGAGAAGACGGAGAATGGAGGTGAAGGTGCGGTAGTACTCATCCACAGACATCTTGTCTGTCATCTTCAAGGCGTCTAGCTCTAGCCTTTTCTTCGTCTTTACATGCTCCGGATAGTACTTGGATCGGAGGAGTGATGCAAAGACTCCCAATCGAAGGGGGTCGCTGACATACTCATGCTTGACTAGTTTCCACCAATCCATAGCGGCATCCTTGAGGTAGTAAGCACTACTCTCACTCGAACTCCAGCAGGAGCTTCGAGGGTCTCAAAAGCAGTCTCCATTTCGGAGATGTAGGCTTCTAGCTTTGCAGGATCGCTCTCGCCTCTAAAGCAGGGAGGACGGAGATCTGCGATAGCTTTTACCCAGTTTACTTCTCTGGGTGGCGGGGGAGGGATTGACCCCGTTTGAGTTTGTTGGGTTTGTTGGGATTGTTGTACAGCTTGGATTACTTGAGGTAGCATCTGCGCTACCGTGGCAGCGACGATCTCTGCTATCGTCTGCGTGCCCGGTCCGTCATTGCCCCCTCCTCTGGGGCGACCTGGACCTCTGCCTGACATCTGAATATTTAACAGTTACGTTAGGCTTTGCAAGATATGACCCAAAGGTCTTGGAATTTAAGCAAGGTATCGTGCATAAGAACGTCAAGGGTATCCGTTGTTAACAACGGTAGTTCCTAGTTAGGTTTCTAAGTATCCGTCTTAAGACGGTTGAAATCCTAACTCGGTAATCTCCTATGCTCGATACTATGGACATCAGAGCGTAACTACGCTCTGATACCACTTTTTGTAACACCCCAACCGCTAATCCTATGCTTACCGTCTAATCGTCCTGTTAATCCTACGAGCTCGCAGCGGAATTATTACATACTTACTACGGCGGGTGAAACAATGCCGCTAACCGCCCATACGGCTAGCTAGGCTACTAATACTTACAGTCACAGTCTGATGAACCTAACGTACCGAGCTACTAAATTACTTACCAAAATACCATGTACCAAATACTTACATCTTGGATCACCGAGTATTTAAAGTATATTCAATTACAACCTTTCAAGCTTACCAAAAGAATGAGTTTCTAAAGCTACTCATCTATACCAATGCTCCCTTCCCAATATCCAAAAAGGTGTACCTCATGGTACACCGGCTACTCAAAAACTACAGCCATGTACTACTCAGTACACCCATCATAAATTCATTGTTTACATTCCAAAAAAAGAAGATAAAAGAAATGAAACTCGATCTTCACATCTTCATCCCTCGCGGGTACCTGCGTGTAGTAAAAATGGTGCCCCAAGGGGCTCAGCAAACGCTGCATATGGACTCCGCATATACCGCGTGCTAGCTAGGGCACGCCGACTATTTGACGTCCACTAAACATGCAGTTCATTATTTCATACATACATGCTTTTCATACAATTTCATGCTCATACAATTCATTACATAATTCAAGGCAACAATGTAGTAGCATACAACTTACTTACCTTCACAAGGTTAGCCAATTATGCATCCGGGTTAATCGGAATGCTTTACTCTTTTACTCATTACTTACTTCTTCTTACTTACAATTACTTACTTTCAATTACTTTACTTACTCATTCTTACTTACTTACTTATACTCAAGTTAAGTCATCGGGACCACCGGCCTTGGGGACTACACCGTCCCACATCCGGGATTTACTTGACTCACCAATCCGGGATGCTACCCACTTAAGGGATTTGGGCCGCGGACCAGTTTAAGAGTCAGGAATTGGAGCCAACCTCTCGTGACTCCGCATCCTCACGCGTGGCCGAAACTATATCGGACTTCTACTCATTCCAAGTTAATTACCATTTTAAGTTAGGATGGTTAGCTTGTTAGGAATAAGTTAGAAGTCCAAACTCATCACAATCGGTCACAGTACAGTACAACATACATACACACATTCATTATCATCCATACATTTCATGAATTATACAAACTAAGATTTAAGAAAAATATTCACAACATACATCACTACATATTCACAAGTATGCATATTAACTCCGATTCGTGCATTTATCTTATTTGGTGATCAAGTAGCACACAACACACAAATCAGAGTAACCAAGATAGCATACGGGGCATGAGGAATCCATACCGTTCACCGTTGTACGTACTTCCAAACGTCCTCCGGTGTCACAAATCAAATCCTATTATATACATACAATTGAATGATTAATCTAGCTATCATTACTTAGCTCATACTTACTATGTCCTTATACTCCTCACACTTACACTTTACTTACTTACTTTTCATTACTTAGGTTTTACTTTCTTACTTAACTTTGGCATGTTTTCATACATGCACATATATATATGTAGGTATATACATACATATATATGTATATTATTTAATTTAAATAATATTTTTTTTTTGACCGGACCGGACTTGCGACCGACCTTGCAAGTCCGGTCCATTCCAGTAGCTCAGGTTACGGAAATTCTTCTGGCCGACCGAACTTGCAAGTCCGGTCGCAAGTTCGGTCGATTCCAGTAGCTATCCTCGGGAAATTTTCTGGGCCGACCGAACTTGCATGTCCGGTCGCAAGTCCGGTCGATTCCAGTAGGATCCTCGGAAAATTTTCTGGCCGACCGAACTTGCATGTCCGGTCGCAAGTTCGGTCGATTCCAGTAGGTTACAGACGGGGAAAATTTCTGGTCCGACCGAACTTGCAAGTCCGGTCGCAAGTTCGGTCAATTCCAGTAGCTTACAGACGGGGAAAATTTCTGGTCCGACCGAACTTGCAAGTCCGGTCGCAAGTTCGGTCAATTCCAGTAGCTCACCCGTCTTTGTAAGTCTGGGCTCGACCGAACTTGCAAGTCCGGTCGCAAGTTTGGTCCGGCCCAGTATTTGCATTTTACTTTCTGTTTTCAGTCCTCTCTTTTACCCAATACTTCCCCATTGTTCCTACACTTAATCCTACATGTTTTAACACCATTTAAACCTCCTAATACACCCTAGTTCATTTCCTAACTCCTTACACAATTTTATACTCATTCACTCATCTAATTTCTAAGTTTCAACTCACACTTTCACTAGTTGTTTCCCTAGTTGTGTTTGCTACAGATTTTGGCACTAACACTCTCCATCTACAACTCCCTCTTCTAATGTCATTTCTAGCACTCCTAATACATCTCGAATACATCATCTATCTCCCTCAACTTATCCTCTATCTTCCTTAATCAAAATCTGTTACACACTCACATTAGTCACCTAGTTTTAATTCTCTAAGTGTTCTAATCCTAGGCAAATTTTGCCATAGTCTCCCCTATAATTTTATACTCTCACCGCATTGTTTCACTCACATCTATTTTGTCTCACCTGTTTTCAACAATCAAAATACACAAGCTCCCATATACAATACCAACACTAAACACTCCTAAAACACTACAAAATTTCCTGCACACAAACACTAATCCCCAATCTGTTTTGTAACAGTTTTACATGTCTTTTAAAGCTTCAAAATACTTATATTCTCTTACACATTATACTACACATGCATTACCATTTTTCAATACCAATTTTCATTTCTAAAAATCTGTTACATATACAATTACAAGACTACACAAAGGTGAGCATTCCTTACCTTGTTTTGCTTCTAGTTTCTTTCTTCTTCTTCTTCCTCCTTCCTTCTCTCTCTCTCTACCGGTTTCCAAACCAAACCTCCAATGCTACAGCCCATCAACATACATATTTCAATACCCCATTTTAATACTAACTAACCTTAACCATTAATCAAGTTCCAATCTAGGTTTTAGGGTTTAGAAAATTTATTACCTTTCAAGAGTGCAAATGAAGCTTGGAGTGGTTCAAGAACAAGATTTCCAACTCCTTCAACAAGCCAAAATCGGCTAGAACACAAGAGACCAAACAAGGGTTTAGTCTAGATTTTCGTTTTGCCTTTGAGGCTAGAAAAAGATGGAGTTTTCGAAATATTTTTACCTTAGAAGAACAAGGAGAAGGAGGGCCTTCTAATGGTGGTGCTGAAGCTCCAAATGGGGTATACCCATAAAATCGAAAGTGGGTGTTTTCGGATTTTGGAAAGATGAAAATGTAGCTCTTGGGGAGAGGAGTACAATGGTGGTGTTTTTATAATTTTTGGAGAAGTTTTGAGAGAGTAACAAGAGGAGAGAAGTGGTATTTTGTGTTGTTGTTCTCATTCCTCCATGGAACCGGCTGGAGGTTGAAGAAGAGGAAAAAGAGAGAGTGAGGGAGGAGGGAATACGTGAGTGAGGGGAAATGAGGTAGGAGAGAGAATTGTGAGAGTGTGGGGTAAAGTAATAAAGTGAGTGTTGTTTTATTATTTTGTTTGTTTGTGAGTAAAAGAAGAATGAAGAGGGGTGTGAGGGGGATGAAAATCGGACACCCCACAGAACCCACATGGGTTTTAAAATTTTATTTACAAAGTTGGACACATAAGTTTGTGCTAATTATACTTCTACCCCACAAGTTCCCGTTTTTGACAGTTTTTACTAATCTCTCGTTTTATTGATTTTATTGGTCCTCAAGCCTCACTAATGTTTATTAGTGATTATTTAGTTGACCAAAACTGTTACGAGTCTATTTGACCCGCTTAAAGACACGTTTTCCCGGTTACCTCGAAAAACGTGATTTAAGGTTCGGTAATGTTTTTAAACCGTTTTAAAGGTCCGTTTTCTTCGGGATTTGTTCCCTTGTTATTATTTATACTTAATTAAGCTTCTAAAATATTCATTAGCCTAATTAATCACTATTTTTAATTACGGGGTATTTCACATGTCGTTTTAACGAGACATTGTCACTAGGTATAACTGAACAACTAAAACAATTGAGACTTATACAGTGGCGAACAATACCATGGACGAGACTTAATACTTGTTTATTATTCTTGTTGTTTCACTTTGTTGTTCATTGGTTATACTTGTGGTTATTTTATTGTGTGTTGATGGTTGGATGGAGCCTACAAGGCTAAGGTAAATCGAATATGAAAACTGTACGCTACGGCGGTTGTACATTGTACAATATATTGTTGATACTCGATACGTTCGATATACAAATGTTGTTTGAGATATTCTATGACTGTTTGGATTGGATGGGTGATTAAATGTTTATGGATATTTGGATGGTTGATTACGTATATTATACATTTATGCTTCAGTTCTGATTATAACTGTAAAATGGTAAAGCGTGAAACCAATCTGATAACAAGATGGTTAAAATGACAAGTGACCATTAGGGTCCAGGCCCGGCATACTCAGCGTCTATCGCTGATACTACACCATTTCAGGTTGTTGACCATTGTCGGAGCTGAAGAGCAGGAACAGGGTAATTGGAGATGTTGTATAGTAATGAAGATGGTGTATGGTCTTATGGTAAGGTTATGTATTTTTCAGGATTGGGTAGTCGCTCACTTGTCGAGGTTTATGGTTATGGACTTAGTATGATGTATAGGAGTTTCTCGTTGTCACTGCGGTTAGCAGTTTGTTTATTTTGGAAGTTGGATGTAGTTTGGCTACGTTACTCGCATGGGCGAGTAATGGCCGGTGACACCCGAGTGAGTTTTGTATTTGTTATTTATTTTCCGCTGCGAGACGTTTTAATTATTGCTACGTGAGGGATTATATCGTGATTATGGAGAGGGGTGTTACAACTAACCCCCTTGGTATTAACCCCGTGATTAATCTATCATCTTACTCGTGTTTATAGACAAGTTTGGAATTGGTTATTTAATCCTTTAATTATTTTAGTAACTAACATGTTGTATTATGCTACAACTTAGGATTTAATCCTCATATATCATCTCTTTTTATCCATGAGTATATATACATATACATATTCATATAGACATTGTTACTATATGATATTTAATGTAATTGACCTTCAAGTATTAATAGCCTTTGGCATTTAAATTCTTATTTAATTTATGAGCTGGTCAACTTGACCCTCTTTAGTCAATTTGGTTGACTTGGTCAAAGTATTCAAGTCAACATTGCTATATAATCCATAATATAATTCCTTAAATTATATAATTCCAGTATTTGTATAACCCTTTATACTATAACATTTCTCCTTTTTATAGCACTCTTCTTAATTTTTGTTTACCAACTATATACATATATGTACATAAGTATATATAGATTTAACATGGCCATATATATGTACATGCGTGCATATATATATACATATGTAAATGTATAATTACACATTAACCAAGATTTGTTCCATTTGTCATTTTCAAACGTGGAAATTTGTTGTTAAGTCAAGATCCTTTAGTTTTGATGATAGCAAACCTTTGTTGTTTATCTAATATGTTTGTTGAGCTTATAATTCAGATAAACATGTAAAGGAGTGGCTTAGCACGCAAGGTTGCAAGCCAACTCTGTTCATGACATGTGCGAGGAGTGGCTTAGCACACAAGGTTGCAAGCGCACTCCGTTCATGACATGTACCCATCCAGTCAGGCACTTGTCTGGAGAGCATCGATAGAACTTATAGTACACAAAAGAAGTCAAATACTACACAACCATTTCTCTCATATATGTATATATATATATATATATACATATGTAAATGTATAATTACACATTAACCAAGATTTGTTCCATTTGTCATTTTCAAACGTGGAAACTTGTTGTTAAGTCAAGATCCTTTAGTTTTGATGATAGCAAACCTTTGTTGTTTATCTAATATGTTTGTTTAGCTTATAATTCAGATAAACATGTAAAGGAGTGGCTTAGCACGCAAGGTTGCAAGCTAACTCT
Organism: Limonium bicolor; assembly: GCA_023374045.1. Lineage (NCBI taxonomy): Eukaryota > Viridiplantae > Streptophyta > Magnoliopsida > Caryophyllales > Plumbaginaceae > Limonium > Limonium bicolor. The sequence goes on along the minus strand of CM041777.1, from coordinate 96,951,849 downwards.
GTTCATGACATGTGCGAGGAGTGGCTTAGCACACAAGGTTGCAAGCGCACTCCGTTCATGACATGTACCCATTCAGTCAGGCACCTGTCTGGAGAGCTTCGATAGAACTTATAGTACACACAAGAAGTCAAATACTACACAACCATTTCTCTCATGCATCAGATGCAGTAGAAGGACAAAAGACATCAAGTATGCCGACAAACTCATGTACACTCATGCATCCACAGAAGCAACTAGCTCACGACAAAGTCTTGGTCATTAATGAACAAGATAACAAGACAGGGTCAGGGCTATTAAGAGGCACTCATTACGTAACATTAAATAAAGCCTAGGAGAGCATTAATGAGGAAAACAAGATCAGGCAAGTGGTGACCGACCACCTGAGCACACACCTCCAACGTGTCCAACCATAGAGCGACACATGTCCTGACGGTTTCAAAACAAGTTGAAGACCAGCCTATATTCGAGTGTGGCTATTTTGCTGCGATGAAGAAGCAAACAACTCCTAGAGTCTAGGATATCATAGGTTATTTGTTACACATCTTAACTTACTTGTATAAATACGATGTATAACGTCTTATGCAAATCAACTTGGTCATACATGAAAAAGAGAAATAACTAGAGCAAGTATAAGTTAGACTAAGTGTGTGTAAGTACTAGGAAGTTGGTGAGCTGGGTAGGACTGGGTTGGTGAATGAATACTGTGTGTATTTGGTAGACTGGTCAGTCAGGGAACAGTTGGGGAACCGTAGTCCTGCTGTCAGGATTTTCAGATGCAGACTATGGCGGTTCTATAATCGATCGAAAGAGCACGTCAAGAACATCATTCTTCATTGGATTATGTTTGATCGCATGGGGATCAAAGAAACAACAAAGCGTGACAATCTCAACTGCTGAATTAGAATACATAGATGCATCAAGCTGTTGTGCTCAACTTTTATGGCTCAAACAACAAATTGGTGACTATGGTGTCAAAACAGGTACACTACCTATTATGTGTGATAATACTAGTGCCATATCAATCTTCAAAAATCCAGTACATCATTCTCGTACTAAACACATTGACATTAGACATCATTTTCTTAGAGATTGTTGTGAAAAGGAATTAGTTGGTTTAAAATACATTTCAACCGAAAACCAACTAGCAGACATCTTTACCAAGCCATTAAGTAGAGAAAGATTCAACAAGATTATTCATGATCTTGGAATGATATTCATTAATCATGATTAAGCTATCTTTTCAACTCTCATGACTAGTCACCGACAGGTCAGCAACAACTCAAATTTGTCGTTCAAAGGTCTTTATATAGTTTAATGCATAAACGATGAATCAAAAGGCTACTTGAAACAGATACGTCAGCTACTTCACAAAAGTGAGGCTAGGATAGGAAGGGTGTCATGAATATAAATGTATTACTTGCAACAGATTGATGACTGACCGTCACGATCGATGCCCGTTGTGAATAGTACTATTACGACCTGTCAGCGAGTTGATGGGGAACGGTTGTCGACCGTTACTCGATATCTATAAAAGGGCGATGAGAGTTTTACTCTAGTCACACAATTGCCCCTATTCTCTCTAAATCTCTAAGAATACAACTAGCTTCTTTTCTCTCTAACAAATACTCTTGTGAGCTCAGTGCGAAAAATCCTCACCTCACAGCCTCGCTAGAGAAACCTCGATCGAAAAGTACTAAATTCCAGAAAACCTTTAATCGACCATGGCACCTAAAACTGATAAGCGTTCAAAGACTACCAAGGCTATCATAAGGGACATCAGCCCTGAGAAGATCATCGACACACAACCGACAAGTCCTATCATAGCACCGTGTTGTCATAAAACTACACGTTAATATATATAGATTTACAGCAAACTAAAAGGCAAGTGCACCTTAGTCGGAGTAGTAAAACAAGTGTCGTATCCACAGGGAAATTGTTCAATTATCCTAGTCTTGGTAGTTAATAAAAACTGCAAAAAGGGGTTTAGCCGGAGGCAAGCTTGATTTGTTGTTGGATTAGTACAGAAATAATAAAAACAGTAAAATAAGGTGAATTGATTGATATAGATGGAAAAGGGTATCCTAGGATAGCGGGGGAATTACCTAAATTACTTAAACAGATTTATAACCTTGTCTCAATTATTTATTGTCTATTAGAGTTAATAATTGTCAGTTACGAACTCTTAGTTACAGTCTCAGTATTTTCCTGCTCAATCCGGAGTGTAAATACCAAGGTTAATTCCTTTGTGGTACTTAGACTATCTCAAAATCATATGTTGATAGTTACCATAAAAATGCAGTTGTTTGTCACGCAAAGCATTTAACAATATTTGCTGAAAGGAATTAAAACAAGTTTAACAAGAGAGACAGGTGATAAATACTGTTTTACGTAATATTAGAATCAAAACCCCATCCTAGGATACAAATGAAAATTACTCAGACATTAACGGGAATAAGAAGATGATAAGTGTCCAAATGAGCATGACTTATAGGTGTATTTCATATATTATATTAGCACTTTTTCTTGCTCATTTCTCCACTTCGGTTAGTTTTTCCTCTAGTTTATGTTTTATTGTTATCTCACAAATTTATTGTTTAAACATGAGGAAAACCAATCTGGGAGTAAAGTAGACGAAGAGACGAATGCATAGGCGCAGACGACTCGAAAAACGGAGTCCAAACGAAGAATCTGGAGCTGGTCAAAGTTCGTAGAAGAAAATAAATTCAGTTTGTGACCACACAAGTAACCGCATGAACTAATGCGGACAACTCACAACCGCAACCGCATGAATTAATGCGGACAACAACAAAGAGGAACATGTGTCCGCCTCCGCGACGTCGTGAAATAAAGCGGACAAGAGGAGAGGACCGCGCGGACAAGACTAGAGGAGACCGCATGCGCGTCCGCTTGGATTTAGGCGGACAAGAAAGGAGAGTCCGCCCCCGCGACCTCATTAAACAAGGCGGACGCGTGTAAATGTCCAGAAATTAATGCGACAGTTTTCTTCTCCGCCGACTGTCTACAAGTTGCTTCTGCCATATCCATTACCAGTCGACGCCTACCTAATTCACTCACGCGTTTGTCTGCAGCTCTGTCCCCTGCAATCAATGAGCTGCAATCAATCGGCAATAAATGTTCTTCCAGATCTGCCTCTTCCCTTCCTCTATATAAACACACGTTCCTTCTGCCTTCAAAAAACATCCACCACCCAACATCATCGATCCACTACAGAATACCATCGTCCATCCCATTTCTCTTCTCCCGTCTTCTCCATTTTATTTATTTTTACATTCCACCATATCCACCTCTAGTCCTACGTATACAAAATAGCAGAACGAATGCAGGAGTGACTACAGATGATTTCTACTACTCTTGTCTCTGTTTATATATTTAATATGTTAGGCTAGAATATTTATACTCTGGGAATGGTTATTATGTGTTTGTATTAATTATGCAATATGTTTACTGGTTTATTTAAATATAGTTTGTTGCGTTTTAAAGGTTATCTCGCACCTGTTTAATAAATGTCATGAGTTTATTAAATTGTTTTACTAAATCTATTTCTAATCTGATCGGTGACAAATAGATAGGTTAATTAAGCCGTAAATCTGGAGGAAACTTATTTTCATCGTTTAAGTTAGTACTCAGATGCATAAATAATTTCTCATATTTAAACCGTCCGTTTACACGCATTTTGCTTGAGTTTTCATCGGACCTTGCATTTTCAGGTAAACGAGTTCTTATGAGTTTTCATCGGACCTTAAGATAATAAGAGGAATTTTGCCAAACAATTATAATTAAACCAGTAGACATAGCATGAAAGAGCAGATTATATTAACCTGACCCAGAGTCCCATTTAATTTATCTATTAACTTAGTTTATTTTATCTTTCCTTTTTATTTATAATACAAGTCAATTAATCCCCCCTTTTTGTGACACGCTTAGGTACTATAATATGCACATTAGTCCCACGGTTCGATATCCGGTCGCTTACATTTCACTATACTACCACGACCGGGATTTGTTTGCAGCCCGACGTTTATTTTGAGTTTTAATTTCTTTTCTTTATTTAATTTCTACAGCTCTAACCACTCAGATATACACGTCTGCAAAATGGCGCCGTTGCCGGGGACTAGATTTATTCTAGTCCCTAAGCCCCGGATTATTCACTTGTTATATTAGAATATTTTTTCTATTTTATTTTGTTGTTGTTTATATTAATTATCTTTTATATTTTGTTTATATTATTATTATGTATGTTTTCTAATCTGTTTCAGTAACTACGTTTGATCTACGCAGAAAAAGGAAAAAAAAACGACGGTACTCACGTCCGCCCAACGTTACGCGGACGCAAGTGAGGACGCGAGGAGAAGCAGCGTGTCCGCCTAAGGAAATAGGCGTGTCCGCCTAAAACGACGCGGACAGACATGCGGACGAGGCAAATCAGGAACTAAGCGACGCGTTTTCAATCTGTTCTTCCCCAATTCCTCAGCTCAACCGACGAACAGAAGAGAAGAGCAGCGCGCGACCAAGCGACTAGCCTCTTCTTCAATTTGCTCCAGTTCCCTCAAATCTCCACCGAATCAGAGAAAAAAAAATAGTTCGACGACGCGTTTTCAAATTACAATTCTTCCCAATTCTCAGAACTTCAAACTCGCGCTGCGCACAACCTAAAAGAAATTTGTACGTGACAAATGGAGGAGGAGCTCGAACAAGAGTTTTGCTATTCTCAGTATTTATACTGCTCCGTATGTGGGGGAGCTCATGATTATGAGGATTGTCTCATATTCCAAGGACAACTCTGGTTAGAAGATCAACCAGATTACCTGGAGAGAATCGCTCAACGAGAACAGCAACCAAAGAGCGAAGTAGTTCATGAGGTAGAACACCCCACTACGGATGTAAGTTACTCTCTTCCCTCTACGGTCACCTACCGCCAGTTCCCATCCTTCTCTATGCTCTATCCAGAAGATGAGGATACTTACAACCTCGTAAATGAAGAGAAGGAATTGCCATCACCTCCCGCCACTACTAGAAAACTCCATTTTAGCTACGGATTTAGCGACGGCAACATTTCCGTCGCTAATTAGCGACGGAATAGCGAGGGATTAGCGACGGAATTATTGGCGACGGAATATCTACGGAATTGCGACGGAAGTTGGGTGTTGGGATAAAACCTAACGGCAAGTGTACCGGTCAATTCTAGCAAGTTTTAATAGAGAGTAATCCCTAAGTATCGAACCAGAGGAGGCGATGTGTCTAGTTTAATCTTTACTAACCGAATTAAAATAAAGCAGGAAATTGGGGTTTGATTTGATGACAATTAAAAACTGTAAACGGCATGCGAAACAATAATAAACAGGAAAAATAAATGTTGTGAAACTGATTTGGAGAAGAAGATCCCGGTTTACTACTGCACCCTAAATCCGCGATTCCTATCCCTAAGTGATTTAAAAGATAATTCTGAGTAAAACCCTAGAACTAAGATAATTTACCTCCGGTCTCCCGCTTAGCAAATACTAGTTAATAAAGACCGAATTCTAACTCTCGTTACGAACCCACTGTTTACTAACCGCCTTAAGAACAATCTAGTTTATTAGTCAATTAGCTATTTAGAGGAATTACCGTCTCTAAACTAACCGGTTATTTTCCTGAATTCAATTGAAAGCCGCAGTCGTCACATATAAGCTAACAAAATACTAATCCTTATAATTGGCCAAATTATAACGATTAAAGAAATTAAGCAAGGAAAATAACTTTACTCAATTAAATTGCATTAAATCACAAAGGAACAGGAATAGTCAATTTAGGGATACATAGCAAACCGAAATCTAAGGGAACTACTCAGCCATTGACATGTTTACAATAAGCTTAGTAATAATAGAGAACAAGAAGAAACTCTGTTCTGAGACTGCTGGTGAAGTCTCCATGGTGAACCCCTTTCTGTGCTCTGCTCCTAACTCCAAACCAGACTCCAAGCTCTCAAACTAACTCTCTCTGTATCGTGATTATTCTGTGCGCTCAAGATGTGTTTTCAGGTTGGCCAAGCTCCTCCTTTTATAATACCCCGGTCTCTATCTTCTAATCTATCTCTAAAATAAACGACGGCCACAATGTTAAAAGATATAATTTTCTTTCCGTCAATCTCGAACAGAAACTCCGCGCTCCGTCTGTATTGTTCCGGGTTTCAAACCCATATGCAAACCCGGAACATATGAAAATTGAGGCAGTAGCTTCTCCGCTGGTGATGTTCCGGGTTTAAAACCCATATGCAAACCCGGAACATATGAAAATTGAGGCAGAAGGTTCTCCGGTCTTGTGGTCCGGGTTGCAAACCAACATGCAAACCCGGACCCTCTATAAAGCCCAACAGTAATGAATGAAAATCTGTGTTTGACTCTGGTTTGACTTCCCATGTTGCTCTAACCTCTAAAATCTTCATTTAAACCCTTTGTTGAGTATTTTATCCTGAAAACATATGAAATCAATCATTGGAGACAAATATAACAATGAAGAGTAATTAAAGCATTAAAGAGGAAAGTTAATGTCATAAAGTAGAAAATTAAGCATGAATTAGTCTAGTAAACTTAGACAAATTCCTGACTTATCAACTTCCTCACACTTAATCTTTGCTTGCCCTCAAGCAAATAGAAACATACTAAAGTCTTACAGAAGGGAGCCGTCAGTTCAGAACTGTGCACAAGGAGATCTAATAATGAAAAGCAGTCATAGAGAACAATGATCCACACTTGCAGGTTTTCATAAACAGTGAATTGAGAAGTATTTTGCAAGAGCTTAAGGCACATAGTAAAACCACTGACTCCAATTTCACTCAGGGACTACTTTCCAATTAACTTTCCACAATCCATGGACGACAAGGGGTGAGAAGTAATATCTTATTCCATATTACCTTTCATCACCACGTACTCATAATCAAGAAAGATTTTGCACTTTGCATTTGAAATTAGCAAATTTCTTCAACTTTCTAAACAAGCATTAACTTTCTCTTTTGTATCCCTCAGACTTTTCTCTCCATTCATGTAGCGGTGTTGGGTCTTCTATCCCAGATCAGATGACCTTAGGTAGATGGGTGATGAGGCACCCCAAGGACTTAATTACCAAATGGGCGAGGCCTGTTTTCTGGGTTAAAAGTTCGATTAGAGGAGTACCTTGCCTTTGTCCTTCCTTCCTTTCATTCAATAATCATTCCCAAAGTCCCCAAGTGAAATCAAAATCAAATAGTTGCACTAATAGGCTTAACTTTTTAAAGAAGAAATAGACAAACATTAGTTAAAACTGTACATACAAGAAGTGCAACCAGACTTCCCACAACTGTTTCCACCTCCGACCTCATAAGAACTAGTGCTACTCGTGCGGTGTTCCAAACCAACTTAACCAACCACTGAATAAGACTCAGGTATGTTATGCAACCAAAATATTTTTTTGAGGGCCAACAAAAATATTGTGCAAATGGAATGATTGTCTTGAAAGAAAATTGGTCAAAATTAGCACATTCGAATGAAATTGAACATGAAAATGAGTATGTGCAATTTCCCTTCCTCACACTTAAAACTTAGCAATGGCCTCATTGCTTCATGAAAATGATTAAGATGGAAGGAAAACAAAAATTTCCAGAAAACAACGTTTGAAAATTAAAAGAAGTTAGAAAATCACGCCCCTGGGGTATGGTGAGGACAACGTCCTCACACTTATGTAAAACAGCGGGGTGTTGAATTCTGCAGAAATTCGACAGAGATTCCTTGGGTCTGGAGCAATGGCGAAAAACAACACAGGCGAGGTCGGGGTTTGGAGCGGCGTGAGGTTGAAGAAGGAAGCAAATGAGGGATCTAGGTCGCGCGCCCCGCTCTTGTTCCGCTGAAGACTGGGTCCGGGTTTCAAACCTGTATGCGAACCCGGACCATATGAAATTTTAGTCAGAAGCTGCACCGCATACGCGGTCCGGGTTCCAAACCCTTCCTCAAACCCGGATGGCTTCAAAAATATGCCAGTGAGTAAAGCGCCTGTGCGGTCCGGGTTTCAAACCCGTATTCAAACCCGGACGGCATCAAAAACACGCCAGTAGCCTCGCTCAGCTGTTGATCCGGGTTCCAAACCCAGCTCCGAACCCGGACGATTCTTAAAAGTTCCCAGAAACTCACATAGATGACAGATGTACCTCCAAACTCCTGAATTCACCTTAAAAACCATGTAAAACTAAACAAAACATGTCTAATACGCACGTTAGCCCCAAAAATCAAAAACAATAAAACGTACGAGAAGTAAACAAAAACGAAAATAAGAAAACTCACAAAACTGGGTTGTCTCCCAGCCAGCCGCCCGTCTTTTCGGTCTTTGGCTAGACCATGCCTCATTCTCTCAAGAGGCTTCAGATGATTGGGCTGTCTTAGGGTCCCAGCGACAAGAAGTTCGAGATGCTTCCAAAACTTGTTTTGAAGATCTACCAGCATAAAACAGTAGTTGCTCACCTTCTGCATTCAAAGTGATCGTACCGTGAGCAACTTCGATTCGAGCATCGGCTGTTGCTAGGAAGGGTCTTCCAAGGATGAGAGGAACTGTTGGATCTGCCGCCATGTCGAGTACAACAAAATCGCAGGGGAAGTACAGGTGCTCCACCTTAACCATCACATCCTTAGCGATTCCACAAGGATAAACCATGGAGCGATCTGCTAGCTGAAGCGTCATTCGTGTAGGCTGTAAGTCCCCAATCCCAAGCTTTTCATAAATAGTGTATGGCATGAGACTGATTGATGCTCCCAAATCAGCAAGACAGTGGGCAAAGTCAATGTCTCCTACTCTGCAAGGAATTGTGAAACTTCCAGGATCTTTGCATTTTTCTGGTTGGCGCTTTTGTATGATCGCGGAACAAGTTCCTGTAAGCTGAATAGTCCCTGTCTCAACTAACTTTTCCTTGTTAGATAAAAGCTTCCTTAAATACTTGGCATAGTTAGGCACCTTCGCAACTAATTCAACAAAAGGAATATTAACAGATAATTGACGAAGTAAAGTAAGAAACTTATCAAACTCACTATCCTCCTTGAAACGCTTGGTTCTGCTCGGGAAGGGAACTGGAGGAGAAACGTCAACTGCAGGTGGTGTAGGTGGAGGAGATTGGATGGTTTTGCAATTACGCTCATTCTCTAGCACCGGTTCCTCTATATTCACCATCTCAAGCTCATTAGTTTTACTTTTACCGCTCCCAGTAGTTGTCTTTTCACCGTTTCCTTTTCCTGCAAAGAAGAGTTTTTAGCCAAGATATCATCTACTAGCTTAGCATAATTTGGCATAAACTTAAGCACTTCAGAAAAGGGCATATCCTTAGTTGATTTCTTAAAAATGTTAAGAAATTTTCCAAGCTGTTCATCAAGGTCCCTTTTCTTTAACCTGTCAGGAAAAGGAATAGGTTCTTCAAATTTACTATTAGAGACAGAAGAGTAAGAAGGTCGAGTTCCAGGAGACTCCTTCTCCTTGGGTGTTTCAAAAGCTTTACTAGAGTCCTCAACCTCTTCTCGAACAGGCTGAATGACAGCAACAAGTGGAGCATCGTCTTCCACAACAAAAACAGCTTTGGCATGCTCTCTCGGATTCTGCTCTGACTGACTAGGCAAGGAACCCGAAGGACGGTGAGCTAGCTGCTGAGATATCTGAGACAGCTGAGTCTCGATGTTTCTATTGAATGTCCTTTGATCAGCGTTGAAAGTTCTTTGCTCCTGATTGAAAACTTCCAGCTCATTGAACTTCTTCACGCTAACCGAGATGAAATCATCCATCCTGGCCAGAACTTCATCCATACTAGAAGACGCTCCAGCACCTGAATTCTGTGCTTGCTGACTCTGCAGTGGCTGCTTCTGATAGGAAGGATTGTACTGCTGCTGGGGCCTCTGATTATAATTGTTGTTACCACCAGCTTGGTAACGGTTTTGCTGCTGAGCTTGATAACCCGGATTTCCTTGATTCCCAAAGTAATTACCCGGCCTGTTACCAACATAGTTCGCTGCCTCTTCTTGTGGTGGAGAACACTGCACATGTTAGAAGCTCTACCACAGTACTCGCACGGTGGATAAACCTCAGGAGCTGCTGCACTGGACTGTGGATTCATAACTGCACACATACGCTCAAACTGCTTCGACATTGCTCTATCTTGGCAGCAAGAAAGTGTTTGAATCTACTTCATAAACCCCAGCTGGTTTCTTCGGTGCAGCTTCTCCTGCTCTTGTACCTCCCCACTGATTCGCTGCTGTAGTGATGGTATCTAACAACTCCTTAATTCGTGTAATAGGCAGCTCCATCAAACTTCCTCCAGCACAAGTATCAACCAACAACCGGCTAGACGGATCCAAATCCTTGTAAAAGGACTGCAGTATAACCTCTTCACCTAGACCGTGATGTGGTACCTTCCTCACTATTCCCTTAAAACGCTCCCAAGCTTCAGACAAGGACTCACCAGCAAACTGTTTGAAGTTTGTAATCTCTCCTCTCATGGTCAGCATCCGAGAGGGTGGGAAGTACTTTGCTAAGAATGCATTAGCCAGCTCGGTCCAACTGGTGATACTGTCAGGCGTCAACGAGTTCAACCACTCAGCGGCTCTATCCCTCAGAGAGAATGGAAACAGGGTGAGCCGGGCCACCTCCTGCGAAGCTGGTGTCGAGCACGCTCCTACCAATCTCAGGAATGTAGTGAGATGACATTCGGATCTTCAGTAACCGTCCCACTGAACTGAGGCGCGTTCATCACCATGGTCACATAGTGAGTCTTGAACTGCCACTGCACTCCTGCTGGCAATGCTGGAATCACAATTGGCGACACCAACCCTTCAACACTTGGACGGGTGTAGTCCCTCATCTGTCTCTCGTTGTTCGCCATATTCACTGGTGGTTGAACTTCCGGAACCTCTTCACCAACAGGTGGTTCGGGCACCTTCTCCTCAACTGGTGGATCCAGGTTCAAGTCTCTTCGAAGTTGTCTTGCGAATCTCTCGATCTCAAGATTGAGCTCGAACTCTGGTTCTCCTGCAGAACGGGTTTTGACCATAAACCGAGAGTTAGTAAACTGAAACTATAATAGCGCAAATTAAAAGGGAAGCAGTAATTAGAATAAAATAACAGAAAATCAGAAAAAGATAAAAAGAAATTAACCACACAAAATATGCAGATAAAATTTCCTAACTACTAGCACAGAATATTCAAATAAAGAATAAAATCAGAAATAAAATCTAAAAGATAAAAGAATACCTAAAACAAAATCTAGACAGAAATCAAAACAGAACAAAGATAAAAAACTAAAATAATAAAGCTATCCTAATAAAAACTAAATAAAATCTGACGTTAAACAAAACAATAAGAAATTAAAAACAGAAAAACTGAAAAGACTAAAACAACCAAAATCGAATGAAACAGAACATTAAAATAAAGAAATTAAACAAACAAACAAAATAAATAAAAGAAAACGAAATAAAGACTAAACTAAATAACCGTGCCTCCCCGGCAACGGCGCCAAAAACTTGTTGGGGTAAAACCTAACGGCAAGTGTACCGGTCAATTCTAGCAAGTTTTAATAGAGAGTAATCCCTAAGTATCGAACCAGAGGAGGCGATGTGTCTAGTTTAATCTTTACTAACCGAATTAAAATAAAACAGGAAATTGGGGTTTGATTTGATGACAATTAAAACTGTAAACGGCATGCGAAACAATAATAACAGAGGAAAAATAAATGTTGTGAAACTGATTTGGAGAAGAAGATCCCGGTTTACTACTGCACCCTAAATCCGTGATTCCTATCCCTAAGTGATTTAAAAGATAATTCTGAGTAAAACCCTAGAACTAAGATAATTTACCTCCGGTCTCCCGCTTAGCAAATACTAGTTAATAAAGACCGAATTCTAACTCTCGTTACGAACCCACTGTTTACTAACCGCCTTAAGAACAATCTAGTTTATTAGTCAATTAGCTATTTAGAGGAATTACCGTCTCTAAACTAACCGGTTATTTTCCTGAATTCAATTGAAAGCCGCAGTCGTCACATATAAGCTAACAAAATACTAATCCTTATAATTGGCCAAATTATAACGATTAAAGAAATTAAGCAAGGAAAATAACTTTACTCAATTAAATTGCATTAAATCACAAAGGAACAGGAATAGTCAATTTAGGGATACATAGCAAACCGAAATCTAAGGGAACTACTCAGCCATTGACATGTTTACAATAAGCTTAGTAATAATAGAGAACAAGAAGAAACTCTGTTCTGAGACTGCTGGTGAAGTCTCCGTGGTGAACCCCTTTCTGTGCTCTGCTCCAAACTCCAAACCAGACTCCAAGCTCTCAAACTAATTCTCTCTGTGTTGTGATTATTCTGTGCGCTCAAGATGTGTTTTCAGGTTGGCCAAGCTCCTCCTTTTATAATACCCCGGTCTCTATCTTCTAATCTATCTCTAAAATAAACGACGGCCACAATGTTAAAAGATATAATTTTCTTTCCGTCAATCTCGAACAGAAACTCCGCGCTCCGTCTGTATTGTTCCGGGTTTCAAACCCATATGCAAACCCGGAACATATGAAAATTGAGGCAGTAGCTTCTCCGCTGGTGATGTTCCGGGTTTAAAACCCATATGCAAACCCGGAACATATGAAAATTGAGGCAGAAGGTTTCCCGGTCTTGTGGTCCGGGTTGCAAACCAACATGCAAACCCGGACCCTCTATAAAGCCCAACAGTAATGAATGAAAATCTGTGTTTGACTCTGGTTTGACTTCCCATGTTGCTCTAACCTCTAAAATCTTCATTTAAACACTTTGTTGAGTATTTTATCCTGAAAACATATGAAATCAATCATTGGAGACAAATATAACAATGAAGAGTAATTAAAGCATTAAAGAGGAAAGTTAATGTCATAAAGTAGAAAATTAAGCATGAATTAGTCTAGTAAACTTAGACAAATTCCTGACTTATCATTGGGCGGGTCCGATGGCGCTAAAATTTCCGGTCTTGGCACTACTTTTGGCGACGGAATAGAGACGGCCTTGTCCGTCGCTATTCGTTTTTTTTTAAAAAAAATAAAAGAAACATTAGCGACGGACATATGTCCGTCGCTACTCGAACGACGTCGTTTTGTCCCATTGTCTTATCTCCCGCGGTTAAGTTTACTAACTAAAACGATGCCGTTTTAATTGGTTTTAGCGACGGAATAGCGACGGACTTGTCCGTCGCTAATAATTAGGTAAAATAAGAATCGCACCGCGCGCCGCAGTCTTCTTCCTTATTCTTCTGCTCTCCAAACTCGAACATCCCTCCGCGCAGACCTGCGAACCAGCACACCCAGGTGAGCAAATAGGCGATTTCTGACTCGTTTTTCCGGCCAACCACCACTCCCATCGTCCCCGGCAAGTTTCTGGCATCAACTTTACTCGTTTTCTGCTCTCAGGTAACTTACGAAACCCTAACTCATTAATTCCGAAAATTAGTTTAGCAAATCTATAAATTTGTTAGTTTTGACTTAGATTGTGTGGTTTTCATTGCAAATTTGTGCTAATTATTCTGCTGGTAGTTGCTTTATTAGTGCAATATACTCGTTATGTATAATCTTCTCTGATTAAGTCTCAATATTAGATTACCGTTGTGATATTACAAGGTTTTCACAATAATAATACAAAATATAAATTTGTTAGTTTTGACTTAGATTGTGTGGTTTTTCATTGCAAATTTGTGCTAATTATTCTGCTGGTAGTTGCGTTATTTAGTCATCAATTTGAAAAATCGTTATCAGTCAACATACTAATTAAATTTGTAGCTTTCAGAATTTTTTTTGTTTCAGAGGATACATTTAAATTATGAAACATATATAATTATGAAATGATTTAGAATTAAAATGGTATGAAATTTCTGGGCAGCTAGCTTGCCTCATTATCAGCTAGTATACATATGTATTGATGTTGTGTGGTAATTATGAATGTTAATTGTTGATTTTTTTTGTGGTATTAGACCTAGGGTTACAATATTGTCAATAAAATTGATTTGGGCTCACTCATTTTTGGCTACTTCTCTATTGTTTGGATTATATTATTTGTCAGTTTTATTGGTTTGGATTAATTATATATTTGGGAACATTATTGTTTTTTCTTATCCTTCGTTCTAATTAATACAAGTATTCATAGTTTTGATCCACAATTTATATAGCAACTTAGATATAAGAATGTTTTTTTACTTTCAAATATAAGAATGTTTAAGTACACTTTAAAAATGGCGCTTCATATTATAACATGAATTAATAATATAATTTGATAATTGATTGCTTTACGGTATAATTTCCTCTTGATAATATACTCCAGCTAACAACAATACATATGCATTCAACAAACTATTCAAAGTGCATTCCCTCCCCTGATGTCATATGTAGGAAGAAAGATACAAGTTACAGGTTACTAGTGTTCTTCATCATACCATGGTACATATCACTGGCGGTGATTATGTAAGATAAAATAATAAAATTTAAACAATTAATGTATGTGACGTATAGAGTTAAAAATAAAACTAATGAGATAAACTGTTTTTAATACGCCCATAAGAGATTATAATGTTGTCGCCGAATGATTATAAAGTTTTCTTTAATTAATTAATAATATAGTTAACTATAATCAACGACCAACCGAGGATTTTTATAATACAAATGGAATCAGACCTTTTGTTCTTTTGAAAGTCTCTGTTTTTTGAAGTTTTGATAATCGTGTATCTTGTTGATGTGGGATTTAATTATATAGAGTATAATATATATGTATCATTTCTTATCGTGCAAGTTTAACGAGGGAGTATTAGATTTTGTAAATTGTACTAAATTTATCTAATAATTAAATGTATATATATGATAATACTTCACTTTGTTTTTTAAACTCAGTCATTACCTCATTACGAAAAAAGGCTTGTTTTTTCCTTCTAAAATACCTTTTAATATATATTGTTTCTTATTAAATAATTCAGTTGATAATTTAATTGTATAATTAAGTTGATAAAATCAATTAAGTTAATATATGTCGAATTTTTTTAAAATTAACTAAAGTAGTGTTGATAATCACCGTATTTTATATTTCGGTTGGTCTCCTCCCTCAGGCGTAGTCGCATGGCACGGCACCCACCACCACCACACCGCACACACCCGGACACCACCACCATCTATCTTCTTCTTCTTCTTCTTATTCTTCTTCCTCTTCTTCTTCTTCTTCTTCTTCTTCTTCTTCTTTTTGTCTTTCTCCACTCCAATTCGTTCTTCGATTGATAAATGTGAATCGTCATCAACCCGATAGGTATAGACCTCGTCATCAACCTGATAGGCATGAGACCCGATAGATTGTGGATGTACGATGAGAGAACCTTTGAGAGAGGTAGAATCTCTGCCGAATGGCTGAGGAAGATGGAAGAGTTTGTCGCTTTTGCACTACAACACCCTGAATGTATGGAAGATGGTAAAATTAAGTGCCCTTGCAACATGTCAAGGTGTAGAAACAGACAGTATCTCAAGCCTGATGTTGTTAAGGTTCATTTAGCACAGAAAGGTTTTATGAAGGTCACTGAGATTGGTTCGGCTGAAGTAAATGTTCAAATTGCTAAAACTTGTGGATGGAGTAAAAGAAGTATCTTCTGGGATCTACCGTATTGGAAAGATTTATTGATCAGACATATTATAGATGTGATGCACACTGAAAAAAATGTTTTTGAAAACATATTCAACACAGTTGTAAATGTGAAGGACAATACGAAAGACACATTTAACTCGAGGCAAGAGTTGAACGATTATTGCAACCGTCCTGAGTTGGCACCGGATTTGAGTTCAAACACAATTCCTAAGGCAAAATATGTCATGGACAGAGATAGTATTCAAATCTTGTGTGAATGGGTGAAAAATTTAAAGTTCCCTGATGGATTTGCTTCTAACATTGGGAGGTGTGTTGACATGGCCAACAGAAAAATGTTTGGGATGAAAAGTCATGACTGTCATGTTTTCTTGCAAAGGTTGATGCCCATAGCTTTTCGACATCTTCTTGATCAAAAGGTGTGGGAGCCAATTACCGAACTGTGCCTATTTTTCAAGGAGTTGACATGCACGTCGCTTTCAGAGTCGAATATGCAAAGGTTAAACTGTCAAATTCCAGAAATAATGTGCAAATTGGAAAAAAATTTCCCACCAAGCTTTTTTGACTCAATGGAACATCTCCCTCTTCATCTCGCCTTTGAAGCAACTTTATGTGGACCTGTGCAGTACAGGTGGATGTATCCGTTTGAGAGGTACATTCTATACAAGTTTCAATAATGCATACTACATGTTGTACTTTTGTGATATGTAACCTATTGGTGTAACTGGTTTGCATATATATATATAGGTACTTGGGGAAACTGAAAAGGTTCATCAGAAACAACAACAAAGTTGAGGGATCCATTCGCAATGGATTCCTTCTGGAAGAGATCACCAAATTCACAAAGTTTTACTTCGTTGACGATGGACCATCGTACCCATACAAGCTTGGTAGAAACGAGACAATTGTAGAGGATGTTGATGACAACCCAGAAAGATTATCTGTTTTTAAAACAATGGGTAAACCGATTGGCAAAGGAACAAGAAAATGTTGACAGCTCGTGAGTTAGATGCCGCTCAATCGTACATTCTACGAAATTGTGCAGAAATGGAGCCTTATTTTGAGTAAGATATATACAAATATTAGTTATATTCATCGTTCTTACGTATAATTCAATAGTGTGTTCACAATTCAGTTTAAATCTTTTGTTGTAGAATGTACGAGCGACAACTACGACAAGTACAACCAACATTAATGGATGAGACAATCAACCATAAGATGGAAACAGATTTTCCCTTATGGTTGATCATATGTGAGTGAGTTTATATATATACATAAAGGTCAATACAAAATATGGTATTAAGATATTATTTTTTGTAAATTACAGTCAAACGATGTTACCACGCCAAACGAATTCGTTCGTAGCTTGGCCCAAGGCCCGTTGAACGTGGCAACCTCCTACTCTGGTTTCTATGTGAATGGGTACAAATTCCACACAGAGTCTTACTCAGAAGACCGTACAACGTACAACTGTGGTGTTTGCATATCTGGGACAAACTATGGTGACTCAGGGTATGATTATTACGGGGTGCTGAAAGAGATCATCGAATTAGAGTATCCCGCATTACCTGTGAAGAAGATTGTAATGTTTAATTGTCATTGGTTTGACCCAGAAAAGAGAGGAGTACAAGTACATCCTCGATATAAGCTGGTTGACATTAATCACACAAGAAATTTAACAAGTACGAGCCGTTTGTGCTAGCTGATCAAGCCGTTCAAGTGTATTATTGCTCATACCCATCAAAGAAGAGGGATAGGAAAGATTGGTGGGTTGTCTCTAAAGTGAAAGCGAGAAGCACTTTGAACATGCCCGACTCATCAGCAGTTGATGAGGAGGTTCAGCCACTGCAAGATGAAACCGTAGATCATGTGGTTTTATCACCTTTGGTCGATGATGAAGAAACATTTGATTTAGTAGACATAACAGATACATAAATTTAAAAAGTAAACTTACATACAACTGCTATGCAACAACAATATATTATTGATTTCATTTGTTTTTTAATTAGTGTATAAAAATATTTATTCTACTAAGTGTTTAATGTGATGTTTGTCATGCATGTTTTTCATAGTGATGGCAGGTGGTAGAAGTTTTTTTAGATCTGGGTGGTCATTTGGTCGAAGCAGCAGCAGGGCCAGCACTTCTACTCCCCCAGGTGATTCTCAGCAGGCTGCAGCTGATCATGTGGATGGTTCCGATCATGAATCCCCGTTGGGTTCTACACCTCCGCCCCCTTCGCAGTCCTTTTCACGACGAGCACCCATGGGGACCCCTTATTTCGACTCTCACCCACACCATTCTTCGATTGTCCCAGATTCACAGCCGTCTGTTGAGAGACGTCGTTCTATATCTCTACCTCTACGCCGACAGTCTACTACTCCACCTCCACGGCAGCCTACTCCTCCACGGCAGCCTACTCCTCCACATCAGTTTACTCCTTCACTACATGATGATTCACCACCATCTGACGAAGCACCGCATAGCTCAGACGCTTTACACGCTACACACGGTGGTGGTGTTGATCCCCGCGTGGTCATTACTATCTCTGACAGGTAAGTACTATGTAAGTAAAAAACAATTCTCAATAAACTTTGTTTTAAATATATATATGCTAATTGTCAATTTGTGACGCATTATATAATTATAGGGAGCTACTACCTACAAACAAGGTTGCTCGTTCTTTTCTTCCTTGCTTTGAGACAAGGTGGTTTCCAGAGGGTTGTAATTGGGAGGGTTTGGGCCAGGACGGGCATAGATTCTATTTCAATGAATTCAAGGTATTTAACCATTCTTGATATTTAACTTCTTTTTTTGTATATGTTATGCTTACACTTACTAATTTATGCAGAAGCGCTTCCGTTGGGATCCTGCCATTGAGAGTGTTGTCTATGAGATATTCTGCGCCTTGGCCAGAAAACGATATTCAGACACACTGTACAAGATGAAGGCTAAGAAAATGAGGAGAAAAGTCAGCGATGAAATCTGGCAGGCTTGGGAACACGAATGGGCGAATGAGAAGCGTAAGAAGATCAGCGAGATTAACTCTCGCAACCGGCGGACTGAGCATACACCTGGCGGTGGTCTATCTACTCATGCATGCGGTTCTCGCTCGATAAAGGAGCATCAGAGGGTTCTGGTGAGTTTATTTTGTTTTGTAAGTGTATATGAAACTGGATGCAAGTACATGTGAATGTGAATGTGAATGTGATAATGCAACTTTGAATGCATTATGTGAGTTGTGATTGTTATCAGATTCTGATATGTGCAATATTGGATTGTATGTGTGGGCAAATGCATAAAAACAGGGGAGGTTATGTCAGATTTTTTTAAGCCTTGATTGATTAATCATTATCTGATTCTGACTGAACAATCCTGGTTTTTATGTGTGGGTAATGTAAAAAAACAGGGGAGGTTCTGTCAAATTTTTTAAAGGCTTGCTTCTAATTTAATCAAGTGTTTTTTTTGTACTAAGAAATACGGTACACAACCGGATGCTTACACATTGTTCATACACACTCATTCGAGCAAGGATGAGCATGGAAACAGTGTGCCTGTATGCCCCAAGGTCGAGGAAACTGCTGTAAGTGTTTTAATTTAAATTATTTAAGTTGATTACATTATTGAAATTTATTCATTAGCGATGAGTACTAATTATATATATATCATTGTGTTATGATTATGAAGCATAAATACGAAGAGCTGTTAGATGCTGCCACTCAGGAGTCAACCACTCCTGATGATCCATCTCTGCAAGCCACACCAGTAGACCCTAATGAAATTTTTATAAGGCTGTTGAAGGGAAATCCAGAAAGCAGAGGGTCTATGGTATGGGCGAGCTAGCACCGGCGTACTTCCCTGATTCATTTCACTCCACCGGCACTAGCTCACGTGCTTCCGGCAAAGACCATAGCACATACGAGTCCATGAAGATGGAGATTGAGCAGGATCTGAGGCAGCAGTTCGATGAAAATTACAGGCGGCAGGTTCGTATTGAGGAGAGGGAAGCGATGCGCCAGGAGATATACGGCGAGGAGATGCAGAGGATGATACGAGCGCAGATCTCCCAAATGTTTCCCTCTCAGCAGAGTCGACCGTACGGTGATCCTGGTGCTGGCTCTAGTACGGGTGGATGGGGTCAGTGGCCTAGAGATCCACATGATGGCTCAGGTGGTTCGGGTGGTCCGGGTGATCATATGGGATATCGTCCAGGGGATGGACATGGTTGGGGGGCGGGTATTAGATAGATATGATATTTGACTTTATTAGCTTGAACTATGTCTGTATCAAATTCGACTGCACTACTTCATGGTTGTGTTGACTGAACATTTATTTTTGGTCTGCAAGTGAGATTAATGAGTACAACTGTTTATGGTATTGCATATTAAAGGTGGATATGAATAAAATGTGTTATATGTCCACATTTACAGGTGAAAATATGGCTACGAATTAAAACAGATTAGCGACGGACATTCCGTCGCTAACAAATAAATAAGAAAAATAAAAATTTCCGTCGCCAGCGTAGCGACGGACATTTCCGTCTCTAATCCGTCGCCAATTTGGATTTAGCGACGGACGACTCCGTCTCTAATCCGTCGCTATTTGGCGACGGATGACGGCTTCTGACGCGACTTTGATTTAGCGACGATGGCATTAGCGACGGACAATTCCGTCTCTAATCCGTCGCTAAAATCGTTTAGCGACGGATTAGAGACGGAATACTCCGTCGCTAATGCCGTTTTTTCTAGTAGTGCGCCAAGATATCCAAACAAAACGCCACTATCACCTTCGAAGAATTAACTTTCTCTAAAGATGATATCGATCAGCGTTCTTTCTACGAGCCTCACCTACAAGAGGAGGATGTTTACATCCTCCAATTTGAGGAAGAAAAATCATCACCACCGGGTCTTCTGTTAGAACTACGTTACCGGCAGTATCTCCTCAAACACCAGATTTTGTGGAGTATTCATTTTCCTATTATATTTGCCGAAGTAACGTTTTGTTTTGATCCAGGTGGTTTGGTTTTAATTACTGCTAACTTCGTTATCCTGGCAGAATTGTTGTCTACTTATATTTTTGATCCAGGATAACGAAGCGGGCGTCTAGCCAAAGACGTTAAAGAAGGGCAGCTTCCCGGGAGGCAACCCGGATGAACTTTTATTTTATTTGCTTTTATGCTCTTTTAATTTTCAGGTTCTCTTTAAATTTTATTTTTGCTAACTTTTAACCCCGTTTGTAGTATGGTTGCTTCTAGTGTCTTATACAGGTGCACCTTCATATCCACACTGCAACCAAGCTACGCTACTTGAGGCTGAAGCTCAAGTGTGGGGGAACTCCTTTACCACCTAGCAAAAATAATATCAGGGGAGTACCGGTTTCTTTAATTATGCTTTTATTTTAATAAAAACTGCAGAGGAGCGTTTATGTGCTTAAATGTTTATTTGTGACCTTTGTGTTTTCTCTATTTTATCTACTTACCGAAAAGGTCTTCTGAAACCTTCCCTTGTTTTTCTGGTGAACAATGAGGACATTGTTCAAATTAAGTGTGGGGGAGTGTGCCCTTTCGGTGGAATTTTGTGCTTAAATGCTTAATCTCTCTGCTTATCTTGTGTTTGTCCAATTCAATATCGTGACCCCTTATATGTGGGTTGTTCTCTTTAAGAATAAATACTGTTATGAATTGTGGGATAAATGGTACAAAATTTTAAAATTTTGATCACTTTTGAGGAGCATTTTATATGCGGTATGACCAAATAATCTGCAAATGGTTGGATTTTATTGCTCAGGGTTTCTTTCTGTCTTCTCTCTTAGGGATTGCTAAGGGGTGCTTCACTGTTAAAAAAAAAGAAAGAAGAATACAAAAAATAAGGGACTTGCGAGACACCATTGGTAACCAACAAAGAGAGTTGAGTGTTCTTGAATACAAAGGCGTGATGCTTACATTTTCTCATCCCTTATGCAAAAGTGAAACAAATGCATGAATCTATTTTTCCTTTTGTTTTCTCCTCAATGTCCATTCTTGAGAGAAGTTGGCCATGGTAAAAGTTCTCAGAGTCACCTAAACAAAAGAAACATTGAAGTACCTTAGATCATACCCCGAAACTCTATATTTTGTTTTTACCCTGAGCACACCTATGCCACCAGCAGTTAATTTTTCACACTCCTCAATAAGTTAAAAAGATCATGAACTGTTCACCTCTTTATCCTACCCTTCATAATATTATTTGTTAGTATTGAGCATTTCCTACTTACTTGGGTCCGTGGTTTTGCTTGAGGACAAGCAAAAAGATAAGTGTGGGGGTGTGATAAGTGTCCAAATGAGCATGATTTATAGGTGTATTTCATATATTATATTAGCACTTTTTCTTGCTCATTTCTCCACTTCGGTTAGTTTTTCCTCTAGTTTATGTTTTATTGTTATCTCACAAATTTATTGTTTAAACATGAGGAAAACCAAGCTGGGAGTAAAGTAGATGAAGAGACGAATGCATAGGCGCATACGGCTCGAAAAACGGAGTCCAAACGAAGAATCTGGAGCTGGTCAAAGTTCGTAGAAGAAAATAAATTCAGTTTGTGACCACACAAGTAACCGCATGAACTAATGCGGACAACTCACAACCGCAACCGCATGAATTAATGCGGACAACAACAAAGAGGAACATGTGTCCGCCTCCGCGACGTCGTGAAATAAAGCGGACAAGAGGAGAGGACCGCGCGGACAAGACTAGAGGAGACCGCATGCGCGTCCGCTTGGATTTAGGCGGACAAGAAAGGAGAGTCCGCCCCCGCGACCTCATTAAACAAGGCGGACGCGTGTAAATGTCCAGAAATTAACGCGACAGTTTTCTTCTCCGCCGACTGTCTGCAAGTTGCTTCTGCCATATCCATTACCAGTCGGCGCCTACCTTAATTCACTCACGCGTTTGTCTGCAGCTCTGTCCCCTGCAATCAATGAGCTGCAATAATCGGCAATAAATGTTCTTCCAGATCTACCTCTTCCCTTCCTCTATATAAACACACGTTCCTTCTGCCTTCAAAAAACATCCACCACCCAACATCATCGATCCACTACAGAATACCATCGTCCATCCCATTTCTCTTCTCCCGTCTTCTCCATTTTATTTATTTTTACATTCCACCATATCCACCTCTAGTCCTACGTATACAAAATAGCAGAACGAATGCAGGAGTGACTACAATGATTTCTACTACTCTTGTCTCTGTTTATCTATTTAATATGTTAGGCTAGAATATTTATACTCTGGGAATGGTTATTATGTGTTTGTATTAATTATGCAATATGTTTACTGGTTTATTTAAATATAGTTTGTTGCGTTTTAAAGGTTATCTCGCACCTTTTTAATATGTCATGAGTTTATTAAATTGCTTTACTAAATCTATTTCTAATCTGATCGGTGACAAATAGATAGGTTAATTAAGCCGTAAATCTGGAGGAAACTTATTTTCATCGTTTAAGTTAGTACTCAGATGCATAAATAATTTCTCATATTTAAACCGTCCATTTACACGCATTTTGCTTGAGTTTTCAATCGGACCTTGCATTTTCAGGTACGAGTTCTTATGGTTTCATCGGACCTGAGATAATAAGAGATTTTGCCAAACAATTATATTAACCAGTACATAGCATGAAAGAGCGATTATATTAACCTGACCCAGAGTCCCATTTAATTTATCTATTAACTTAGTTTATTTTATCTTTCCTTTTATTTATAATACAAGTCAATTAATCCCCCCTTTTTGTGACACGCTTAGGTACTATAATATGCACATTAGTCCCACGGTTCGATATCCGGTCGCTTACATTTCACTATACTACCACGACCGGGATTTGTTTGCAGCCCGATGTTTATTTTGAGTTTTAATTTATTTTCTTTTATGTTAATTTCTACAGCTCTAACCACTCAGATATACACGTTTGTAGAAGATAGCACATATAGATTTAGACATTAATTTAGAGAAAGAACGGGACTGCTCTCGCTCTCACTTCTGCTGCCTCTCTTCTATTTGGTTTGTGTACTGAGTACGTGAGTATGGAGTGTTGTGGTGTTACGGGAGAAAATGAATGAAAGAGAATGGATGAGTGTGGTGAATGATTTCTTCAGTCTCTCGTCGTAGTGCAGTTGTGTGATTTCTTTCAGTCTCCCGCACGTTGATTTAAGGTAGAAGGACTGGGTTTATATAGAGGCAAGGGAACGTTGAAGATAGAGCTGGAGAGGAGACAGAACTGAGTGGAGAAAGAGCTGGATCACGCGTGAAAGGATTTACAGGATAAGGGAGGTGCCTGATATTGTTAATGGAGCAGTTCGACATGTCTGTAGGCGCTACAAAGGAAGAAGCAATTGGGGAAGACGGTCGGCGAACGAAACTAGTCGCATTAATTTCTGGATCTGCGTCGCATTTACACGCGTCCTTGTTTCTGTCCGTCCATTTATCCACGGACACATTTCAAATTGCTCACGTCCGCCCCTTGTCTGTCCATAATTCCACGGACATATTCTTCAAATTGGTGCGTCCGCCCCTTGTCTGCCCCTTGTCCACCCCTAATTCCACGGACGTGTTGATATCCTTGCTTCTGTCCGGCCAAATAAGCACGGACGTCACACGGTTGCAAAATCTTGTCCGCCCTTTGTTTCTCGGATAAGACACGGACAAAACAACTCACGTCCGGCCTTCTGTCCGGCCTTGGTTCCGCGGACGCAATTGCCCACGTCCGGCCTTAGTTATGCGGACGCAACCCGGACACAAGTCTTCGACTCGTTTTCTTTTGCTAACTTTGACTGGCTCTAGATTCCTCGTTTGGACTCTGTTTTCAAGCCGTTTGCGCCTATGCGTTTGTCTCTTTGTCTACTTTGCTCCTAGCTTGGTTTTCCTCATGTTTAACCAATAAATTTGTGAGATAATCAATAAAACATAAACTAGAGGAAAAACATACGATAAGTGAGAAATGAGCAAGAAAAGTGCTGATATAATATATGAAATACACCCATAAAACATGCTCATTTAGACACTTATCACACCCCCACACTTACCTTTTGCTTGTCCTCAAGCAAATCCATGTACCCAAGCAAGTAGGGAATGCTCAATACTAATAAATATTATTATGAAGGGTAGGATAAACAGGTGAACAGTACATGATCTTTAAACTTTTCGAGGAGTGTGATCCATCAACTGCTGGTGGCACAGGTGTACTCAGGGTAAAAATAAAAATTAGAGTTTCGGGGTATGATCCGGAGTACTTCGATGCTTCTTAGTTAAGGTGACTTTGAGAACTTTTACCATGGCCAACTTCTCTCAAGAATGGGCATTGAGGAGAAAACAAAAGGAAAAATAGATTTATGCATTTGTTTCACTTTTGCATAAGAGATGAGAAGATAATATGTAAGCATCAAGCTTTTATTTTTAAGAACACTCAACTCTCTTTGTTGGTTACCAATGGTGTCTCGCAAGTCCCTTATTTTTTTTTTTTATTTTGACAGAGAAGCACCCCTTAGCAATCCCTAAGAGAGAAGACAGAAGGAACCCCTGAGCGATAAAAATCCAACCATTTCAGATCATTTGGTCATACCGCATAAAAATGCTCCTCAAAAGCAATCAAAATTTTAAAATTTTGTACCATTTGTACCATTTATCCCACAATTCATAACAGTATTTATTCTTAAAGAGAACAACCCACATATAAAGGGTTCATAATTTAAATTTTGGACAAACACAAGATAAGCAGAGAGATTAAGCATATTAAGCATTTAAGCATAAAGTCGCCGAAAAGGGCACACTCCCCCACACTTAAATTGAACAATGTCCTCATTGTTCACCAGAAAAACAAGGGAAGGGTTCAGAAGACCTTTTCGGTAAGTAGATAAAATAGAGAGAACACAAAGGTCACAAATAAACATTTAAGCACAGAAACGCTCCTCTGCAGATTTTATTTAAATAAAAGCATAATTAAAGAAATGGTACTCCCCTGAGATTATTTTTGCTAGCGTTTAGGAGTTCCCCCACACTTGAGCTTCAGCCTCAAGTAGCGTAGCTTGGTTGCGGTGTGACATGAAGTTGCACCTGCATAAGACACTAGAAGCAACCATACTATAAACGGGTTAAGAGTTAGCAAAAACAAAATTTAAAGAGAACCTGAAAATTAAAAGAGCATAAAAGCATATAAAAGAAGTTCCTCCGGGTTGCCTCCCGGAAAGCTGCCCTTCTTTAACGTCTTTGGCTAGATGCTTTGTTGTTAGATCAAACCTGGGGGGTGGTTATGAGGAGTAGATCCAAAGCATGACTCGATGGTATTTTTGAGTGTCCACCGGGATGCATGTTTTCTTTTCTTATCCCGCTCTTCATCCGGGATTGGTGGTGGTATCTCTGTAATGGACATTCCGTCAGGAAGGGTGATAAAGAGAAGTGGGGATGATGATGATTGAGTGTCCCGCACAAACTTGAGATCCTTGGATTTGTTATCTGGAGACCTTCCTGATGCAAACTCCAGTTTTTCAATATAAGCTTGAAGGGTGATTGTCGCCTGGGCTACCCAAATGTGCACATTGGCTGTGGCAAGGAATGGTCGTCCAAGGATGAGAGGTGTAGTGGAGTTCTCTTCGATGTCCAAAATGACAAAATCGCATGGGAAGTATAAGTGCTCCACTTTGATGATAACATCCTCTACCACTCCGCTTGGGTAAGTTACCGAACCATCTGCCAGTTGAAGGGTCATCTTGGTCTTTTTCATATTTCCAATTCCTAGCCTTTTGAAAGTGGAGAGGGGCATCAAATTTATGGAGGCACCCAGATCGCATAGGGAGTATGGAAATGAGGTGCTACCAATTGTGACTGGAATGGTGAAACTGCCTGGATCATTGCATTTCGAAGGTAGTGGTTGTTGCAGAATAGCTGAGCAAGCTACATTGAGAGGTACCGTACCGACTTCGGCCAATTTAGTTTTGTTGGAGATAAGGTGTTTGAGGAATTTTGCGTAGTTAGGCATTTTGGCAATGAGGTCTACAAACTGTATGTTGACGTTTAGTTGTTTCAGCATTGCCAGAAACTTACCATATTCATTATCCAATTTCTGCTTTTGGAGTCGGTGGGGAAATGGTATAGGCGGTTCTTGTGGAGAAGGTTTTGAAGCTGGTGGAATAGTGAGAATGCTGGGAGATGTCTTTTTGTTGGAACCTCAACTCTTTCTTCTATCCTCTTTGGATTCTTCAGACCTTTGCGGGACGTGAATCTCGTCGGTTTTTCTACCGCTTCTCAAGGTTATCGCCTTAACCTCTTCTTCTTCTTCTTCAAAATCGAGCTTTTCATTTTCGTAGCCGGCCACCAAGTCCTTAAGGTAGGTATTCTCGGACTGAATACGATTTTTATAGACTTGGCGGTGCTTTCCAGTTCAGCTACATTCCTTTTTGAGGTTTCGATTGCTATCACCCACTCTTGAAGGGAAGGGTGAAGTTCTGGAACCTTAACTGTTTTGGCCACCTCTATCTTTTCTTCACTGTGTTCCTTCACATAGATGCATTTGGCTTGCTCTCTTGGATTTGGCTCCGTTTGGCTTGGGAGAGCCCCAGGCGGTCTTCGAGCAAGATGTTCTAATTTGATTGAATTTACCTTCGATTTTTTGGTTGAAGGCTTCTTGCGCAGAAAGCTGGTTCTGAGTCATAGACATATAGCCCTTCATCATCTCTTTGAGTTCTGCGTTTGGATCAATAGAGGATGAAGATGGTTGTTGTTGTTGCTGGAAACCTGGAGGGGCACCTTGTGCTCTATAACCCATATTAGAGTTTGGTTGGGGTCTGTTTCCCTGATAGGTATTGGAACTGTTGTTCTGCCCTCCTTGGTTCTGATCATTGTTTTTCCATGAGAAATTCGGGTGATTTCTCCATGGGTAGTTTTTGTTGAAGTTATTGTTGTAGGAATTACCGGGGCGATATCCTATGAAGTTCACATCTTCGTACTGGTTTTTACCTTCACATTGATGAGTTTCATGAGGACCGCGCATATGGCACATCCTTCTGGTGATGAATTTGTAGGTGGGGAAGCTATTGTCTTTACAATTTCGTTCTGTGATGTTGTTAGCTTTTCCACCATCTTTGCAAGGGACGAGATCTGAGCAGATAAATGATCCGTAGGCTCAACATGGAGTAGGCCTGCTGCTCGTGGCGTTCTTCCTTTGGATCTCGTCCACTGTCTTGTATTGCTCGTCATGGTTTCGAGGAGGTTCATCCCTTCTTGAGGAGATTTCATCATGAAACTTCCTCCTGTAGAGGAATTTACGAGTAGTCGGTTTCCATCATCATCCAGGCCATTGAAGAATGACAGGCAGAGGGATTGATCGTCGAGACCATGGTGGGAACACTTCATCAGCATATCTTTGAATCTGTCCCATGCGTCGTATAACGTTTCTCCCGGTTTTGACAGAATGTGTTGATTTCTCCGATCAATTGCCTTGTTCTACTGGTTGGGTAGTATTTGGCAAGGAACTTCTGGGCCATTTGCAGCCATGTATGGATTGATCGGGAGGGAAGACTTCGGTACCACCTGTTTGCTGAATCCGACAACGAGTGAGGAAATAGTTGTAGACGGATTCTTTCTTTGACGTTGCCGGTTTGACCAAAGGAATTACAGAAGTCTAGGAAGAGACTTAAATGATTTGGGGCTTCATCAGGATTTGCTCCACTAAACTTGCCTAAATCCGGACGGCGGTGATGTAGTGGGTTTTAAAAGTCCATCGTCCGGCTTCTAGCGGTGTTAGTTCGGGGAGAACTATGGCTGATGCCCTTCCTTCGGTATCCGGTTGGTGGTAATCAGAGAGGGCACGGTGTTCTGGTTGATTTGGTTGATTTTCATGGTCCATTTCTTCTATAACTTGGTTATTAGCCATGTCTTGATTTCTCAGGTTTCTTCGTGCGTTAAATAAAGTGCGCTCGGGTTCGGGTCTCGGACTGATAGGTGGAGAACCTCGGGTTCGAGTGTTTGGCATGCATAGAAGATACTTTGTGGTTCGTCAGAAACTGCGAAATTGATTAGTAAATAGATAAAGAAAGGCAGAGATATTGGTTAGGCTGATAAACGTTAATTAAACAACACTGATATATATATTTTTTTTTAATATTTTTTTTCTATTTTTTTTAACAAGAGTAAAATGACAGAAAATAAGTGACAAGGGAATTTAAAGAACTAATTTAAATGTTAGTAGTTAGAGTACTGGAATTTAAATGACAGAAATTAAATGACAGAAATTTAATGTTAGTAATTAGTGTACAGAAAATTAAAGGACAAAAATTTAAATGACAGAAATTTAAGGTTAGTAGTTAGAGACAGAAAAATAAAATGTTAGAAGTTAATTACTGAAATTTAAAGGACAATGGAAATTAAATGACTGAAAAATAAATGACAATAAAATAAAGAGCTCAAATTAAATGTCAGAAGTTAGATGTCCGAAGTTAGATGTCCGAAGTTAGACGTCAGAAATTAAATAAACAACAAAATAATATAAACAAAATATTACAGTATAGCAAGTGAACTACCGGAAACTAGGGAAATTGATCAATTTCCCTGGCAACGGCGCCAAAAACTTGTTGTCATAAAACTACACGTTAATATATATAGATTTACAGCAAACTAAAAGGCAAGTGCACCTTAGTCGGAGTAGTACAACAAGTGTCGTATCCACAGGGAAATTGTTCAATTATCCTAGTCTTGGTAGTTAATAAAAACTGTAAAAAGGGGTTTAGCCGGAGGCAAGCTTGATTTGTTGTTGGATTAGTACAGAAATAATAAAAACAGTAAAATAAGGTGAATTGATTGATATGGATGGAAAAGGTATCCTAGGATAGCGGGGGAATTACCTAAATTACTTAAACAGATTTATAACCTTGTCTCAATTATTTATTGTCTATTAGAGTTAATAATTGTCAGTTACGAACTCTTAGTTATAGCCTCAGTATTTTCCTGCTCAATCCGGAGTGTAAATACCAAGGTTAATTCCTTTGTGGTACTTAGACTATCTCAAAATCATATGTTGATAGTTACCATAAAAATGCAGTTGTTTGTCACGCAAAGCATTTAACAATATTTGCTGAAAGGAATTAAAACAAGTTTAACAAGAGAGACAGGTGATAAATACTGTTTTACGTAATATTAGAATCAAAACCCCATCCTAGGATACAAATGAAAATTACTCAGACATTAACGGGAATAAGAAGATAGCACAGATAGATTTAGACATTAATTCAGAGAAAGAACGGGACTGCTCTCGCTCTCACTTCTGCTGCCTCTCTTCTATTTGGTTTGTGTACTGAGTACGTGAGTATGGAGTGTTGTGGTGTTACGGGAGAAAATGAATGGAAGAGAATGGATGAGTGTGTGAATGATTTCTTCAGTCTCCCGTCGTAGTGCAGTTGTGTGATTTCTTTCAGTCTCCCGCACGTTGATTTAAGGTAGAAGGACTGGGTTTATATAGAGGCAGGGGAACGTTGAAGATAGAGCTGGAGAGGAGACTGAACTGAGTGGAGAAAGAGCTGGATCACGCGTGAAAGGATTTACAGGATAAGGGAGGTGCCTGATATTGTTAATGGAGCAGTTCGACATGTCTGTAGGCGCCGCAAAGGAAGAAGCAATTGGGGAAGACGGTCGGCGAACGAAACTAGTCGCATTAATTTCTGGATTTGTGTCGCATTTACACGCGTCCTTGTTTCTATCCGTCCATTTATCCACGGACACATTTCTCAAATTGCTCACGTTCGCCCCTTGTCCGCCCCTAATTCCACGGACGTGTTGATATCCTTGCTTCTGTCCGGCCAAATAAGCACGGACGTCACACGGTTGCAAAATCCTATCCGCCCTTTGTTTCTCGGACAAGACACGGACAAAACCACTCACGTCCGGCCATCTGTCCGGCCTTGGTTCCGCGGACGCAATTGCCCACGTCCGGCCTTAGTTATGCGGACGCAACCCGGACATAAGTCTTCGACTCGTTTTCTTTTGCTAACTTTGACCGGCTCTAGATTCCTCGTTTGGACTCCGTTTTTCGAGCCGTTTGCGCCTATGCGTTCGTCTCTTTGTCTACTTTGCTCCTAGCTTCGTTTTCCTCATGTTTAACCAATAAATTTGTGATATAATATATGAAATACACCCATAAAACATGCTCATTTAGACACTTATCACACCGCTGTTGGGCAAAATAGTGGTGAGACTACTCTGCTAACTATGGGCAGTGAACCCAATCATTGTAGTACAACAAGGTCGTATCCACAGGGACTTCGTAACTGTCTAGCTAATTATAAGCTTAGTAAATGTGCAAGAGGATATATACAAAAGTGCATAAATGTAAATTGTTTTGGGGGTTTTGTTTGTTGGATAGATAAATCAGAAAACGAAGGATAGCAGTAAAACTAGACTAACTAAACTAGGATAGATGTAGCTCGGGATGGATATTTGCACCCATCTTCCCTTTACTACCAATGGTCAACCCTCGAACTCATGGCTAAACAATGGGAACGCTAAATTAACTAATAGCCTAATTAAGGCCTACTAATCCTAACCAATTTAATCGAGACTTCTCATTCAGCTAAGCCCCGGGTCAATCGATAGCACTAAGCTCAAGTTCCACTAAGGTTGCAATGAAGTCTAATCTCAAAATTATCGAAATCAGAGTACACCGTTTTAGTCTCTAACAGTTTAGGTTTCTATCTCTGAATAACATTTTGATAGAATCCCACAATAATGTTAAACTAATCGGTAGGCTAAACCAACCAATTTAACAATTATGTGTTAAATTGGGTAAAACCCTAAACTAATCCTCAAATCATGGGCAACAAGTTTAAGAATCATAAATACCCAATAATCATCTTCATTAAGCTCAAAGACTAAAATAAAGCATAAAAATAAGTTCAAGATTCAATAATGGAGGTTTTAGGGATTTTGGGGCAAAATCCCCATCCCAAGCTACAAGGAAACTACACAACCATTAAAGCACAAAAGAGAGAGAAGGGAGAAGAAATAGCCATGGGAGATTGAGGAAGAGCTTCAATGGAGGTGAGCCTTCTCCTCCTTCTTCTCTTCTTCTTCTTCCTTCCCTTTCTTCTTCTTCTTCCCTCTTTTCTCTTGTTTTTCCGCCGTTTCTCTGTTCTGTGTCGAATACCCCTCTCCCCTCTCTTTTCTCCTTTTAAAATCTGATTTCTGGGCAAATTTTCGACCCGTCCGACCCACCCTGGGTCGGACGCGTCCAGGAGCAATTTCGGGGCGAAAACGCGTTTTCTAAAGTCCGTCCGACCCACGTCCGACCCAGAACTATGGGTCGGACGGTTCCAGTAGCTCGGGGACAAAAATCACGTTCTTTTAAAAGTCCGTCCGACCCACGTCCGACCCAGACCTATGGGTCGGACGGTTCCAGTAGGCTAACTTCAAAATGCTGTATCTTCTTCGTTTCAACTCCGATTTTGGATCCGTTTGCGCCCACGCGTTCCTCTCTTCGTCTACTTTACTCCTATCTATGTTATTCCTCCTGTTTAAACAATAAATGTGTAAGACACCAATGAAACACAAAACTAGAGGAAAACAAGCCAGAGTGGAGAAATGAGCATGAAAATTGTTGATTAAACATATGAAATACTCCCCTAAAACATACTCATTTAGACACTCATCAACCGCCACCTACTCGCCTATCCAAAAGGAGGAAGATCAACTCACTCTCAGAGTCATGGATGAAAGCGACCTATAGGCAGAGGAGGTAAACTATATAAATGTCTACCTACCCAAACTTTATAACCTCATTCACTCAGAAACCTCAAACCCAAAATACTATCCGTCGATGCTTCTTCAGAACCTATGGCACCCTTCGATCAACCCTCAAAATCAACAAAAGTCACCACCAAACAATCGGCTTTGAATAAACCCAAAAGCAAAAGCTTCACACATGCTTCCACTAGCCGCACGACTCGGGCCTCTAAACGCCTTCAAACCAAACTGAAAACACCCAAGCAAGCCCACTCCACACCTGAACCAACAACTCGCAAGCTTCACTTCACTGATGAAGATGAAGCAACTCCAACTGACCTCATCGACCATCATCGACCAATCACTCACGAAGTGGAAGAAGAGGAGGTCCAGGGTGACGAGAAGTCACTAAAAGACACTCAGCAGAAGAGGAAGCTCTAGAAAAGGGTCTGACCGCACCAGACTCTAAGGAAAAAGAAGAATCTCCCACTCCACATGCACTATAGGTTGCAGAGCAGTCCCCGACACCTCCCCGATCCAGTCGGGAAGGAGAAAGCAACATGAAATCGTTCTCACCAGTCATCCTGGCATTCGAGGAGCGTGAACATATGAAGCATGCCAAAGGAAAACAATCTATGCCTTCATCACCGCACACTCAAGAGCTCAAGGAGCTCTTTTAGACAAAATGAGCAGTCGAGAAGCCACAAACCCAACAATCGCTCAAGCGATTAAACAGATTAAGCCAGCTGCAGCCAACCATCATCAAAGCTGCAAATGTAGATGATAAGTCTTGTCCCGTCTTATCAAAAACGCTGGATGTCGAGTGGATGAAGAAGATGGGTCTCGGAGAGATCGTGGAGCTGCTTGAATTCCAAGGATGGGTCGACTACTTCTAGGAGCCTACCATCTGCTACACCGAGCTGCTCAAAGAGCACATGAGGCATCTAGGTCCTCTCCAAAGTGAAGATGATGAGGATTACATCATTTCAGGAGTCTTGGATTTGCAAGACTTTCAATCTGGAGCCCGAAGAACTAGTTGTTCCCAAGGATATGACATGGAATGACTTGGGATATCAACGGGGAAAGATGGTTAACCTCTTCAACAAAGGGGCAACCATGAAAAACTTTCCAGCAGGTCAAATGTCAATTCCCGACAGAGTCCTCCACAACATTCACACCCATAACATCACCCCACGGACCCAGTGAACCCACATTGTCACCACCAGAGATGTGCTGATCATGTACGCCCTGAGGATGAAGGAGAAAATAGACCTTCCAGCCATGATTCTCCTCACCCTTAACGAGAGCGGATACGTCAACCAAGGATTAGTGCACGGGGGAGTGGTCACCACGACACTAAAAGAGTTTGGAGCGGATACTGACCACTTCCACGAGTGTTCTCAGACCGCTCAAAACTGCAAATGCTTTGAGATGTTGTCAAAGATAGGAATTAAGACCCAAGGAGAGAAGCTCACCGTCCCTCAAAAGCCTACCAAGAGCGATGACTCAGGATCAGAGCCTCGCCCAATTGCCAGGACTTTTGCTCACACGAGAAAGCGCAGTCTTTCACCGGTCCACGACAGGTCGAGGACCAGTCTGGATACTTCAACTCGAGACGTTCTTCAGCGTGTAAGAATCACTCTTACAGTTGTGCAGGTTGTGTCCAAAGAACCTAGTGTTCAACACATGGTTCAAGGAGCAATTGACTTCATAGATAAACACTTATAGCCTGAGAGTTCTATGTCTCTTAGATACTCGAGTGAAGCTTGTGAGAAGTTAAAGTTTAAGTTAGATTTTTATATCTTCCCCTTGTTTTTCATGACATTGATTATCTGCTTCAAAACATCAACTTTTGACATCAATTGAAATGCAACTGTTACATTTTCTATTTGAAAGCAAATCTTGTTTACGAATGACTTTATTGCATTGGCTACTTCTTTCTTGATTATACATTACCTCTTGATCAGAGACAACGCCTTTTATGCGACGTGTGCATGCTCGTCACATGACAGGTCATCGATTCCCTAGGACTGCAACACCATTAATACATAGTTATTACACCCCACTCACGACCAAACAGTGGCATGTCCCTCACCTATCTTTATATCCATAGCTCAACCATCGCTCCACCATCGCTCTCACAATCAAATCTCCCAATCACTAAACACTTTCTTTCACAATAATCATGAATCACGAAAATTACAACTCATCTAGCTCTAATGAGAAAACCATTTTCTCTACCATTAGGAAATTCATGAAACAAAAGAAAGGTCTCCCTCCACCTAATCTTCGTCCACAATCAGAAGTGTCGTCTGCATGGTCCACCAATGTAAGTGTCAGCCAGACCCAGTCAGTCACTTACTACTCCATAAGTTCGCTCATAGATTCCAGATATTAGAGTTACTCTACTGATGACCCTCGTGGCTTAGATTCCACCGGTTCCTCCACATTCAAGCATCAAACCTCTTAAAAGTTGTCTCTATCAAATGTAGTCTCTAATCTATGAAATTTTATGGTTGTTTAATACCTTCAGTCGTGTAGTTGCTCCCTATTTTTGTTGTATGGGAAAGGGGGAAAAGAAAAGATATGTACTTGTGAACTTATGTCTATCATCCTTGCGTTATGTAATCAAATGTTAATGAAAGACTCTCTACTATGGCCCGGTATAAGGTTGTTGTTATTATGTTATTGTCTTAACAAACTCAGGGGGAATCCTTTTAGAGGGAATTCTTACTTCCATAACTAAATACCAAACATCAAGTACATATGTCCAAAATAAATATTGTATCGGTTGTCATCATCAAAAATGGGGAAATTGTTAATTCAAGATCCTTTAGTTTTAATGATAGCAAACTTGTGTTGTTTATCTAATATGTTTGTTGAGCTTATAATTCAGATAAACAGGTAGAGGAGCGGCTTAGCACGCAAGGTTCCAAGTGCACTCCGTTCATGACATGTGCGAGGAGTGGCTTAGCAAGCAAGGTTGCAAGCGCACTCCGTTCATGACATGTGCCCATCTAGTTGGGTACCTGTCTGGAGAGCTCCGATAGAACTTTTAGTACACACAAGAAGTCAAATGCTACACAACCATATCTCTCACGCATCAGACATAGTAGAAGGGCAAAAGACATCAAGTGTGCTAACAAACTCATGCACACTCATGCATCCACACAAGCAACTAGCTCACGACAAAGTCTTAGTCATTAATGAACAAGATAACAAGACAAGGCCAGAGCTATTAAGAGGCACTCATTACGCAGCATTAAATAAAGCCTGGGAGAGAATTAATGAGCATTAATGAGGCAAACAAGATCAGGAAAGTGAAGAGTGCAAGTGGTGACCGACCACCTGAGCACACACCTCCAACGTGTCCAACCATAGAGCGACACGTGTCCTGACAGTTTTAAAGAAAGTTGAAGATCAACCTATATTTGAGCATGGCTATTTTGTTGCGATGAAGAAGCAAATGACCCCTAGAGTCTAGGAGATCATAGGCTGTTTGTTACACATCTTAAATTACTTGTATAAATACAATGTATAACGTCTTATGCAAATCAACTTGGTCATACATGAAAAAGAGAGATAACTAGAGCAAGTATAAGTTAGACTAAGTGTGTGTAAGTACTAGGAAGTTGGTGAGCTACAGGACTGGGTTGGTGAATGAATACTGTGTGTATTTGGTAGACTGATCAGTTGGGGAACGGTGGGGAACCATAGTCCTACTGTTAGGAGAGGGTATAGGACTTAGGGATACAGTCCTAAACTATCCAGGAGTCCGTAGGTAGGGCGGAGGGAGATTGAGTGAATTTCTGTGTGTAAATTCTCAATCGAAAAGGAGTTTCTAGTTTGAGTTTATCAAGTATTCCCCTGAAATATCAAGTAGTTCACATAGGATAAAGAGACGTCCACGACCGGTCGAGGATGTATTAGGAGCACTAGCCAGTTTCACTTGTATATATATATATAGATTATGTTCGACTGTAACACTACAATGACATGAAGAAGAGTACAAATATATATATACATATATTATTTATTAATCCTTATTTCTTAAACTTAAATGCATATGTATTTTTAGGGGTGAGCATTCAGTTTGGATATTTTGGATTTATCCAAAAACTGAATTAACCGATTTTGATTTTTGGATTTTTAACCGAATTGAAAATTTCGGTTAACCGAATTATCCTAATTATAATTTGGTTTGGATTTGGTTTTGACTTTGTCTAATTAGGTTAACCGAATTATCCAAATTTTCTTAACAAAAGAATATTCTATTTTATAATTCTAGTCTTTAATGATAAATAGTCAAACACAAACCCTAAATTTTGGTAAGCTGAAATCTAAACTAGCTAAAATTTGGATTTCAGTTTGGATTTTGAATTTCACTTCAAAAAAAATTTGGATTTCGGATAATTTGGATAATGGTTAATTCGGTTTTGGTCTTAATTTGGATAATTCAGGTTTTAACCGAAATAACCCAAATCTAATTTAATTTTTACAATTTGGATTTCGGTTAACCGAATTATCCAAATGATCACCCCTATGTATTTTTTGAAAAAAATTAAAGTTCACCAAAGCACTAAACAGAATAAGGCTTACTAAAACCAAGTCGAAGCAGATTGGAACATGTCATACTATGACTTATAACCAAGAAAAAATAGAACATTTAAATGGAGTATAAATACTCTCAAATTATGCTTCATTAACGGCTAAAACAACGTTAAGAAGAAGCTTAATACAGCTTGGAAAATAGCTCAAACGGTGTAGTAGTAGACTGCCCAAACTATGGCATTATGTGCATGAAAACGGAGGCAAATATGGGCAGAATTTATAGGACTTAAACTGCTGAAACAACTACAAATTCAGTTATGCCAATAAGGTGGTTTAAAATAGTGGTGAAAGCTTGAGCAATGAAGCTTTATTAGGCACTAGTCAATTGTTGAAATAGGAGCTATTTAAAGCAGTGAAAAATCTGGAGCGAATTGAGTTGATAGTGTATAGTATCTCAGGCTAAAAGTAACTTATTAAGAGGACTAAAAAGTCACGCAGAGAAAAAAAACTAGATTGAACTGTCCTTATATTTTCATAAACAACAGTTTAATCAGAAGTAAGTGCAGATTTCAGGATAAATTTCAGTTTGCACTCATGCTCAACCTATGCCAGATTTTTTCCACTTAATCAGTGGCAAAAGCAAAGCCTAAGATAAGTTGTAATGTCACCTAAAAGAAATGCAGAAGTAAACTGTCCATGTTGTGGCTTTTGTAGAAGTTTTAGGAACCGTGAACAGAGAATACGAGAAAGAAATGAGAATGGAACAGTATGATTTAGTATTGTATTCCCCAGTTGTATCTGTAACAGATAGATGGTATTTATACAGAGAGAGTGACTAATAGAGTAACTAACAACTAAATACTGTTATACCACACTAACTACAGTACGGGCTATTTCTCTTTACATTCCCCCTCAAGCTTAGCAGGAGCAGCGCGGATGCCAAGCTTGGATCGATTGAAGATGAAGTTGGGAAAGGTAAGACCTTTGGTGAAGATGTCAGCAGCCTGTTGTGCAGATGGAACAAATCTGGTGGCGATAACACCTTGAACAACCTTCTCGCGCACAAAATGATAGTCAAGTTCAATGTGTTTTGTGCGAGCATGTAATACCGGGTTCGAAGCAAGATAAAGGGCACTTTGATTGTCACAAAACAGCACAGGTTTAGACACACAGGGCACTCCAATATCAGCCAGAATGTAACTCATCCACATCAGTTCTGAGGCAGCAGCAGCAAGTGCTCTGTATTCCGCTTCTGCACTTGAGCGTGATACTGTCGGTTGCTTATTAGAGACCCAAGAAACATAATTCAACCCTAAGAAAACGCAGTACCCTGTTGTTGAACGGCGAGTGAGGACACACCCCACCCAGTCCGCATCTGAATATGCAACAGGAGCGAGAGAAGTCTGAGGAGTTATTAGAACACCTAAAGTGGTAGTGCCTCTTAAGTACCTAAGAATGCGCTTGACAGCGTGAAAATGTATTGCCTGAGGCTGATGCATATGCTGGCAAGCTAGATTAACAGCATGAGAAATGTCTGGCCTTGTGAGTGTTGCGTACTGCAAGGCTCCAACAATGGTTCTATACATAGTAGCATCAACTGAAGAAGTATCTGTGATTACTGAATCTGGCTTAAGACTTAAGGGGGTGCGGACTGGCTTTGCATCTTGCATTCCAGCCTTCTCAAGAAGATCCTTGATATATTTAGTTTGTGTCAGATACAACCCATGAGCAGTGAAGGTTGCCTCGATCCCAAGAAAATACTGCAACTGTCCAAGATCTTTAAGGGCACAACCACGACTCAAACTAGCAATGACTTCCTGTATCAGACTTGGGTTACTTCCTGTAATCAGTATATCATCGACATATACAAGTAACAAAACAGTTCCTCGAGTGGAATGCCAAGAAAATAACGTTGTGTCAGCCTTGCTACAAGAAAAACCAATCTGTGTAAGAAGTGAGCTTAGTTTCTGAAACCAGGCCCGCGGAGATTGTTTAAGCCCATATAAGGACTTCTGTAGCTGACATACATAATCCTGTCGTGAAGAGTCACAGAAGCCTGGAGGCTGATCCATGAACACTGTTTCAACTAACTCTCCATGTAAAAAGGCATTCTTCACGTCTAGCTGCCGAATCTCCCATTGCCGAGTTACTGCAACAGACAGAACTATCCTGATCGTGGCACTCTTAACAACCGGGCTGAAGGTTTCACCACAATCAACTCCTTCCACTTGATGAAACCCCTTAGCTACAAGTCGAGCTTTATATCGCTCGATTGTCCCATCAGCATGGCGTTTAATCTTAAACACCCACTTACAACCAACAACATTCATTCCTTGCTGTCAAGGAACCAAATTCCATGTATTGTTTTGATGTAACGCCTCCATTTCCTCAGTCATGGCTGCAATCCACTGGGGGTATTTGAAAGCATCACGAACAGTACGTGGTTGATAAGTGTCCAAATGAGCATGTTATTTAGGTGTATTTCATGTATAATATTAGCACTTTTCTTGCTCATTTCTCCACTTCGGTTAGTTTTCCTCTAGTTTATGTTTTATTGTTTATCTCATAAAATTATTGGTTTAACATGAGGAAACCAAGCCGGGAGTGAAGTAGACAAAGAGACG
This sequence comes from Limonium bicolor, assembly GCA_023374045.1. Taxonomy (NCBI): domain Eukaryota; kingdom Viridiplantae; phylum Streptophyta; class Magnoliopsida; order Caryophyllales; family Plumbaginaceae; genus Limonium; species Limonium bicolor. The sequence continues at coordinate 96,912,311 of CM041777.1, read as the reverse complement.
AACGCGTAGGCGCAGACGGCTCAGAAAACGGAGCCCAAACGAAGAATCTAGAGCTAGTAGAAGAATAAGCTTGTACATCGACCCGTACATCGCGATATCAGGCGGACGTCTCACGTGCAACCGCCTGGCGGACAAGACACAAGCAACCACCACTTATTGGGCGGTACACGAGGCGGACGTCTCACACTCAACCGCCACTCTTAAATGGCGGGGAAAGAAGAAGTAGATTGGGAGAGGTCAGGGATTTTGTGACAAACAGAGAGACCGCCACTTAAGGCGGTTGTCCAGGCGGACGTGAAGAACCAAACCGCCACTTATTGGCGGTTATGCAGGCGGACTCAAGGCTGATTACAGTCGCGACCAGTTTCTTCTTCGCGCAGTCGTCGTAGTTCGTCGTCTTCAACTTGATTCCGTTATCTATCTACTCCCGCACCGCCTACCATAATCTCTCACGCATCCAGCTCTCTGTCCCCTGCAATCAATGAACTAAATCAATGAGAGCAATCAATGCTCAATCACGTACGGATCTGCCTCTGCTAATTCTCTATATAAACCCAGCACCAATACTGCAAAACAGACACACACGACGGAGTCTGAAGAATTCGTTCACCACACTCATCCATTCGCTTCCATTTAATTCTCTCCCAACACCACATCAGTCCACACTCACGCAGTAACAAAAGAAATAGAAGAACAGCAGTGAGAGAGAGCAGACCAGTTCTCTCCTCTGAATTAATGTCAAAATCTATCTGTGTAATCTTCTTATCTCCGTTAATGTCTGAGTAATTTTCTTTTGTATCCTAGGATGGGGGTTTGATTTCTAATATTACGTAAATTAATATTTATCACCTATTTCTCTCATTTAACTTGTTTTAATTCCTTTCAACTAATATTGCTAAATGTTTTGCGCGACAAACGACTACATTTATTTGGTAACTATCAACATATGATTTTGAGATAGTCTAGGTACCACAAAGGAATTAATCTTGATATTTACACTCCGGACTGAGCAGGAAATATTAAGGCTTTTATTAAGAGTTCGTAACTGACAATTATTAACTCTAATAGGCAATAAATAATTGAAACAAGGTTATAATATGTTTAAATAATTTAGGAAATTCCCCCGCTATCCTAGGATACATTTTTCCATTCACATCACTTAATTCACCTTTTTACTGTTTTTATTATTTCTGTATTAATCCAACAACAAATCAAGCTTGCCTCCGGCTAAACCCCTTTTTACAGTTTGTAGGTAACTACCAAGACTTGGGTAATTGAACAATCTCCCTGTGGATACGACACTTGTTATACTAACTACGACCGGGAATTGTTTGCAGCCCGACGTTTATAATTTGAGTTTTTAATTTCCTTTCTTTTTAATTTTACACCAGTTTAACCACTCAGAAAACAACCTTCTGCAGTGGTTCTCGCTCTAATTGTTGCTGCACAAGTAAAGCAGTAGCAGGTTTTGGCTTAAAAATACCATTCTTTGATCTTGTTACCATCTGGTGAGAATTGACATTGGTCTGTGCAGCTGGGGGTGGCAAATCTACGATCAGGTTAATAGCTGGAATAGAAGAGATTGGCACATCTGCACTTTCAGATGTTCTGTCGACTGTAGTGTCTGTTGGTGATGAACTTATGGTCGTGACAGGTGAGTCAAATTCTGATGTAGCAGGGTCGGATGCAGACAAGGGAGAACTGGTGCTGATATAATGAGGTTTGAGTCTGATAAAGTGGGGTGTGTATCTAGTGTAGTGGGATCTGGATCTGGTGAATGTAACAGGTTTAAGGAATTTAGGCTAGGAAAAACAGGATGGAGGTTAACAGAAGCGGATCCAGATGGTGTTTCATGTGGTGTTTCATGTGGTGTTTCATGTGTTGGGATGGGTAGGTTATCATCAGGTTGTTCTTGAGTGAACAGACAGAAGGTTGTAACAAATAGATTGGAATGCTCAGAGGGTGGACTAGTCTTCAAATAAGGAAACGAAAGTTCATCAAACACTACATGTCGAGATATAAAAACTTTCCTGGTTTCAGGGTGATAACAACGATATCCCTTATGCAAGTTGCTATATCCGATAAACACATAAGGTAAGGAACGAGGCTGCAACTTGTGAGTGGTGTTATATCTTAGCATTGGAAAACAACGACAGCCAAATACCTTAAGACTGCTGTAATCTGGTTCTTTCTGAAAAAGCAAGGTGAAGGGAACCTGAAAGTTCACTGGTGCTGCGGGCAAGCGATTGATCAAGAACACAGCTGTCATAAACGCCTCAGTCCATAAAAACAGAGGTAAACCAGCACTTAGAAGGAGAGAAAGACCAGTCTCCATAATGTGCCTATGCTTGCGTTCTGCTACACCGTTCTGCTCAGGTGTATGTGGGCATGAAATCTGCTGTATAATACCACACTGGTGCAGCCTACTAATGAACCTTTGACTAGTAAATTCTCCACCTCCATCACACCGAAAAAACTTAATCTTTCTATCAAGATGAAGTTCCACCATATTTTGAAACTGAACAAACACATCGTAGAAATCACTCTTCTTCTTTAATGCATAAAACCAGGTAAACCGAGAATGATCATCAACAAAAATGACATAATACTTCATATTCTGACTAGAAGAAACTGAAGCAGGCCCCCACAAATCACAGTGGATCTTTTCTAAAACAGTATCAGCACGACTATCTACTCCCTTGAATGGCAATTTACAACTTTTGCTAAGTTGACAGCTACTACACAATGAAACATCCTTATTCCAAACAGAAATATCAATCTTATTCTGTGAACTAAGCATCTTCAAAATCTTTGAATTTGGATGGCCCAATCGCTGGTGCCAAATGTTATTAGTAGTCTTACCAGCACTAATAGCTTGCAAGGCTTCAAAGACTGGTTTCTTTAGCGCATATAGATCGCCACTTCTACTGCCCCTTGCCAAGATCTTCCTTGTCTGACGGTCCTTCACAACAAACCCAGAGTCAATGAACTCAACAGAACAATAGTTATCACTGGTCAACTTGCTAACCGAAATCAAATTGCGTTGAAGATCAGGGACAACTAACACATCTTTTAGTCTCAGATCTTGTTCCTTTCCTTTGATGAAGAACTACCGGTAAACTGTATTGGAATCTCATTACCGTTTCCCACAAAGACTGACTCATTTCCAGTATAAGAGACCAGAGAATTTACATTACCTGGAGAAGTGAGCATATGCGCTGTTGCTCCTGAATCCACAAAGTAAGAGTCATCCCCTGTACCATACGAGACAGTAGTAAGAGCTTGCTGTGGATTGTATGAGACAGTAGTAAGAGCCTGTTGCGGATTATTAACTTGAGGAGTCGACAGAGGTTTGGGATCGTAGGACTGGTACGAGTGATCCCAACGGTAGAAGCAACTAAGTGCGGTGTGGTTAGTTCTTCCGTAGATCTGACAAGGATTCACTACACCGGTTTGATTCGCTACTCCGGATTGATTTTGACTCCAAGATTGAGTGTTGTTCTGATAGTTATAGCGTCCTCTATTTCCCCCCTGCCGACCACGACCGCGGCCGCCGTATCTACCACCTCGACCGAAGTTCGACTGCGACCAGTTTTGACTTCCAGAATCGGTGCGAACATTAAACGCGGCATTGGCAAGAACATTTCCTTGCTTCTCAAGAACCTCAATCCCACTGTCTCCTTCTCTCGCATCGTAGTCTTCTAAAGCAGTCACAAATTGCTTCAGACTTGGATACGGTGCTTTGCTAAGCATTACAGATCTAAGAATTATGTACCTTGAACCACAGCCTTGAGCCAGTATAACAACTTTGTCTTCATCAGAAATCGGACTTCCGATCGCGGCAAGATTGTCGCACACTGATTTAAACTCCTTCACGTAATCTTTTACCAACTGAGTATCTCCTAGCTTCAGAGATCGCAACCTGTTTTTCAGTTGAAACTCCCTATCCTTCGTTGACTGAAGAAACTCTCCTTTCAATTCTTCCCAAATCTTGTACGCTGTGGTGCAGCCAATCGTCAATGCGATGCAGTCTTCAGATAGTGTTGCCAGAATCCAAGATCTGACCAAAGCATCTACTTCTTTCCACCGTTTATAGTCTGGATTATCGACTTCTTGATCATCCTTCTCAATCTTCTGTTTTGGCATGGATTCGGCCTCAATCATGCCAGCTACACCAACGGACTCAAACAGATTCATCATCTGTGTATGCCAGCTCAGGAAATTCTTTTCCCCCTGTAGCTTGATCGTTGATATCCCTACGACCTGGTGCAGGTTTGATGACGATAACTTGCAATTAGACAGATTCATGTTGCTCTTTCTTTGGATGAGATGAATTTGTTTAAGCGCAAAACGGATCTAGAGCATGTAGCTCTGATACCATGTAGAAGTTTTAGGAACCGTGAACAGAGAATACGAGAAAGAAATGAGAATGGAACAGTATGATTTAGTATTGTATTCCCCAGTTGTATCTGTAACAGATAGATGGTATTTATACAGAGAGAGTGACTAATAGAGTAACTAACAACTAAATACTGTTATACCACACTAACTACAGTACGGGCTATTTCTCTTTACAGCTTTTACCAGCAGTAAAACTGAAGCAAATGAACATAATATTGTAATTATAAGCTGCTGAAATTATTCATTATCAAGCAGCAAAAATCAGATGCAAAATAGGTTTGTAGTTCACGATTCTCTCAATTCAATAACTGCTCATAATTGAAGCTTCAAAAGCTAAACAAGAACACATTCAACTAACCACAACTACAACATCAAAAAAAATGTTTATTTGGGTGTGGGTAAGAAGCAAGTGAAGGCCGCAACTTGAAAGGAGTGGAACACTATCACTATTCTAAATGTTTGTAATCTAGCTTAGCCTTTGGATTCTAAAATTACAGGTATATGCTGCTGTATATAATACTTATCGTTTGCTTCATTGTGCAACAAGGGATGTCAAACACTATTGCTATAATCGACAATAGCTTAACAATTTTCTTTTTCTCTGGATTCTAGTAACGGCATGGTACACTGTTGCTTATATCCTTAGCCGTTGCTTTTCAGATGCTACAGATGGAACAAAACTTCTATTGTCATGACCACCAGGAAGATAAAATACAAGTTAAGTATATTACCGTTTCTAAAATGAACTGTTTTTTATCCCCTCTTCAATCTGTACTACTAAATGCAACAGTGCTAGTGATTTATCACAAAACTTCCGGTTCACTTTTCAGGTTGCGCCCTCTCCTCAGTTTGTGTCACCCAGAACTGAAACAGCCGTGAAAATGCAAGATCTTTACACGGATGGAAAGCTAATTCAAAGAGGAACAAGTTTGGTTTTGGAGATATTTCGAGAAGCTTACTGAAAATTTGGAATTTTCAAGAAACTGAGGCTTGTTGAACATATTTGCTATGAGGACGGCTCATTCTTCTTTGGTCTACCCAGATCAGAATACACCACCAATATACACAAAGTTATACTCAAATCGAAGCTCTTTCAGAGATCTTCACAACAGTACTAAGACTTCTGAATTTGGTGGAGAATGAAGAAAACTATGGATCTGAAGTGAGGAGATAGGTCCAGTATATTACTGTTTTCAGAAAATGAGATATTTCAATGGTGCAGCAGGAGAAATCATAAATTATATTGTTAAGGTCACCATAAGAAGGAATATAAGTTCAAATTATGTTACTGGTTTCTGCAATGAACTACTCTCAGCCCTGTCCTAAATCAGGTGTGCCAGTTGCTGCACTTCCAGTGATTTATGTTGCAGAGGAGCAACCGCAAGAAATGAATTGAAGAGAGCGTAGATCATCTTTGTTTTGCTCCAGATTTAATCACTGGAGCAGTTGAGGTACAGAGCATGTGTGTTCTTATCTAGCTTCAATCTGGTGTACAAGTTGTAGCAATTCATTGATGCGCAGATGCACCAGAAGAGAAAGAAAGTGCAGTGCTGTGCAAGATGTACCAGTTTAGTGATTTTTCCGCTGAGGCGCTGCACAAGAAGAGGATGAATAGAGGTGCAGATACCAGCAGAGAATGAAGAGATGTACAGAGTACAAAATTACCATGAAGAGAATCAGCAGAGATGCATCACGTGAAGAAAATAAGAGGCACAGTTGTTCCAGTGATTTACTGCTTCAGAGCGTGGACGCAAGGAGGGAATGACAAACGGGAAGTGAATGAAGCTGGCGCAGAGCTGATGTTCCTAGCTCGCTAGTCAGGGTTGCAAAATTGTCATGAAGAGAGTGAAGACTCAACAGGTGCAGGTGTATGTTTTGTCTAAAATCTGGTATTTAGTAATTCATGTGGTTTATTCACAGATGCAGACACAAGAAGGGAATGAAGAAAAGCAGATAATGAAGATAGGCACAGAGTGTGAAGGTTCCTTGTTCGCCGGTTGGGATTCCCAAAAAGAGAAGGGAATAAGATTATAGGGAAAGCAAGGACAATGAGCAGAGCATGTATGTCCTGTTTGCTGGTAAGGGTTTGAAATTTTCTGAAAGTGAGCTGGATGAGCAGAGACAGAGCATGTATGTTCCAGTTTCCAGCATGGTTGTACGGGAATGAAAAAGGAAATGAAGAGAAGTGCTCGCATGTGTTATATATATTTGTAACTTGAGTGAAGAGAAAATGAAGAGGATCAGAGGAGGTTAAATGTTCTCTACATTAACTGGCCAAAATGAATTCCAACACTTCTAATTTTGTGTTGTTATTTCATGTAATAATGTATATTACATGTTACACCCATTTTATTATTCAATTCCTCTCTTAACTTATATTCTTTATTTCATTATTTCACGTAAGGTTTAATAACCTTCTTCAACTTTATTTTGTTTATATAATTTCCATTAAGGTTCCATAAATTCTCAAGTTATGTAGATATTACATAATCCATTATTGAGACATATTAGCCTTAATAATTATTTAATTCCTCTTATTAAATTATATTATTTAATTCCATTATTTCATGGAAGGCTTAATAACCTTTTGAACCATATAATTAATTATATGTTGATATAATCAAGGTTCCATAGATCTTTAATAAATTAAGACTTACTAGTCCTAATCAATCAGGCAATTAAGTCTTAATTATTTTTATAATCTTTAGGGGTATTTAACTCATACCAAAAAAATCACCCTCCACAGGTAGCAAACTACTGCCACATGTCCTTTTCTTTTAACAAATCTGACAAACTGGTCTAGTATCAGCCTGACCATTAAATTAAATTGGTATTACCTCTTCCATGTCTTTAAGTTTCCATGTATTGAGATCCTAAAGAAGGAATAAAACAAAACCTCGAATCTTTAATTGAAAGCTTGAACCAGACACAACGTGGAGATAACACAGAATCGAAGCAGAGGGAAGAAGAAAGGGGTTGCTACGCAGAGCAAAGGAAATGGGAAAAGAAAATCAGAAACCCTAACTCACCAAGCAACAGCTCAGTCAACTAACATAAAATAGAGGAACCGTGTAAAAGGGGCTCAACCCACTTAAGTAAAACGTTGTGTTTTAACTTGTAACAGCCCCCCTCAAAACAAGCAATCATATTGCTTGTTTTGCTAAACAAGAAAGTTAAAACACAAACAAAAACCCAAACAAAAACAGAGAGAAACCACTGCACTGATTACTCACGGCACCCAATATCCTCTACCCCCAGTTGTCTAAGTATTGTAGGATAGGAACTTCCAGGGAGAACTTTGGTAAGTACATCAGCCAGCTGACGATCAGAAGAGACAAAGTCAACTCTCACAAGCCCCTCGAGAATTTTTTGCCTCACAAAGTGATAGTCCACCTCGATATGTTTGGTTCTCTCGTGGAAAACCGGATTCTTTGCAATGTAGACTACTGCCTGGCTGTCCGACTTGAGTGGAATGGGCTGCAGCTCCTCCACTCCTAGCTCATGAAGCAACCTTGTTAACCAGCTCACCTCTGCTACTGCTTGCCTTAGAGCTCTGTACTCTGCTTCAGCTGAGGAAAGAGCCACGTTAGACTGCTTTTTAGATTTCCAAGACAGAGCACATCCACCAAATTCAATATAAAAGCCACTAATAGACCTCCTAGTATTTGGGCATCCAGCCCAGTCAGCATCACAGTATGCAACTAGCTCAAGACTGTTAGTATCATTAAGCATTAAACCATAATTCAAGGTTCCCTTAATGTACCTTAGTGTATGCAATGCAGCTTTCATATGTAAATCAGTAGGTTTTTGAAGAAACTGACTCAACAACTGAACAGAAAAAGACAAATCTGGTCTAGTATGCGTAAGAAAATTCAACTTTCCCACTAATCTTCTGTATACCAGAGGATCATCTAGTGGCTCCCCATCTTCCAAAAGTAATTTCATGTTCAGTTCTAGCGGTCCTGCAGCCCTTCTTAACCTATCACATCCAAATTCAGTTACTAACTGCTCACTATAACCTTTCTGCATCAATATTACACCCTTCTCAGTCCTAAGAAACTCCATGCTCAGAAATCTGCCCAAGCAACCTATATCTTTGATTCTGAACTTCTCATGCAAACTATCTTTAACCTTTTGAATCATGCCAGAATCATCACCAGTAAGCAATATGTCATCTACATACACTGCCAGCACAGTTATCCTCCCTTTGTCTCTTCTAGTAAATAAGGAATAATCATTTAAAGACTGAATAAACCCTAATGTTTTGAGGAAACCACTCAGCTTTTCATGCCACTGCCTAGAAGCCTGTTTCAGCCCATAAAGGGATTTTTGTAATCTACAAACTTTCCCTTGGCTTTCAGTTTCATATCCTAGGGGTAATTCCATAAAAACCTCTTCATGCAAGTCTCCATGCAAAAAGGCGTTGTTAATGTCCAACTGTTTTATACTCCATTGTCTCTTAACAGCTAGAATAATTATCGCTCTAATTGTAGTAAACTTCACTACAGGGGAAAAGGTTTCTAAAAAATCTATCCCTAGCCTCTGATTATAGCCCTTAGCAACTAATCTTGCCCTGTATCTCTCAAGGGTGCCATCAGCTCTATACTTTATCTTGTAGACCCATTTAGAACCTATAGGCCTTTTCCCTTTCGGGCAGTCCACTATTTCCCAAGTTTTATTCATTTCTAAGGCTCTAATCTCATCTCGCATGGCTCTAACCCAGTTCTCATTTTAGAGCCTCATAATAGTCCTCAGGTTCTCCCTCATTTCTTTTTGCTAAACAGAGGACATGCTCAATTTTATTTTCACAAACAGCAGAAGGCAGTGTAAGTAAACAGACATGCTTAGGTGGGCTAGAAGTAATGCAAGAAGTTTTATGACAAGAATGCTCAGATATGTGTTTCTGTTTTTGACTAGATGACAATTTGTTAAATAATAAGCTGGTAAAGGCATCAGGAAACTTCCCTTGGGGAAACTGAATTGCATTCCCTAGTTGGTAGTCCTCTAGATATTGTGGTGTTCGCCTGCTTCTTGTAGACCTTCTCAGCTCCATTTCTCCTCCTTCCCCTTGGGCGTGATTGGTTTCATCAACGTTCTCAGCTGCTATCTCTGGTTCTGCATCCTGGATTTCAACTCCTGTCCTACTATCTGATGTATCTTCCTGCCTGTCATGTACTAATTCTCCAGATGTCTCATCAAAATGGTTAGTAAGATCAGCATTTAAAGGTGGAAACAGAGAATGTTCCAGAGAATGTTCTTTATGTAGTGATTCTGATTCTGCAATATACTTTCCCCTAAAGGGGTACACATTTTCATAAAACTAAACATCCCTATTAGCAATGACCTTTTTTTTATCAAGATCAAACAATTTGAAACCTTTCTTGTTTGCTGGGTACCCAAGGAAAACACATTTCACAGCCTTTGGGTGGAACTTATCATAGATAGGAGCATTAATGTGAGCAAAAGCAAGACAACCAAAACATCTCAGACTCTCATAGTCTGGCTGTTTTCCATACAGAACAGAGAAAGGACTTTTTCCTTCTAGAACATCTAGAGGCATCCTATTAATTAAATACACCGCCGTCAAAACATTTTCCCCCCAAAACTCCTTTGGTAAACCAGTATGAAGCATCAATCCTCTTGCAGTTTCTAAAATGTGCCTATGTTTTCTTTCCACCACACCATTTTGGTGTGGTGTATGTGCACAAGACATTTGATGTTTGATCCCTTTCCCCTTTAGGTACTCTATTCCTTCCTTACTAGCTCCCAACTCATATGCATTGTCAGTTCGTATGTATTTGACTTTCTTCTTGAATTGAGTTAATACATTTCAATAAAGTGTTTGATAACCCCAAAACTATCTGATTTATGTCTAACCATGTGTACCCAGGTAGCTCTAGAGAAGTCATCAACAAAGGTGAGAAAGTAAGAGAAATTGACATGAGTTTTAGTCCCATAGGGTCCCCACAAGTCTATGTGAATTAGCTCAAAAATTTATGTGGACTTTATTGTACTTAGAGGAAAAGGTAATCTGTGGCTTTTAGCCTTACAACAAGATTCACACAGAAACTGTTTATTTCCTAGACTCTTATCAAACAGATGCAACTTCTTCATTCTTGCTATAGGTAAGTGTCTGAGTCTGTGATGCCACAAACTCGCCACATCTTTACAATCAAAAGAATCAATTAAACATCTAGAATTGCATACAATAGCAGGTATTGAAGCTTGAAAGCCATTCTGATCACACAGTGCATTCATATCTAATAGGTAAAGCCCAGCTGTCATCCTCCCAATCACATGTTCAAGAAGTGACTCACATTCCTGAAAGACACAGCAGGTTTTATCAAAATAAATCTTACCTTTGAGTTGTTCAGTCAACTTACTAATAGATATAAGATTAAAGTTGAAAGTAGGAACAAACAAAGCATTTTTCAGAATCAGAGACTCATTTATTTTGACATTACCAACAGTGTTCACTACTTGGGGGTGGCCATCTGGCATACCAACCGTGTGAGGGTTTTTCATGGTTTTATAGCTTAGGAAAAGACTAAGATCACAACACATGTGATCACTAGCCCCGCTGTCAAGAATCTATTTTCTAGTTAGACTTGAAGTGGCATCGGTATTCTGTAAAGCAAGCTTCTGTGTACTCAAAGGATTTTGGGTTTGTGTGAGGGTCTTTATTTTGTGTGGCTTGCTAGTGTCCTGCGGTATAGTGGAATGATGGTGGTTTTTACACAGAGATTCACAAGCAGAAACATTGTAGTTACTAACAGGGATGTCCCTGCTATCCCTACATGGATCTAAAGCATTAGGTCTATGGGCAGGTATTAAGGCACACAAAAGGTCACACTGAGACTCAATGTGATCACTAGTCACAGCATTCCTGTTATTTCTACAAGAGGATGAACCAACAAACTTAGAAACACATAGAGGTGCAAACGCAGTTTCATGTTTTAAGTTATAAGGGTCACAAGGTTTTTCAGATGTTTCACAGGCAGTTTTAGACAGATCATTATAATTATCATTCACCTGACCAGGACCAAGATAAAGGTTGGAAACTGTACCCACGAAACCACAGCTGGAGTTTGCAGGATCCTTTTCTGGTACTTGGCCTCTTGCAAAGTGGGAGAGCAATTGGTTTACTTGCTCTAATGTAAACATGGCATTATTCGTGCTACTCCCTTCATGTTTGGTAGGGGTTTGTTCAGCATCAACATTGGCTACGGTAGCCCTTTTTCCTTTCTTCCATGACTGCGGGTATCCATGTATTTGGTAGCATCTCTCCACTGTGTGACCGCTCTTCTCACAATGGGTGCAGAATAAGGTCGGCCGTTTCCCATCCTTTGGCGGTGTGAATCTGGGTTTTTTGCTGCCGTCGACTGCAAAGGATAGGCTGTTCTCCTCCTTAGACGTTGAACAGACATTCTTCTGGCGCTCCTCATGAGTCAGAAGGGAGTACACAGTTTCAATCGTGGGTAACGGCGTCATCATTAGTATGTTGCCCCGCACGATAGCAAACTTCTCAGAGAGACCCATCAAGAATTGGACTACTCTTTGCCGTCTGAAAATCTCCTTGTATCCAACATCGGCTTGGCATTCACAAATCGGGACCTCTTGCGAAGAATCAAGTTCATCCCACAACTTCTTGATCTTCGTATAGTAGGCTCTGATAGTATCTCCATTTTGCTTGGTCTCGATTAGCCTCTGATGTAAAGAGTAGATCTGGGCGGCGTTCGATTCTTCAAACCGGCTCGATAACTCTTTCCAGATCTGGGACGCCAATTTACAGTAGAGGACAGTGTCGCCAATATCCTTATCTAGCGCGGTAAGAATCCATGCCTTCACCATTGAGTTATTCCAATCCCACGCTTTTCCTTTAGACACAGAATCAGTGGATCTGGGGAATGACCCATCGACAAAACACAGCTTGTTCTTAGCACTCAAGGCGATGGTCATTCCCTCCTTCCTTGCTCGAAAACCCTTGCCTTCAAATCTTCCAGTGAGGAGAGCTCCTGGGTTCTCGGAATTTGCAAGAAAGAGTGGATCAAATTATCCATAGTCGCTTGACTGCGTGTCCACCTTTCCATCTTCTTTCGCCCCTTCGGTGTCTTTCACCTTCTCGCTTTCATCCGCGGACATTGTCGAAGTTCTTGTCGACTTCCGCTGTTAGACTTGACAGCTGCCGACGTATTCTTCAAAGAAAGGAAGACCTTCACTCCGTCGCGACAAAGACCCGGTCTGATACCATAAAACAAACCTCGAATCTTTAATTGAAAGCTTGAACGAGACCAACGTGGAGTAACAGATCGAAGCATAGGGGAAGAAGAAAGGGGTTTGCTACGCAGAGCACAGGAAAGGAAAAGAAAATCATAACCCTACTCACCAAGCAACAGCTCATCACTAACATAAAATAGAGAACCGTGTAAAAGGGGCTCAACCCACGTAAGTAAAACGCTGTGCTTTAACTTGAACAAGGAAGGGAGGTGATCTAAGGAATTAGTTTTTTGTTGAATCAACAACCACGCATAATTAGTAGTCTAGCCATTGGAGAGCTCATCATTAAAGTTTGAAAAATATTATCTTCAAACGAGATTAACTGATAACCATAACTTCATAGATCATTACCACATCCAAGTCTTGAAATGAAAAGAGCAATGGATGCAACAATAAAAGAGGGAATTGCACGATTAGTAAATACAAGACAAATAAAAAATTAGCTTAACTGATGAATAGTTTTAATTAAATCAATTTACAAAACCAATGGCGTGGAAAAATCAAAGCAAACTCTTGGCTACACCCACATATAACCATGGCTACATTATCTGTACACGTGGACATACAAAACTGTACATTCCATGTACAACAAAAATTATACTTTCATATATAGTTCATTGTACAGTTTTTTCTTATGCAATGTACATGTATACATTGTTAGGTGTATAGTAAATGTAGCTATCTAGCTACATACAGGGTACAAATTAACATTTATGCATTTGATCAGCAGATTATACGCCTTCAAATAAAAGTTAACACTACTAGAATATAATTGCTTGGTAACAACAAAAAATCGTTACCAAAAATCAAAATCGTTACTAATCTAATTTATTGTAACGACATTGTCGTTACATATCGTTACACGAGATGGCGTAACCAAAGATCAATTTATTTATCGTAACGACTTTTATTCGTTACTAAAAGTTATATCGTTACTAAAAATATGATTTCGTAACAGTTATATCGTTACTATAGTCTTAATTTTTTTTAATCTTTAAACTATCTTTGGTAGCGAAAAACTTGTCACTAATAACAATTATGGTAACGAATTTAAGCCATTATCAGAACCTTTGTAACAAAAAAATTGATTTATACTAGTATAATAACTTGTTGATGTATTTACAAAAAATGTAGTAGGTGAATACCCCAAACCTCGGTATGTTGTTTAAAATGTTTAAATATGGTATCTAAAGGCTAAAAAGTGCCTTAGGAACATCAGTGTATAGTTTAAACCATAGTTAAAACACAATAAAACACTAAGACACGGTGTGAGCAAAACATGCTCTAAGCTTGGAGTGAACTTGGTTAGGACCCAAAGGCCTACCAAGACTTGACCAATGTTTAATTATGATTTTATAAGCTAATTAAGTCCTTAGGAAACCTTGGTAGACATTGGAAACAAACAAAACATAAATAAATACCTTAAGTCAATATGGGCTAAAAAGTGCTCTAAGCTTGGGATAAATTTGTATAGACCTAATGTCATATCTATATCTTATATATATGTTATGAACATATTAAATCAATTACCAAAGAATACCAAGCTTGAAAACAAGTTAAGACACAAAAGTGCTTTAATCTTAAGCACATTTTTGAAAAATTGTCTTGTAAATGAGTTTTGAGTGGCTAAATGTCCATCATTACTCTTAATATATCTGTGTACTATATAGTATCACATTTGGATGTCTATATCAATAGGAATAAAAAATTTCACTTCTATGTGCCTTGTTTTTATGAATGTGATTTTTATAAGCTAGTTTGTAACATATATTATCATAAGTAATTAAATTGACAATAAAGACTAAATGCCCTTAGTGATAAAGGGGGCCGGTTTCCTTAAGGTGTGACTCACCACTCTCTTGTTATTTACTAAGAAAAGAAAGGATGACTAATTAAGGTACTATTTGCTTTATAAGTTACAAATATCTTCTAAAAAGCAAGTCTATCTTCATTCCCCCTTCCTTTCTCATTTCACACGGTTCCAACCTTCTTCTCTCCTCCCTTCTTGCTGTTCTCTCACGGTAATACAGCACCACCACCATGGAAGTCCATCTTTGATCTCTTGTAAAATCTAGCTCACTTATCCAAATCAAAAACAAACACCACCAATCTCTTCCTCATCAAGCTCTTCATTCCTATCTTCTTAAAACTTCAAGAGCCCCGTTTTCGGTGCCATGTTGTTCCACCATTGATGGAGCTTGAGCTTTGTTTCCACATATTCTTGTTCTCCTTTGCTTCTAGGTAAGGAATCTCAAAGAAAAATCATGTTTCCTTCATGTTTTTGCTTTGACCGAAAATGCACATTAATGGTGCCCTTGTGTGACTTTGTTCTAGCTCCATTCCAACCTTTCATGGACTAGGTGGAGTCCTCTCTTGATAGATATTCAAACTCTCTTCAAAGATCAAGGTAAACAACTACATTAATGTTTTTTGAAACAATGTAAACTAGGGTTTACAATGAGATTAAGCTTGGAGCTTGAATACTCATCACATTGTTTGTGTAATGTTTAGAAGTTGACAAGCAACTAAGCTTAGCCAATTTTTAAACAAGGAAACAAGAAAGAGTTTGTGAGGAAAAGAGGTAAATATGCTATCTCAATGTGGTTTAATGCCTTAGGAGAAATGAGCTTATAATGCTTGCTAAAACTACCTATAAGAGCAAATGGTGAATGACTTAGTAAAGTGTTCTCAAGAGACTAGTAAAGAACATATGTCTTGTTGTATGTAATTGCAGGTTAAAGGCATATATATGTGGGAGATTCAGTGTTTAAGTTTAACGTATTTAAGGGCCTAAGCGCCAACAATTTAAGCTTATGCACTATATTGTGATGTATTCTAATGTGTGAAGTTTGTGTATAAAATGTGTTTGATGGATTTTAGGTGTTCTTGAATGAAATAAGGTACAAACCTAATGTTTGAATGTGAGTATATACAAGAAGAACTATGGCCAAATTTGGGAATGTGTAAAGTTCTAAGTGTTTTAAATGGTTCTGGTGAACTAGGAAGTGTTAAGGATAAATGTTTTTACTAAAAGAAAACATGTTTTAAGGTGATTTAGAGGATACAAGATTTAGGTTTATCTTGGAAGTTCTAGGAATTCAATGAGTGTTGAGAATGTATTCAAGTCTTGAAGAAGTTTGTTCAGGTTTAGGAATGTTGATGTTTAGGTAAGTTCAAAAGGAGATTTAGTTAGTAAGAAAGAGTTTGAGAGATGAGTTAAGGTGTAGAGGAAACACCTTGGTATAGTGGTCATTATTGGTGAAATACCACTTAGGAATCTTAAGGAGAAAACATTCCAGTGCTAGGAATTTGTAAGAAATTTGTGAATGATAAAATGGTTTTGGTGATGATTTAAAGAGTTAAGCATATGGCTAAAGGTGTGTTTGATGTGCTAATGATGTTAGAACACATTAGGAGGCTTGAGGAAAAGTTTGGAGAAAATTTGACAAGTTTTTGGACAACTTCTGGTGTTGTCCGACCCAGTGGCCCCCAGGTGGGTCGGACAGCTCTGTTTTAGTCACCGGTTGGAGTTTCTGGAATGGTCCGACCCAGAGGTCTTTGGGTCGGACATGGGTCGGACATGTGTGTTCTAAGTCTCTGGAATGGTCCGACCCAGATGGTTGGGTCGACATGGTCGGACAGGTGTATTTAAAAGACGGGAAAAGTTTCTGGAACGGTCCGACCCAGTTGTGGGTCGGACGGTGGGTCGGACGGCCCAAAGTATGTACAAAAAAAAAGAGTTGTTTGGTTTGAGATGATATGTAATGATGGGATTGATAGGTATGATGTTATAAAGTTGTTAAGGACATGTTAGGTGAGTTTTAATAATGAATTAAGTGGGTGAAAAGTTGTAATAAATGTGAAAGTAAATCAAGTTAAAATTGTAAAGTTATGTAACTAAGTTACGGGAAAAGTTATAAGCATTAGACATTAAATGATCGTGCTACCCCGATGTTAAAAGTACATGTAATGTTATCAGTTGTTCGAAATTGCTCGAGGACGTAAGTGAACGTGATAAAGTGGACTCCGGTGACAGGTATGGTTTTCTTGCAACCTGTGTCCTACCGGATTACACCGGCTTGTATGCCAATGTGTTTTTTCTGAGTGTTTGCCACCTTGTAAGATTAAAACATGTAATGAGTTTATAGTAATTCATTTATGTGGCGAATTGGCCTCCGATACCATTTAACCTCAAATATGTGTTAAACCTTAGCTAACCAAATCTAGGAACACATGAGTGATCGGTATTCGGAGTTAACGGCCCAAACCTTGGGAACGTTCTAACCACGGCTATGTGTGAGTTAGATATTGTTGTTGTATGCAAGTGTGTGAACCTCCCTTGTGTGCTTACTCGTTATGATACCGTATGGGTTGTGGATGTGGTAGGCTCCATAATGGATCTCTAACTACTTATTTATATGTATATATGTACTATGGGGGGTGAGGAGTCCGGTCATGTTCCGGCCACGCGTGTGAGGACGGGAGTCGATGTCATATCCGGTTCGGCTCTCTTGGTGTATGTATAGGTTGTATTCCAATTTGGTTTCTACCCTTCCCTTAGCTTATCCAAAGCTAGTTACTGACTCACGTCGGGCCACAGGGCATACGAATGTTATTTCGGTGTGCTTGGGATTATTATATCCGACACACCTTGGGTTTAAGTTAACCGTTCGTATAACTGAACGGTAACGGGTTTGTAACGAGCTTAGCATGAGATTGGCAATAATCTCTAGCTCACTATGTATACTAACTATGGTGGAAGGTTCTTGTGTGAACCGATCTTATGGTGTTTTGTGTTGTTATTGTGCTATGCAATTTCCCTTGCTATGCTATGATATGTATACTTAGGTGTTTAAAATGAATGCGATGCTATCATGTGTACGTCGAAACGAGAAAGGTGTCGTTATGTTTTGTTATGTGAGGAATGTGATATGTTGTAAGATATGGAGTGTGTGGATCATGGAAATGAATCCCATTTGTGCCAAGAGGCGTTTAAGGATAACCCGATTTAAGGGTAGTGTCGTCTATTAGGAAGTAGCTCCGTTAGAGGAGAACACTCTAGGGATAATGAATACCATGAGTGACTCATCAAGTAAGATGTATTATCCGTTTGTTGAGCCCATTGAGGCGAAATGTTTTGTGTTGTGTGTTTACAGTTGCATGCATGATTTAAATATAATCAATCGCATGCTAAGACGACAATTAGTTGTGCGTGGCCCGTAGCATGTGGGCTGCGGGATTACCATACCAGCAAAGGTGCTGAGCCCCTTGGGGGCCACCCTTTCTCTCCTTTCTATTTCAGGTACAAGGAGCTGGAAGCCGTTCGAGGAGTAGGACGGGTAGATGTTTATACATAGGTAGCCATTTAAATGGCGTAAGCATTGTAGGCGTAGTAAAACCGAAATTGTTATCGGCATTAATTCGTAAATACTCGGTGCGGTTGGAATGTATAAAGTATATGGGTTGTTGTTAAGGGAAGCAAATTTAACGTGTAGTTGCTCGGGAATCTAGTCCATCAGACCGATACAAAGTACATGTATTAGCCTTGTTAGCCACGTGGGTGGTTAACGGCGTGTAACACCATTGAAATAAGTAATGTGATGAGTTGAATTTTCCGCTGCAGTTTGATGTTATGTGTACGTTGGTAGTTGGGGTGTTACAAAAAGTGGTATCAGAGCGAAGTATCGCTCTGATGACTGAATTACCGAGCTTAGGAAGTACCGAGTTAAGATTTTAGTACTTTAGGTTAAGGGTTGAGTGATAGCGTGAGAGATACGTTAGTTAGGAATTACCAGTGTGTACTGGAAACCTACAATATCCATCCCGCCCTCCACAATCCCTGTAAACAACTTTGGGAAAGAACGCCAGAGAGATGGAAGTCCACTCTTACTCGGGAATACCCGATCTGGCTGTTATTAAATACCTCTAAAGGTACGGATAACCTGTCATACGGTAGATCCCGAAAACTGGGAATCCCGGAGACGGTTTCCATCTGAACATTGTTAACCACATTTAATAGCGAAGAATGAAGAATTTTGTGTATAAGAGAATAGAATTTCCTGCAACCTGGGTCGACATGCCGAGCAGTCGAGAATAACCAGTTTGCAACGCACCAACTGTGCAACAGGCAAGAAGTGGATTAATGGAACCCGAGACAAGTGTCTACGGAACCACAGTTGATAAACAATACACCAACGGTATACCAACCAACAAGGGAACTACAACGTAGTGCCCAAATACGTAGAACGGGCTACAAAGAGAATACAATACTAAGAAAAAGGGGTCTCCCAGAATGGGAAACACCCTAGTTGATGATTATCATGTGAAGACAGTGAAGTCACCTAAAGGAGTTATTATCAAGACAGTAAGATCAGTGAGGGCCAACAAGGCCACTGATAACAGTGCGGGTAAAAACAATACCGCAACCACTATGTGTGCTTAACCGATAGCCAGTTAGCATGGCGCACTTGCTATAGCAAGTGCTGCTATAACAGGGTTGTTCGGGAAATTTATAACCACTACAAAGTACTTGGTAAAGTACCACGAAGTTAAGTGTGATTATAATAACCATGGAAGGGCTTAACAGCCTGACCATTGTAATTGGAAGTACACCAGTCAGCAAGAAGCTAGACATGGTTAAGGTAAGAAGATGTTGTGAAACCATGAGAATTTTCTTTTAAACCCAAATTTATTCAAACCCTTTCTTTTCAAAACCAAATTTTCTTTCAAACCAACACTTCTTTCCAACCTTCTTTTAAACCAAACCAGTAAAACCAAGGGCAGTTGATAAAGATACAACAATGGATAAACTTTCCCTCGATTAAGTTCGGGAAGCATGGAATGAATATTGTCACGGGACAATATAAGGGAGTTGACAACAGAATACTTCACCTAGGCGTGTGACGAGACACTACGAGTGTACCACTGAAATGTGGGACGACCGCACTCCGATAGGAGCTTGTGGGCCTGACAGACCCACTTAGGGTTAGTTGGGTAAGTAGTAATGTATCAGTAGGATACCCCACTATGTATACGAGTGGAGTCCGAAACACGGGAAGTAGTCGACTCCGTCTACGGTCAGCAGTATAAATCAAACAGAGCTAAAGATTACAAGGAATGGTTGAAGTTAGGAACTCAGTTAAGTTAACGGGACTAAGGAATTAGTGAATTCATTTGTAAGGAAATGTTTTAAGAGTCAGGAGGTGCGAAGTGCACTAACTGTAATGTAAAGACATCGTATATGACTTAAGGATCCTCAGGGATAAACATGATAGCTGGAACAGTGACCCAGCCTGTACATGGCAAGTAGATGCCTAATGTGGACACATTAATGTGCAATGAACGGGATGAACTCCCAGAATGAGTACCTACACTATCAGGAAATGTTGATCTTCACAGAAAAGATAATAACCAGCGAAGAACGCAAAAGGCGTGGCTAACTAAATATACCAATGAGTGTGAACTAGATGTAAAAGCATAACTTAGCAACACCAAGGAGCGATCCTTGAAGGGTGTTTGCATCAACGATAATTGAACAAGATACGTGATAGAAACACGAGGGTTGAAACTAACACCCAGTTTAGACATAAGTCGTCAGGAGACGGACTGACAAACCTAAGGGGCATCCCATGAAAGGAAACGTGATGCAACGACCTTGTCATGGAGCCCAATACAACCCTTAAAACATGTATATTGTACAGAGAAGTACATGTGTGTGGACAGCCTACAATGAGCCCAGCTCAAGGCAAATAAGGCTTATAAGCCATAAGCAAGATATGTTATGTAAATTAGATTGATTGCAGAAGTTTATGTTATATAAGTGAATAGAGTGGAGAACGAACCACTGCATTAAGAGTGGGGATACCTCTCGATACTGTGAAACCGCTGAAGCGGTATTATGTGAACCAAGCTCAAGAAATATGTTAAGGATGGATGATATTATTATTGGAAGAGAGCAGTTAGTTTAGTAGTATGTGTGTATAAAGTGAAACACCGAGCTGAATAATGCCGGCTTGTGACTCGAATGATCGATGCTCAAAGAGCATTCAGTAGTCATCCAAATGAGTGACGAACCATAATGTGAATAATGTAAGTATATGTGTGGAAGTTAATGTGACAGTAAATACCATGTAAGTTAGTGTTATACAATGAGTAAGAGCACGGTTCGCGGCTAGCGACCGTTGTATCAATGTTATTGAGTAACGATGTGGCAGATAAGACCAGTTATGAGTTAAACTCAGTGGAGATACAAGATAAGTGATGATAACAAACTCGGCAGTAAGCCAGTAGCCAGTATTACGAGATCGGAATTTCAGTGAAACACAGTGAAAATCCCTAATTGCTATCGCATAAGAGATTTACTGTCAGGAGTTTTACGCCTCTGCACTCTGTATGACTGAGTGTTTTGGTATTGCTCCTGAATACCAAACGTCGGTATGAAATATACCTCAGGTGTGGGAAATAACCGAGAGAGCACTACACATTAGGTAGTAGCTCAATCTCAACCGACAATGAGTCGGTAGAAGCAAGTCAATCATTGTGCAGTTTACACAGTAAGCTATTGGAGAAGTGGATGGAAAGTTTTGGAACTCACCGAATTCGCTCAGGGTAAGAGATACCATGCGTCGGTTGAGAAACCATTGTTACCTAGATAAGGGTAATACATTGGAGATGTACAATACAGCAACAGTAACGAGTGGGGCAAACTAGCTCTACAACTATCAGAGTTGCGCAACAGAGGCCAGAGAGCCCATGCACCAGATACTGAATATACATGGTGAATATGAATAAATGGCTAGTTATCAATGCCTAAAAGCCTCACAGGCCAGGACCGAAACCGGTTATGAGTTAGAACTCCAATGCGAATTCTTGGTTAGGGACTAAACCGCTAATATGGTTAAGATCCTCTAATCAGAATCCATTGTGTAATAGACCGCGTGGAAGTCAAAACACTTCACGACGGCAGAACATTTTAAGCCAAGGTTTAGTGATTGATTACGTGGGCGTAATCCCTTTTAAGGGGGGTAGAGCGCAAAACCACTTAGTGTGTTTTTACCGTACAAGTGTACGTGAACTAGGTTGTGCATAGCACAAAAGATTTGCTATGATGGTTGGCGCGTGTGTTATATAAACACGCATTCATTCGTGGTTAAATTGTGGTAATTGCGCACAGGAGATGCGAATACCATTGTGGAAGTGTGTTTATTTGTTAACAGTGGTGTGTGAGAGTACAAGTGGAAGGGAGTAAAGAAAACTCCCGGGGAACTAAAACCCCGACGGTGCATAAATGTAAACCATGTATTGTATTTTGATAAAAAAAAATATGTATCTATATACAGTTGTGATTTATGAGGGGTAATAAGACCGACATAGAACCTAGTGAGAATTAAATTCCCTAGGTAACTTGAATTAAGTTGGATTTGGGTGATGATTGATAGACGGAGTTCTATCCCTTGGAGATGTAATGATATGACTAGAAGGATCTAAAGATGGAAATGGAATATGCTTGAATTAGTTGTTGGTTGAAAATGAAGTGGGAGGTGAAACTTGATTATCATGAGATCAAGGGAAGCCGAACACAAATTGGGGTGGAAGGATAGTTCAACACTGATGCTGATCACATCAGGGTTGGATGACTCTAGAAGCTCCTTGTAAAGTTGAAGCACAAAATACGAAGTGGACACAAATAACCACGTAAGAAAGAAGCAAAGAGCATAAGTTTGGACTTGGAGTTGTGTTGTGTTTTCAAAAGGATTTTCAATTGGTGTTTTCAAACAATCGATTAATATTTTTGAATAAAGGATTCTCTTATACTTAACCTAGTAAAGAATATTTTTGTAGTACTTGCTCACGAGCTGAGGACGCATGAGCCTTTGTCTTCGGACCGGTGGTATGAGAAGTATATATGTTAAAAAAAAATTAAGTGAATGTTTTGACCTCCCAAAGGAACGGGGACCAGAAGGTGTCCATCGCGACCGGGTTCTGCGGGATCACAGTGTATATGTACTCAACATGGGACTCGAGCCATGGAGAGATGGAGAGATGAAAAAGGTATTTCTGTTTGATATACATGCTAAGACATGTTGTGTGGTGGTGAGTAAGAAAAATTATTTCAGACCTATGAGTCTAACTGTTGTTATGTTACCCAGACCTGAGAGTCTAAGAATTATTATGTAAATACAATACGGTTAAGGTACCCGGACCATTGAGTCCGAGGTAATCATGTAAGTATGTTACGAGGTGTTTTTGTTATGGATGGATGTGGATATGTTGCCCGGACCGTCAAGTCCGAGGTTGGAAGTAAAGAGTGTTTGGTAATGGAAGTTTGTTTAAAGTAATTCCCATATTCTAATCCAATGATGCGTGGGAATGTGAACTTCGAGGATGAGTTCTTTTAAGGGGGGTAGATTGAAATACCCCAAAACCTCGGTATGTTGTTTTAAAATGTTTAAATATGGTATCTAAAGGCTAAAAAGTGCCTTAGGAACATCAGTGTATAGTTAAACCATAGTTAAAACAAAATAAAACACTAAGACACTGGTGTGTGAGCAAAAACATGCTCTAAGCTTGGAGTGAACTTGGTTAGGACCCAAAGGGCCTACCAAGACTTGATAATGTTTAATTATGATTTTATAAGGCTAATTAAGTCCTTAGGAAACCTTGGTAGACATTGGAAACAAACAAAACATAAATAAATACCTTAAGGTCAATATGGGCTAAAAAAGTGCTCTAAGCTTGGGATAAATTTGTATAAGACCTAATGGTCATATCTATATCTTATATATATGTTAATGAACATATTAAATCAATTACCAAGAAAACCAAGCTTGAAAACAAGTTAAGACACAAAAAGTGCTTTAAGGAGTCTTAAAGCACATTTTTGAAAAATTGTCTTGTAAATGAGTTTTGAGTGGCTAAATGTCCATCATTACTCTTAAATATATATGTGTACTATATAGTATCACATTTGGATGTCTATATCAATAGGAAATCAAAAATTTCACTTCTATCTGCCTTGTTTTTATGAATAGTGATTTTTATAAGCTAGTTTGTAACATATATTATCATAAGTAATTAAATTGACAAATAAAGACTAAAATGCCTTATGTGATAAAGGGGGCCGGTTTCCTTAAGGTGTGACTCACCACTCTCTTGTTAATTTACTAAGAAAAGAAAGGATGACTAATTAAGGTACTATTTGCTTTATAAGTTACAAATATCTTCTAAAAAGCAAGTCTATCTTCATTCCCCCTTCCTTTCTCATTTCACACGGTTCCAACCTTCTTCTTCCTCCCTTCTTGCTGTTCTCTCACGGTAATACAGCACCACCACCATGGAAGTCCATCTTTGATCTCTTGTAAAATCTAGCTCACTTATCCAAATCAAAAAACAAACACCACCAATCTCTTCCTCTCATCAAGCTCTTCATTCCTATCTTCTTAAAACTTCAAGAGCCCCATTTCGGTGCCATGGAGTTCCATCATTGATGGAGCTTGAGCTTGTGTTTCCACATATGCTTGTTCTCCTTTGTTTCTAGGTAAGGAATCTCAAAGAAAAATCATGTTTCCTTCATGTTTTTGCTTGACCGAAAATGCACATTAATGGTGCTCCTTGTGTGACTTTGTTCTAGCTCCATTCCAACCTTTCATGGACTAGGTGGAGTCCTCTCTTGATAGATATTCAAACTCTCTTCAAAGATCAAGGTAAAACAACTACATTAATGTTTTTGAAACAATGTAAACCTAGGGTTTACAATGAGATTAAGCTTGGAGCTTGAATACTCATCACATTGTTTGTGTAATGTTTAGAAGTTGACAAGCAACTAAGCTTAGCCGATTTTTAAACAAGGAAACAAGAAGAAAGAGTTGTGAGGAAAAGAGGTAAATATGTTATCTCAATGTGGTTTAATGCCTTAGGAGAAATGAGCTTATAATGCTTGCTAAAACTACCTAAAGAGCAAATGGTGAATGACTTAGTAAAGTGTTCTCAAGAGACTAGTAAAAGAACATATGTCTTGTTGTATGTAATTGCAGGTTAAAGGCAATATATATGTGGGAGATTCAGTGTTTAAGTTTAACGTATTTAAGGGCCTAAGCGCCAAGCAATTTAAGCTTATGCACTATATTGTGATGTAGTGCTAAATGTGTGAAGTTTGTGTATAAAATGTGTTTGATGGATTTTAGGTGTTCTTGAATGAAATAAGGTAACAAACCTAAGTGTTTGGATGTGAGTATATACAAGAGAAGCTATGGCCAAATTTGGGAAAATGTGTAAGAAGTTCTAAGTGTTTTAAATGGTTCTGGTGAACTAGGAAGTGTTTAAGGATAAATGTTTTACTAAGAAAGAAAACATGTTTTAAGGTGGATTTAGAGTGATACAAGGATTTAGGTATTATCTTGGAAGTTCTAGGAATTCAATGAGTGTTGAGAATGTATTCAAGTCATGAAGAAGTTTGTTCAAGGTTTAGAAATGTTGATGTTTAGGTAAGATGTCAAAAAGGAGATTTAGTTAGTAAGAAAAGAAGTTTGAGAGATGATGTTAAGGTGTAGAGGAAACACCTGGTATAGTGGTCATTATTGGTGAAATACCACTTAGGAATCTTAAGGAGAAAACATTCCAAGTGCTAGGAATTTTGTAAGAAATTGTGAATGATAAAATGGTTTTGGTGAGTGATTTAAAGAGTTAAGCATATGGCTAAAGGTGTGTTTGATGTGCCAAATGATGTTAGAACACATTAGGAGGCTTGAGGAAAAGTTTGGAGAAAATTTGACAAGTTTTGGACAACTTCTGGTGTTGTCCGACCCAGTGGTCCAACCCAGGGTGGGTCGGACAGCTCTGTTTTAGTCACCGGTTGGAGTTTCTGGAATGGTCCAACCAGAGGTCTTGGGTCGGACATGGGTCGGACATGTGTGTTCTAAGTCTCTGGAATGGTCCGACCCAGATGGTTGGGTCGGACATAGGTCGGACAGGTGTATTTAAAAGACGGGAAAAGTTTCTGGAACGGTCCGACCCAGTTGTGGGTCGGACGGTGGGTCGGACGGCCCAAAGTATGTAAAAAAAAAAGAGTTTGTTTAAGGTTATGAGATGATATGTAATGATGGGGATTGATAGGTAATGATGTTATAAAGTTGTTAAGGACATGTTAGGTGAGTTTTAATGAGAATTAAGTGGGTGAAAAGTTGTAATAAAATGTGAAAGTAAATCAAGTTAAAATTGTAAAGTTATGTAACTAAGTTAACGGGGAAAAGTTATAAGCATTAGACATTAAATGATCGTGCTACTCCGATGTTAATAAAAGTACATGTAATGTTATCAGTTGTTCGAGAATTGCTCGAGGAACGTAAGTGGACGTGATAAAGTGGACTCCGGTGACAGGTATGGTTTTCTTGCAACCTGTGTCCTACCGGATTACACCGGCTTGTATGCCAATGTGTTTTTCTGAGTGTTTGCCACCTTGTAAGATTAAAACATGTAATGAGTTTATAGTAATTCATTTATGTGGCGAATTGGCCTCCGATACCATTTAACCTCAAATATGTGTTAAACCTTAGCTAACCAAATCTAGGAACACATGAGTGATCGGTATTCGGAGTTAACGGCCCAAACCTTGGGAACGTTCTAACCACGGCTATGTGTGAGTTAGATGGATATTGTTGTTGTATGCAAGTGTGTGAACCTCCCTTGTGTGCTTAACTCGGTTATGATACCGTATGGTGTGTGGATGTGGTAGGCTCCATAATGGATCTCTAACTACTTATTTATATGTATATATGTACTAATGGGGGGTGAGGAGTCCGGTCATGTTCCGGCCACGCGTGTGAGGACGGGAGTCGATGTCATATCCGGTTCGGCTCTCTTGGTGTATGTATAGGTTGTATTCCAATTTGGTTTCTACCTTCCTTAGCTTATCCAAAGCTAGTTACTGACTCACGTCGGGCCACAGGGGCATACGAATGTTATTTCGGTGTGCTTGGGATTACTATATCCGACACACCTTGGGTTTAAGTTAACCGTTCGATATAACTGAACGGTAACGAGGTTGGTAACGAGCTTAGCATGAGATTGGCAATAATCTCTAGGCTCACTATGTATACTAACTATGGTGGAAGGTTCCTTGTGTGAACCGATCTTATGGTGTTTTGTGTTGTTATTGTGCTATGCAATTTCCCTTGCTATGCTATGATATGTATACGTTAGGTGTTAAAATGAATGCGATGCTATCATGTGTACGTCGAAACGAGAAAGGTATCGTTATGTTTTGTTATGTGAGGAATGTGATATGTTGTAAGATATGGAGTGTGTGGATCATGGAAATGAATCCCATTTGTGCCAAGAGGCGTTTAAGGATAACCCGATTTAAGGGTAAGTGTCGTCTATTAAGGAAGTAGCTCCGTTAGAGGAGGAACACTCTAGGGATAATGAATACCATGAGTGACTCGTCAAGTAAGGATGTATTATCCGTTTGTTGAGCCCATTGAGGCGAAATGTTTTGTGTTGTGTGTTTACAGTTGCATGCATGATTTAAATATAATCAATCGCATGCTAAGACGACAATTAGTTGTGTGTGGCCCGGTAGCATGTGGGCTGCGGGATTACCATACCAGCAAAGGTGCTGAGCCCCTTGGGGGCCACCCTTTCTCTCCTTTTCTATTTCAGGTACAAGGAGCTGGAAGCCGTTCGAGAGTAGGACGGGGTAGATGTTTATACATAGGTAGCCATTTAAATGGCGTAAGCATTGTAGGCGTAGTAAAACCGAAATTGTTATCGGCATTAGTTCGTAAATACTCGGTGCGGTTGGAATGTATAAAGTATATGGGTTGTTGTTAAGGGAAGCAAATTTAACGTGTAGTTGCTCGGGAATCTAGTCCATCAGACCGATACAAAGTACATGTATTAGCCTTGTTAGCCACGTGGGTGGTTAACGGCGTGTAACACCATTGAAATAAGTAATGTGATGAGTTGAATTTTCCGCTGCAGTTTGATGTTATGTGTACGTTGGTAGTTGGGGTGTTACAGTAGGTGCCTTTTGTAGAGATGGATGACGAATGCTTGGCACTGAATGACTATTAATTCATACTACCTCCGTCCTGAATTGACCGTCCTGTTTACTATTTGGACATGTCGTTTGACTTCAATTTTTAACATATAAGCTAAAATAATTTTAAAATTTAAGTTTTGTATATGATTCCTTACATCTTAAACTATATATTACAAAATTTAGTTTTATAAAATTATTTTATCTTATATGCTTAATATTGAAGTGGAAAAACGTGCCATAAAGCAAACATGACGGTCAATTCAGGACGGAGGGAGTATAACACATGGCAGGTTATCTCTTGCGGCATCATAATGGCTAAGTCAGAAAAAAAAACATGTAATACATAAAGGTAACATTGTCAGTTTGTATCGAGGAGACAGGTGATACGAGCAGAAGCAAACAGAGAAAAAAAAAAGAATGATTATGAATTGAGTCATGTCTCGCATTACAGAGAGAGAGAGCTAGTAATTCTACTGTACAGAAGTTGACTAGTAGACTAATTAACTAGGGAGGTTTTTATGTGTACCGGTAATACAAAAACATATATAGAACCGGTAACATATAGTAAGTGACATATAGTATATGGTATATCTAATTCCCAACTCAAGACTTAGGTGGTTCATCACATAAGTCTTGTTATCATGAGAAGACCGCATTCCCATCTTCGGAAGAAGACCTCTGTAGACTTTACCAGTCAACGGTTTAGTCAATGCATTAGCTAGTTGTCGAGTTCCTAGAATATAATGAACTTGAATCAACCCGTCTTTGATTTGTTCTCGCACGTAGTGGTAGTCGATTTGTTCTTTCGTAGGAGATCAGGTTTTTGGCAATGTGTATAGCTGAGATATTGTCGCATTTAACTGGCACTGGAGTGATTTCTGGTACTTCAAGCTCTTGAAGGAGGCGAGTCAACCAACTAAGTTTGCTTGTAACATGTTACATAGCTTGGTACTTGGCCTCTGCAGAAGATAAGGCAATGGATGCTTGCTTCTTCGATTTCCAGCTGAGAGGAGATCCACCGAGGAGTATGTATGTAACACCCTGGATTTTACCTCATATTAAAGTACACGACGATACAATCTAACGCCGCAAACGGGGACAAAAACAGACATCAAACGACTCTTAAAACTAAGAAATAAGGTTTGTCTGAACTTGTGTCCGGACTTTGAAGTTTGGACACAAGTCAAGAGTTTAAAAACGTCAGGAAATTCAAAGTGTCCGGACTTGTGTCCGGTCATTGAAGTTTGGGCATAAGTTGAGAGTTTGCAAATCAGATCAGGCAGTGGAAGATGTCTGAACTTGCGTCCGGACATTGAAGTTTGGACACAAGTTAAGAGTTTAAAAAATAAGAGTCCAAACATGTGTTCGAACATGTAAGTTTGGACATGAGTTCTGATAAAATCCAAGTACGTGGTCCGAACATTGGTCCGATCATGGAAGTGCGGACCAATGCCGAGACTTACACTCCAGACCCGTCCTCGTATGCTGTCCGAACATGTAAGTTCGGACAGATGTTTGGACACCACTATACTACGAAAACAAAATACTCTCGGGCCTGTCCGAACATGCATGTCCGAACGGACGTTCGGACAGGTCCAAAATCATGAAAAGCACACTGCAGTATCATTGGAAAAGCAAGTTAATACCACAATCTCAATTGCAATTAAAGATGAGTAACTTATGGGCAAAATGTGACAAAAGTTTAACAAAGAAATTACAGCGGAATGTAAATCGAATCCAGAGCGTTACCGCCACACTCAACTCCTTGAGTGCTCAGGCTAAACACTTAACAAATCACCAAAAGTAAATATCCAAAACATCATAATTCAAACATTGTATCGCAGCACAACTCAACATTTCTAGTAACTATGTGGTAGCGTAATCCCTAGTCCCAAATCTCAGCAATCCCACCTGCGATCAGAAAACAATATACAACAAGAAAGGATCGCGCAAATCAGTGAAATTAAGTAAATTCTGCCTCATTATGTAAACTAAAATTTGAAATCCTTTTCCCTTATAAATAGTTAGTACAAATAACCTTCATTGGTAAAACAAAATTGTTTTCTCAATAATCAATATCCATCAATAAAAACAACAAGGGAGCTTTCACCTGGAATCAACCACAAATCATACACAGACGGTCACCAACGGGACCGTAACTATAATATCACCTCACCCTAAGTCCTTAAGTGTGCACACCCCCCAGAAGGTACTTCTGTTCTAAAGGAGTAGATCATAGATTAATTGTGTTTCATTGTTCGCAGCGCAAAAATGTATAGTTAGGGTACTAAGTACCAACAATTAACACAGACATAGTCAGGGTACAAAGTACTAACAATTAATACGCAGCACCAAGAGGCTCCAAAAATATTCAAGGAGCACCAAGAGGCTCCAACAAAGCAATCATTCCAGTGAAAGGCTCCCAACAATAGAACAAAATTCCAGTTGTAAAATTCAACCATTAATTCACAACACGCGGGATATAATTTCCCAATTCCCAAATCCCTAATCAGGGTTTCAAATCATCTTTTAATAGCCACAATCCAAGCAAATAAAGCAATCGTGACACAGAAATTTACCTGACTACACACACCACTTACGAGGACGGCTCAACAGATTCACAAGTAGCGCCCGTTGACAAATTCAGGGTCTAAATTCACAATAACCATCAATCAGAATCTACCAATCCACAACTAAAATAAATAAAATCTTACCCCTTAAGTAGGTAGTATACCTTACCCTTCCAAGCTCTAATTGGCACCAGGGAGGAGTTTTGAAGAAAACAAAGGGAGAACGAGAGATTGGTATTTTGGAGAAGATGAGCGTAAGAGAGTCGCACCGATGAACAAGATAAAAGTGGAGATGGTATAATAAATTATTTATAAAGAAAATTGAAAATAAAAAGAAAAAATAATGTAAATAAAGGAAGGAGTAGTAAAACTGATTAGGAGAAGATAAGTAGGAAACTAAAGAATTAATTTGGAAAGAGATAAAAGTAAAATGATTAATCAGCAAAATAAGAAATACAATGATTAATAGATAGGTAAGAAATAAAATATTAATAGCTAGGAAAGGAAAAGGATGAACGTAGTTATCAAGGAGATAGATAAGGATAATTATTTGAGGAAGAGGTAAAAATAGAATGAGTAATTAATTCAAAAAGAAAATAAAGGTGCACGTTGTTACTTCGGTAGAAGGTGAGAATAATACTAATAATAAATAGTTTAGGAAAAGTGAAAGGAATATCTTAAACTGCTTAATTTAAAAGAGAGAGTGAAATAATAATAATAATAATAATAAAATAACTTCCCTGGTCGTTACTAATCACTAACTTCAGATAACTCAATAACGAACTATTATAAAATTAACCCAATTGTATTGATTTAATAATATGAATTTCCTAACTTAAATACGCGGATATTTCAATGTAGTAACCTGAAATTTATTTTCTCATTAGTGTACATGTGGCCCAATCAGAATCATAGAATGTTATCAGTTTGTAATTGGTGGTTTTGTTAAAAACAATTCCAAACCCGAGGGTTCCTTTTACCTAGGATAGTAGATGATGAGCAGCAGCTAAGTGTATTTCTGTTGCATGTTACAAGAATTGACTTCGATATTGTACTAAAAATGCAAGATCAGGTCTAGTATTAGTAAAAAAATCAACTTCCCTATCAATCTTCTGTAAATGGTTGGTTTTTAAGTAGTTCTCTTGTTTCTCTGTCGAGTTTGAGATTGAGCTGAAGAGGAGATACTGTGGGGTGGTATGTAAAACACCAATAAAACACAAACTAGAGGAAAACTAGCTAAAGTGGTGAAACGAGCATGAAAAGTGTCAATAAAACATACTAAATACACCCCTAAAACATGTCCATTTGGACACTCATCACCCGTAATAGGCCTTGACCTCCATATAAATTCCAAGGCGCGTCATAAGCCTTGGGCACCACTCCAAAAGTGAAATACCCCAAACCTTTATGTGTTAATTATTTGTGTAATTATGATTTTCTAAGGCTAATTAAGTCCTTAAGAACATTGGTGAAGAAAGAGAAACCAAAAGAAATAAGAAAACGCGCAAAACGCATAAAATGTGAAAACATGTATTTAAATTATTTTAGGAGGTATATAACCTCGACTTGGATCCGAGAGGGATTCCTAGGGCTTAATTAGGCCTAAATAGTATGTGGGAACGATTCCCGAAGAAAACGGATCCAAATAATGGGTTAAACGCTAATAGAGTTTTAAAGCACGTTTTTCAAGAAAACCCAAAAATGTGACTTTAAACAGTTAAATGACCCCATAAAAGTTATAGTTTATCATATAACTATAATTAAACATTAATGGGAGCTTAGGAACCATTAAAATTAAAGAAACGAGAAAAATCCGGAAAACACCCCGGTTAGTGAATAGTGCCAAACGGGGACTTATGGGGCATAAATCGCTAAAAGACCAAAATGCCCTTCATTCATTTGGCAAAAATCTGGCCCCTTAGGGGTGTACATGTTTTTAAATCCCCTCCCTCCTACCTATACTTATTCTATTTAATGAGAAAAACAAAAAGCAACAAAAAGTACATATTTACTTTATTTCCCTCTCTCTCCTCTATTCCCTTCCTCTCTTACGATTCTTTCTCCTTCCTCCCAGAGCTCTCTCTGTTTTCTTTTCCTTCCATGGCGATTTAGATGGGTTCTCCAGCAGCTCCCTTCCTCCTCCTCTTTCAAAGCTCAAATCAAGTCCAAATCTTACAAAAATTATACCATTGAACTCTCTCACCTTGGGGGATCATTTTCCACCCTTAAAAACCTCAAAAGCTTGAACTTCATCCCATGGCTATAGCTTCATTTGAAGGATAAAGGAGACCATTGGAAGCCAAACCATCTCCTTGTTGTTTTAATGTAAGAAAGGAACCTAAAGCCTCTCTTTTTCTAGCTTCTTTCCAACAAAAAAAATTACCTACGTGAACTCCTTGTTGGTCCCCATTCCAGCTGTTTTATGTCCTCAATATGGGAGCTGGATCTTTCCTTGTTCAATTGCCAAGACACTTCATTGAGAAGTTTGAAGGTAATTCCCTCATTTTGTGATTTAAACCCTTCCTTGTACTCTAGAGCTAAACCTAGAATTTAAGTACCCTCTTGATGCTTATTAACTATTGGTGATTATTGGTTTAGTATGTGGCAATGATAATGCCCATGACCAAAATCAAGAGAAGAGAAGAAGGAGGAATAAAAGAGAAATCTATGGGCTTAAGGTAAAAACTCTACCTTAAGAACCATCTTAATGTTTTTAAAATTTAGGTTGGGTAATTTAATTAAATGAATTAAAAATTGTGTTGGAAATGTGTTTAGTGAATATAAGAGGAAATTTTGTGATGATGTGTAATGTTTGGTGCTATGGTGAGTGTGTTTTAAATTAAGGGCCTAAGTGCCAAGTTATGTAAGTTGAAGTGTTTTGTGAAGGTTTATGTCAATGTGTTAAACCTTGTGTGCTGTTAGAAACCATTAAGGGTTTGGTTAGTTGATTTGTAAATGTTTTGGGATTAGGTGATGAAGACAACAAATTTGGATAAGATAAGTTAGTGTACTAACGGAGTTATGGCGAAATTTCCGTAGAAACCTAAGGAATTTAGGTGACTTGGTGAGTTATTATGACCTAGGGTTAACTAATGTGTGTTAGGAATTGATTTGGTTGGTAAATCACATTGAGGTGTTGGTTGAAGAATGGAATGGAGTTAGGCAAAAATAATCTGTAGCAAGGATGATGTTTGAGAGTTTTGTTTTGTCTAGAAATGAAATTGAGTGTGTAGCTGTGTGTGAAACAATGAATGAAATTGGGGATTATGAAGTGCAAAAGACTAGGAATGAATGTGGTATGGCCAAATGGTAAGGAGAAGGTTAAAATCTGTCATGGGAATGGTTTGAGAGTGCACTGATGTGCAAGTGTGCAGAGAATGAAAAATGGGGATTGGAATTGTAGAATTAAACAAGAATTGAGTGGTAGGTTTGATCAATGATTTGAGGAGGTTTTAAGTGTTTTTAAGGTGTTTTAAACATGTAGGAAACATGTGGAAAGATTAGGGAATGATTAGGTATGAAATAGGGGTTGAAAAGAGGGTCAAAACTGTAAAATTTGACAGTTCCAGGGTTGGTCCGGCTTTGTAAACCGGTACACAACCCGGACCACCTCAAAAACACGGTAGAAACTCATCCCAGCATGTGGTCTGGGTTTGTATCCCGGTACACATACCCGGACCAGGGTAAAAATAAGGCATAATGCTATTTTCGGGATTAGTCCGGTTTACAAACCAGGACACAAACCCGGACCAATGTAAAAATGTTCTAGAATGTGTTTTAAAGTGTTTTAAAGATGGGGAATTGAATGGTAATGGTTTTAGTTGATGTTTAGGCCTTGTTTGGTGACATGTAAAGGTCTTAAGAAGTATAAACAAGTGCTAGAAGTGAATGTGAAAGTTGAAAACTTAAAATCAAGTGTGTAAAGATAATATTAACGGGACAACGGGGTTATATACTGGAGTACAATTGTTTACATACCGAAGTATCTCAGTGTTGACAGAAAATACTTGAATGTTATCAGTGATTCGAGAACTGACTGAGGAGCGTGAGTAGAGACGCGTTAGAGTAAATCCTCGGTGACAAGTATAGTTTTCTTGCAACCTGTGTTGTACCAAGTTACACCGGCTTGTATGCCAACCTGTTTTTCTGTGTGTTTTCCCACCTTGCAAGATAAAGCATGAAATGAGTTTACAGTAATTCAATATTGTGGCGTACTTAGTTCTGAACCGTTTAACCTTGAATATGTGTTAAACCGTAGCTAACCGACTCTAGGATCACATAAGAGATCGGTATTCAGATTTAATGACCCAACCTACGGGAACGTTCTAACTACGGCTATCCATGTGTTAGTTGTGTACTATTGTTGTGTGTACTGTGTTTACCCCTTTGAGTATGTCGTTGTGTAACGATTGTTGTGGTGTTCATGTATGTCGGATGGTATCTTACCTCCCCTTTGTTTCTAACCAAACTTGACTAGTTTTAATGTAAATTGTTGTGTTAAGTCCCATGGAGGGAGCTTCTAACTAGTGTATAACTTGGGGGGAGGAATTCGGGAGTCCCAGTCGTGCGCGTGTGTTTGGGAGTTGGTATCTACATCTGGTTCAACTCTCTCTCTGTTTGGTTGTTTTCCTTCTTGGGATTCAATCTCCCACGAGTCTATAGCTGGCTCTCCTACCTTGACTATTATTCGGGGCTAGGGGGATCTGTGTATGGTGTGATCGGGTCTATATTGTGACCGATACATCTAAGTAAATTAATTGTGTATGGTGTGATCGGGGCCTATATTATGGCCGACACATCTAAGTAAGTAAATGTGTACGGTGTGTTCGGATCTATATTTATCCGACACATCTTAAGTAAAGTGTACGTTCTCTAAGAAGAATGGCAATATGTGGTGTATATGTTATTACGTGATGTGTGTGGTTATGTTGTGTACGTTGATCACCGAAATCAACCCCCTGTTAATATAAGAAGTAATTAGTTGTAACCCGATTAAATGGGTAAGTGTTGTCTAATAAGAATTTAGCTCCATTAAGGTAGAAACCTCAAGGGTCAAGGAACACAATAATGTGATCTAACAAGTTGATGTGCTAACCTCATTGGTTGTATCCTATTGATTGGATATGTGTGATTTATAAGCATGGTATGTGTTTATAGTATTTCATGCATGCTCTAAATAAAATCAACTACATGCTCACACGACAATTAGTTGTGTCTGGCCCAGTAGTATGCGGGCTGCACAATTACCATACCAGCAAAGGTGTTGAGCCCCTTTGGGACCACCAATTACATTTCAGACAATGGAGCTGGCAGTCGTTCGAGAGTAGGACGGGGTGGCAGATTATACACGGGTAGTTTATGTAGTTTGTTTACGTATTTGTAAGTGGAGTAAGACCAAAGTGTGATATCGGTAATTGAATGTATTAGACCGGTACAGTTGGATTGTAAATGTAGTTGACTTGGTTCAGAAATGGAACAGTGTTGTAGTGTTTGAAATGCTCGGTAATCTAGTCCATCAAACCGGTACATTGTGTAAGTATTAGCCTTGTTAGCCACGTGGGTGGCTAACGGCGTGTAACACTAATGGATTAAGTTAAGTATTGAGTTGTAATTTCGCTGCAATCGTTGTTAAGTATTGTGTTTGTAGTTGGGTGTTACAAAAAGCCTCAAACCCCCACAACGAAGCACCACACATCAACGGCATGTTCATCTTCTAGGAAACAAATTGTAGATCTGAAATTTTAAGTCAGGAAATGATAATTTCACTTTCTTTTCAGTAGACAGAATTTTCCTCAAACACTGCCACGTTTGGATCCTTTTTAAAACAGTTTCTTGTTTTGGACAAGTTTCCAACAGACACTTTAATTGTTTTTACATTTTCTGCACCTCATCATTGTCATGTTTGGCACTTTCACAATTTGTTCTCAACACAATCACAATCATTTGCATGAGACCATTACATTGCATCATAGCATCTTTCAATACGAGACTCCTCATAATAAACCCGAGATACAGATTCTCACCCGAAGATACATATTCTTCAGGATATAGATTCTCACCCGAGCAGAAGAACTCACCCAAATAACAGATCTCAACCTCAGGCTCGTCATAAGCCCTACCTCCACTTCATACACCATAGGCTCGTAATAAGTCCTACCCTCATTCATATAGGCTCGTCATAAGTCCAATCCAAACTCATTTAGGCTCATAATAAGTCCTACCTTCATTCACATAGGCTCGTCATAAGTCCTATCCACATTCATTTAGGCATGTAATAAGTCCTACCTGAATTCGTATAGGCTCGTAACAAGTCATATCATCATTCATCTAGGCACGTACTAAGTCCTACCTACATTCTTCTAGGCTCATAATAAGTCCTACTACCTACTTCTTTGGAATTCGCCACGTTTGGCACTCTCTCAATCCCCAACATTTTACATTTGCATTTCACACACATTTGGAATAGGTTTCGGTCCTAGATGCACCCGGTCATATCATTCATCAAACACATTGCATCATGAAACATTCATCTCATTCATTCAGGCACGTAATAAGTCCTGACTTGCATTACCCAGATCGTCATAAGCCCTGGCTAAAAGTTGACAAGGTGATGGCAATAAATCCTCCTGTATTGTGTCAACTTATTTTGGAATTAACGAATGGTGGGCGAAGGCAATAAGTCCCCGGGGTTTATACCAGGAGCTATCCCTGCACCACCGGTTTAGGGAGCAATGGCAATAAGTCCATAATGGGTCCAACTAGGAGCAACGGCACGGGTTTCGGTCCCCAGATGCACCGAACATCCTTCTTATATCATCCCCATATCATCTTCATCTTAATATCACTCACATATCATCCACATTTTCACTATAGGTTCCTGACACCTTAGAATGCTCGATGTATTTCATTTCATTTTTAGGTTCCCGACGTCTTAGAATGCTCGGCGTATTCTTTCATTTTAGGTAGTCAGCGCCTTAGAATAGCTTGACAAAATTTCATCATTTAAGTAGTCAGCACCTTAGAATAGCTTGACAATGTTTCATAATTTAAGGTAGTTAGTGCCTTAGAGTAGCTTGACAACATTGCATCATTTTAGGTAGTCAGCGTCTTAGAATAGCTCGACAACATTTCAGCATTTTAGGTAGTCAATGCCTTAGAATAGCTCGACAACATTTTATCATTTTAGGAGTCAGCTCCTTAGAATAGCTTGAAAACATTATAGGTAGTCAACGCCATAGAATAGCTTGACAACATCTAGGTAGTTGGCGCCTTCGAATAGCCTAACAACTTCAAAGACCTTTCTTCAGGTAGCTAGAGCCTTAGAATAGCTCGGCACAATCAGGAATCTTCGTTAGCATTTTAAAAAAGGGAGTAAAGTTACCAAAGTCGGGCAAATTTTTGGGATATCACTCAAGCATCAACTAGTCTTTTCACTTCCATTCCAAAGTCTAGTTGACGGGGGCAATCTGTTATACCCAAAATTTTGACCCTCTAGAAGAGAGTCTCTAAGGCATGAGGGTTGTAAAGGGTAATTTGGTCAAGGGACATGGAATCCAGGTTTGATCGGCATGTTTCGAGGCATAGGTGGCAGCTTGGTCATCACGAGGGGCATTTTTGTATTTTTGGGGCTTCTAAACCATTCCGTAAGCTTTCTCTCTCCTCCAAAAATGACTCAAATCAACTCGGAAAGCCTTTAATGAAATACCCCAACCTAAGTATGATATGTAAACATCAAGTTATGATGTAAAAAGGCTAAACATGCCTTAGAAACATTGGTAGACAATTTAAACCGAGGAAAACACAAGAAATCGCCATAAAGACAATTTAAGCAAAAATGTGCTCTAAGCTTGGAGTGACTTTGATTAGCACCCAAATATCATTATAAGACCTTATTAACATGCTAATGGACATGTTAAATCAATTACCAAAGAAAACCAAGCTCAAAACAAGCTTACACAAAATGTGCTTTAAGACTCCTTAAAGCACCTTTTTGAGAAATGTCTTAGAATGAGTTTTGAGTGGCTAAATGCCTATGATTACATCTTAATCAACATGTGTACTAATTAGTATCACATTAGGAAGCCTAAATCAATGAGAAACCAAAAATTTCACAAATATGTGCACTAGTTTGTGAATAGTAACCAAATATGTGCCTAGTTTAGTCTTTAGTCAACATAAGTCAATTAGTTGGTCAACAAGACCATGTTTAGCCTTATCTAATGAGGGGGCGGTTTTCTAAGGGATGAG
Organism: Limonium bicolor; assembly: GCA_023374045.1. Taxonomy (NCBI): domain Eukaryota; kingdom Viridiplantae; phylum Streptophyta; class Magnoliopsida; order Caryophyllales; family Plumbaginaceae; genus Limonium; species Limonium bicolor. The sequence continues at coordinate 96,873,779 of CM041777.1, read as the reverse complement.
TCATTATAGACTTCATCAAATAAGAAAAGAAAGGGAAGAAAAGTGAAGCAAGTACTATTTGCTTTTACATAAATATCTACTTTACATACCTCTCTCCTCATCTCTTCATTCTTCTTCTCTTCTTCCCAACGTTTTTCTTCATTCTCTCGCTCCAAACCGTAAAATCTTCAGCCGTCCATTGTTCTTTACTTCCATGGCTTGCCCAAGTCAACACAAAACTCCAAATCCAAAACAAAACACAATATTTCTCTTAGTTAAGTCAAGGGCCTTCAAAGTGCTCTTTCAAATCATTCAAAGCTCCATTTTGGTGCCAAGAGGAAAACCCCATTGATGGAGGAAAATCAAGTTTAAAGAGCTCCTTTGTATCCCCTTCCATTCAAGGTAATAAGTGAAAGAAAATCTAGTTTCCTTCACTTTTGCTCATTACCGAAAATTTATTACTCATGGGGTTTTGTTTTACTCCTTGAACTAGCTTGTTTTAATCACCAAGGACTAGTGGAGGTCCTCTTTCATTCATTGCCCAAGTCTACTTTGAGACTACAAAGTAATCATCCACTGTTTATGTCATAAAACACATTTTTGACCTAGGGGTGATTCCTTAAGGTTAGTGTATCATTTAGCACTCATGAGAGTCATTGTTATTGCTTAGAACATTGGCAAGGGGAATTAAGTTGGTGGCCGAGATCCATCTAAGAAAAAGCCTAAGGGAGAGTTAAGATAAGCTTGAGAAAAATAAGGTAAATTGCTTACCTAATGGTGTTTAAGGTTTAAGGGGTGGTATTTAGATAAGTACTAATGTGGCTTGGAGCTTACATTATGTAGTGGGTTTATAACCTAGGAAAAAGAATTTAAACAAGCGTGTGAACTTGTGACTAAGGAGCCAATGGGAAATGAGTTAGTAAGATAAGTTTAAGGTGGATTTTAAGAGCATTATAACTACTATGAGATTGATGGGTGTAATTGCAGGTTGAAAAGCTATTACATGTGGGAAATTCAGTGTTTAAATTCATGTCATTTAAGGGCCTAAGAGCCATGTCATTTAACAGTCTTAGTGCAATGCAATTTAAGATTATTGCACTATATTGAGTTTGTTGTGAATGAGTTGATTTGGGTGAGAAAATAGATGAGAAAGGACTTGATGTGTGTGAGATGATTGAGTGAGAAAAACAATGCATTTGGGCATGATAATATACTAGAGGATCTATGGCGAAAATTAAGTAGAAAACAAGTGTTTAGTGGTGGTTGTGAATTAATATGCCCTAGGATTTACTAGGGTCATTAAGAGGAATTTGAGTGGAAATGAGTTAACTAAGGAGTTCTTGAGGTTTAGAATGACCTAGAAATGTCTAGGCCGAATTAGAGGTTAGGTGGGTGTATTAAACACACCAAAGTCATGGTATGAGGAATGGTAAGACTTGTGCGAAAATTTGGAGGAAATGGGTGTATAATGTTTTAAGTGATTTCGGTATGAACTAGGAAGATAACAATGAGAACTTTTGGGTACTTGAGTAAGTGTGAAGATTGCTAGTAGTGGATTAATAAGGTTCTAGTTTTAATGGTAACAAGTGGACCTGAGTGATGGAAGAGAAAATTGTAAGAGGATGTTGTAAATTGTCAAGGAAATGACTAGGAATGTATAAGAGTGTAAGATCATGGAAGGGTGAGTGAATTGAGAAAAGGAGATTGAAATGTCTAAGGAGGTTGTAGATGGTCAAGGTAAATGAAGAACAATGTTAAGGTGTTAAGAGGATTGAAAGAAATGTATAGGTATGTTCAAGAGTTTAGGAGTGATGAGTAACAGATGTGAAGGAGAGAAGATTGTGCATGAAGATGCAAGATGACTTGAGGAAGTTTTGGTAATGAATTGAAGATGAAAATGAGTTTATATGCAGTGGTCAAACTGTTAAGGAGGGAACCCTGGTTGTTGAGAGCTTGATGAGGTTATAAGTTGGAAATTAAGGAATTACATGATAAGTGTTAGAAGTTTTGTAAGAATTGAGTAATGTTAAGAAGATCTTTGGAAGTTGTTTTAGAGAGAGTTTGGTGGAAGTTCTAAGGTGAGTTTAAGTGCCTAAATGGTATTAGGACACATGGGGGAACTTGTGGAGAAGTTTGGAGCCAAATGGGCAATTATAAACATAGGTCTGGAGCAGACCAACCTTGGGGACCGGACCTGCAAGGTCGGTCGAGCCCAGTTAAACTACCAACGGAAACTTTCTGGAATGGACCAGCCTTGGGAACCAGACTTGCAAGGTCGGTCGGGCATGTATTTTGTGTACGGATTGAGTCTTCGGAATGGACCGGCCTGGGATCCAGACTTGCAAGGTCGGTTGGGCATGTATTTTGTGTACGGATTGAGTCTCTGGAATGGACCGACCTTGAGACCGGACTTGCAAGGTCGGTCATTCCTAAAATTTTGTACGAGGATTGGTCTCTGGAATCGACTGAGCTTGGGACTGACCTTGATAAGATTGGTCGGGGCCTAAATTTTAAAAGGGGAAAAAACTCTCGGGAATGGACCGACCTTGTGGACCGAACTTGCAAGGTCGGTCGGGGTAGAATTTTTAGACGGTAATGTGTTTTGGAATGGACCGACCTTGGGTAAGGTCGATCGGTAGGGTCGGTCGACCCTTAAGTTATATAAAAAAAAACTTTCAATTCTAAGATGTTTGAGTGGTATTAGTAGAAAGCCATTAAGAGGATAAGGATTATTAGATAAATAAGCATATACGGATTTAAGGGGTTAAGTTAAGTAAATGGTTATAAGTGTTTAAGGTTAAGTTTATAAGAATTAAGTGGTTTAGATGGGATCACTAGGGACTAAGTAATTTAAGTAAGATAGCTTTATTGGAAAGTAATTACAACCTAAAACTGAATGAATGTTTTAGGGCTTGAGTATTTGGACTCCGGAGGAGAGTAAGCAACCAAACGACCAACGGTGAACGGTACAGTCTTCTTGTGACCTGCTTGCTAACGAGTGTCCCTCGGCTTGTGTGCTATTTGTTTTTGTGTGCCCACTAAACAAGATAAAGCATGCAATCGGGATATTATGTTTAGTGCATTGTGTGTGATGTTTGGAACTACACAACTTGCCCTTGAGAATTTCTAACTAATGTTTAGTAAACAATTGTGTGAGAATGAGGATCACTCCCGACATCGTTTCTTTAGTACTAACCAAAAGAGGTTAACTAACAAACGTTAACATTGAGACTTCTACTAACTGGAACTTGGGGGAGTGAGGAACCCGGGATTGACTCCGGTCATGCATGCTAAGAAAGGGGGTCGGTAATCTTGATCAAGATCCGATTTCCGCCTAAGGACTTGTCTTCGGACTTGTGCCGGCTTTTCCTAGGTGGTCGTTGCCGCTCAACTACACTGGACTTACCGTCCAAGGTAGGAGGCAGTAAGATGGTGCGGTAGGATCACCTAAATCCTAATTTTAAGTTAAGATGTTTATTACCAATGGAGTTAATAGCTCATGGGCTAGGGTTACTTTTGACCCGACAAAAATAAACATTAAGGTAAAATACAACCAATTCTAATTAAGGAATGGTTTGTATTCTAAGATTAAGATAAGGTTTGAGATAAGTTGCAACCATTCCTATTTAAAGGATGGTTTGTATTCTAAGACTGAGTTAAGCTACAACCATTTCTGTTTAAAGAATGGTTTGTTTCTAAGACTAAGATAAGGATTAAGATTAAGGTAAGATAAGGTTGGACTGATATTAAGAGGAAACATAACTTAAGGAGTTTAATAATTGACTCATTAATTAAGGGAACGCATTTAAGTCGTTCATTGTGTTTGAACTTGATTGCTCATATTTGGCTTGTAGTTTATTGCACTTCCTATAATGTTGTGCATCTAATCAACCTCCATGCTATCAACAATTAGTAGTCGTAGCCACGTTAGCTTGGGGGCCATGAGAGGATCGTACCAGCAATTTTGCTGACCCCTTTGGGGGCTGTTTTTATTATGCAGGTGAATGACAGAAGGCGACGGTCCTGAGAGTAGGATCGGGTAGAATTTACTCCGGGTTGTCTTCTCTTAGTTGCACGAGTAGTGTCTGTACACTCGTTTAATGAATGGTATGAGGTGTTAGTAAGTTGTATAAGATGTAAGGATATTGTAAGATTGATATGTAAATGAATAAGGATTGTAAGTACTAATGTTCGGTATATTCTGTTAGTCAGACCGTGGCAAGGTCCTGGAGTGTATTTAATTCCACTGCAACATTGTATATATGTTGTTAAGTTGCGATAACCACGATTAAATTGAGATGGGGTGTTACATTTAAATTCTAACAAATGATAAAGGATGACATTTAAAGTACAATGTCTTTGGAATTTTGAATTTTGAGTTTCCAATAATTTTCTAGTAATTTCAAAACAAATATGACAAGAAATTGAATTTAAAACTATTTCATTATCCGAAAATTCTAATTTCTCTTTAGAAAAAATATCTTTCTCTACATGTGGTTGAAATTTCATGGCCAAGTCCATTGGGAAGTCACCTAACCAAAATCCCGGTAAACTTCGGTTTTTACCGAGTTTACTTTATCTTTAGTGATGTCTATATAAGGGAATTTATCTCTTGATAGAAATAAAATACCAAGAACCCTAGATCACTCAATAACCCAACCGTCTCCTTCTTCCAATGTTTTGAACCCCTAAGCCTCAATTAAACACCAAAATTTCACCAAAATCATCACCGAAACACATTTTTCAACTTCTCCAACCACAACAATCATAAAATCACCATCAAACCATCACAAAATGTGAATAACACCAGCAATTCACAAGGGTCAGAAGCCAGGTTTGAACCCAATTCGGGACCTACTCTGACGAAGCTTCGAAAGATTCCCGACGTGAAGTATCTCATCAATCTCGAAGGTAAAACAGGTTAGAATCCCACTTTTCCAACTCCCCTCGACTTCATTAACCTTCTGTACATAGCCACGGACAGCCTTGGAGGCGGCGGCGGGATTCAATTTTTCGAAATTTTTAGGTTTTCTTAACTTATGTTCGGGCCACAGACGCCCTGTATGGCCCCGAACGTTTCAAAATTTTATTTTCTCATAAACTAGACTTTTTTTATTATCCAGGTTAATTAGGGTGTGAGGGTTTGGACATTAGGTCCGTAGCCATAGACAAAATTAAAATTTGACCTAATTTGACTTCTGAAACCCTAGTTTAGACAATTCCAATTTTCACTTCAATTTCTAGTTAAAAGAGGTCAAAAAATACAAAAAAAATCAGAAACATGCTCACTTTAGTTTAACCGACTTCGTAATAAGCCGTAAATAACATAAGTAGAGGAAAAATGACTTAGAAGGGTAGTGAAAGTAAATTGAACCCTAAAAAGTCGAATACCAAGCCTCAAAACTCGAACTCTACCTTTTCTAATTTATCATAGGTTAAAATTAGGTGGCGACTCGTAATAGGTTCCAGTGAGCTAACTTAGGATTTTATAATTATAGTTATATGACTTAGTTATTAAACTTAGGTTATAAGTGGATCTAAAACCCAATCGGATCCTAGTCAACCCGAATCAACATAGGATAATGGTTCAAAAACCTGAGGCTCACAACTTGCGACGAGAACATCACATTCTTTGAGTGGGGGAGTATGTAATACCCCCATCCCAAATTGGAACATGGGTAGTAATGTGAGTCCTTTATAAGGATACATATGGGTTGACTGCATAAACAAGACCTTTCACTTTTAAGCCCAAGTGAGGACAAAAGAATTAAAGTGGCTAGTTTCTAGCCCGGATGGCATGAGAGCTAGGTTGTTGGATATTTACCCATATAGGGTGTTACACTACCTCCAGCATAAAATTAAATGTATCCCTCGATTATTCTGGAACCTCACCAACAGCTTGTGCAATCATGTGCTCCATCATTTTAACATGCTGTACGGACCCAAGAATTTTGTTCCGGGGATTTTTTTTTACAGTATTATTCTTTAAATATTATGTTATTTTGTATTTTTAATAAATATATAAGAGCATATAACTAATATTTGAAACCCCGGCCCCCTCTCTTGGTCCGCCCCTAGACTTGTACCTTACGTGACGTTGTGATACTCATGGTGAGGCTAGCTTGTATGGGTGTGTTATCTTCCCCGTGGAATATCTAATCAAAGTAACATACATAAATCTTCATGAGCTAAATGAACCTTAACGATAGCAGGCTCATAATGTCTGTTTCCACCTTTTCATGTTGCAAGGACATTTGATTTTATCATTTTCCATACATTCAGGGTGTTGTAGTGCTAAAGTGAAAAACTTTTCCATCTTCCTTAGTCTCCCCTGTTTTTTTACGTTTCCGTTTAAAGATGAGCATCAAACGAACTTGGTTCACCAATGGGTTATCAATAGAACCACATGGGTTATCAACACAATATTCAGAATATTGTACATATATCCAACAAGCACGGTCCACCATGCATGCACATTTGACAATACTACAATATTATACAACTAATATATATAAATGTTCGTCTTCAATATATATTATACAATTAATATATGATCACCTTCAATAATATATAAACATTCAACAACCACAGTTCATCCAATAAGCACGGTTGATCTTCAATTTTTATTTCTCTATACCACATATGACATATATTTTGCTTCAATCTAATTATATATATATATATACATACACTTTTATATATGAAACAAACAAATACATATACAACACTTCATCCGTCAATTATACGTCATTTACAATTATAAGTTCGGATATAATAGAATTTTATCCCTAAAATTAAGCTGTAGATTTTGAACTCTAACTATTATTGTCCTCTAATTTTATATCCTATCAATTTTGTCCCTTAAATATAATATATATATATATAATATATATATATACTAATATTAGGTCCATATTTAATAAAATCTGACTTTAAAATTATAAACAACATATTTTAAAGTCAGATTTTATTAAAATATGGACCTAATATTAGTAAAACCAACAATAAAAACCAGAGATAACAACTAAAATTAACAAATACAAACTCTATAAATGTTAATTAGTTCTTAGAACACAAATTTCCAAGCACATAACACAAAATTGGACATAACCATCACAATTTGGTTATATACATATTTAACCCTAAAATTAGCTTAAACATTAACAAAATTCAAAATTAATAACTATAATAGTCACACACCAACCACACAACAATTATCAGTAATCTATAGCATCAATTAACGAACAATCACCCACAATAGCGGATTTCTCAATTCAATTTTTGGAACCCATGAATTAGGGTTAGAAAACACTTATCTGCGCAAAAGATGAACATAACAGTGGCCAGAGAGTTCTAGGGCGACACCGATGGCCGCGGTTGACTCCAGTAGCGAGAATGGTGACCGAAATACTCAAAAACACCGGAATGTAGTCTCTGGTTGCAACAATATCGCGAGGAAGAAGAGAAAGAAAAGAAAGAGGAAGGAGAAGGAAGAAAAACCCGACGTGTTTGTCGATATATTTAAACTAGCCACAGACAGTTTCGTCACCAGTTCATCGCTATAAATGGGTGAAACGACGTCGTTTTGATTAATTAACTTAATGAGGGCGAGGTCAGAGACAACCAAAAAGACTCCATTCTATTTAACATTAGCTATGGAATTTTTTCCGTTGCTACCTTTTCTTTTTTTTTTTTTTTTTCTTTTTTCTTTTTCCTTTTCTTTTTCTTTTTTCCTGTTCTCCTTTTTTCTTTATCTTTACTCTTTATTCTTCCTCCTTCCTCCTCTCCTTTTTTTTTTTCTTTTTTCTTTTTTCTTTTTTCTTTTTTTCCTTTTTTTCTTTTTTTTCTTTTTCTTTTTTCTTTTTCTTTTTCTTTTTTCTTTTTTCTTTTTTCTTTTTTTCTTTTTTTTTTTCTTTTCTTTTTTCTTTTTTTCTTTTTTCTTTTTTTTTTCTTTTTAAATAGTGAAGGGGTCGGCGACAGAACCTCGTCCACCGCTAAATAGCAACGGATTTCCGTCGCTAGTCCGTCTCCCAGATCTGTCTCCATTTCTGTCGGTCATCCGTCGTATTCCATTGCAAAAAATTCCATCGTCGAGTCATCGCTAATTAGCGGCAAAATTATGTTTGTCACTAATTTCATAACTAAAATGTTGTTTTCAAGTAGTGAGCAAACCACACATTTTTATTTGGGACTCCTAATTAGTCATTATTCTCTTAGAATTGTTAATTAATATAATTTTCATCATTTTATAACCAAGACTTATTGTTATTAAAACAAATTGGACTATTGAATGACTTTTTTGCCCTTAAAAAAGAGTTTTACTATATACTAAAACTATTCAAATGTAATTTTATCATAGTGGAAAAGCCTGTTTCATTTCAAAAATGTATACATAGTATATAATATGGAGACTAGAACCATCACCAAAGTGGTATCATACAACTAATTGCAAGATATCATGGTACATTTTCAAACAACCTTTATATATAATTTGAAAAACCTTTACATAAACTCGAACAGCTTTTGTAACAACTTTCACATCAAGTCAAACAAACTACACATCAATCTGGATGACCTTTAAACTAAGATGTATAATTATAATGCTAAGTGTACAGCTAGATGTACAATAGTCCCTAAATATTCAGCATTTGTCTCTAAAATCCTTACAATATACTTTATGGTGGTTTGAATGTACACCAAGACCATAGAGCGGCTTGGCCGCTTGCTTAGCCTATTATACAACCGCATGCTCAAGTGTCATTTAAGTATGAATTGATCTGACTGAGTATAGGGAGAAAGAGAGGAAAGACAATGATAACTACGATGAAAGAACTTTTTATCCCTCCTTCCCTCTTAGCTTATAAAAAATCCGTAACAAATGACATAAACTTAGTAATATTAGAGTGGAATGACATTAAACTCCCTTTGCCAATCAGAAACAAAATAATAATAAAAAAACCAGGGCATAACAAATATAATATATCATATTTATTGGTTTACCAGTTTTTAAACATCAAGTTTGTGTTCATATAATCTATACTTGTTGTTCAACTGCTTAACCCCTTTGTTCAAAATTTATTTCACATTATTGCTTAATTTTGTTTGAGTTCAAATTCAATACTAGTTGTTCTTAGAAAATTAAAAAAATAAAGAAACCATTTTTAAAATTTTCAAGTTAGGTTAAGTTGTAGTAATAATAGATAATTCCCGTTTATCTTGTAGTTTTTCTTTAAAATTTTACTTAATGGTTATAGTAATAATATATTTACTTAAATTAAAAATCTGTTTTTCAAAATTCTAAAACAAAAACAGAAAATTTTAAATAATGTATGTTTTTGTAGATTTTCTCTATATCAACGATTATAGTAATAAATGATTTTTTTAATTAAAAATCTATTTTTGAAATAAAAACAAAATACTTTCAAACACATCATCACTATCACACACCATTTTTTTACACATGTACACCGCAAGGAATATAGATAATATCAAGGACTAAAAATGTCCCTGGATGGTTCTGGACCTTTTATTAGTCATTGGATTAGAACTAATAAAAATAGATGGTAAAGATTTCATCTTATACTAACAATTAAATAAAGATTGAGTTGGTACTATTTAGTACAAATCGGTGGTACTTCTTTATGCATGTGGCTGGTATTTATTTATACACATAGCTAGTACCTATTTATCTACATGGCTGCTACTTATTTATGCACCTGTGTTTTGCTTTTTTATATTGATGTTCATGGTACTATTTAGTGCAAACTAATGGTACTTCTTTATGCATGTGGCTGGTATTTATTTATGCACATGACTGGTACCTATTTATCCACATGACTGCTACTTATTTATGCACCTGTGTTTTGCTTTTTTATGTTTATGTTCATGGTACTATTTAGTGCAAATTGATGGTACTTCTTTATGCATGTGGCTGGTATTTATTTATGCACATGGTTGATACCTATTTATCCACATGGCTGCTACTTATTTATGCACATGATTGGTACTTATTTATGCTATGGCTGGTACATCTTTCTACTTGTGCCTGGTACATCTTCCTATAAGTCGCTGGTACTTATTTCCGCATGTCGCTGGTATCAACCAAACATGGTGTTGGTAACAATAATATCCATAAAGACATTGGTATTCTTTTAGAGCATACAAGATAAAGTACACAGACAACAACAGAACCTAACACCACGAATCCCCTAATATAACACCTAGCACCTGTTCAATATGTACCTATGTATTATAACCAAACGCGGTGTTGGTAACAATAATATTCATAAAGACATTGGTATTCTTTAATACTTACAAGATATAATACACCGACAACAGTAAAACCAAACGCCACGAATCCCCTAATGATACGCCTAACACCTGTTCTATATGTACCTATGTATAAACACCGTCATCACTAGTACAAAAACAGTCTATTTCGGCGGTTCCAAATAGCCTATTTCGGCGGTTTTGAACCGCCGAAATGGAGTGCGCCGAGATAGGTGTACAATCCTATCTCGGCGGTTGTACAACCGCCGAAATAGGGTACAACCGCCGAGATAGGCGCATTTTAAAATTTAAAAAAAAAACACCTATTTCGGCGGTTCCTAGCTAACAACCGCTGAAATAGGTCCTTTTTTAAAAAAAAAATCAATTTCCGCATCATCTTCAACCTCTCAGCAGCAGTTCCGGCGATTTTCAGAGGCGCAACCATGAGAATGAAGGCGCAGAGCATGTAAGTTCGTCACGAGATAAGAAAATGAACACATACAGGCGCAGAGCATGTAAGTTCGAGTATATTACCGGTTCCCAGAGAGAATAAGATAAGTTCGAGTATATTACCACAAGAGAAGAAAATGAACATAGGCGCAGAGCATGTAACTTCGCCTGCAAAATTACCGTGAGATTAGAGGATGAAGAAAGGTGTGCAGAGCATGTTTGTTTGCCAGATAGGGTTGCGATTTTACCGTGAGAGAACGGGATGAAGAGAGCCACCGGTTGCGGTTGTGAAATCACCATGAGAGCAAGTGAAGAAGAGAGGCGTAGACCATGTTCACCAGTTAGGGATGCGAAATTAGAGAGAAGAGAAGATGAAGAGATTAGGCCGGCGAGCAAATATGTAATAAAATAAAGTCTATTTCGGCGGTTGTTACTAACAACCGCCGAAATAGTCTAAAATTTAACGGCCTTTTGAAAATTTCGGAAAAAAAATCCCGGGAAATTAACCTATTTCGGTGGTTGTAGATAAAACCGCCGAAATAGGGCTCCGAGATTTCTGTAGTCTGAATAAAAGACACCTATTTCCGCGGTTCCTAGCTAGGAACCGCCGAAATAGGTGTCTTTTTCCAGACTACAAAAATCTCGGAGCCCTATTTCGGCGGTTTTATCTACAACCGTCGAAATAGACATTTTTTGTACTAGTGCATGAACATATCCAAACACCACTAATTAATTCCTGACCAAAACACCTAGCACTTGATCAATATGTACCGGTGTATCAACCAGACAAGGTGTTAGTTAACAATACTATCTTTAAAGACATTGGTACTCTTTTCTAGCAGACATGATATAATACACCGACAACAATATAACTAAACACAATGAATCCAATTATGAAATACCTATCACTTATTCAATATGTACTAACATATAATTATACCTAAATAGGTAAATTTCATCAAAATATTTTTAACGTTCTAGTTTCAATAAATTACCATTTACAAAATATAGAAAATTTGTAAAAAAGTAAATAATTTTTTTTTAAAAGTAAATATTTGTTTTCAAAAAATAGAATAAAGAAGTTACAAATAAATCACAACAACTAGAATAAATGTAAAAATAAAATTCTTGCAATGAATTATATAATTAATATATATTACTCGTATAGAATAACATTAATATATAATGGCATGAATTTAGTATGAATAATATTTAAATAAAAAATACACCATAATTATAGAGGGTAGTTAAAAATACATCTTCACGGAGTGACCACCTAATTCGTATGAGTATATTTTGGAAATTAATTTATTGACTTGAGTAGGATCTACGTTTACTTTGAATTTCTAGGCTGGAGCAATGGTGCCACGGATCCAACTTGTAAACTCTGTATTAGGCTCTATTTTTTTCCTTTCTTGAATTTTCAAATGTTAAAGATAGGATACTCTTTTTTTCCTCCTTATGTCTTTTTTTCACTAGTTTTGAAAGGGTTTTAATGAGACCTATTTAAACATCTCACCTATATAAATAAATTTTTAATACATGGTGAAAGTCCAAATTATCTAAAAAACCATAAAATAAAGACTAATTATTATTATTTACTTATTTAAAAACTACATATAAATAAGGAAAAGTTATGGGAAAATTCACGATATACCCCTGTTTTCTTTCGTAATTCATAATATACCCCTGTGATTTTAGTAATTTAACTTTAAACATGCTTAAATGTTGTCCAAAATTGATGAAACTTTACATAGACGATGCTAAAGTGTTATATTTTGGTCCAATATCAAATTTGAAGCTTTTTAAGCTTTTTTAGCATCGTCCATGTAAAGTTTCATCAATTTTGGACAACATTTAAACATGTTTAAAGTTAAATTACTAAAATCACAGGGGTATATTATGAATTACAAAAGAAAACAGGAGTATCTCGTGAATTTTCCGAAAAGTTATCTAGAATATTCAGGGACACCGACACCGTACATAAGTGAATCCAGGCACGGAGCAGTATATTTCCGGTTGCACGATAAAAATTGCCTGTTCCAGGAATGTCGACCGTTGGTTATTACTTATTACTGGGTTAGAAATGTCTAGAAAATTAGAAATATCATGCCGCTCGTCACGAAAATATCAAGTTTTTCAGCGGTTCTTAACTTCCTTTTTTTTGTTGATATCTACCCTGGTCCACAACTTTATGAGATAGCAGTAGCTCGATTGATTCAGTAAAATTAAATAGTACTAATATTTTTGTTTATTACTATCGCAACTATTATCACGTTTTTGTTAAATTTCTGAAGGTGACGACGTTTCTAAAGTTATTTCTGAATAAGCACCCCCACGGCCCCTCCTACCAAACTTGAATATATGATTAGCCAAAGAATAAATTCCACAAAGTTCCATTAGATAATATGTGGTCATTGAAAATCGAATGGACATTGTTTTGTTGACATCAACCTTGTTTTGGACCGGCCGGATTCATTGAATTGCTTTATACATCAACCTTGTTTACATACCCCATATTATTGAGTAATTAATTAGAGCTTCAACCATCCTAAAAGTGGATTTTACTCCTAAATATTATTATTTTACCTTTTCTCTCACATCCTTTTTTTTTCTTTTATAAGACACCGTTTTTTTCATAGCTAAGAAATCTTTCTTTCACATTCTTCTATTAGTCTACTATATCACCGGCAAATGCTGAGTGTGTCATTTGTTTTTTAGTGATTGTATTTATTTTTAAGTTTTTTTAAATTATATTAAATAAATTATTTTTAATTTCTCCATTAATTTAAAAAGAATTTTAACAATTTTTATTTAAAGTATATTTCTTAAATATCTACAAACTCGTTCTTCATCACAGTTATCGTCTCTCTCTTTTTCTCTTTCTTTCTCCCTGTTCCCAGTCAAATCAAGTCATACTCAAACTAAAAGTTTACAATTAATTTTGTTAAATATTGATCCAACACTATAACATGTATGTTGTATTCTTTCCTTCTACTCCCTTTTCTGCTCTAAACTCATCGTTTTAGTCTGATCACTTATATGTGAATCAGCTTCATATAAAAGCCAAGGAGAAGAGAGAAAAGAGGGGAGCTAGCTAGACACTGGGAAAACACGGGACTGGAGAGTATTCTTGTACAGAATAGAACAGTGAGGAAAACACGGGAAACTGGAGAGGAGACTGAGAGGGAGTTCTTCCTTGATCCTCTCTGTTGAGTGTGGATAGTGTCTAGTGTGTATAATTCTTTCACAGCAAAGGTAATAACATTAGTCTCAGTCTGGATGTAGGCCGTTTCTTGGCTGAACCAGGATAAAAGCTCGGTGTTCCCTTCTTGTCATCGTTTTCTTGTTTTTCCTGGTTGACCTCCATCGCATCTCGATCTTCATCAACAATTGGTATCAGAGCTGCGGTCGCAATGTTGAAGACGAAGATCACCATTGATCGTTTTGATGGAAAGGGTGATTTTGCTCTTTGGAAGATGAGGATGCGAGCAGTTCTTGTTCAACTGAAAGTCGCTCATGCTTTGGAGGGAGAAAAAGGCTTCACAGCTACGATGACAGAAACCGAAAAGAAGGAAGCCATGGATCTTGCTTACAGCACTTTGGTCTTGCATCTTGGAGATAAAGTCTTGCGCCAGGTGGCAACGGAGACCTTAACCGCAGGTATTTGGCTCAAGCTCGAATCTCTTTATATGACCAAGACTCTGGCATATAAAGTCTATCTCAAAGGGAAACTGCATGATTTCAAATTCACTGAAGAGAAATCCATGTCTGAAAGTCTTGATGAATTCAATCATCTGATTAATGACCTGGCGAATATTGAGATCAAGATTGATGAAGAAGATCAGGCAATCATGCTCCTTAATGCGCTGCCAAAGTCTTACTCAAACTTCGTTGAGGCCATGAAGTATGCCAATGATTCTCTGACGCTAGAAGAAGTGCAAACTGCTTTGAAGTCAAAAGAAAGAGATGGTAAATCAGAGAGAAAGGCTCCAGCTGAGAGTCTGAATGTAAAATTCAAGTCTGGAAGACGGTGGTCAAAAGGAAAGACCAAAGAATTCACCAAGAATAAAGGTCAGTCAAAAGACTTTCCTTATAAGTGCTATCACTGTCATGAGACTGGTCATATGAAAAAGAATTGTCCAAAGCGTAGAAGTGATTTTGGGAAAGATTCACACAAGGCAGATGCTGCTTTTGTAGAAGAAGGTTATGAAAGCGCTGAAGTGCTAAGTATAGCCACTGGAGATTCCCAAGAAGAGTGGGTTCTTGATAGTGGTTGTACTTTCCATATGACTCCAAACAGAGATTGGTTTGAAACCTATCAAAGTGGAGATGGTGGTTCAGTGTTGCTGGGAAACAATAAATCCTGCAAGGTTGTTGGAAAGGGAACTGTTAGATTTCGAGGAGAAAATAACAGTGAGAAGGTGTTATCTGATGTGAGGCATGTTCCAGAACTCAAAAGGAACCTAATCTCACTAGGAACACTGGAACAACAAGGATATAACTGGAGATCAGATTCAGGGATACTGAAAGTGTACAGAGACTCTATGTTGTTCATTTCAGGAGTTAGAAGAAATGGGTTGTACTTCTTAAGAAACAGTGTTGTAGTAGGATCTTCATCGGCTGTTAATCAAGCTAGTGAAGATCAGAGCATGCTGTGGCATTTCAGGCTTGGACACGTGAGTGACAAGGGAATACAAATCCTGTGGAAAAGCGGTTATCTAGGAGATCAGGAACTCAAGAAACATCAATTCTGTGAAGACTGTGTTTTTGGGAAAAAGACTAGAGCTGGCTTTACTACAGCTGTCCATAGGACAGAAGGAATATTGGACTATATTCACTCAGATCTGTGGGGGCCAGCTAAGGTAAGCACACATGGAGGAAACAAATATATCTTGACCCTTGTAGATGACTATTCTAGGCGTCCGTGGGTCTATCTACTGAAGCATAAGAGTGAAGCTTTGAGGAGTTTCAAGGACTGGAAAGTCACAACTGAAATACAAACTAACAGGAAGATTAAGAAGTTAAGAACTGACAATGGCCTAGAGTTTTGTTCAAAGGAATTTAATCAGTTCTGTAAAGAACATGGCATTTCCAGGCATTACACTGTTGTCTCAACACCTCAGCAAAATGGTTTAGCAGAAAGGTTTAACAGAACCATACTGGAGAGGGTGAGATGCATGCTCATTCATGCCAAGCTTCCAAAATCGTTCTGGGGAGAAGCTGTATCCACAGCCTGCTATCTCATTAATAGATGTCCTTCATCAGCTCTAAATTTCAAGACACCCATGGAAATGTGGTCTGATCACAGTGTCGACTACAGTTGGTTAAAAGTTTTTGGCCGCACTGCTTATGCTCACATAAGGCAGGACAAACTGGAACCAAGGGCTGTGAAGTGTATCTTCATTGGCTATCCTCCTAGAATCAAGGGCTACAAGCTGTGGTGTCTTGAACCAAATTTCAAGCGTGTCATCATAAGCAGGGATGTAACATTCAGGGAGACAGACTTCTTGAACAGATCAAAAATCTCAGAAATCGAAGCTGATCTGAATTCCACTGATACAGTTAACAGTAGAGTTGAAATTGAAATGGAAATTCCAACTCAACTGGATCAGTCAGATAACCAGGTCTCAGACCAAGTTGGAAATGAGGACACAGCCCAGGAATCACAAGGTGAGGTAATGCAGGAGGAGACTTTAAATGACTATCAGCTGACAAGACATAGAACAAGAAGAGTTAACATCAGACCACCTCAAAGATTTGCTCAAGCTGATGTAACAGCTTTTGCTCTATCTGTTGCATCTGATCTAATGTGTAATGAACCTGTAACAGTAAAAGAAGCCCTATCTAGCAAGGACAGTGCAGGTTGGAGGAAAGCAATGCAGGAGGAGATGGATTCATTGGCTCTGAATAAAACCTGGAATCTCGTTTCTGCAGTACCAGGTCAGAAGTTGATAGGATCAAAATGGATTTTCAAAAGGAAAGAGGGAATTCCTGGTGTTGAAGAAGCAAGGTTTAAAGCAAGGCTCATGGCAAAGGGGTTTACTCAACAAGAAGGAGTAGACTATGAAGAGATCTACTCACCAGTTGTTAAACACAGATCAATCAGGACTTTCCTGGCGCTTACAGTTCAGTTTGACTAGGAACTGGAACAGCTAGATGTCAAAACAGCATTCCTTTATGGCGAACTGGAAGAAAACATTTTCATGAAGCAACCAGAGGGGTTTGAAGAAGGGAGAAACAAAGTATGTCTCTTAAAGAAGTCCCTGTATGGACTAAAACAGTCGCCAAGACAATGGTACTTAAAGTTTGACACCTTCATGATAAAACATGGTTTTAAGAGGAGTGAATATGACTGGTGTGTCTATCTGAAAAACAACAGTGAAATCCCTATATTTCTGTTGCTCTACGTAGATGACATGTTACTGATCAGTCCAAGTCACAAAGAGATACGGAATATGAAACAAATTCTGAAATCCCAATTTCAGATGAAAGATCTTGGTCCTGCAAAGAGAATTCTGGGTATTGACATATCGAGGAACAGATCAAGAGGAATCCTGTGTCTACATCAAGAAAATTATCTGTCAAAGGTAATAAGCAGATATGATATGAGAAATGCCAAGAAAGTTTCAACTCCACTTGCTCAGCATTTCAAATTATCAAAGGAGCAGGCTCCAAGTGGCCATCTCGAGAAATCTCAAATGGACAGAATTCCATATGCCAGTGCAGTTGGAAGTATAATGTATGCCATGATCTGCACAAGACCTGACTTAGCCCATGCTATGTCAGTGGTAAGCAGATACATGTCCAACCCAGGAAAAGAGCATTGGCAAGCAGTAAAATGGGTTCTAAGATATCTAAAGGGATCACTGTCCACAGGAATTGTTTATCAGAGAGACACAATTGAGAAAACTCAAGTTGAAGGTTTTGTTGATGCGGATTTTGCTGGGTGCAGAGATTCTAGAAAGTCTCTCACTGGCTATGTATTTACTCTCTGTGGAGGAGCAATAAGCTGGAAGTCATCATTGCAGTCCATAGTTGCTTTATCAACCACAGAATCAGAATACATGGCAGTAACAGAGGCGGTAAAAGAAGCAATCTGGTTAAAGGGATTAATGGCAGAAATTGGTTTCAATCAGGATTGTATATCAGTGAACTGTGATAGCCAAAGTGCAATTCAACTATCAAAACATCAAGTCTTCCATGACAGATGCAAACACATAAACGTGAAGATGCATTTTGTTAGACACATTGTGAATCAAGGAGAAATCAAGATAGTAAAGATCCCAACAGAAGACAACCCAGCAGATATGCTAACCAAACCTGTTCCAAGCAGTAAATTCAATCACTGTTTGGAGCTACTGAATATCAGAGAAATCTGATAAATCTTTATAGCTGTAGACTTTTGTTTCCTTATCAGTTTTAGTTTGGATCAAGGAGGAGAATTGTTAAATATTGATCCAACACTATAACATGTATGTTGTATTCTTTCCTTCTACTCCCTTTTCTGCTCTAAACTCATCGTTTTAGTCTGATCACTTATATGTGAATCAGCTTCATATAAAAGACAGGGAGAAGAGAGAAAAGAGGGGAGCTAGCTAGACACTGGGAAAACACGGGACTGGAGAGTATTCTTGTACAGAATAGAACAGTGAGGAAAACACGGGAAACTGGAGAGGAGACTGAGAGGGAGTTCTTCCTTGATCCTCTCTGTTGAGTGTGGATAATGTCTAGTGTGTATAATTCTTTCACAGCAAAGGTAATAACATTAGTTCAGTCTGGATGTAGGCCGTTTCTTGGCTGAACTAGGATAAAAGCTCGGTGTTCCCTTCTTGTCATCGTTTTCTTGTTTTTCCTGGTTGATCTCCATCGCATCTCGATCTTCATCAACAAATTTTAATTGAAAAATTTGACGGGATACCACTAAAAAGTGTTAATTCATAAAATACCAAAGTTTTTAAAAAAGTTTTTCAGATACTACAAAAAATAATTTTGATTCATCAGATACCACAAATTACTAACCTTAAAACTTTTTAAGACCAAAATACTCCTACTTGTTAATAAACATAGTTCATGGTATACCACATAAATATTAATAATTCACAAAATACCACAAAACTTAATAAAATATGTACTAAAAACAATACAAAAAATCTAAGTTTATTATTTCGTTGGTTAAAAAAATTATAATATAAGAACACATATATAACTTAAAATTTTGAAAAATATAAAAAATACTATATATCATTTAAAAGCTAAAAACTTAAATAAAAATTAATTAAGAGAATGATAATTCAAATATTTTTATAATATTTTTACTCAAAAGTGTTTTTAGTAATGTAAAATAATATTATAAAAAAGTTAAATTTATATAACATAAATTATAAAAAAAATTAAATTATCATTCTCTTTACTGTTTTTGTCTACTTTTAATCAATTTTTGGCGTCTCTAATATATTATACTTTTGTAAGTCTTTAGAGAATTAATTATTATATATATGGTATTTTCTTCTTTTTTTTTTCAATTTTACCTCTTATATGAAGAATGATAATTTTTACTTGTTAATTTTTCAAACATACGTTTATTATTATTTTTTGAATTAAAATATATAAAATGGTAGTATGAAAAAATATTAGACTATAATACTCTTAACTATTGTTTTATTTTTTTTGTCAAATTATTCAGCTTGTATATAGTATATAATATTTTATATAATACCACTTTATGTAACGACCCTCGATACAAGTTAGAAGTTAGGGTCGCTACACGCCGCGTGCTATACTACTTAAGCCACGCAAGGCTCTAATCCGAACACTCATTCATAACGAAAAGTAAACCACTTGAATAAATACCAAACGTTACAATATTGTGAAATCTAGTATGACTACAAAGGTTAATGCCCGAAGGTTACAAATACCAAGGTCTTAATCAAATACAATGTCAAATAACGAAGTAAAGAGGTCTCATGATCCAAAGCATAAACAGAAAGTAATGTCTAAGAACTCCAAAGCTCATGATCTCCAGCAATGATCAATCTGCAAATGTTAATATGTTGTGGAAAGGTGTGAGCAACCACAGCTCAGTAAGAAGCGACCGTCATCAATGAGGTTGCTCAAAACAGTTGAAATAAGAAACAGAAGCAGAAGATATACAATTATAACAGTAGTTACCAAATCAGACAGAAGAGAAGTAGATTCAATAAACAGAGTGGAACACCCGGGTTCCCAATTTAGAAACATTCAGAGTTCACAAACAGAAGGGGACACTAACACAAAGCATACACACAGAAAGGGTCAGAGACCCATGGATCTAACATATCCCTCGGCAACGCAGAAATGGCCTAAAGGCCAAAGGGTTCATCAACCCCACAAAACAAATTAGGAATGACCCACACTCAGAAAGACATCTACATGGTATACCACGGAATAGTTCGGCCCAGCCATTCACGGCTCAGATGCAATGTCTAGGTCTCAAAACAGATAGAATGCAAATCAGATGCAAACTTGCATTCAAACATGCCCAAAACACTTATAAATCAATAGTACAAACTTAGGGGATTATAACCCCGCAGACGGATCACAAAACAGAGCTCAAACAAATAATCTGTGCAAAATCAGAAGGATGTCTGAACATGTGTCTGAACATCCATGTTCAGAAACAAGTCGAGACTCAGAAGCGAAGAATGGCCAAATGTCCGAACATGTGTCCGAACATTCAAAACCGAAGCTGTCCGGACATGTTTCCGAACGTTCAAAATTCGAACAATTTCCAAGAATCAAATACGTGCTGGCATCCAAAAATGTGTCTGAACGTCAATGTTTGGATGCAAGTTGAACCAAAATCAGAAGAAAGCAGGAGGGTGTCTAAACATGTGTCCGGACATACAAGTTCAGACCCATGCCGAGACTTGTAGTCCAGGCTCGTCCTCGCACTCTGTCTGAACATACATGTTCAGACAGATGTTCGGACACAGTTTAAAACTCGAAAATCAGAAGCACCCAAACGGATTGTTCGAACTTCAATGTTCGGACAGACGTTCGGACACCGCAAAATTCAGAAACCAGAAGCGACGAAACAGAGATGAAAAGCACTAAAGAGTTGCCAATTGAGCACACACACCAAATCAGAATCAAATGCAGAAACCATGGGGTTTAGCCATCAGAAAATGCAACGAAACCAAGGTAACACAACACTTAAGAACAGACAATTCAGGAATCCAAAATCCTTGCAATTCAACAGTTTCCCCCATGGGAGAACTTCCACATTGAATCAGGGAACCACCTACCTTGAATTGGTGCAGCGAAATCCCACAATACAGCGGTGGAACTAGCCCCGAACAATCCAATGTAACTCACATCCACTAAAACAACAATTCAGAGCCCCAAAATCAAAAATCAGAAGACAAGGGAAACCACACCAAATCACTATGTCTGAATAATCAAACCTGAATCCGAGAACTAGAGGAGCAACACTACAGCAGAAATCCCAATCTGGATGCACAATTGACTAGCGGTGGCACTCCAATTCAGCAAAGAAAAGAAAGTATGAAGGAAAAGAGAGGAGAACACTCGTTCAATTCTGAAGAAATTGTCGACGCTCCCATGAAGTACTGATAGGGCTGCCCATGGTAGGTTAACCGCCTTATTCGGTTAACCGCATTCGGTTAACCGGGTCTTCGGTTTTCAAAATTTCAATTCCATTACCATTCCATTTAGATCGGTTAACCGGATTCGGTTAACCGTTTAATTCGGTTTCTAAAATTCAATTCCATATCCATTCCAGACCGGTTAACCTTTAGTTCGGTTCGGTTCGGTTTTATCGGTAACCTTGTAGTCGTATATTTTTTAAATTGATAAGACCCATACCGTTAATATTATAGTACAACATTGATCATTCACTTAAATCATGAGTGGCAAATCAAACATATGTGACAAAATATATAATAATATGTATATTCCCTCAATAGCTAACATTAATTATTATAAAAGGTGAACATTAATATTTGAAGTTTTTTATTGTTTATATAATCGGTTAACCGTGGTTAACCGAGCGGTTAACCGTTCTGGAAAATTCAATACCGTTACCGAAACCGAAACCGGTCAATTTACACGGTTTGGTTAACCATACCGCAAGAACCGATACGGTTAACCTGAAAACAGGTACGGTTCACTTCGGTTTCGGTCGGATACCGCGGTTTCGGAATTTTTTGGACAACCCTAAGTACTGATGTGATGTGAAGGATCAGAAAATTTGAAATAAAAATAAGGAGTCCTTTCCTTATTAATTAATTAATTAGTTACCTTAATTTAATTAGAGACAATGACCACCACGCCCCTCGCCTTTTAAAGGAATGCCACCAGAGTCCCAACTGGTATAAGCAATGTAATCCAACTTAGAAATAAATATAGATTTGGTTATACAATAGGGTTACGAAATCCGGGTTATAACATTTTATATATATATTTAATTCAAAAATACAACAAAAATTATTAAATAAATTTTTAAAAAGTAAGTAGCAAAAGTTTTTTCTTATACATGGGTTAAAATTGAAAAAAATAAAAAATACCATATATATAATAATAAAATCTCTAAAAATATGAAGAATAATAAAAGGTATAATATATTAGGGAAGCCACATATTTGATTAAAAATATACAAAAATAGTAAAGAAAATAATAATTTAATTTTTTATAATCTAACTTTATATAAAATTAATATTTTATTATTATATTTGATATTATTAAAATTATTAGAGTAAAAATATTTTAAAATTTTGAATTATTATTCTCTTAACTACTTGGTATGTTTAATGTTGTATAATTTTTTATATTTTATTTTAATTTTATAAACATATGTTTGGTATTTTTACGTTTGAAAATTTTCAACCTATATTAATAAACCTATAAATTTTTATAATTTTTATTGTTTTTAATATACTTAATAAATGTTTTGGTATCTTGTGAATTTAAAATATTTATGTGGTATACCGTGAACTATACTTATTAACAAGTATGGGTATTTTGGTCTTAAAAATATTTAGGTTAGTAATTTGTGGTATCAAGTGAATTAAAATTATTTTTTGTGGTATCTGGAAAACTTTTTTAAAAACTGTGGTATTTTGTGAATTAACAAACTTTTTAGTGGTATCCCAAAAATTTTCCATTTTTAATTTGATTATGCCCGATTCACTCTAGTAACTAATTGTTGAAGAAAAAAGAATTTTGCAACTAACATCGATGTATAAATCCGCATAATTGAATGATGAAGAACTAGAAAACCTCCTAACAATGTTGTAAACACATGTAAGTTATATAACCATCGATCTGTGTGATAATAATTGTATCATTTTTTTAACTTTTTTGTTCAAAATCTATTTCTTATTGTTTCCAAATTTTGTTAAGGTTCAACATCGAGACTAGTTATTCATAGAAAATTATATAAAAAATGAATCCCATTTAAAACTTTGACGTTTAGGCTGAGATGCGTTGTATTAATTGTTCAACTTTTAAAGCACTTTTGTCCAAATTTTACTGTATATTTTTCATTTTTTAAAAATTCACATTAATGTTGAAAAATATAAAATTAGTTTGTTCAATTTTTTGGACCATATGTTCAACTATTTATTATTAAGTGTTCAAAAATTAGATCAAGATGCTCATATTAATTTTATAATGAAAATTTTCAATATAATATACCATTTATTCATTTTTTGGATCATGTGTTATGTACTATTATTTATAATTTGTTCATATTTTTTATACTAGTTTTTCATTAGAAATTATATAATAAATCAATGTCGACAATATAATATTTTTATTTGTTTTTACTTTAAACATTAAGTTTGTGTTTGTATAATACACTTGTTGTTCAACTTTTTAATCCCTTTGTTCAAAATTTATTTCACATCGTTCATAAATTTTGTTAGAGTTAAAATTTTGTTCTTAGAAAATTCAAAAAATAAAATAAAATAAATAATCAGTATTAAAAATTTTTCAAGTTTAAGTACAGATACGCAATAGTAATAATAGATTATTCGTGTTTATCTCGTAGCTTTTCTCTAAATTTGTAGTTAACGGTTATATCAATAATAGGTTTGGTTCTAGTTATTCATAGAAAGTTATACAAAAGATGAATCCATTTTTAAAACATTTAATTTTAGGTTCAAATATACGCTAATTAGCTGTTCAATTTTTAAAACACCTTGTTCAAAATTTATTGCTTATTGTTTATTATTTCAAAACTTACATTCATGTTGAAAAAAATTAAATTGGTTTGTTCAATTTTTTGGACCTTATGTTCAACTATTTGTTATTAAGTGTTCAAAAATTAGATCTAGTTGTTCATAAGAAATTTATAATAAACAATGTCATTATAATATACCATTTGTTCATTTCTTGGACCATATGTTCAACTATTATTTATAATTTGTTCATATTTTTATACTAGTTGTTCATTAAAAATTATATAATAAAACAATGTCGGTATAATATGCCATATTTATTGGTTTACCAATTTTTAAACATCAAGTTTGTGTTCGTATAATCTATACTTGATGTTCAACTTTTTAACCCCTTTGTTCAAAATTTATTTCATATTGTTCTTAAATTTTGTTAGATATCAAATTTGATAATAGTGGCTCTTAGAAAACTTTATAAAATAAAATTAAGAATCTGTTTATAAAAATTTTCAAGTTTAGGTTCAGATACGCAATAGTAATAATAGATTATTTTTGTTTGTCCTGTAGCTTTTCTCTAACTTTTTACTTAAAGATTATAGTAGTAATATATTTATTTAATTTTTATTGGTATACCGTTTTTTAATGTCAAATTTGTGTTCATATAATCTATACTTGTTGATCAGCTTTTAAAACTTTTTGTTCAAAATTTATTTCATATTTTTTCTAAATTTTGTTAAGGTTCGAATTCAAGACTAGTTATTCATATAAAATTATACAACAAATGAATCTATTTTTAAAACTTTTAAGTTTAGGTTCAAATATGTGGTATTGGTTGTTCAACTTTAAAAACACCTTGTTCAAACTTTACTGCATATTGTTCTTTTTTTTTCAAAACTCCTGTTCATGTTTAAAAATATAAAATTAGTTTTTTCAATTTTTTGGACTATATGCTCAACTATTTTTTTTATTAAGTTTTCAATAATTAAATTTGTCTGTTCATAAGAAATTTTATAATAAAACAATGTCAATATAATATGCCATTTGTTCATTTTTTGGATCATATGTTCAACTATTGTTTATAAACCGTCCATATTTTTATACTAGTTGTTCATTAAAAAATTATATAATAAAACAATGTCAATAATGTAACAACCCCAAAACCACTCTGGTTCCGAGACCAACACACACCGCACACTTATTACCTAAGATACGCAAGGCTTCACTCTAACAATACCCAAAACTGAACATGCTCATATATTAAACAAATAACAACGACAAAGCTTGTCTTACAACTTACAGAGCGGGAGCTAAAATACAAAGCGGAAACCAAGATACACATGGGCCCCAAAGCCAACAATACAAATACAATTCCGAACTCAAAACAAAAAGACCAAAAGAAGAAGTCTCTAGTCAAACGCTAAAACCGGCAAATCAGACGGAATAATAGGGATGAGCATTCACAACTCAGCAGGTGATAAACTTCATCAATTGAGCATGCTCAAAACAGTTTACAGAACATATGTATAGAAATATTACACGCTTAGCAAAACAGAATCAGAAACCAAAGCATAAGACTTCCAAAACAAACTGAAGTCCAAAACAGAACAGAGCTAAGTGGAAATCAAAACAGATATCCATACAGCGGAAGACAGTACATAAGTCATAAACTTTATAGAAATCAGAAGTCAGATGATCAGATACAAAAGCAGAACAGAGTGAAGTCAGAAACCTCGATCACATTATTCACAAGCGGTACATTCTCAAAATATAGCGAAGATCAGACATAGTGGTTCACAACATATCACCTTACAAAACAGGAGCGGGACCCTAGTTCATAGCACTCACATACAGAAGGACAAAGGCTAAAGCCCTATGGATCACAAGATCCCACAATAGAAGCAGGAGAGACCACTTTTGGACCCGTCGGTCGCTAATCATCCCATGAGAACTTGAGGAACAGAAAATAGAAGAACGTCCTATGCAGAATGCTACGGGTTAACCCGACCCAGTCAACCACGACTCAGATGGTTTACTAACTAGGTCCCCAAAACAAAGTTTATTCTTTGAGAACAAAAAGTGTTGTAAGGTACAAACACCAAAGCACAAAAGCTTTACAAACCAAACATAAGTCATTGCCAAAGCAGAAGTCGTATACCAAGACTAGCAAAACACGGAAGCCAAACGAAAGACAAAGGCTGAAGCACACTTCCAGATCAAATCAGAGATCAGAAGCAGAACAGATACTTCTGGAGCAGATATACATTTAAACGCATCTAAAACATGTCAAAATAGCTTATACACACTTAGGGGATCATAACCCCGCAAACAGAAGTCAAAACGAACAAGTTTGGCAAAAACAGTAGCCTGTCTGGACACAAGCTGAGACTCAAATATAAAGACGTCTGGGCTTGTAAGTCCGGACGAAAGTCCGACAAAAACATACATGGTATGTCCGAACATGTATCCGAACACATGCTGAAAGTTAAAACAGAGTTTCGCATTGGGTGTGTCCGGACACAGGCCGAGACTTGAAACCCAGAACTCATCCTCGCACTCCGTCCGGACTCGTTCAAAATCAAAAAATCAGAGAGCGCCAAACACAATGTCCGGACATGCAAGTTCAGACAGGCGTCCGTACACAACAAAATCAGAAACGCATAAGCGATATAAACCTCACAAATCAGAACCAAATTCACCATTAATATATACAGTTCTTACATACAAAGTAGTCAAATCAAACACACTTCCATAGGGTTTTAATAGAGCAAAACACAACTCAAATCCAAGTCAGTTTCATCTCAAAATCAGAGAATCAATACACATTCAGAAACGCAAACGAAACCAGAAACCCCCATGGGTGAACACACTCAACCAAATCCATGTACCACCTACCTCACATATGAAGCATTACACCAATCTATGGACTCCACACAACAGACTCCTCGTATCCCCACTCGAAAACAACAAACACGGACAGAATCGATCAAAGATTGAAACCCAAAATCAGAAATGGAGAGAAAACACAACGAAGAACGAACTCAACAAATCCACAACCTACAAACCTGAAGGACGACAAATAGACAGAATGGAACTCCTCAACGAACAATTCCAACGATCGACTCCCACGTGGAAGGAGGAAATAGAGAAAAGGAATAAACGTAATTTGGGAACCTCCTTCCAAACTTACTTATAACAATGTTGAAAGAACTTTTTACCCCTCCTTCCCTGTTAGCTCATAAAAAATCCGTATCAAATGACATAAACTTAGTAACATAAGATTCGAATGACGTTAAACTCCCTTTGCCAATCAAAAACAAAATAATAATTTAAAAAACTAGGGCACAACAAATTTAATATACCATATTTATTGGTTTATCGATTTTTAAACATCAAGTTTGTGTTCATATAATCTATATTTGTTGTTCAATTGGTTAACCATTTGTTCAAAATTTATTTCACATTGTTCCTTAATTTTGTTTGAGTTCAAATTCAATACTAGTTGTTCCTAGAAAATTAAAAAAAATAAATAAAGAATCCGTTTTTAAAACTTTCAAGTTAGATTCAAATAAGCTATAGTAATAATAGATTATTCCCATTTATCTTGTAGTTTTTCTCTAAATTTTTACTTAATGGTTATAATAATAATAGATTTACTTAAATTAAAAATATGATTTTCAAAATTTTAAAAACAAAAACAGAGAAATTTAAATAATGTATTTTTTTTGTAGATTTTCTCTATATCAACGATTATTTTAATAAAAGATTTTTTAAATTAGAAATCTATTTTTAAAATGAAAACAAAATACTTCTAAATACATTATCACTGTCACATAAACTATTTTTTACACATATACACCGCAAGTACGGAGCATCCAGTTGAACGATAAAAATTCTGTTCCAGGAATGTCGATCGTTGATTATTACTTGGCAGACGATAGATGGTGCGGCCAAGCCGCGTCCACCATGGTGTAGCCTTGTCCACTTGGCAGTCCAGTGAGCTGCTGACTGAATTGTTTTGTAGCTGGATTGCCTTTTTACTATGTTAACTTCAATTGGTTGTAATTTTTAAAATACAAGTCCAAAATGAAAAAAATTATATCATTATTCATCTAAATTCAAGCTCTTCAAAACAAGATCAGACATGAATATGTTATGACAACTTTAAAATTTTATATTTTTTTATATGTATATATCTATACGTATCAACCATATTTGATTCACCATATACAGTTTAAAATACACCATACAACAATAATAATACACTACAAAACAATAATGATTCATTATTTGTTTTTAAAATCGGTATGTTAAAAAAATATATGATTCACTATATAAGACTTCAAATACATCATATAAATAATAATAATGCACCACAAAACAATAATAATAATAATAATAATGCATTACAATAATGATCCATCATTAGTTTCGAATTTTATTATCTAATTCACCACTTGTTAGTTAATGAATCATAATATCAGTTTTAATGAATCATAATATCAAAATTAATGAATCATATTTTCATTTTAGTGTATCATCGCAAACATATAAAAATAACAAAATTTAAACAATAATGCAATATAAAATAATATTTGGTAAGATTGAAAAATACATGATTCACCATAGAATATTTAAATTGCATCATACAATAATAATAATACACTACAAAACAATAATGATTTTTTATCGGTTTCGAAGTTTGTTATGTAACTCACTACTTATTAGTTAATCATATCATCTTTTGAGTGTATTAACGTAAACATATAAAAATAAAAAAATTAAACAATAATACAACACAAAACAAATTTGGTATGTACGGAAAATACATGATTCACTATATAAGATTTAATATAGAGAGGAGGAGTAAATAGTATACGATCTTCTCTGTAAACACTAGTATAGAGAGAGACCTTGTAAGCATCAAGTGTATCTTCTCCAAAGGTTGAATACAAATCTCAGAAGTTTCTTTTATCTCTATCTTTCGAAATGGTATCAGAGCAGTGTTGACGACCACCAAGAACGACATCATTTGTTTCTTTCTTCGTTTCCTTCACCAGTCGCGGCCTCTGTATCTGGATCTTGGATTTCTTCGTCATGGCGAACGAAGAGAAATCGGGGGAATCAGTCGAAGAAGGGAAAGCGAGTGCAGCGGACCTCAACGATCCCTATTATCTACACCCTGGTGACCATCCAGGGATGATTCTCGGGTATGTCTTCAAGGGAGAGGGTTTCGCTGGGTGGAAACAGAAGATGGTGGTAGCTTTGAGGGCCAAAAATAAATTCGGCTTCATCGATCGTTCAATTGAAGTTCCAAAAGAGAGCGACCCCAAATACAAATCCTGGTATCGCTACAATAACATGTTAATTGCGTGGCTTACTCAATGTCTGGAGAAGAGCATTGGCGACACCATCGTCTACTTTACTTCCGCTGCGGACGCCTGGGACGATCTGTGCTCAAGATATGAGCAGGCTGACGCGACCCATGTCTATTCCCTTAAGAAGCAGCTCGCCAGGATGGAACAGAACGGGAAGCTATTTCAACCTTCTACACTAAGATGCGAAAGCTATGGGATCAATTAGAAACTATGGAGAAAGGACCGAAATGCTCTTGCGACGCGAAGAAAGAGTACCAAGGACAGGTTCAGAAAGAGAAATTAATCACTTTCCTTGTGGCTCTCGACGATAGCTATGCGCATGTCAAATCCAGTCTTCTTCTCAAGAGTAAGCTGCCCACCGTTGAAGAAGCCTTTGCTGTAATTAGCGAAGAAGAAAGGCGAAGGAAATTGACCACTGGCGGTAGCGGACAAGAATCGGAAGCCCTAGTCCTATTCGCTGACAGAAACAAATTCGCTACCCCTCCACAAGCAAGAAAGCAGATTAAAGATTTGAGCAAACAATGTTTAAAATGCCAGAAAAAAGGTCATACAAGGGATAGCTGTTTCGAGATTGTGGGCTATCTAGAGTGGTGGAAAAGAAAGGCGAAATCTGTAGCAGGAGCTACTGTTCTTGAAGAAAAGGGAGAAGACAAGATGAACAATAATCGGCCTTAATCTCATGCTCCTAGTTTAACTAACGAAGAGTTAAACCAATTAAGGAGTCTTCTGGCAAGAACTCAAACAGAAGCATACACCAGAAACGAGTATTGCAACTTCGCAGGTAATTCTAGAACTGATTCTTTTTGCTCTGTCCGTCTAACAAGTCAATTAGGCATGGTTAATTCTCACACTTGGATTATAGATTCAGGAGCCTCGGAGCATATGTGTGGAGATGAGAGACTCTTTATTGAATTAGATAATCTAAATAGAATGCGTGAAGTAACCATGCCTGATGGCCATGTTCAGAGGGTAAAACATCATGGGAAAGTGAAACTGGGAAAGAACTTTGTCTTGGAAAATGTCCTTTTTGTTGAAGCTTTCAGTTTTAGTCTTATTTCTGTGAAGAAGCTGATCAGTCAGATTAATCTCCCTGTCATGTTCAATGAATTGTCTTGTTGTGTGCAGGACCTTAACACCAAGGAAACTTGGATGATAGGGGAAGCTGTTAATGGGCTGTACATCTTTTCTGATAATAGCTTAGATGATTTTTCTGTTAAAGCTTCTGTAAAACCTGAAATGATTACTTGTTACAATTCTGTTAGTAGCAGGGAAAATCCCACTCTATGGCATACCAGATTAGGTCATGTACCTTACGCAAAGCTGCTATCTCTTGGCTTAATAAAGAAAGAGGATGTAGAGAAACATGTTATCTGTGATATATGCCACAAAGCTAGAACTGTTAGAAAACCCTTTTATGACTCTTTTATAAAAACAGAAAAATGTTTTGAATTGGTGCACGCAGATGTGTGGGGACCCTTTAGAGTTCCAATACATGATGGCAAAAGATACTTCCTAACATTGGTTGATGATTACAGCAGATGTACATGGATACATCTGCTTGTAAACAAATCAGATGCTTTCTACTATATCACTTGTTTTATAAAGCTAATAGAGCGGCAATTTGAAGCCAAGGTTAAGGCTATCAGAAGTGATAATGCGCTAGAGCTAGGAAGTAGCAATGAAGGGGTCAAGTTCTTTAGGGAAAATGGCATATTACATCAGACCACTTGTGCTCACTCACCACAACAAAATGGTGTTGTGGAGAGGAAGCACAAGCATCTTCTGGAAACAGCTCGTGCCCTGTACTTTCAGTCAAAGGTTGATCTCATATTTTGGGGGGAATGCATAAAACATGCTGCTTATATTATAAACAGGCTGCCTTCAAGGGTAATAAAAGGATTAACACCCTTTGAAAGATTGTATAAAACAAAACCTGATTATAATACTCTTAGAACCTTTGGGTGTCTTTGCTATAGGGCTGACACTAGAAAACAAAAGGGTAAGTTTGATGCCAGAGGTTCTGCTTGCATATTTTTAGGAATGGCTGAAAACAAAAGAGGTTATAAGGTTTTGGATTTACAAGATAAAACAGTTGTCATAAGCAGAGATCTAACTTTCTATGAGCAGAAATTTCCTCTTCAAACTAACAGTGCAGGAGAAAACCAGTCTTCACATATAGATCAACATCAGACTTACTAGATGCACCCACATGAGAATGAAGATCTTTTCAGGTATTATAGTGATGAAAATGCACAGACAAGTCAATCTGCAATACCAGAAGGCACCAGTAACCAACAGACCACAGCATCTGATGTCCCAACAGCAGAAAGAAATGTTGTACAACAGACACCAATGCTCACAGATGACGATCCTACAGAGCAAACCACCTCTGAACCTATTCAGCTGAGAAGATCTAGCAGGCAACCTCAACTCCCAACCTACTTGGGAGACTACTTTCTAGGAGAAGCCCAAGTGAAAGATCACGAGATTTTCAGTAAAATACTGTGTGACAGACTTCACCAAGATGCAAACAGATGCAACACACTGAATGAAAGTCTCACTAGCATTAAACCTATTCGAGTGCTGTGTGTCCAAGAAACTGTTTTGCAAAAACAGCAGCATCTGAAGGAACCAAGGACCTACAAAGCAGCTATTAAAGATCCAAATTGGATTCAGGCCATGAAAGAAGAGCTCAAGGCTCTAGAAGACAATCATACTTGGAGTATTGTGGACCTACCTAAGGGAAAGCATGTGGTGGGTAGCAAATGGGTTTTTAAACTCAAACTGAAATCAGACGGTAGATTAGAAAGGTATAAAGCCCGGCTAGTCGCCAAGGGATATACCCAAAAATTTGGGGAAGATTATTGGGAAACCTTTTCCCCCGTGGTCAAAATGACCACCATTAGAACCCTTATTATAGTGTGTAACACCCCAACCGCTAATCCTATGCTTACCGTCTAATCGTCCTACTAATCCTACGAGTTCGCAGCGGAATTATTACATACTTACTACGGCGGGTGAAACAATGCCGCTAACCGCCCATACGGCTAGCTAGGCTACTAATACTTACAGTAACGGTCTGATGAACATAACGTACCGAGCTACTAATTTACTTACCAAAATAACATAGGTCAAATACTTACATCCTGGATCACCGAGTATTTAAAGTATATTCGAATACAACCTTTCAAGCTTACCAAAAGAATGAGTTTCTAAAGCTACTCATCTATACCAATGCTCCTTTCCCAATATCCAAAAAGGTGTACCCCATGGTACACCGGCTATTCAAACTACAGCCATGTACTACTCAGTACACCCATCATAAATTCATTGTTTACATTCCAAAAAGAAGATAAAAGAAATAGAATGGAGTCTTCACATCTTCATCACTCTCGGGTACCTGCGTGTAGTAAAAATGGTGCCCCAAGGGGCTCAGCAAAGCTGCATATGGACTCCGCATATACCGCGTGCTAGCTAGGGCACGCCGACTATTTGACGTCCGCTAAACATGCCATTCATTTACTTCATACATACATGCTCTTCATACAATATACATGCTATACAATTCATTACACAATCAAGGCAACATTACAAGTACACATCTTACTTACCTTCACAAGGTTAGCCAAATTATGCATCCGGGTTAATCGGAATGCTTTACTCTTTTACTCATTACTTACTTCTTCTTACTTACAATTACTTACTTTCAATTACTTTACTTACTCATTCTTACTTACTTACTTATACTCAAGTCAAGTCGTCGGGACCTCCGGCCTTGGGGACTACACCGTCCCACATCCGGGATTTACTTGACTCACTAATCCGGGATGCTACCCACTTAAGGGATTTGGGCCACGGACCAGTTTAAGAGTCAGGAATTGGAGCCAACCTCTCGTGACTCCGCATCCTCACGCGTGGCCGAAACTATATCGGACTTCTACTCATTCCAATTTAATTACCATTTTAAGTTAGGATGGTTAGCTTGTTAGGAATAAGTTAGAAGTCCAAACCCAATAAATAGCGGTCACGGCACAATACCACATACATACACACATTCATATCATCCAGACATTTCATGAAGTATACAAACTAAGAATTAAAGAAAATATACAACATCATACAGCACTACATGTTCACAAGTACGCATATTAACTCCGATTCGTGCATTTATCTTATTTGGTGATCGATTAGCACACAACACACAAATCAGAGTAACCAAGATAGCACCCGGGGCATGAGGAATCCATACCGTTCACCGTTGTCCGTAATTCCAAACGTCCTTCCGGTGTCACAAATCAAATCCTATTATATACATACAAGTAAATGATTAATTTACCTATCATCAACTTAACTCCTACTTACTATGTCCTTACATTTCTTACACTTATACTTTACTTACTTATTTTCCCTTTACTTAAGTTTCTATCTTCTTACTTAAGGTTTGCATGCTTACACACATATACTTATACATATATGTATGGGTATACATATACATATATATATACAATTATTATTTAAATTAAAATAATTAATTTTTTTTTTTTTGTCAGGACCGGACTTGCGACCGACCTTGGCAAGTCCGGTCCGTTCCAGTAGGTTTCATCGGGAAAATTTTTTGGTCCGACCGGACTTGCATGTCCGGTCGCAAGTCCGGTCGATTCCAGTAACATTCTGCCGGGAAATTTTTCTGCTCGACCGGACTTGCAAGTCCGGTCGCAAGTCCGGTCGATTCCAGTAGCTTATTGACGGGAAAATTTTCTGCTCGACCGGACTTGCAGGTCCGGTCGCAAGTCCGGTCGATCCCAGTGTTTGCATTTTACTTTCTGTTTTCAGTCCTCTCTTTCACCCATTACCTCCCCATTGTTCCTACACTTAATCCTACATGTTTTAACACCATTTAAACCTCCTAATACGCCCTAGTTCATTTCCTAACTCCTTACACAATTTTATACTCATTCCCTCATCTAATTTTC
Organism: Limonium bicolor; assembly: GCA_023374045.1. Taxonomy (NCBI): domain Eukaryota; kingdom Viridiplantae; phylum Streptophyta; class Magnoliopsida; order Caryophyllales; family Plumbaginaceae; genus Limonium; species Limonium bicolor. The sequence continues at coordinate 96,839,555 of CM041777.1, read as the reverse complement.
TAAGTTTCAACTCAACACTCAAACTAGTTTCTTCTCTAGTTACCTTATGCTACAGATTTCAACACCTACACTTCTCCTCTACATCTCCCTCTTCGAATGTCATTTTTAACACTCCTAGCACATTACAATTACATTAACTATCTCTCTCAACTTATCCTCTATCTTCCTTAATCAAAATCTGTTACACACTCCCATTGTTCACCTAGTTTTAATTCTCTAAGTGTTCTAATCCTAGGCAAATTTTGCCATAGTCTCCCTTGTATTTTTATACACTCACCACATTGTTTTACTCACATTTCAACACTTATCTCACCTGTTTCAATAACCAAAAATATACAAACTCCCATACACAAATACTACTAACAAGACAACACTAAAATTTCCTGCACTCAACACTAATTCCCAATCTGTTTTGTAACAGTTTTTACATATCTTTTAAAGCTTCAAAATACTTATATTCTCTTACACCTTATACCACTAATGCATTATCATTTTACAATACACATTTCCATTCTTAAAAACCTGTTACATACACAAACATAATACTACACAAAGGTGAGCTTAATTACCTTGTTTTCTTCTTCTAGATTTTCTTTCTCTTCTTCCTTCTTCCTTCTTCCTCTACTGGTTTTGAATTATCAACCTCTAATGCTACAGCCCACCAACATACACATTTTCAATACTAAAACTAAACTCAAACATTACTTAAGTTCTAATGCACATTCTAGGGTTTAGAATATTATTACCTTCCAATGGTTCAAGTGCTGTTTGGAGTGGTTCAACAACAAAAATCCAACTCCACCAAGATGCCAAAATCGGCTAGAACAACAAGGAACAACAAGGGTTTAGTTTATGAATTTCGTTTTGCCCACAAGGGCTAGAAAAAGATGGAGTTTTCGAAATATTTTTACCTTAGAAGAACAAGGAGAACAAGGGCCTTCTAATGGTGGTGTTGAAGCTCCAAATGGGGTATACCCTTAAAATCGAAAATGGTGATTTTCGGATTTTGAAAGGATGAAAGTGTAGCTCTTGGTGAGAGGGTTACAATGGTGGTGTTTTTACAATTTTTGGAAGAGGTTTACTAGTGTAACAAGAGGAGAGAAGTTAGTTTTGTGAGAGTTTCTCTTGTTTCACCATGGATGTCGATGGAGAAAGAAGAAGGGAGAAAGAGAGGGTGCTGGGTGAGGCTTTCACGTGAGAGGAGGAAATGTGGGGATAGGAGAGAGAATGTGAGAGTAAAAGTAGAAGTAGTAGTTTTATTATTTTTGTTGTTTTGTGAGTAAGGGGGAATTAATAGAGTGTGAGAGAGGGGTGTGAGGGGTCCAAATCGGACACAGCACACACACACAATCACTTTTGCTTTTTATTTTCAAAATGGACACATAAGTTTGGTCTATTTATATTTCTACCCCACAACTTCCTGTTTTTGACAGTTTTTACTAATCTCTCGTTTTATTGATTTTATTGGTCCTACAGCTTCACTAATATTTATTAATGATTATTTAGTTGACCAAAATTGTTACGAGTCTATTTGACCCGCTTAAAGACACGTTTTCCCGGTTACCTCGAAAAACGCGCTTTAAGGTTCGTTAGTGATTTTAATCCGTTTTAAGGATCCGTTTTCTACGGGATTTGTTCCCTTGTGATTATTTATACTTAATTAAGCTTCTAAAATACTTATTAGCCTAATTAATCACTATTTTTAAGTACGGGGTATTTCAATCTACCCCCCTTAAGAAACTTTGCCCTCAAAGTTGCTCAAGGTTAATAGTTTAAGTAATTCTACTCATTATGCAAACCAATTGCTATAATGCATCTTACTACACCTATGAGGTGTTTACTTCTTTCGCATTGCAAACATACACAATTCAAGTACAATACACAGTTCACAATTCACATACACCATGCATCATTTCCATTCATACCATACCGCAATACAAAATACATCATTACCATCCACAATACACATTACACCAATACACCATACATTACACATACACATCATTCCTTACACATTACACATACATACACATCCATACTAAATTCACTTGCACTACATGTGCCATACAAAATGCAATGCTTACCCCGAAGCAATGCAAAGCAAAAGGGCTCTACCCCCCTTAAAAGGGGTACGACCCGTACCCGTATATTACATACTAGACTATCTAGTCTGTGAATAACTGTGGATACTTAGCCTTCATGGCATCTTCCAACTCCCATGTCGCTTCTTCGACATCATGGTTAGACCATAGGACCTTCACCATTCGTATAGACTTATGGCGAGTGTCTCTGGTCTTCCTGTCAAGGATTCTCACTGGGGTTTCGACATATCTCATGTTTGGCTCAATGGATAGTCTCTCGGGCTCCAACACATGAGAAGGATCAGCCATATACTTCTTGAGTTGTGACACATGAAATACATCATGGACACGTCCCAAGTCCTCAGGTAGTGCTAACCTGTAGGCTACTGAACCAACTCTTTCGGTGATAGTGTACGGCCCTACAAACTTTGGGCTTAGCTTGCCCTTCTGACCAAAACGGAAGACACCCTTCATAGGTGAAACTCGCAAGAACACTTGGTCGCCCACGGCGAACTCAAGGTCGCGTCGTCTCACATCCGCATAGGATTTCTGTCTATCTTGGGCTGCCTTCATGTTAGCTCGAATTTGTTGCACTTCGGCTTGCACTTCACTAGTAGAAAAAATCCCTATTTCACCGGTTGTTATGGGTCTATTTCACCGGTTCTGAACCGGTGAAATAAAAGCCGACGAAATAGATTTCGCCGGTTGTAGAACCGACGAAATAGCTATGTTTATTTCACCGGTTGTACTGTACAACCGGTGAAATAGACATGTTTCTAGGGGAAAAAAATGTCACCTATTTCACCGGTTGTTTGTAGAACCGGTGAAATAGCATATACCTATTTCACCGATTGTTTGTAGAACCGGTGAAATAGCATATACCTATTTCACCGGTTGTTCCTTACAACCGCCAAATTAGATGTGTCCAGATTACATTTTACATTCATCTATTTTGACGGTTTTGTTTAACAACCGGTGAAATAGTTAATTTTTTTTAAAAAAAATTTGTTTTTCACACCCCTCATATTTTCAATTATCAAACCTGCATATTCAATATAAAACACTTGTACTCACAATCATCAACCCAGATACACCTGATATTCTCACACAAACGGTTTTCCATCCATCAAAAACAATATCCACTCACAGTACATAAGTGCTTGCAAGCACGTTTCCAACACGTTTGTACCAAAACTAATATCCAGTTATAATACAAGATAGATCTGTTGCATATCCAAAGAAATTAACTTCAATAATACAAAACTCTGGAGATATACTTTGCCCACCTCTCAAGCACATAGTCAATACTCGATTTTGTGTACACAAAATTTTCACCAATAATCAGACTGAATGCCTACAAAATTGACAAAAGAAAACATGGTAAGTAATCAATAGTTACAAGCGGTTACAAATGAATTAAATCTAGTTAAACAATAACTTAACACTTACCCTCTCCAATGTATAATCATCCACAGCTGACATTGCTGCCATTATATCATACATATATCTAATGACATAATAACCGCACTCTGAGCCTCCAGGTTGTTTTGCACACTATATATTGACAAATAAATATACTTAATAGATTACAATAAAACATATTCATGTTTAATTAGAATTAAGTGTAAATATATTTTTAAGAACATACATCTATTCTGTGCCACTGAAGTGGTCTGGTTTTGATTTGAATTTGACCAAATGGTAACAGTTTCACCAAATGGTAACAGCAGAGATCAAAACTTCTGCTGTCATAGTGGACAGCAATGACTAGTTTGTAGTTTATATGCTTATCATTTATTTTATTGGAGTGACAAAATAAATCAGGCTGCTACTGTTGTAATTGCAAGAGGAGAAGAAGGAAGGTTGAAGTATATTACCGGTTCTGAAGTGAAACGGTTTCCAGCCCCCCTTCAGGAGCTGATAATACTGCTGAAGTAGTTCTGTAACAGCATTAAATAGAAATGAGTTTAGCTTACAATTTCACACCACTTTCAGCCTATGATCAACACATAAACAAAGCTTATAAATCCCAGCAAAACAGAAGCTTAAACAGGGGTAACATCTCAATTGAATTTGGCCATCATTTGATTCTCATTGAATCTGTCATATAATGCACCTATTGGTAATTCAATTTGTGTTGTTATGGTGCAGTAGTTTTCTGATTTTAGGTGTTGTTATAGAGTAGTAATTTCAGAGCTAATGTGTAGTGTTTGTTGATTAGCATATAACCCATAATCTGTTCTACTAAACCACACTTGTGACATCAACAGAATATTTGAGTGCAGTCACAAAGAATAAAGAGAAGATATCAGCTTGTAAGAAGAGTACACCATCACTGCTCTAAAAGTATAATCTGCAGCGTGTAGTTTGATTATAAAAAGCAGAGTAGCTACTACATATATGCTTATCGTTTACTTCACAAGGAGCAGCAGAAAAAATCAGAGTAGCTGCTGCATATGTGCTTATCGTTTACTTCACAAGGAGCAGCAGAAAAAAAAATCAGACTAGCTGCTACATATATGCTTATCGTTTAATTCACAAGGAGCAGCAGAAAAAAAAATCAGAGTAGCTGCTGCATAAATGCTTATCATTTAATTCACAAGAAGCAAGTAGAGCTTCTAATCCCACACTATTCTGCACACAATATCATCCTGTAAGGCTTAAGAGCCAAACAACAACATATTCCATCATGCTTATATGGTTGCTTTAAACAGAGGCAAATGCTGAATCAAACTGAGCATTTTTCATATCTAATAAACTGCTGAACAATTCCCTATTTTAGTAGCAACAATCAAACTACTTCAAGCTTGAAGTCTCACTATCTTCTCAGCTTAATAGCAGTTCTGCTAAGTGTTCTGCATTGTCTCCCTACGTTAAAACAAACAAACAAATTTTTAAACAGGTTAATAGGTAGGCCGAAGCAAGAGCATAAACCAACTTTCTTTTGAGAAGAACTTGGCAGAAATAGATACTATGCACAACTAATGACCAAATACGCTGGTGTATCATTACAAGTAGAAACAGAGGAAAAATGACGTAAACAAATGACCAAATACGCTGGTGTATCATTGCTAGAAGTTTAGCGTTAACAGAGGAATATATGTTAATATCAGAGGGCATTGTTAGCCACGTCGATCAGAAGCAGTACGTTTGGCGAAAAGACACAATTAACTTGAGCAACCAAAAGAAACAAATTTTGTTTTCATCGTCATTGTGTGTTCGAGCAGGAAATAAACCAATTAATTACTTAGAATGGACGAATGAATGGTAAGAACTTGTTACGGTGTCGTAATTCCAGGACTAGTATGTTGTTTCTGACTTTTTCTCTTGATTAACAAGCAAATTGTAACTAATCCACTGCTGTCAAGGTAGAATTAAATCATAATCAAATTCTAATTTAAGCTGCCATCTAATACCAATATGTATTTTAACGTATGCTGTTAGTTTCACTAGCAAATAGCCACAAGCTCTTTGAGTCACTGCATTTATAAACATCAGAAGCGGAGAAGACAGCAGCTTCAGGGTGTGCAGTTACGGTTGATTAACAAGTAATACAATCTGCTCAATTAAACAATGTTATCGCTGCTCTTAAAGTCAATTCCCAAATCAGCCTATTTTCTTTTCTTTCAGCTATGAACAACAAGAATATAATGCTTATGCTGTTTTCTGTTTTTTTTTGTCCTACCTATCTTTAATTTCACAAGATGCAACAGCAGAAAAAAAATTCTATTGTTATTATGAACAGCTTGTTTATATCCAAGTCTAGCTTTGGATTTTTTTTATTCTAAAACAGCAAGATACTGCAGGTGATATGCTTACCATTTGTTCTACTGTTGTGAAATTAACTCCAACTTCAATGTTTAATTGTTGGAAGAAGAAGGTAGTTCATAGTATATTACCGGTTCTGTTTCAGCCGCGTGTAATCTGGTGTGCAAGATGCATCATTCCAGTGATTTGTTTTAGTTGAATGTAGGCACAAGGATGATATGGTGGTGCTTCTTAAATCTGTTGTGCAAGAATGTAGCAGCCAATGATTTATCAAACCATAACGAACATACACAATAGGAGGATGAAGTTGGGCAATGTCTAAAATCTGGTGTGCGGCAGAAGAGATAAAACAGCTCATGTTGTGTTTGACAGCAAGGTAAGCTACAGCATGTGATGTTTATCGTTTACTTTACAAGGTGTGACATAATCAACAACTTTTGTTGTTATAATCACCAGAAAGAATAAGATAAGTTGATATATTACCAGTTCTGGAATGGACAGCACAACTATAATTCAATCTGACATGTGAGAATTCAGAAGTAGGAACCTAGGGACGTTTTAGAATCTTAACTAAACAGCTAATCCACGTGAGGGAAGTAGGAACCTAGGGCCTTTAACGAAACAGAAAGACAAAGAAAAAAAATGAATGAAAAGAGACCAGATCAAACTTCAGTGGTTATTTTCAGTTTTCAGATTTCTGGTTCTTCTGTGCAAAGGACTTTCCGAGTTGCTAACCATGTCATTCTGGGTTTGTGACGAAGTTATAAGTTTGGGGATACACTTGGCTAGGTGGGTAATCAGTTTGAGAAAAAAAAATTGGAAGACAGATCTGTGAATATGCAGAAAACAGCAAAGAGAAGTTATCAGATTTTGAGTGTTAGAAACTGAAATTCTTGGTTTCAGTATAAAAACGTTGCAGTAGGAATAACAGTATTGACTTGGGTTTCGTTTTGGGTTAGAAACTTCCTAGAACATTAGACTAAGCAAGTAAATGCTCAGAGATAAAGTGAAAGACAGATTCATAGCAAACAGAAAAGAAACAGAAGAGAAATGTATCAATTATGCCTTCAGTGTTGTAGTTGTTTCAGTCATGTGTAAAAGATTTTCAGAAACGTAGCCTTGGCTGCCTTGGGTTGTCTCAGGTAACTCACCCTAAATTTAGCAGGATGTGGAGCACTCACCCTAACTTCCACAAATTAACCAAAGAGGTTCAGGTAACTATGAGTCAAGGTAATGCTATTTTCCATTTTTGTAGTAACCTTAAGAACCTGAAGCAACCATTGAAGGACCTTAACCAGGTTATTTCTCATATATCAATGTAGAGTTAACGCTGCATAAGTTGAACTTGAAGAAATCCAGGAGAGGTAGCGGCTTGATTTTATAATGAGACTCACATTAGAAAGCTTGCTGAATATAACTACCTAGTATATTTATCAGAGTAGCTGAAAAAAAAACATTCCACCGTATTCAAATCATCACAGTATAAAATCAATCCATCAACTTAGCTTAACGTAAATGACAAACACACCTATAAGGTCTTCTAATTGTTAAACCCAAACCAGTACAAAATTTCAAGGACAGGAGATCGAAATCACAGGAATGCATAAATAAAGTTTAGAACTTAGATTCAGTGAGATATTTTATGCTAACAGAGGACCAGATTCATTTCAGCAAAACTATCCAAGATTAAAACAGACAGAATACATATATTACCGTGAGAGTAGCAGTGTTTTCAGCCCCAGTCTTCACTCTGATGTGGCAAGAGCAGCAGTGCCAAATCTCTGCAAAGGCGCAGACTCAAGAGGTGAATGAAGACAGGCGCAGAGCATGTATGTTGTTCGCCAGTTAGACTAGAAAAATTACCGTGAATGAAGAGAAATAAAACAGACAGAATACATATATTACCAGTTCCGAATTTGAGGTGCTTGCAGTAGTAGCCCGTTTCCTCAATCTGGTGTGCGAGAGATGAAACATACATGCTCGAGCCTCTCTTCATTCTCTAATTTGCAACCCTAACTATCGAACAACAACATACATGCTCGCTCCTCTCTTCATTTCTCTAATTTGCAACCCTAACTGTCGAACAACAACATACATGCTCGCTCCTCTCTTCATTTCTCTAATTTGCAACCCTAAATGTCGAAGAACAACATACATGCTCGCTCCTCTCTTCATTCTCTAATTTGCAACCCTAACTGTAGAACAGGATGATTTTCATTCCGAAATTTTGCAACCCTAAACGGCGAATAGGAGCATACATGCTCGCACCTCTATTCATTCTCTAACCGCAACCCCACCTGACTGTAGAACTAAGAACATACATGGTCGCGCCATCTTCATTCTGCAATTTCGCAACCCAACTGGCGAACAAGAACAGAGGCGGGTTGCTGATGGGAATTGGTGGTGAGCGGAAGAGTCGACTGATAGCAATTAGAAATGCGAAGAGACTAATCAATTTTTATTATTCATGAAAGTATTTCACCGGTTGTTTATAACAATCGACGTAATAAATGTATTTATTTCACCGGTTCTATTTTAGAACTGACAAAATAGATAGTAACTGTTATACCCGGGTATCTATTACAACGGTTTATAATAAAAACCGTCAAAATAGAGTTTGGGAGTGACTTATTTTGGCGGTTTTTAAACAACCGGTGAAATAAAGGCGCCAAAATAAACATTTTTTCTACTAGTGCTTGCTCAAGGTATTCCGGTCCTATTATGACCGCTTCACTTGACTCATCCCAACACAAGGGTGTACGGCAAGGTCTACCGTATAGGGCTTGGAAAGGCAACATCTTAATCGAGGCGTGATAACTATTATTATACGAGAATTCGATAAGATGAAGCTTATCTAACCAACTCCCCTGAAAGTCCAAGGCACATGCCCGAAGCATGTCCTCCAGTGTCTGGATGGTCCTTTCTGTCTGACCGTCGGTCTGAGGATGGAAGGCGGTACTCAACTTCAATTCTGTACCCAACGCTTCCCTTGTAGCTCTCCAGTATCTCGAAAGAAATCTGGTATCGCGGTCAGATACTATGGTCTTAGGGACTCCGTGGTGTCTGATAATCTCCTTGTCAAAAAGCTCAGCTAGCTTTACTACCTTCCAGGTGTCCTTCATCGGTATGAATCTGGCAACCTTGGTAAGGCGATCTACTACAACCCAGATCATGTTGAGTCCTCCCCTGGCAGGTGGGAGTCCTACAACAAAATCCATGGAGATATCATGAAATTTCCACTCCGGAACTGGCATCGATTGTACCATTCCGCCCGGTCTACGGTGTTCAAATTTTACCTTCTGGCATGTCAAGCATCTCAATACAAATTCCGTCACATCTGACTTCATTCCAGACCACCAGAAGTACCTCTTCATGTCTTTGTACATCTTGGAGGCTCCCGGATGGACTGATAATGTAGAACTATGTGACTCTCGCAGGATGCGATCCCTTAGCTCAGCATTGCTTCGGGGGACGCATAGCCTGCCATTCAACCGAATCAAACCATCTTCATGTAGCTTAAAATCATACTTTTTCTTCTCAAATGTGCCATTCTCGATCTTTTGTCTGATTTCGGTTAGGTAAGGGTCGCTCGACTGAGCATCTCGCACCTCGTCAACCAAGCTAGAAGAAGCGAGTAGCGAATGGAGCGAGTGTGCTCGACGGCTCAGGGCGTCGGCTACCACATTAGCCTTCCCTTCCTTATACTGTAAGTTGATGTCATAGTCTGAAAGAAACTCCATCCATCTTCTCTGTCTCAAGTTGAGTTCTTTCTGAGTGAATATATTGTAAACTTTATGATCGGAGTAGATGGTGATGCTTACCCCATAGAGATAGTGTCGCCATATCTTCAAGGCGAAGACAATGGCTCCTAACTCTAAGTCGTGAGTCGGGTAATTCTCCTCATGTTTTTCAGCTGGCGGGAGGCATAAGCAACAACCTTGCCATGCTGCATGAGTACGCATCCCATTCCTTGCCTGATGCATCACATATACCTCAAATCCCTCTGTGCCCTCTGGAAGAGTAAGGATGGGCGCTGAGGTCAATGAGTCTTTTAGTTTCGTAAATGATAACTCGCACTCGTCTGTCCATACAAACGGTGCATCCTTCTTCATCAATGTAGTCATGGGCTTGGCGACTTTCGAGAAGTCCCTTACAAATCTCCGGTAGTAACCGGCTAGACCAAGAAAGCTCCTAATGTCGGTAACAGTCTTGGGTCTAGGCCATGATCGTACAGCTTCTATCTTAGTAGGGTCAACTGAGATACCTGCGCTCGAGATGACATGTCCAAGGAATGATACCTGATCAAGCCAAAACTCGCATTTGGAGAACTTCGCATAAAGCTGGTTCTCGCGCAGTGTCTCAAGCACTTTCCTCAAGTGGGTTTCATGTTCCTCTGGTGACTTAGAATATACAAGTATGTCGTCGATGAAGACAACAACTGAAGTATCCAACTGCTCACTGAATAAACGGTTCATGAGGTCCATGAATTTAGCTGGTGCATTTGACAAACCGAATGGCATCACTGTGAACTCATAGTGGCCATATCTGGTACGGAATGCCGTTTTCTCTATGTCTTGCTCTTTGATTGCAATCTGATGATACCCAGAACGGAGGTCGATCTTGGAGAAGACTGATGCTCCTTTCAGCTGATCAAATAGGTCGTCGATGCGTGGCAATGGGTATTTGTTTTTGACTGTGACCGCATTCAGCTCGCGGTAGTCAATGCAAAGTCGGAGGCTACCGTCCTTCTTCTTCACGAAGAGAACCGGTGCTCCCCAGGGTGATACGCTCGGGCGTATAAACCCTTTGTCAAGAAGTCTTCAACTGCTCTTTAGTTCGGTCATTCAGCAGGTGCCATGCGGTACGGTGCCCTAGCAATGGGACCGGTACCTGGCAAGAGGTCTATCTCAAATTCCACTGCTCTCGGTGGTGGCATGCCGGGTAGCTCCTTAGGGAATACATCAGGATACTCAGATACAAGGTACATCATCACTGAACTCTGGATCTCTCTCCAGGTCTTGTACATAACACAGATACACTTCTTGCCCTTTCTGAGCTCCCGGTACATAGCCATGGCAGATATGAGTGTGGTCGAAGGCTCTCTCGGTCTCTGGCGGTAGATACGGTAACCCCGAAGGACTCTTGAGCAGCAAACGATGCTCGGCGCAGAGGATTCTACCCTTGTGCCGCTCCAACCAATTCATCCCAATGATTACGTCGAATCCCAATCCGTTGAATTCGATGAAGGAAGGGGGAAACGATTCGCCTTTGATTTGGATTGTGGCTGATTGATAGTATTTGGTGCACTTTACTCGCTCCTTCGATGGGAGAGTAACCATGAAGTTCGGTAGCTCATCCGCATCTAGCTTCAACCTCTTCACAAAGGATGGTGATACGAAAGTGTGAGAGGCGCCGGAGTCGAATAACACATTGGCATCAATGCCATTTACTGGGAAGGTTCCCGTTAGAATGGTGCCGCTTCTGCCGGCTTGCGCTTCGGTGAGGATGCTCAGGTTACCTTCGGTACCGAGTCCACAACCTATTGGATTCACAATTGGATAAGTATTGATGGTGGACACAAGTGGAATTAAATCAACACTGCTCTTTATTGATAAACCAACCATCATACATACCGTGTCTCTAATACACGTTACTAATAGATTACATGATACTAGGAATTTAATATTTTCTAAAGGTAAGGTTCAGGCGTCCTGGTTTCATGTGTGTGGCATTGATTATTGCCGGTGGTGCCGTATTCAACTTGATCTTGTTGATCCCGTGATACAGCATCCTAGAGTTTCCACCCATGATTAGGACATCTCCTGATCTCAATACCAGTTTCTGTGCGAGGTCCACACGCTTCTGCTCGCTATACAGGAATATGGCGTCATCACCAATGGACCAAGACACTACGGGCACTCCTTGTTCAAGAGATTCCGCTGTCTCGTCCTTGTCTTGGTGTAACCCAAGTCGTCCTTCTTTTCATAGAAGTTGACGATACAAAGGTCCGCTTCAAGTGCGGGGATTGGTTCAGATTCACATTGTTGTGCAAGTTCGACTGCTTGAGTGATGAGGGTCTGAAATTCTGGTGGTATTGTCGGTGGCGTCGCTCCATCTTGTGTTCGTGTCTCCTGGTATGTCTTGGTATAAGGATTCCAGTCCTTTCCCAAGCACATCATTTCAGCTTCATCTTCGCTCCACCGGGGAATTCGGGTGTGTAAAATCCACCTTGACCCGTTCCTAGCTCGTTGCATCGTCGGATGATTGAGATTTGCGCTTCGGGTGTCAGGTATCCCTTTAATAAAATCATACCTGGTCGGATGACCTGACACTGTTTGCTGGTGTAGTCGTGGTTGATGATGTCGATCTCTTCTTGATTCAAGGTTACCGGTTTTGGGTAACAGATACTAAAGCTTCCTATGGTTACAAATTTCATCTACGGTGAGTACTAGTTTCAACTACTTCATTTCATGCTCAATATACACTTCATTGATTTACTCATGCATTCACTCATACAATTACTCTACTACTAGGCATGCTATTTCAAGGATTAAAGGTTTAGGTGATTACCTTGGCCGGATTTCGAACCGGGCCCATCGCGGTCAATCACATGGAGAACAGGCTGCCTCTGAGGTGCACCTCTATGAGGGCCCCGGGATCCCTGTCCCTGAGGTGCCTGCTGGGCCGGTGCATCGCCAGATGCCACCTCCTTGCCCTCTCTCTGCTTATAGTTTTGAAAGTTTCCCTTTGCTTCCCACTCTCCGGGCACTTGTTAGCTGTGTGTCCCAGCTTCTGGCAGTTGTAGCATTTGATCTCCCTCCCGTAGCAATCCTTACCAGGATGGTCCTGGTGCACTTTCTGCACACATAGGTGCGGCCGTCGGAGAGAGGTTTTGGCGGCTCCGGAGCTAGAACCTGAGGTTAGAGGGTTAGCACATGTGTGCGTGGATATACTAGGTACGATTTATTTATGAATACGAATGGAAGTAGAATTTAGCCTTAGGAGGGTGTGATCTCAGCGGCTTAGCTGCCACCGGTGCAGAATAACCAAGCTGAAGGATCTCAGCTGGTTTGCCCTGCTCAGCAGGGCACTGCTCTCATTTGGGGATTCTTCTGAGAAAAGAAGTTCCCTTTCTTCTTCTCCAGCTTTTACCCTGGTTCTGCTCCTCAGTGCTGGTATTTTTGTTATTGGCCTTGCGCTTCAGCGCGGTTTCTTCATCCCTCAGTTGGCAAGTGATCTCAACGCGAGAAGCCGCGTGTGATAGCACTCCTGAAATTTCAGGTATTAGCCGGGATTCTTATTTAAGGAAAGGATAGAGAAAAGATTCAAAGAATTCAAGGAATTTTAAGGAATTGACATGATACTAAGGGTTAACCGTTTATTTACCTGAAGGGAGGTAAATCTGGTGTAGCCCATACCGTACCGAAGGCGATGGCTCAGACCGCCATAGAAGCGATCGACCAACACCTGGCCGGTGTATCCAAGATCAGGGAGGACGGAGAATGGAGGGTGAAGGTGCGGTAGTACTCATCCACAGACATCTTGTCTGTCATCTTTAAGGCGTCAAGTTCAAGCCTCTTCTTGGTCTTGACATGTTCCGGATAGTACTTAGATCGAAGAAGGGATGCAAAAGAATCCCAGTCGAAGGTGGGGTCGCTTACATGCTCGTGCTTCACCAATTTCCACCAATCCATGGCCGCATCCTTCAAGTAGTAGGCGGCTACTCTGACTCGAACTCCAGCAGGAGCTTCGAGGGTTTCAAAAGCAGTCTCCATCTCGGAGATGTATGCTTCTAGCTTAGCCGGATCACTCTCGCCCTAAAGCAAGGAGGGCGGAGTTCCGCTACAGCTTTTACCCAGTTAGCTTCTCTGGGTGGAGGGGGAGGGGTTGGCCCCGTTTGAGTTTGGTTTGTTGGGATGTTGTACTGCTTGTATAACTTGTGGTAGCATCTGCGCTACCGTGGCGGCGACGATCTCAGCTATCGTCTGTGCGCCGGTTCCATCTGAGGCTTCGCCTCTAGGTCGGCCTCGGCCTTGTCCTGACATCTGGATGTTTAACAGTTACATTAGGTTTTGCAAGATAGGACTCAAAGGTCTTGGAATTTAAGCAAGGTATCGTTCATAAGAACGTTAAGGGTATCCGTTGTTAGCAACGGTAGTTCCTAGTTAGGTTTCTAAGTATCCGTCTTAAGACGGTTGAAATCCTAACTCGGTAATCCCCTATGCTCGGTACTATGGACATCAGAGCGTAACTACGCTCTGATACCACTTTTTGTAACACCCCAACCGCTAATCCTATGCTTACCGTCTAATCGTCCTACTAATCCTACGAGTTCGCAGCGGAATTATTACATACTTACTACGGCGGGTGAAACAATGCCGCTAACCGCCCATACGGCTAGCTAGGCTACTAATACTTACAGTAACGGTCTGATGAACATAACGTACCGAGCTACTAATTTACTTACCAAAATAACATAGGTCAAATACTTACATCCTGGATCACCGAGTATTTAAAGTATATTCGAATACAACCTTTCAAGCTTACCAAAAGAATGAGTTTCTAAAGCTACTCATCTATACCAATGCTCCTTTCCCAATATCCAAAAAGGTGTACCCCATGGTACACCGGCTATTCAAACTACAGCCATGTACTACTCAGTACACCCATCATAAATTCAGTGTTTACATTCCAAAAAGAAGATAAAAGAAATAGAATGGAGTCTTCACATCTTCATCACTCTCGGGTACTGCGTGTAGTAAAATGGTGCCCAAGGGGCTCAGCAAAGCTGCATATGGACTCCGCATATACCGCGTGCTAGCTAGGGCACGCCGACTATTTGACGTCCGCTAAACATGCCATTCATTTACTTCATACATACATGCTCTTCATACAATATACATGCTATACAATTCATTACACAATCAAGGCAACATTACAAGTACACATCTTACTTACCTTCACAAGGTTAGCCAAATTATGCATCCGGGTTAATCGGAATGCTTTACTCTTTTACTCATTACTTACTTCTTCTTACTTACAATTACTTACTTTCAATTACTTTACTTACTCATTCTTACTTACTTACTTATACTCAAGTCAAGTCGTCGGGACCTCCGGCCTTGGGGACTACACCGTCCCACATCCGGGATTTACTTGACTCACTAATCCGGGGATGCTACCCACTTAAGGGATTTGGGCCACGGACCAGTTTAAGAGTCAGGAATTGGAGCCAACCTCTCGTGACTCCGCATCCTCACGCGTGGCCGAAACTATATCGGACTTCTACTCATTCCAATTTAATTACCATTTTAAGTTAGGATGGTTAGCTTGTTAGGAATAAGTTAGAAGTCCAAACCTAATAAATAGCGGTCACGGCACAATACCACATACATACACACATTCATATCATCCAGACATTTCATGAAGTATACAAAACTAAGAATTAAAGAAAATATACAACATCATACAGCACTACATGTTCACAAGTATGCATATTAACTCCGATTCGTGCATTTATCTTATTTGGTGATCGATTAGCACACAATACACAAATCAGAGTAACCAAGATAGCACCCGGGGCATGAGGAATCCATACCGTTCACCGTTGTCCGTAATTCCAAACGTCCTTCCGGTGTCACAAATCAAATCCTATTATATATACAAGTAAATGATTAATTTACCTATCATCAACTTAACTCCTACTTACTATGTCCTTACTTTCTTACACTTATACTTTACTTACTTATTTTCCCTTACTTAAGTTTCTATCTTCTTACTTAAGGTTTGCATGCTTACACAATATACTTATACATATATGTATGGGTATACATATACATATATAATACAATTATTATTTAAATTAAAATAATTAATTTTTTTTTTTTTGTCAGGACCGGACTTGCGACCGACCTTGGCAAGTCCGGTCCGTTCCAGTAGGTTTCATCGGGAAAATTTTTTGGTCCGACCGGACTTGCATGTCCGGTCGCAAGTCCGGTCGATTCCAGTAACATTCTGCCGGGAAATTTTTGCTCGACCGGACTTGCAAGTCCGGTCGCAAGTCCGGTCGATTCCAGTAGCTTATTGACGGGAAAATTTTCTGCTCGACCGGACTTGCAGGTCCGGTCGCAAGTCCGGTCGATCCAGTGTTTGCATTTTACTTTCTGTTTTCAGTCCTCTCTTTCACCCATTACCCCCATTGTTCCTACACTTAATCCTACATGTTTTAACACCATTTAAACCTCCTAATACGCCCTAGTTATTTCCTAACTCCTTACACAATTTTATACTCATTCCCTTATCTAATTTTCTAAGTTTCAACTCAACACTCAAACTAGTTCTTCTCTAGTTACCTTATGCTACAGATTTCAACACCTACACTTCTCCTCTACATCTCCCTCTTCGAATGTCATTTTTAACACTCCTAGCACATTACAATTACATTAACTATCTCTCTCAACTTATCCTCTATCTTCCTTAATCAAAATCTGTTACACACTCCCATTGTTCACCTAGTTTTAATTCTCTAAGTGTTCTAATCCTAGGCAAATTTTGCCATAGTCTCCCTTGTATTTTTATACAATCACCACATTGTTTTACTCACATTTCAACACTTATCTCACCTGTTTCAATAACTGAAATACCCCAAACCTTGATATGTGGTTTAAATATCAAATTATGGTATGTAAAGGCTAAAAAGTGCCTTAGTAACATCAGTGAACAATTTAAACCATAATAAATGCAAAAGCATTAAGACACAGTTTGAGCAAAAACATGCTCTAAGCTATGAGTGAACTTGGTTAGGACCCAAAGAGCCTACCAAGACTTGATAACATTTAATTATGATTTAATAAGGCTAAATAAGTCCTTAGGAAACTTTGGTGGACAGTTAAACCAAATAAAACATAAGAAAATACCTTAAAGTCAATATGAGCAAAAATGTGCTCTAAGCTTGGGATAAATGTGTATAAGACCTAATGGTCATACCTATACCTTATTTATATGTTAATGAACATATTAAATCAATTACTAAAGAAAACCAAGCTTGAAAACAAGTTAAAACACAAAATGTGCTTTAAGGAGTCTTAAAGCACGTTTTTGAAAAATTGTCTTGTAAATGAGTTTTGAGTGGCTAAATGTCCATCATTACTCTTTAATTAACATGTGTACTATATAGTATCACATTTGGGTGGCCATATTAGTGGGAAATCAAAAATTTCACTTCTATGTGCCTTGTTATTGGTGAATAGTGATTTTTATAACTAGTTTGTAACATATAATGTTATAAGTAATTAAATGAGTCATCAAAGACTATTATACCCCTAGGTAAAGATGGGGGCCGGTTTTTCATGTGTGACTCACCACATTTGAACAAATAAGTAAGTTAAGTAATGACAAAGCAAAAGTACTATTTGCTTTTAGCTTAAATATCTCCAAAAAGCAAGTGTTATCTTCATTCTCTCATTCCTTCCTTCATTTCCCACGGTGGTCTTTTCTTCCTCCTCTCTCCATCGGTTTCCAACAGCCCACACTCATTCTTCATCTTCTTTCACTTGTAACTTGTGATTCCCTTGGCCAAATCAAATTCCAAGACCATATTTGTCTTAGTTAGGTCAAGCTCTACACTTTCTTTTTAAATCTTCAAGAACTCAATTTTGGTGCCATGGAGATTCACCATTGAAGGAGCTTGAGCTCATCTTTTCACATATTCTTGTTCACCTTTGCTTCAAGGTAAGGAAACTCAAAGAAAAATCAAGTTCCCTCCATGTTTTGTTGTTGTCCGAAAATTCACCATTAATGGAGCTCATATATTGCCTTGTTCTAGCTTCATTGAATCTTCCAAGGGCTAGGAGGAGTCCTCTCTTGATACTTATTCAAGTTCTCTTCCAATTCCAAGGTAAAACAATTACCTTAATGTGTTAAAACAATATGTGTAACTAGGGTTTATAATGAGGTGAAGCATAATGCTTGAATACTCATTCTATTGTTTGTATAATGTTTAATAGTTGAAAAGGGACCAAATGCCCTACCGGTTTTACAAGGAAAAAAGAAAGAAATTTGTGAGGAAAAGAGGTAAACAAACTATCTCAATGTAGTTTAAATGCCTTAGGAAAATGAGCTTGATTTGCTTGATAAAATACCTAAGGAGCCAATGGCAGATGAGCTAGTAAAATGCTCTCAAGGAGACTAGTAAAAGAACATATGTGTTGGTGTATGTATTTGCAGGTCAAAGGCATTATTTATGTGGGAAATTCAGTGTTTAAGGTTATGCAATTTAAGGGCCTAAGAGCCATGTTATTTAAGGGCCTAAGTGCCAAGCAATTTAAGTTATGCTATATTGTGATGTGGTGCTTAATGTGTGAAGTTTGTGTATAAGAATGTGTTTGATGGATTTTAGGTGTTTTGAATGAAATAAGGTAAAAACCTAAGTGTTTGGATGTGAGTATATACAAGAGAAGCTATGGCCAAATTTGGAAAAATGTGAGAAGTTCTAAGTGTTTTAAGTGGTTTTGGTGAACTAGGAAGTGTTATAGGTGAATAAATGTTTACTTGAGAAGAAAACATGTATTAAGGTGATTAGAGTGATGCAAGGATTTAGGTGTTGTCTTTGAAGTTCTAGGAATTCAATGTGTGTTAGTGGAGTGTGTAAGTCTTGGAGGAGTTTGTTTAAGGTTAGGTAATGTTGATATTCAAGGAATAAGTGATGTTTGGCAAAATGTAAAAAGGAGATTTAGTTAGTAAGAAAATAATGCTTAAGAGATGATGTTAAGATGAGAAGAAAGTGTTTTGGGATAGTAATTATAATAGGTGAGAAACACCATTTAGAAACCTAGTACAAATGTTGAAAGTGTTAAGGAATTTTTACAAGGAAATAAGTAAAGGTTTAAGGAGTTAGAAGATGAGTTTAGTGGATGTTGTATGTGGATATAAGGTTACCAAATGTTGTTAGGAAACATTAAGGGGCCTTAGGAGAAGTTTGGTGAAGAATTGGCAAAGTTTGGGTAAGTTTAGAAGGCGACCGACCCAGGGGTCCGACCCAGTTTTGGGTCGGTCGAGCCTCTGTTAGATGTTAGGAATGTGTTCGGTAATGGTCCGACCCAAAAGGGTGGGTCGGACATGGGTCGGTCGGTCAAGTTTCAAAGGAAGAAAAATGTTCGCACATGGTCCGACCCAGTCGAGTGAGTCGGACGTGGGTCGGACGGGCATGATTATAAGGAAGTAAAAGGGTTCTGTAATGGACCGACCCAGCTGTGGGTCGGTCGGTGGGTCGGTCGGACCAAAAACATGGTTTAAGGTTATGAAATGATATGTGATGATGGGGATTGGTAGGTAATGATGTTATAAGGATGTTGAGGACATGTTAGGGGAGTTTTAATGACACCTAAGTGGGTTAAAAGTTGTATTAAAATGTGAGAGTAAAACAAGTTAAAAATGTTAAGTTATGTAACTAAGTTAACGGGAAAAAAATTAAGCATTGACATTAAATAATCAAGCAAACCCCGATGTTAATGAAAACACATGTGATGTTAACAGTTGTTCGAGAATTGCTCGAGGTACATAAATGGACGTGATTAAGTGGACTCCGGTGACAGGTATGGTTTTCTTGCAACCTGCGTCCTACCGGATTACACCGGCTTGTATGCCAATGTGTTTTTCTGTATGTTTGCCACGTTGTAAGATAAAACATGTAATGAGTTTACAGTAATTCATATATGTGGCGTGTTCAACTCCGATACCATTTAACCTCGGCGGTGTTAACCTTAGTTAACTGAGTCTAGGATCACTTGAGAGTTCGGTATTCGGAGTAAACGACCCGTACCATGGGACGTACTAACCACGGCTATGCGTGCGTTAATTGTGTGATATGTGTATGTGAATGTAGGGATCTCCCTTGTATGTTTAACCCAGTTGTAATACTGTATGAGTTGTTATGTGACAGGCTCCATAGTGGGGTTCTAAGTATTGTCTAAAGTAAGTATGTACTAACAGTAGTGAGGAATCCGGTTTGGCCGGTCGCGCGTTGTTTGGGAGAGGGTATCCTTCCTAGCCTTACCCTTCTCTTTGTTATGGTTGTTTCCCTCACGGGTTATGATCTCCCATTAGCTTACTCCAAAGCTTGGCTATTCTGACTTATGATCGGTTTAGGGGGAACATGTGTTTGTGTGGTGTGTTCGGGCCTCCAAATCCGAACCGCCTTAACTTAAGTTACTCGTCCAACTATTAGGACGGTAATGAGTGTTGTTGTTATTGTATAACGAGCTTATCATGAGACTGGCAACATTCTCTAGGCTCACCAGTGTATAAGCAATGTTTGGGTCGGTTCCTAAGAGAACCATTCCCGTTATGTATGTATTGTTGTGATACAATATCTATTGCGGTGTTATGTTGTACACGTGGAAACGTGCAAAGTGTGGTTATGTGTGTATGTAGTGTATGTTATATGTTGTATAATGTGGAGTGTGTGGATCATGGATATGACTCCCAGTTGTGATAAGAGGCGTTTAAGGATAAACCCGATTTAAGGGTATGTGTCGTCTATTAAGGAAGTAGCTCCATTGGAGGAGAAACACTCTAGGGATGATGAATACATGGGTTGACTTGTTATGTAGGATGTATTATCCGAATGATGAGCCCATTGAGGCGAAAATGTTAAGTGTTGGTGTTATGTTACATGCATGATTTAAATATATCAACCGCATTTAAGACGACAATTAGTTGTGCGTGGCCCGGTAGGAGCATGTGGGCTGCGGGATTACCATACCAGCAAAGGTGTGAGCCCCTTGGGGCCACCCCTTTCTCTTCTTTTCCTATTTCAGGTACGAAGTGCTGGAAGCCGTTCGAGAGTAGGAGGGTAGTCATTGTACATGGGTATTCATTAATGTGTATATACAGTAGGTGTAGTAAGAGATGTTGTGTCGGCACCAGTTTATAAATACTCGGTATAGTGATAAGGTGTATGGTTGTTGTTGTTGTTAATGGAAAGGGATACTAATGTATAGTTGATCGGGAATTTGGCCCATCAGACCGGTACATTGGTATGTATTAGCCTTGTAGCCACGTGGGTGGCTAACGGCGTGTAGCACCAACAAGTTAAGTAATGTGATGAGGTGTTCTTGCTGCAGTTGTTGTAAGTATGTTAATGTTGGGATGGTGTTACAAAAAGTGGTATCAGAGCGAAGTATCGCTCTGATGACTGAAACCGAGCTTAGGAAGTACCGAGTTAGGATTTTAGTGCTTGGGTTAAGGGTGAGTGATAGCGTGAGAGATACGCTAGTTAGGAACTACCAGGGCTACTGGAGACCTACTATCCTTCCCACCCTCCACAATCCCTGTATATAACTTGGGGAAACAACGCAGGGAGATGGAAGTCCTCTCTTACTCGGGGATACCCGATCTGGTGTTATTAAATACCCTTAGGGTACGGAGAATCTGTCATACGGTAGATCCGAAAACTGGGAATCCCGGAGACGGTCTCCATCTGAAATGTTAACCGCATTCATCGCAATGAATGAAGGATCGGGTATAGAGGAATAGAATTTCCGGCAACTAGGGTCGACATGCTAAGCAGTCGAGAATAACCAACTGGCCAACGCACCAACCGTGCAACAGGCAAGAAGGGATTAGTGAACCGAGACAAGTGTCTACGGGACCCACAATTGTTAAGTGATACACCACGGTATACCAACCGACAAGGAAACTACAACGTAGTGCCCAAACAAGAGACAAGTCTCAGTAACCGCGACAAGTGCGTGGACGGGCTATAGAGAGAATACGACACAAAAAAATAGGGGGGGTCTCCCAGGATGGCGAAATACCCTAGTTATGATTATTATGTGAATACAGTGAGAAGTCACCTAGACAAGTTATTATCAAGACAGTAAGATCAGTGAGGGCCAACAAGGCCACTGATGATAGTGCGGTTAAAAAAACAATACCACCAACCGGTATGTGTTTAAACTGATAGCCAGTTAGCATGGCGCACTTTGCCATAGCAAAGTGCTGCTATAATAGGGCTGGTTCGGGAAATTTATAACCACTACGAAGAGTACTTGGAAAAGTACAATAAAGTTAAATGGATGTCATAACAGTGGAAGGGCCTTACCAACCTCTGTAATTGTAAGTACACCAGTCAGCAGAAGCTAGACTTGGTTAAGGTTAAGAAGATGTTGTGAAACCATGAAATTTTCTTTCAACCCAGATTTATTCAAACCCTTTTCTTTTCAAAACCAGATTTTCTTCAAACCAACACTTCTTCCAACCTTCTTTTTAACCAAACCAGTAATAAAACAAGGACAGTGGACAGGATACAACAATGGATAAACTTTCCTCGATTAGTTCGGGAAGCAAGGAATGAATATTGTCACGGGCCAATATAAGGGAAGTGAAACAGAATACTTCACCTAGGCGTGTGACGGACACTACAAGTGTACCAACTGTGTTGTGGGACGACGCCGCACTCCGATAGGAGCATGTGGGCCTGAAACAGACACTTATGGGTTAGTTGGGTAAGTAGCAATTATCAGTATGATACCCCATATATGTATACGAGTAGAGTCCGAAACACGGGAAGTAGTCGACTCCGTCTACGGTCAGCAGTATAAAATCAAACGAGGCTAAGGATTACAAGGAATAGTTGAAGTTAGGATTCAGTAAGTTAGCAAGACTAAAAGGATTAGTGAAACTCCTTTCAGGAACAGTGTTAAGAGTTAGGAAGTCTGCGATGGGCACAAACTGTTATGTAAAGACACCACATATGTCTAAGGATCCTTAGGGATAAACATTATAGCTGGAATGGTGACCAGCCTGTAATGTGGCAAGCAAGATCCTAATGTGGACACATTATGTGCAATGAATTTGATTGGTTTGATAAATTCCCAAGAATAGTACCTCACTACCAGGAAATTTAATCTTCACATGAAGAAGATAATAACCAGTAAAGAACGCGAAAGGCGTAGCTACGGAATGTACCAATAAGTGTGAGCCAAATGTAAGGCATAACTTAAACAACACCCAGGAGCAATCCTGAAGGGTGTTCACCCATCAACAATGTTGAATGAAATGCATGACAGGAGCACAAGGGTGAAACTAACACACAGTTTAGACATAAGTTGTCAGGAGACGGACTGCAACTAAGGGGCATCCCATGAAAGGAAACGTGATGCACGACCTTGTAATATTGTACGAGAAGTAATGTGGTGTGGACAGCCTATTAATGAGCCCAGCGCAAGGCAAATAAGCTTATAATCCAAAAGCAGGATATATCATATAAATTCGATTGATGGTTAGAAGTCTTAGAAGTTAGGTTGTTAAGAGAATAGAGTGGTAAACGAACCACTGCATTAAGAGTGGGGATACCTCTCGACATTGTGACACCGCAGGAGCGGTAGTTATGTGAATCAAGTTCAAGAAATCTGTTAAGGATTGACCATGTTGTTATTGAAAGAGAACTTAGCTTAGTAGTATGTGTATAAGTAAAGCACCGGCTGAATAACGCCGGCTTGTGACTCGAATGATCGATGCCCAAGGCGCATTCAGTGGTCATCCAAATGAGGGATGAACCATAATATGAATAATGTAAATTTATGTGTGGAAGTTAATGTGACAGTAAATACTATGTGAGTTAGTGTTATACAGGGAGTAAGAGCACGGTGCGCAACAAGCGACCGTTGTATAAGTGTTGTTAAACGAAAACGTAACAGATAAGATCAGTTATTATTTAAACTCAGTGGAGATGCAAGATAATTGAATTAAACAGACTCGGCAGTAAGCCAGTAGCCAGTATTATGAGATCAAAATTTCAGTGAAATACAGTGTGAATTCCATGGCGAGTCACATAAGGGATTTACTGTCAAGAGTTTACGCCTCTGCACTCTGTATGACTGAGTGTTTTGGTATTGCACTTCGCAGTAATGATCGAGTGGGATAGCTAGGAATTGGAAAACATGTTAATTATGAAGGAATAATGTTATAATGGCCGATGCATAGGAAATGCAAGGCCGCACCAATAAAAAGTACTTGTACAGTAAGTGACATGATTAACGTAAGTGACTAGTAGCACTAACTGCCAAATATCGGTATGGAATATCCCCCAAATGTTGTAAATAGCTGAGAGAGCACTACACACTAGGTAGTAGCTCATCTCAACCGACAATAAGCCGGAAGGGAAAAAGTCAATCATTGTGAAATACATAACTGTATACACAGTAAATGGTTATGGAAGTGGATAGAAAGTTTATAACTCACCGAATTCGCTAACGGTAAGAGATACCACGCGTCGGTTGAGAAACCATTGTTACCATGATGAAGGTGACAATTGGGAATGTACAATACAGTAAGAATAACAAAAGGGAGCAATTAAGCTCTACAGTTATTAGAGTTTCGCAGCAGAAACTAGTGAACCAGTGATTCAAATGTACAACGTGAATAACGAATATGAGTGGATGGCTAATTATTAACGCCTAGAAGCCTAACAGGCCAGAATTGAAACTAACTAAGAGTTTAAGCAACTCCGATGAGAATTCTTGGTTTAGGAACTAAACCGACAATATGGTTAAGATCCTCTAATCAGAATCCATGGTGTAATAGACAGCGTGGAAGTTAAAACACTTCACGACGGCAGAACATTTAAGCCAATGTTTAGTGATGGATTACGTGGGCGTAATCCCTTTTAAGGGGGGGTAGAGCGCAAAACCACTTGGTGTATGTTACCGTACAAGTGTAGTTTGTGTGACTCATATTGTGCATAGCACAAAATTATTGTTTGTTTTTGATGATTGGTGTGTGTGTTACGTAAACATACACATTCATTCATGGTTTAATTGTGGTAATTGCGCACAGAAGATGCGAATACCATTGTGATAAGTGTGTGTGTTTGTTAACAGTTGTGTGTGGTTGTACAAGTGTGGGGAGTAGATAAACTCCCGGGGGAACAAAAGCCCCGACAGTGTATAAATGTAAAACCAGGTGTTGTATTTTGGAAAAATATATGTGTATATATATAAGTGATGCATGAAAGGGCATGATACCGACATAGAACCTAGTGAGAAAGATTCCCTAGGCAACAGGATTAAAGTGAATGGAGGTAACTGATAGACGGAGTTCTATCCTTTGGAGATGTTTGATCATGACTAGAATGATTCAAAAGATAGAAAATTGGAAATGAGTGACGTACTTGATGCTTGAAAATGAAGTGGGAGGTGGAACTTGATTTGCATGTGATCAAGGGAAGCCGAACACAAATTGGGGTGGAAGGATAGTTCAACACTGATGCTGATCACATCAGGGTTGGATGACTCTTGAAACTCCCTATAAGTGGTCACGAATAACCACGCTAATAAAAGAAGCAAAGAGCTTAAGTTGGACTTGGAGTTGTGTGTGTTTTCAAAAGGGATTTTAAATTGGTATTTATAAAACGTTGATGGATACTTTACGTGATTAAAGTTCTCTTACTTAACCTCACAAAGAAATTTTAAATTTAAGTGATTGTTTTAAACTCCCAAAGGCCGGGGACGGGAAGGTGTCCATCGCGACCGGGTTCTGCGGGATCACAGTGTATATCAAGGATATTTTTGATTGCTATACATGCTCTGACATGTTGTGTGGTATGTGTAATGAATGTTGTTTTGACTTGGATTTCCTAAAGTGTATACTATCAAGGCTTATGAGTCTAAATGTGTGGTGTTACATAGACCTATGTGTCTAAAGACTGTTATGTTACCGGGACCTATGTGTCCAAATGTTGTTATGTTACCCAAGACCAGTGAGTCAAAGGGGTTGTTATGTATGTGTAAGTGTTGTTAAGATACCCGGACCATAGAGTCCGAGGTTATCATTTGGATATGTTATGTTATGTATGGATGTGAATGTGTTGCCCGGACCATCAAGTCCGAGGTTGTGATGTAAAGTGTGTTTGGTTAAGGAAGTTTATTTCCAAGTGATTACTGTGTTCTAATCTAATGATATGTGAAAAGTGTGAACTTCGAGGACGAAGTTCTTTTAAGGGGGGTAGATTGAAATACCCCAAACCTTGATATGTGGTTTAAATATCAAATTATGGTATGTAAAGGCTAAAAAGTGCCTTAGTAACATCAGTGAACAATTTAAACCATAATAAATGCAATAAAGCATTAAGACACAGTTTGAGCAAAAACATGCTCTAAGCTATGAGTGAACTTGGTTAGGACCCAAAGAGCCTACCAAGACTTGATAACATTTAATTATGATTTAATAAGGCTAAATAAGTCCTTAGGAAACTTTGGTGGACAGTTAAACCAAATAAAACATAAGAAAATACCTTAAAGTCAATATGAGCAAAAATGTGCTCTAAGCTTGGGATAAATGTGTATAAGACCTAATGGTCATACCTATACCTTATTTATATGTTAATGAACATATTAAATCAATTACTAAAGAAAACCAAGCTTGAAAACAAGTTAAAACACAAAATGTGCTTTAAGGAGTCTTAAAGCACGTTTTTGAAAAAATTGTCTTGTAAATGAGTTTTGAGTGGCTAAATGTCCATCATTACTCTTTAATTAACATGTGTACTATATAGTATCACATTTGGGTGGCCATATTAGTGGGAAATCAAAAATTTCACTTCTATGTGCCTTGTTATTGGTGAATAGTGATTTTTATAAACTAGTTTGTAACATATAATGTTATAAGTAATTAAATGAGTCATCAAAGACTATTATACCCCTAGGTAAAGATGGGGGCCGGTTTTTCATGTGTGACTCACCACATTTGAACAAAAAAGTAAGTTAAGTAATGACAAAGCAAAAGTACTATTTGCTTTTAGCTTAAATATCTCCAAAAAGCAAGTGTTATCTTCATTCTCTCATTCCTTCCTTCATTTCCCACGGTGGTCTTCTTCTTCCTCCTCTCTCCATCGGTTTCCAACAGCCCACACTCATTCTTCATCTTCTTTCACTTGTAACTTGTGATTCCCTTGGCCAAATCAAATTCCAAGACCATATTTGTCTTAGTTAGGTCAAGCTCTACACTTCCCTCTTTTAAATCTTCAAGAACTCAATTTTGGTGCCATGGAGATTCACCATTGAAGGAGCTTGAGCTCATCTTTTCACATATTCTTGTTCTCCTTTGCTTCAAGGTAAGGAAACTCAAAGAAAAATCAAGTTCCCTCCATGTTTTGTTGTTGTCCGAAAATTCACCATTAATGGAGCTCATATATTGCCTTGTTCTAGCTTCATTTGAATCTTCCAAGGGCTAGGAGGAGTCCTCTCTTGATACTTATTCAAGTTCTCTTCCAATTCCAAGGTAAAACAATTACCTTAATGTGTTAAAACAATATGTGTAACTAGGGTTTATAATGAGGTGAAGCATAATGCTTGAATACTCATTCTATTGTTTGTATAATGTTTAATAGTTGAAAAGGGACCAAATGCCCTACCGGTTTTACAAGGAAAAAAGAAAGAAATTTGTGAGGAAAAGAGGTAAACAAGCTATCTCAATGTAGTTTAAATGCCTTAGGAAAATGAGCTTGATTTGCTTGATAAAATACCTAAGGAGCCAATGGCAGATGAGCTAGTAAAATGCTCTCAAGGAGACTAGTAAAAGAACATATGTGTTGGTGTATGTATTTGCAGGTCAAAGGCATTATTTATGTGGGAAATTCAGTGTTTAAGGTTATGCAATTTAAGGGCCTAAGAGCCATGTTATTTAAGGGCCTAAGTGCCAAGCAATTTAAGTTATGCACTATATTGTGATGTGGTGCTTAATGTGTGAAGTTTGTGTATAAGAATGTGTTTGATGGATTTTAGGTGTTTTGAATGAAATAAGGTAAAAACCTAAGTGTTTGGATGTGAGTATATACAAGAGAAGCTATGGCCAAATTTGGAAAAATGTGTGAGAAGTTCTAAGTGTTTTAAGTGGTTTTGGTGAACTAGGAAGTGTTATAGGTGAATAAATGTTTACTTGAGAAGAAAACATGTATTAAGGTGATTTAGAGTGATGCAAGGATTTAGGTGTTGTCTTTGAAGTTCTAGGAATTCAATGTGTGTTTAGTGGATGTGTGTAAGTCTTGGAGGAGTTTGTTTAAGGTTAGGTAATGTTGATATTCAAGGAATAAGTGATGTTTGGCAAAATGTAAAAAGGAGATTTAGTTAGTAAGAAGATGATGTTAAGATGAGAAGAAAGTGTTTTGGGATAGTAATTATAATAGGTGAGAAACACCATTTAGAAACCTAGTACAAATGTTGAAAGTGTTAAGGAATTTTTACAAGGAAATAAGTAAAGGTTTAAGGAGTTAGAAGATGAGTTTAGTGGATGTTGTATGTGGATATAAGGTTACCAAATGTTGTTAGGAAACATTAAGGGGCCTTAGGAGAAGTTTGGTGAAGAATTGGTAAAGTTTGGGTAAGTTTAGAAGGCGACCGACCCAGGGGTCCGACCCAGTTTTGGGTCGGTCGAGCCTCTGTTAGATGTTAGGAATGTGTTCGGTAATGGTCCGACCCAAAAGGGTGGGTCGGACATGGGTCGGTCGGTCAAGTTTCAAAGGAAGAAAATGTTCGCACATGGTCCGACCCAGTCGAGTGAGTCGGACGTGGGTCGGACGGGCATGATTATAAGGAAGTAAAAGGGTTCTGTAATGGACCGACCCAGCTGTGTGGTCGGTCGGTGGGTCGGTCGGACCAAAAACATGGTTTAAGGTTATGAAATGATATGTGATGATGGGGATTGGTAGGTAATGATGTTATAAGGATGTTGAGGACATGTTAGGGGAGTTGTAATGACACCTAAGTGGGTTAAAAGTTGTATTAAAATGTGAGAGTAAAACAAGTTAAAAATGTTAAGTTATGTAACTAAGTTAACGGGAAAAAAATTAAGCATTGACATTAAATAATCAAGCAAACCCCGATGTTAATGAAAACACATGTGATGTTAACAGTTGTTCGAGAATTGCTCGAGGTACATAAATGGACGTGATTAAGTGGACTCCGGTGACAGGTATGGTTTTCTTGCAACCTGCGTCCTACCGGATTACACCGGCTTGTATGCCAATGTGTTTTTCTGTATGTTTGCCACGTTGTAAGATAAAACATGTAATGAGTTTACAGTAATTCATATATGTGGCGTGTTCAACTCCGATACCATTTAACCTCGGCGGTGTTAACCTTAGTTAACTGAGTCTAGGATCACTTGAGAGTTCGGTATTCGGAGTAAACGACCCGTACCATGGGACGTACTAACCACGGCTATGCGTGCGTTAATTGTGTGATATGTGTATGTGAATGTAGGGATCTCCCTTGTATGTTTAACCCAGTTGTAATACTGTATGAGTTGTTATGTGACAGGCTCCATAGTGGGGTTCTAAGTATTGTCTAAAGTAAGTATGTACTAACAGTAGTGAGGAATCTGGTTTGGCCGGTCGCGCGTTGTTTGGGAGAGGGTATCCTTCCTAGCCTTACCCTTCTCTTTGTTATGGTTGTTTCCCTCACGGGTTATGATCTCCCATTAGCTTACTCCAAAGCTTGGCTATTCTGACTTATGATCGGTTTAGGGGGAACATGTGTTTGTGTGGTGTGTTCGGGCCTCCAAATCCGAACCGCCTTAACTTAAGTTACTCGTCCAACTATTAGGACGGTAATGAGTGTTGTTGTTATTGTATAACGAGCTTATCATGAGACTGGCAACATTCTCTAGGCTCACCAGTGTATAAGCAATGTTTGGGTCGGTTCCTAAGAGAACCATTCCCGTTATGTTATGTATTTTGTTGTGATACAATATCTATTGCGGTGTTATGTTGTACACGTGGAAACGTGCAAAGTGTGGTTATGTGTTGTTATGTAGTGTATGTTATATGTTGTATAATGTGGAGTGTGTGGATCATGGATATGACTCCCAGTTGTGATAAGAGGCGTTTAAGGATAACCCGATTTAAGGGTATGTGTCGTCTATTAAGGAAGTAGCTCCATTGGAGGAGAAACACTCTAGGGATGATGAATACCATGGGTGACTTGTTATGTAGGATGTATTATCCGAATGATGAGCCCATTGAGGCGAAATGTTAAGTGTTGTGTGTTTATTGTTACATGCATGATTTAAATATAATCAACCGCATGTTAAGACGACAATTAGTTGTGCGTGGCCCGGTAGCATGTGGGCTGCGGGATTACCATACCAGCAAAGGTGCTGAGCCCCTTGGGGCCACCCCTTTCTCTTCTTTTCCTATTTCAGGTACGAAGTGCTGGAAGCCGTTCGAGAGTAGGACGGGTAGTCATTGTACATGGGTATTCATTTAAGTGTGTATATACAGTAGGTGTAGTAAGACCGATGTTGTTGTCGGCACCAGTTTATAAATACTCGGTATAGTTGATAAGGTGTATGTTGTTGTTGTTAATGGAAAGGGATACTAATGTATAGTTGCTCGGGAATTTGGCCCATCAGACCGGTACATTGTGTATGTATTAGCCTTGTTAGCCACGTGGGTGGCTAACGGCGTGTAGCACCAACAAGTTAAGTAATGTGATGAGGTTGTTCTTCCGCTGCAGTTTGTTGTAAGTATGTTAATGTTGGATGGGGTGTTACAATAACCAAAAATATACAAACTCCCATACACAAATACTACTAACAAGACAACACTAAAATTTCCTGCACTCAACACTAATTCCCAATCTGTTTTGTAACAGTTTTTACATATCTTTTAAAGCTTCAAAATACTTATATTCTCTTACACCTTATACCACTAATGCATTATCATTTTACAATACACATTTCCATTCTTAAAAACCTGTTACATACACAAACATAATACTACACAAAGGTGAGCTTAATTACCTTGTTTTCTTCTTCTAGATTTTCTTTCTCTTCTTCCTTCTTCCTTCTTCCTCTACTGGTTTTGAATTATCAACCTCTAATGCTACAGCCCACCAACATACACATTTTCAATACTAAAACTAAACTCAAACATTACTTAAGTTCTAATGCACATTCTAGGGTTTAGAATATTTATTACCTTCCAATGGTTCAAGTGCTGTTTGGAGTGGTTCAACAACAAAAATCCAACTCCACCAAGATGCCAAAATCGGCTAAAACAACAAGGAACAACAAGGGTTTAGTTTATGAATTTCGTTTTGCCCACAAGGGCTAGAAAAAGATGGAGTTTTCGAAATATTTTTACCTTAGAAGAACAAGGAGAACAAGGGCCTTCTAATGGTGGTGTTGAAGCTCCAAATGGGGTATACCCTTAAAATCGAAAATGGTGATTTTCGGATTTTGAAAGGATGAAAGTGTAGCTCTTGGTGAGAGGGTTACAATGGTGGTGTTTTTACAATTTTTGGAAGAGGTTTACTAGTGTAACAAGAGGAGAGAAGTTAGTTTTGTGAGAGTTTCTCTTGTTTCACCATGGATGTCGATGGAGAAAGAAGAAGGGAGAAAGAGAGGGTGCTGGGTGAGGCTTTCACGTGAGAGGAGGAAATGTGGGGATAGGAGAGAGAATGTGAGAGTAAAAGTAGAAGTAGTAGTTTTATTATTTTTGTTGTTTTGTGAGTAAGGGGGAATTAATAGAGTGTGAGAGAGGGGTGTGAGGGGGTCCAAATCGGACACAGCACACACACAATCACTTTTGTTTATTTTCAAAATGGACACATAAGTTTGGTCTATTTTATTTCTACCCCACAACTTCCTTTTTGACAGTTTTTACTAATCTCTCGTTTTATTGATTTTATTGGTCCTACAGCTTCACTAATATTTATTAATGATTATTTAGTTGACCAAAATTGTTACGAGTCTATTTGACCCGCTTAAAGACACGTTTTCCCGGTTACCTCGAAAAACGCGCTTTAAGGTTCGTTAGTGATTTTAATCCGTTTTAAGGATCCGTTTTCTACGGGATTTGTTCCCTTGTGATTATTTATACTTAATTAAGCTTCTAAAATACTTATTAGCCTAATTAATCACTATTTTTAAGTACGGGGTATTTCATAGTGGCTGTTAAGAGGGGCTGGAAAATTAATCAGCTTGATATTAATAACGCGTTTTTGCATGGAGATTTACAGGAGGATGTCTATATGGAGGTTCCAGACGGGCTTAAGGAGGTCTACAATGGAAAGGTTTGCAAGTTACACAAGTCACTCTATGGCTTGAAGCAAGCCTCCCGCTAGTGGTACGATAAGCTTTCTGTTTTTCTCCAATTTCATGGGTATGTACAGTCCGGAAATGATTACTCTCTCTTTATAAAATTTAATGGAAATTCAAGAACTTTCCTAGGAATATATGTAGATGATATTATTGCAACTGGAAATGATAATGTGGAAATAAGGAACATCAAAGCAGCTCTTCACCGGGAGTTTAAGATCAAAGATTTAGGAAGGTTAAACTACTTCCTTGGTATGGAATTCCTACATACTGAACAGGGAGTCATTCTTACTCAGTCTAAATACATTAAAGAGCTACTTGATGAATATTTACCAACTAACACAAAAGCTGCAATAGTGCCTCTGCCTACAGGAACAAAGAGAGACAACACCTCACCTACATATATGGAAGATCCCTCACATTATAGACGGCTGATAGGAAGATTAAACTTCCTCACCAACTCAAGACCTGACCTAGCTTATCCAGTTCACTACCTCAGCCAATTCTTAAAGGAACCAACAGAGGAGAACCTACAGGCTGCAATACACCTCCTCTGTTACCTTAAAGGAACACAAACTCAAGGTATACTCTTAAACAATCAATCAGATTTTGAACTAACAGCCTACTGCGATGCAGATTGGGCAAGTTGTCCTCTAAGTAGACGATCAATAAGTGGATACATCATCATGCTTGGGGGAGCAGCCATAAGCTGGAAGTCAAAGAAGGAACAAACGGTGGCCTTATCCTCTGCTGAGTCTGAATATAGGTCCATCAGAAGAGTCACTACCGAATTGACTTGGCTAACTCGCATTCTCTACGACTTGGGAGTTGAAGGCATCACTCCAATCACAGTCCACTGTGATAACAAAGCGGCCATTTATATTGCCCGCAATCAAGTTTTTCATGAACGAACGAAACATATCGAACTGGATTGCCACCTAGTTCGCGAAAAAATTCAACAAGGATTGATCACACTGCAGTATATTCCTGGTCAGCACCAACTAGCAGATGTTTTGACGAAATCTGTTACAGCTAAAGACTACAACTCATTCCTGAACAGAACCAGTACAACAGAGACGACAAAGGACAGCAACCACAGTGGCTAAAGTCTTCCTCTGAAGTTCAAGCAAGATTCAAACAGTTTAGCCCAAACTGCCCTTCATCTTGAGGGGGAGTGTTGGAATACACATATACTGTATATAGTTTACATGGTCATATTGTATATGTGTTTATAGCCGTTAGTTATCTTCTCTGATATAAGTGTATATATATATACACCCTTGTAACAGAGAAGATATAATATAGAGAGGAGGAGTAAATAGTATACGATCTTCTCTGTAAACACTAGTATAGAGAGAGACCTTGTAAGCATCAAGTGTATCTTCTCCAAAGGTTGAATACAAATCTCAGAAGTTTCTTTTATCTCTATCTTTCGAAACTATCGCAACGAATTTCACGTTTTTGTCAAATTTCTCGGGTGATGAAAGGTAGCCATCATACATTTATATTTGTTGTATAAAAACTGTATAGTTAATAAATAAAAATTGTATGGACGTATATATAAAATTATACATTGAATTATGATATTACTGAACAACCACAAAACAACTAACAATTTATGCTGCAAATAGAATGAATACCGTAAATAGAGGCGGAGCCAAAAAACTGTAATTAAGGGGGTGAGAATATTTTAATAATATTAATTAATATTTAAAAATTAATTTTTAATAAATTAATTTAAATTTTCAATACTTATAATTATATTTTAAAAATGATTTTATATGTTATTTTTTATTTCTCGGCATATCCAGTATTAAATTTAAATTTATGTTTTTGAATTTCATTAAATAATATTTAATTGAATAGAATATATTGTTTTAACTACTAATATATGTTGAAAATAAATATTTTATCAATAATTAAATAATATATAATAATAAAATAATAAGTGATAGCTGTACATATATATATCGGTTACAGTCAATTATTTTATTATTAGAAAGAATTATTTTTTCAATTCAATGATATTATTTATTCCCTTAAAAATTAAAATAATCTTAAGTACTAATACATTTGAAATGTTATATTAAATACTAATATATAATCCATAGAATTTTATTTTTATATGCAACATCTAATATATTTGCTCTAAACACAATGGCTTATTTTTTCTAATATATGTAAAAAAAATATTTATAAATTAATATGTATACATATTATAAATTAATTGTCACTAAAATGTTAATAAAAAATAGGGAAAATTCACAAGATACCCCTGTTTTCTTTCGTAATTCACAATATACCCCTTTTTTCAAACTTTGTCACAAGATACCCCTGTTTTCTTTCATAATTCACAAAATACCCCTTTTTTCAAACGGACGTCAAAAGCTCCGTTAACCCCCCACTTGAATTGACTATTTTGCCCCTGACAGATTTTTACCCTAATTTTTTACTTTCACCGTAAACTACTGTTTCCCTCTTCTCTCTCGTCAACCACGATCAACATTCTTCCGCTTTCCCTCCATTTCCTCAACCCACGAACACAATTGTTGCCAATCTTCTTCCTTCGCTTAGTTTTACAAAATTTCGGTTTCCATTTTCGGTCGCACTGCTACATCCACTGTCGGGGTGGACTGTCGTCGTCAACAATGAGCAGAGCGGGAGGTCTGTGGTGGTTTTCCAATTAGGCGACAAAGCATGGGAGTACAGAGTGATGGACGATGAAGCACCAAAGCTGACATTTTTCAAGTTCTTGTTCGACGCTCTTCAAGAAGCAAGTAAACAACTCACTGCTCTCCCTCCTCGAAACCCAGTTTTCAAGTTCACTAGTCCTGTGGAAAAAGAAGAAGTGGTGATAAACAGCGATGAAACCCTTCAACGCATGTTGAATGAGCACCGGAGGAAGATCGAAGTCAAAGTAACTGTCGAGGATATCCAGGATTTTTCCATCGGCAAGCCATATTACGAAGTGGAATTTCCTGGCGAGTCTCCAGTTGTAAACCTAGACGAAGATGATTCGGAACCACACGTACCCAGAAGCCTTCATTCAGGTTGAGTAAAGTTACGAACATTGAAATACTTGACGATCCTTCACCAGAAACCCTAAATCTATCTCCCCCTACATTACCAGAAACCCTAAATCCATCACCCACAGTTTCCCCTACTCACTCGAATCCGCATTCGACCACACCCCATGTCTCTCCTTCACACTCCAATCCGCATTCAACCCCACCCCTTGTCTCTCCTTCTCACTCGAATCTGCATTCAACCTCACCCGCTGTCTCTCCTTCGAATCCACATTCAACCCCACCTCCAGTCTCTCCTTCGAATCCACATTCAACCCCACCCCCAGTATCTCCTTCAAACACTGTTGATGTTGAAGATGGTGGTAGTTTTGATTACTTTGATGGTTTGGATGGGTTTGACGATCCACCAGATGTGCAAAGTGATGGGCCAGAGCATGTGCAAGCTAATGTGCCAGAACATGTGCAAGGTAATGTGCCAGAAGATATGCAACCTGATGTTCAACCTGATGTGCAACCTGATGTTGCAAATACTGAGCAGTCCCAGGATCAATCCTCAAATCCACCACGCAGGTCATCTGCTTCTGTTGCCACTAATACCCCTAGGTATCTGCTTTTGATGATTGTCATTTTATTATCAGTGTGGGTTGATAAATGCTATAGTATTTCTGTACTGACATTGGGACATTGCAGTTTCAACAGAAAAATGTCAGCCACAGCAAGAGCAAAGCATCGGGCATCTCAAGGGTTTGCTGCTGATAATTCGAACCTGAGTGAGGACCCTCCTACTACGGGGAGACCCAAACGAGCTGCTGCTGATAAGGCTAGGGTTGGTTGAGAGTAGAATGATGACACTGTTGAAGGTGTAAGTTCAGATGACAGTTCATTTGAAGCGGCGGCTGATTCAGTTGATGAGGATTCATCAGATGGGGAAAGTACTGAAGCTGGTGAGGGCAGTGACAAAGAAAGTGAAGATGGTGAAGGCAGAGTGACATAGAAAGTGAAGATGGTGAAGCTGGTAAGTCATATGGTCCTGATGATTTTGATGCTATGGATGATGGAAGTGATGGAGATGCGGGCAATGGTGCAAGAACCATGAATGGTCATTATTATCAAGAGGCAGACTTTGGAGGGATAGCACTGGAGAAACGTATGATTTTTATGGACAAAGAACATTTTATGGAAGTGCTGAGAGATTACTGTGTGCAGAATGCGTTTGATCTGGTCAGAGATAAATCAGACAAGGTAAGGTTCAGAGGGTTGTGTGCTTTCCCTGACTGTCAATGGCGCATAACAGCAATAAGAACCAAAGACAAAAGGAGCTGGCAGATAAGGTCCATCTCTGGGGACCACACCTGTGACAAACTAGAAAAGAACCCTATGGCAACATTCAAATGGATAAAATCGGCTGTTGACAGACATAAAGGCTAATCCTAAAATTTCTGGAAAAACCGTAAAACAACTTTGCAATGAGAGATATGGAATTCAGATTGGTAGGGGTGTTGCTTATAAGGTAAGGGCTTTGGGGGCACAACTGGTTGAAGGGAACCATGAGGATTCTTACACTTTGATACCTCAGTATATGGAAGTCCTGCGGACAACTAACCCAGGAACCTTCACAAACTGCCCAGTCCCATCTGCTCCGCCTTTCGCATTCACCAAATGCTTCATCGCATTCAGTGCATTAGTGAGATGGTTTAAATCTGGTTGCAGACCCCTTATAGGGATAGACGGGTGCCATCTGAAAGGGTACTACGGAGGTGTTTTGCTTTCAGCCGTGGGTCTTGATGCTAACCAAGAGATTTTTCCATTCGCGTACGCTGTCGTGCGAGAGGAGAGAACCGAGACATGGGAGTACTTTCTGAGCTGTCTGAAGAATCTAATAGGCGAAGGTGAACCACTCACTTGGACGTTTATATCAGATAGGCAGAAGGTAATTTCAACACTTAAACATTAAGTTATAAAGTTCACAATATACCCCTTTTCATACTATAAAGTACACAATATACCCCTGTTCATACTATAAAGTACACAATATACCCCTGTTCATACTATAAAGTACACGATATACCCCTGTTTAATTTGTTAATGTGTCCTTCCTTTTACTCGTAGGGAATCGACCAAGCTCTCACCAATTGGTTTCCACGAAGCCAAAGGAGGTACTGTTGTCGACACTTGTACGCGAATTTCAGAAAAACATATTCTGGTCCATAAATGATGTAAGTACCATGTTTTATCAAACTGTTTCTGTTATTATTAGTGAGTTATGTTAACATTGACAAGTTCATCATGTTATGTAGGCAAGCATTTTGGTCAGCCGCAAATACATTCTCCGAGTACAGTTTTGGAAAAGCAGTAGCGCGCATTAGGGAGATGGAACTCGGTGCATTCACATATCTAAGCGATATCCCTTTGGAGTGCTGGGCACGACACAAGTTTGACCAAGAGGTATATTGTCTACACCAAATACTTGTGACATTATTCTATGCCTATAATTGTAAATCTGTATGACTGATTTTGTGTAAACAGATAAAGTGTCCTGACAATACGTCAAACTTTGTGGAGGGTTTCAATGCAACCTTGACTGTCCATAGGACTAAACCAATACTCGCTTTACTTGAAGGTATTTACCTAACTGTGTGAAGAATGTATACTAGTTTGTCTCTGTTATATTATAACTGTGGTATTTTTGTTTGACAGGGATACGTACTCAATTGATGGTGAGGCATTGCGAGAGACAGCAAGCCGCAGAGAGTTGGAATGTAAACAGTATATGTCCTGGGATTGTTAAGAAGCTGAAGGCA
Source organism: Limonium bicolor (assembly GCA_023374045.1). Taxonomy (NCBI): domain Eukaryota; kingdom Viridiplantae; phylum Streptophyta; class Magnoliopsida; order Caryophyllales; family Plumbaginaceae; genus Limonium; species Limonium bicolor. Next base: position 96,801,782 of record CM041777.1, on the reverse strand, counting down.
CTAGAAAAACATGAAAAAACCAGGGCATGCTTGGCCAGGCCATCGGGGAGGAGGAAATTTGAAGTGTTAGACGGTAGCTCTCAGCTGGCTGTAGATTTGGAGACAGCAGAATGCACTTGCGGGAGGTGGCAGCATACAGGTATCCCTTGTAGGCATGCCATAAAGGCGATACGGTTGTTTGGAGGTGATCCCTTAGATCATGTGAGCCAATATTTTTCTGTGAGAAGCTACAAGGCATCATATGAGCTGAACATTCAACCAGTCCCATCCACTGAGTACTGGCCGTCACAACCTGAAGGGACCCCTACAGTCCAGCATCCAGTGATGAAGAGAGGGATTGGGAGACCCCCGAGAAATAGAAGGAGGGAGGAGAATGAAAAACGGAAGGGGCCGCGGACAAATAACAAGTGTGCAAAATGTGGGTTCATCGGGCATAATAAAAGAACATGCAAGGGTGGACCAACCGCAAGGGAGAAAAGGGCTGCTTCCCAACAAGAGAAGAGCACACAAGAAACGGAGGGAGAATCATCTCAGGCTGCACGAGGAAAAAGGTCTGCTACTACTAGAAGAAGTCCAAGGAAAAGAACCAGAGGCAACAATGATGATTCCACTTCTGCTGTTGCTTAGGTTAGTTTCTGTTGCTGTTTTTTGGTGGTTAGGGCGCAGTGAATATGTAAGTTTGTAGGCCCTGTTTTTGTTGTACTGTTGGTGGATTTTCTGGTGTTGATTCTGTTAGGGTGATATCTGATTAGGGCGTTATACTTTTGGTGGATTTTCTGGTACTTCATGGCGTGGGTTTGTTGGCCCTATTTTGGTATATTTGGTGTATTCGGTAGTTGACAATCGGTTCTGTTTGTAATGTCATATTGTGGCAGTAGTAGGAACAACAATGAAAGATACTAGTTCTGCATTAGCAATGGAAATTACATTATATTTTGCGGATTAAAATTGCAAAAGCAACTACAACTAAACCCCAAAGAAACCACATCTTCATGCTCTGTTTCATTTCTTCTTTGACTTCCTTCTTTATTTCCTCCCTCATTCTATTCATGAGAAACACATCAGCTCCAATTCTCTCCTGATTCTGAGCTTCAGAAAGAGCAGAGGCAGCACTAGAAGAAGATGCTGCCATGCTTGAGTATGAGTTGTCACCACCACCTCGCCTTGGCTTTGAATGAGGGTTGTGGCGGTCCTGCATCACCGGTGCCCACCATTGGAAGAAATTGCAAATCCAGCAATTGTAGTACGCCCTTCCTACTGAATTTGGGTTGCGAGAGAGAGACAAAGTTGCTGGAATTCCACATCTACAATGAATGGTTTGGAATTTTTCATTGATTGTTGTTGTAAATATGGCCATAGCTTTGGTATGAGGTTTGAGTTCAATTGTAGTGACATATAGGTGCTTATATAGGTGAAAAAAGAGCTGTTAGACTGAAAATAGCCGTTGGACAGACTTCCTGACCGTTACAGGAAGTTGGGCAAAAAAAGGGGTATTTTGTGAACTTTTAAAATTTACAGGGGTATATTATGAACTTTTGAAACTTTCAAAAAAAGTAGCCGTTACACAACGAAACCGCGAGTTAAAAAAAAAAAAGTAAAAATCTGTCAGGGGCAAAATAGTCAATTCAAGTGGGGGGTTAACGCAGTTTTTGACGTCCGTTTGAAAAAAGGGGTATTTTGTGAATTATGAAAGAAAACAGGGGTATCTTGTGACAAAGTTTGAAAAAAGGGGTATATTGTGAATTACGAAAGAAAACAGGGGTATCTTATGAATTTTCCCTAAAAAATAATAATAATTAAAAGATATAATTGAATATCTACATATATTTTAACTTTATTAACAAAAAATTATTTTAAAATGTAATATAAATTTTTTAATTGTAACACCAAAAACGGTAAACGCACCGCACAAAACTAACATATTCAAAACAGCCAGACGAAACCACCACCTGCCGAACACTAGTTTTCAAAACAACCAGACGAAACCGCCACCTGCCGAACACTATTTTTCAATAAAGCCACAAAACAACCAGCACAAAACAACCAGCAAAACTACCACAAAACAACCAACAAAACTACCACAAACAACCAGACCAAAACAGCCACAAAACTACCACATTTATACCATACCGAACGCAGCCAATGTGGTCGTTGAAAATCGAATGAACATTGTTTTGTTTACATCAATCTTGTTTTGGACCGCCCAGATTCACTTGAATTGCTTTATACATCAACCTTGTTTACATTCGCCACATTATTGAGTAATTAATTAGAGCTTCAACCATCCTAAAAGTGGATTTACATCGAACAAAAAAAAAACGATCCTAAAAGTGGATTTTACTGTCTAGATATAATTATTTTACCTTTTTTTTTTCTCACATCCTCTCTTTTCTTTTATATGACATCCGTTTCTTTTCTTAGCTAAGAATACTTTCTTTCACATTTTTCGATTAGTCCATTATACAACTGTGATGTGTCATTTATTTTTAAGTGACAATGTTTATTTTCAAGTTTTTGAAAATTATATTAAATAAATTATTTTTAATTTTTTCATTAATTTAGTAAGTATTTTAACATTTTTTATTCTAATTTTACTCACCACAACTTGTTGTTTGTGGAAGAAATATTTGTTTAGTTTTCCATTATTTAAATGAAGATACTAGTAATACATCTAGATTTTACAATATTATAATTTTGTGGATAAAATTCTGAAATATTTTATTACTATTAAACTCTAGTTATTAGAGTACATTTTCATGTAGGAGTCAGTTGAACTAAGGCTACGTTTTCTGGCAAGATTAATCTTGCCTATTTCTAAACGCAACAAATAGTTGCTTTAAGATAGAGGTCTTCTGTGAGAGGGAGAGTGGAACCCAGTAGGAAAAATAAGGACAAGTGTCATATAAAGCTAGATTAATCTAGAGCAAAAAATAGAGGTGCTGAACGAACAAGGCCTAAGTCGAATGGTTAGATTTACTAAAATTTAGATACTAACTTTATTCAATACAAGAACTTTTTCCACCCAACCTCTGACAAATCATCCGATCCCTAATTTTTTAAAATGTTTTACCACTTTTATTTGTTAGTTTTAAGAAAATAAATAAAAATTAGGAGATTTTGAATATATTTACCACTTTCACGTCATCTCTGTCACTTTTTATTCGTGAGAAAAAGTTAGCACTTCGATCTCAATATTTATCTACGTACAAGCATCCATCCAAGCCGAACGACTGCTACACCGTGCACTGTTCGAGTCCGGTAAATTGAAGGAGTAAAAGGAGAAAGGACAGCTTACCTATCAGTGTAAAATAGGAGGGTAAGTTGTTTTTATTACTCTCTCTCAATCGTTCTTTTAATGGGCATCCTCAACTGCAGATTGCCAAAACACTACGAGGTGTCCAACACTAATGAACGTGCACACTTGCGTAGTGAAAAAAAGTCAGAAGAAGTTGATTCCCTCAGCCCATAGAGTCAGTTGTGCTCCTATATTACATTCGTCAGAGTAAGTAATACTTAATTAACTTCTTACTACAATAAGCACTTATATCATACATACATAATTGTAATTGTGTTTATATTTCAATAAACAAATATTCGACAAGAAGAAGAATAAAAAATTTAGATGATGCCCTCGTCTTCTAATAAAATGTTAAGGTTAGCTTATCACATACTTATATTTAGTCAAGTAATTGACATCCGAGTGGTAGAGGACTGGAGTAGGGGACGGAAAGAATGAAGTTTACTCTCCTATTACCCAGCCTAGTGGAGGAATGGAGTGGCGAGAAGGACGGTCCCATGCCCCGCCATGTGGTTCCTAAAAGGTATGTAAGAGTTGAGTCAAAACATAACACGGGACATCTTACTAAAGCCCTAGAGATCTTGTCCTATCGTCAGAGATGTAATAAGAGAATAAACTCCATTCCCCCACTTCCCCAGAATGAGTAATAAGAGAATAAACTCCTTTCCCCCATCAAAGTGGGTGGTAAGAGGATTCGAACTCAGGACCTTCCGTCCCCTACTTCAGTCCTCCACCACTCGGATATCAATCACTTGACAAATTGGATGCGCAATAGCATACCAAATTGGATGTAATAAGAGAATAAACACCAGGTTGGGTAATCGGAGAGAAAACTCCATTCCTCCACTTCCCCAGAATGAGTAATAAGAGAATAAACTCCTTTCCCCCATCAAAGTGGGTGGTAAGAGGATTCGAACTCAGGACCTTCCGTCCCCTACTTCAGTCCTCCACCACTCGGATATCAATCACTTGACAAATTGGATGCGCAATAGCATACCAAATTGGAATTGTTTTGTTGCTCACTGATTGTGATTTCAGCAGCAATTGTTAATTTCAACATAATAAATGTATTAGGGCACATTATTTGAAGACTCTTATGTAATTGTGTTTTTATATATTTAAAGAATCAAGTTTACTTAAAAAAAATAGTAAAATTGACCCAAATTAAATTTTAATTACATACATACGAATCATGAGTACGTATGATATCTATATATATTGAACCAGACCAAATTCGATGCCCAATAGCGTACCAAATTAGAATCGTTTTGTTGTTCACTAAATTAGCAATTGCCATTTTCAACAGAATAATTGTATCTAGGCACATTACTTGAAGACTTATAATTAATCTTTTTAGTTAAGTTAATTAAGATCTAATTAAAAAATTAAATGAATTTTTTAAAAGAGTTTTTTTAAAATATACTATACGTTCCACAAATATCACAGCAATATTTAATATAGTATACGATAAACTAATTTTAATTTTTATTTAACATATACAATAAGCTAATTTTATAAAACTAAAATCAGAAAGATATCTAAAGAATTTATTATATAACTTAGATTTATAAAATTAATTTACCATCTAAAATATTCAAATTAAATAACTGAAATAATAAACGTAACATTTGGTGGGACGGGGTAATATAGACATGATCTGCCACGGTAACTTTTTATTGGTGTAGAGAAAGATGAGAAAGAGGGTATACTACCTGTGAAAATGAGGGGTACCGAAGAAATGATAATAACCTGCTCAACAAGACAACAATGTAGTGTCTCGTCGTGGAGGGATAAAGTCGGCACTCTCCTCCGCCTCCTTACTTTCTGATACTATTATATTGGTCAATCTTTCCACAATCCCAACGAAGGCATTGACAATTGATTAGATGGACTATGTCTTTTATCTCTTTTGCTTCCTGCTTTCATGGACATCGATTCGTTACATTCTCGCTCTCTTCTCAAGCAGCTGGAGAAACCTCCCGCCTGGCCCAATCCCTCTTCCGATTGTTGGCAACCTTCTCAGTCTCGGGGATAAGCCCCATAGATCTCTCGCCCATCTTGCTCAAACCCATGGCCCCGTCATGTGCCTTCAGCTCGGAAGTTTGACCTCCATTGTCATCTCCTCTCCTTCCTCAGCCAAGGAGGCTTTTCGGAAAAACGATATTCCGTTCTCCCACAGGACAGTTCCGGATGTTGCCCGCTCCCACAGGCACCTAGAATTCTCGATAGCGTGGCTCCCGCCTCACGACCAGTGGAGGAATATAAGGAAGGTAGCCAACTCTCTGGTCTTCTCATCCAGCAGGTTGGACGCCTGCTCGCACCTCCGAATGGGAACAGTCCGGGAGCTGATAACCCAAGTGGATGCTTGTCGCCGAGCAGGCGTGGCCGTTGACATCGGTCAGGCGGCGTTCAACACAACGCTGAATCTCTTGTCAAATACGTTCTTCTCAGTAGATCTAGCCGATCAGCAACTGGGTTCAGCTAGTAGTAGGTCAGGATTTAAGGAGATTGTGTGGCAGCTATTGTCCGACGCGGGAAAGCCTAATCTGTCAGACTATTTTCCATTATTGAAGCAATTGGATCTACAAGGGAGAAAGGCGAGTTCGGACATTCATTTGGGCAAGGTGTTAGATATCATTGATGGTATGATAGATAAGAGGTTGGAAGCAGCTGAAGGAAGAACCACTGATGATTCCGGCGATGGTGATGCCTTGGACGGTTTGCTGAAGATAATTCGGGAAAGTAGCGGCGACGGTTTCAACCGCGAGAACCTTCGGCATATGTTAGCGGTAAATTATTGATCATCTATACTGCTGATTAGTAGTAACTTTTTTCCTTTCCTTCTTTAATTTCTTATTGTTGCAAACTAGTTAGATCTGTTTGCCTTAGCTCGTTCAATTGATTTTTTTCTCGATTAAAACTTGGTTAACGGATCTAAACGATCAGAGCTCGGGAATTGTGCCAATGCATAGTTACAAATTGGTCAATACACTAGTGGGAGATTAAGGTATTCTACGGATGTTTTGGTCTCACTGTTTTGAAGTTGTTCTATTGAAGTAGAATTTAGGATCCACATAGTATGGGTTTGCCCATTTATACTATAAATATAAGGGGCATTCGATACTAACGATTGGTGATAGAGATAGATTAATGTTGCTTTTAAAAAGTAATACTTGACATGTGTTTTTTATTGGTTCCAATTTAACCAAAAGTGTACCATCTTCCATGTGGCAACCATTCATTCACTAACCACGTAAAGGCCCGGCTAAGAGGGTGTGCGACAGAGCCACCGCACAGGGCCCCCACTTATCAGGGGCCCATTTTTCAAAGGTCTTGTCATTTTTAGCAATAGTTAATAATTTGTATAAAAAATTATAGGAAAAATTCACGATATACCCCTGTTTTCTTTCGTAATTCACAATATACCCCTGTGATTTTAGTAATTTAACTTTAAACATGCTTAAATGTTGTCCAAAATTGATGAAACTTTACATGGACGATGCTAAAGTGTTATATTTTGGTCTAATATCAAATTTGAAGCTTTTTAAGCTCACATGTGACCTGTGGGACCCAATGAATATGTGACTGTTTATTGGGTCCCACGGGTCACATGTGAGCTTAAAAAACTTCAAATTTGATATTGGACCAAAATATAACACTTTAGCATCGTACATGTAAAGTTTCATCAATTTTGGATAACATTTAAACATGTTTAAAGTTAAATTACTAAAATCACAGGGGTATATTGTGAATTACGAAAGAAAACAAGGGTATCTCGTGAATTTTCCCAAAATTATATGTAAAAAATTATAAAAGAAAAATATGATATTTTATTAGTGAACTATATTATTGCATATAACATATAAAACAATAAACTATTTAGTAGTAAAAAATCTGACACAAATATTACTCTATGTATATAAAAATTAATATTTTAATTAAGTACTATATTTTTTATAAAATGAAATATTACCATTAGAATATGGTATTGATAAATAAATCTTAAAAACTACTATTCAACAAATGTTTTTTTAAAAATAGTTTTTTATAAGATAATTTATTAAGTAATAAGCTACAAATATCATTTAAATTAATATATAATTATTTTTTAAATAATTTCTTCGTATATAAAATTAATGTCTTTATATATTATGACTATGTACTTGAATCTACAGGTCCCCTAATTGATTGAGACGACCTGACCATGTAGGCTTAAAATTTTCACAAATACCTGTGTTTCACTGTCACCAGCGAACGGACCCTAAAACTTCCATTAACATCACCTAGTTCCCGTTGATATCTATTGTCCTCAGGAAACTGGACGTTTCAAGACAATTGATGATAAGTAGATGATGATGAGGTTCTACGAACTGATGTCTCCAGTTGTAGCTCTTCTCCTAGTTTTTTTGTATTTTTCTTCGTTCCATAGATATCTATATCTACTCGTTGATTTTCATATTTCTTAATTTAACGTCAGTGCCATGCTCTTCGTTTTTTGCTCTCTTTGGCCTGCAGGATTTGTTTGTCGCAGGAACAGATACAACTTCGAACACACTCGAGTGGACAATGACAGAGTTGATGCGTAACCCAGTCAAAATGAAAAAAGCTCAAGAAGAGCTGCAGAATGTGATTAGAAAAGACGTGCCCGTGGACGAAAGAGATATCTCAAAACTACCCTATCTTCAAGCAGTTATAAAAGAGATTTATAGACTACACCCAGCGGCGCCTTTATTGGTCCCAAGAAGAGCGTCTACTGATGCTAAGCTTTGCGGCTTCACAGTGCCAAAGGGCTCTCAAGTGATGGTGAATGCGTGGGCTATTGGTAGAGATCCCAAAGTTTGGAAAGATGCCGACTTATTTCAGCCAGAGCGATTTTTAGAATCAAATATCGATTTCAGGGGTCAAGATTTTGAACTAATCCCATTTGGTTCAGGGCGAAGGATTTGTCCTGGAATACCACTAGTATCCAGAATGCTTCCCCTGATGTTGGCATCTTTGATTCATTCATTTGATTGGAGATTAGAGGACGGGATTACACCAAAGAATATGGATATGGAAGAGAAATTCGGTCTTGCGGTGCAAAAAGCTCGACCTTTGATGGCTATCCCAATGAACAAAATATAGGAATTTGGATTGGGTCAACCCCACCTGAGCGTGGCTCATACAGTGCAGAATATATCTGCAGGTGTGCTGTAAGCTGCCTAGACGCAGCGTTTGAAATAAAATAAAAATAAAAATTTGATGTTTGATGTTAACAGAAAAACGCATATATTCTTCCCTCACGAATGAACGGAATTACAGCGACTCATTCCCTCACCAATGCTCTCAATTCTTCACGAACACTCTTCTTTGCTTCCTTCACGACTCGCCTTCTTGCGGACTACCATTCATCATCTAGCTCTAGTTGAAGCAATCGCATTGTCTCCTTATTGATCTTCGTTGCCGTTTTTTAAATTTTAATTTCCATTGAAAATTAGGTTCTCCTTTCTCTGTATCTTTTGAGCGGTGCGAAGCCAGAGTGTTTTGAATACCAGTCTATCTTGAATCATTGTTATGTTTTGTGTTTCTAATTTTTGTATTGTCAAACTCTGTTAGGGTTTTAAATTTGAGTCTTTGCCTTGTTACAAATTGATTTGGTTTAATATGCGCCAAGAGATATAGTAGTTTGGTTCTGAAATCTTCTTCCCAACTTCATCATGTTGTTTCTTAGACTATCTGATTCTACTGTTGAATCTCCCAGCCCTAGCATGTTGGTCCAATAATTTTTTTAAAATATTGGTCAAAAGTTTTAGGCTTTGTTTTTTTTATGGCACTAAACTTGCTCTAATAGCATCTGTAGGTGGAAAAAATTAGCTCAGTTGGCTATACCGGATTATGGAAAGATCTAAGCCTTTGGGGGGAATATAAGGACAGTGTAGTTCTTAGGAAAGATTGAAATTGAATCAAATAGGGCATACACTCCTGGAGGAAGTTCATGTATTTATTAATATCCAAAAATGCTCCTCGGATAGCCCTTATATAGATATTGCTCATAGCTTTCACGAGTCTCTTGATACCACTTGTCCCATTAATTGGTGCCCTGTTTGTTTGATGTCTAAACCTTCAAGTAACTAACAGGTCAGCTATATGTCTGATTCATATCCTCCTTGATTATTTTTACACTTGGTGCCATTCATTTGTTGACTTGCTATAATTGAACCGAGTGTAAAGAAAGTTTGGTTATGCACATTGCTTACTATTATCTATTTCTATTAATTTCTGTTAACTTGTGTGGTATCATTGGAACAGTGGTTTGGAACTCAGGCTGATAGATACCTTGGTTTGGTGCAGGTGACTACAAATTATAAGGAAGTTGGTGGCTGGAGCTGTAAAAGTTATTTCTTGGTGAATCTTTGAGCTAAAGTTAGACATTGTTTGGATGGTGAAACCTCTAGAGAGATTACTATTTAAAATTGACATTGACATTGACATTGACATTGATAGGCTAATAGATTTTGTCAACATTTGTAATGGTATAGATTGTGTTGTGTAATCATGATGACCATTGGTATCATGATTTAGTGTGGTGCCCTTTGAATTAACAGGGGCAATTTATGGTGTTTTTGGTGATGCATTTCAAGTTGTATATGATAGCCAACATGATAAACTTGAAAAGAAATAAATGTTTTTTGTCAATCTTAAATGCTGGTAAATGCTTAACCTGTCACTGCTAAATGTTTAACTTGTTGCTGGTAAATGGTTAACTTGTCGCTAGTAAATGGTTAACCTGTCACTGGTAAATGGTTAACTTGTCTATCCTAAATGGTTCTGTCAATAATAAATTGATAACCTGTCACTGGTAAATGGTTAACCTGTTGCTGGTAAATGGTTAACCTGTCACTGGTAATGGTTAACCAGTCAAGCTTAAATGGTTAACCTATCAATCGTAAATGGTTAACTTGTCAATAATAAACGGTTAACCAGTCACTTGAAAATTGTAAACCTATCAATCGTAAATGGTTAACATGTCAATCGTAAATGGTTAATATGTCACATGTAAATGGTGTCACAGGTAAAATGGTTAACCTGTCGCATGTAAATGGTTAACCTGTCAACCGAAAATGGTTAACCTGTCAATCATAAATGGTTAACTTGTAGCTTGTATATGGTTAACCTGTAGCTTGTAAATGGTTAACCTATTATTTGGAAAGTAAAAAATGAATTGTGTAGTTTTTACATATTAATGATATTAAATCATGGATAGTATTATATAAACTTATGGCATATTTATTTCCGTATGAATGACATATAATTATGAAATTAATAAATAATAGATTGTAACAATTGATAATTTTTTTCCATATGAAGGCAATTCATTTAATAATTTAAACAATTGATATCGAGTAGCTTATATACTAACAATATACAGCCATGGTTAATATTATCTAAACCTTTGGCATATGAATTTTCATTTGATTGACATAAAATTCTTAACGTTTATGGCTAACAAAGTATAGAAAAAGTTAAAAAAAGATTACCCCACACCACAAATCCACCCCAAAATTTACCCTAGAAAATATTAAAATGTCGAAGGCATTTTTGGGTTTGTAGTGAAGGGATTAGGGTCGTCCCTAAACCTCAAACCCTAAAAAACTGTCGAGTCAGTGTCGACATTAGAAAGAATAGAATAAATAAAAAAAGATTACCCTACACCACAAACCCACCAAAAGACCACCCTAGAAAAGCAAAAAAATGTCAAGTTGTAACATTATAAAGTATGGACTTAGTTAAAAAAGATTACCATACACCATAAACCCACCCCAAAACCACCCTAGGAAATATTAAAACGTCGAAGACTTATTGCCGAGTCAGTTGTGATGTTATAAAGTATAGACTTAGTTAAAAAAGATTACCTTACACCACAAACCCACCCCAAAATAGAAAATATTAAAACGTCGAAGGTATTTTTAGGGTTTGTAGTGAACAAATTAGGGTCTAACAACCCTAATACCTGAATCACAACCCTAAAAACTGTCGAGTCAGTGTGGACATTATAAAGAATAGAATGAATAAAAAAATATTACCCTACACCACAAAGCCACCCAAAAAACCACCCTAGAAAAGCTCAAAAACGTTGAAGGCTTATTACCGAGTCAGTTGTGATATCATAAAGTATACACTTAGTTAAAAAAGATTTCCCTACACCACAAATCAACCCCAAAAACCACCCTAGAAAATATTACAACGTTTAAGGCTTATTGCTGAGTCAGTTGTGACATTATAACGTATATACTTAGTTAAAAAAGATTTCCCTACACCACAAACTCACCCCAAAAATAGGAAATATTAAAACGATGAAGGCATTTTTAGGGTTTGTAGTGAAGGGATTAATGTCTAACGACCCTAGCCTTGAACCAAGAACCCTAAAAACTGTCGTGCTAGCATCGACATTATAAAGAATAGAATGAATAAAAAAAAGATTACCCTACATGAAATACCCCTAACCTTAAAAACATAATTAAATGATTATAATGATCTAAGATGGTTAATAAACATCTAAATACCATTGAGGAACAATCTAAAGATCTCAACAAGGCAAAACATGTCTTAAGATCGGTAAAGCCAAAAATGTGCTTTAAGACACCATAGAGATTGTATGACCTCAAATAGGATCCAAAGTGGATTACTAAGTATTATAGTGAAGTAATGAACATTATAAAACCATTCTCAAAGGAAACCAAGCTCTAAAACATGTTCTAACACAAAATGTGCTTTAAAATTCCTTAAAGCACGTTTTAGAGAAAATTGACTTTCTGAGTGGGTTTTGAGTGGTGTTAGGCATTGGATTAGACCTTGATATACTAATGTACTATAATGTACCACATTAGAAGGTCTAAATCCAAGATTTCAAAAAAATGAAAAATATGGCATTCATTTGTGAATAGTAACCCAAATAGTGCATTTTTAAGCAAAATTGACTAAGTATGGTCAATGGTCAATTAATGACCATCCCTACCCTTATGAAGTCGGCAGCATGGAGAATGGAGGACAGCACATTCAACTTTAGTACAAAATATCTAGCTAATTTGGTGAATCACCATTTTACTATTCCATTTTATACTTTTCATTCATTAAAACACATTATCTTTCTTTCTCTTTCTTCTTGTCCCATTCCAGCCAAGACATTAGCTTTATCCAACCCTCTCAAGCTGTTTTCTTGAGTATTCAAGGCAAATCAATCTCTTTTGCACCTAAGGTAATGGTTTAAGGCTTAATTTAGCTCTTTTTCTTCATCTCTTCATTACCTACACTTGGAGCTCATGATCTATCACTTCCCATGGCTCATTCTCAGTGTTTTTAACCTTGAACAACAATCAATCTCGGCTGAAGCAAGCTATGGGACCAAGGTGGTCAAAATTTACATTATAAGGTAAAAACATACCTTAAGGATTTCTATTCTCCATCCGGTTTTCTCCTTCTGATTTTTATGCGTTTATTCACTCATAATCTTCATATTTACATGTTAATTCAGTTGGTTAACCATTTGGAGCAAGGGTGGCCGAAAATCAAAAGAAATATCATTCTTTAAGGCATTTTGCCAAGGTAAAACCTATTACCATAGCAGTTGTTGTTGTCTAGCTATTCCCTATGTATTTATGGTGAATTTAACACCATGTGGTGTGTTTAATTCAGGCCGAAATCCTTTGGAGACTACCTAGCATTTTTAAGGTGATTTTTGCCTTAAATCTTACATTTAATTGTTCTTTATGGTTAGCTCATGCTTGGAGTGTAACCATATCTTATTTTGGTGTATTAAACATGTGTGAGTGCTGTGGTGATTTTTCCTCCAAACTGCCGAATGGGTATAAGGGCTTTAAGTACATAAATCAAGGTATAAATACCTTAAACTTATGTTATTATGATTTCTTAGCTTATATAAATTATGTGCCGAGAGTGGAGATAATTATATGGGTGATTTTAACCTAAGTATGAAAAAAATGACTAAGATAAATTAAGCTAGTCATTTAAGTGATTTAATTAACATAATGGTCAAATTATGACATTATGTGGAAAAATAAATAAAGTATAGTGAGGCCGAGAGCTTATGTTATATTTGGAGCTATTTATGTGTTATGTGTAATGTTATAAAGCAAGGTTGTAATAAGGCCATGTCATTAGGCCATTTTATTTAAGTTTAAAAGCTTAATTAATTTATTTTATGCACTTACTATTAAGTAAAGGGTCAAAGCCATAATTAATCAAACATTAGAGGGCTGTAGGTGAATATAGCCAAAAATTGGGATTTAAAATGTATCTAAATAAAAATTATAAGATTTTATAAAGTTTTTGGGTGAAATTGTAAATATTGGAAAGTTTGGGGTAATCTATGTAATTACCGAGGAAGTGGGGTCAAAATGATGTTTGGAAGTCAAACATTGACCAAGCAAAAGACTTTGACCAGATTTGATGATTTATTAATTTAATTATCAAATTATACTAAGTTATGTATTAAAATGTAAAAATTACATAACATATGGGTATATAGGTGATTACCAAAAGTTTTGGGTAATAAATGGTATTTTATACACCTATGGGTTATTAGGAATTTTTAGGCATTTATTTGGTTAAATTTGGAGTTGATATGGATTATATAAGTATAATATATGATATTTTATATCATTGTTACATATAGGTAACATATATGGTGGAAACCGTAAATATTGAAAGTATAAGGTTAGGAATGATGTTTATAACCTTTTGGTATAGTTTGGTAATTTTTGGAGTTATATATAAGGTTTTATTAAGATATATGTATAATATATAATTTTAATGACATAAGGAAACTATATATTATAAATTGGGGAGATTTGGTAATTATACAAAGTTAGGTGGAAGGAATTAAATTAAAACAGATCCTAGGGTCTATTCGGTAATTATATACCATTATAACCACAGGTTATAATTATATTAAGGTTTAAGGATTATAATATAAGGTATATATTATAAGTGTGACAATGGAATATAATTTGGGTTTGGTTTATAAAAATCAGAAAGTATAGTGGAATTAATTAAAAACCGAGTATACTATGGTATGTTTGATATTTTGTAACAAATTATAACTATAGGTTATAATTGTTTTAATGACATAAATGTCATAATATATGTTATATAACTATAATATAACATTATATAAATTATGTGGTGGATTTTGTAAATATTTAAGAGAACAAGGGGGCTGTTCAGAAATAATGGGAATTTTAGGATAAAAATTTATAATATGGTTTTCAATGTTATAAAGGTTATAACACTTATAATATAAGAAATCTTCATTAAAAGAGAATGAAATATTGTAAAGATTTACCATAATAAAGGGTCCCATGATACATATACAAATGAATATATGTTATGGAGTGAAAAATACAATATGGTTCAAACAACCATATAACATCATAATTTAAATGATATAGAGTAAGAAGAAAAGAATATAAACATTGAATAAGGAAATTCTAATGTTATGTTGTTCATGAAATAATAAGGAGTTATATACTTCAAGTATTCTCAAATACGAATTATACAACATTACACTTGGAAAAACTAACCTTAGGAAAATAAATACTAAGGTGAGATGTATAATATATGATTAAGATTATACATGCAATATAGAGATAATCTATGTAATATACAAATGTGTATTAAGCTACATGCGATAACAAACGTTTAAGGTTAAGTATATTAATATACACGACGTAACCACACATGTAATATAGCGTTTTTCCTAAATCCCAAGTTAAACCGAAAACCCGACAAACGTTATCAGTTAGTAACGGGGAATAAACCGGGATGGACTAGTAACGGTACGGGGTGCCGTAGTGTATTGTTAGTATGAGATGCTGATGCATAGTGTGATGCATATTGATAGATTGTTAGAGGCGTCTCGAGGATCGCCAGAGAATTTAGCTGATTCATACTCCACGGTCTTATAATCCCGGTGCATGGTATGTTATTTATGTGGCTTGATTGTCTCTGAGGATTTCCTCAGTTCAGACATTGGGTGATAATTGTGTTAAGATTGAATGTCTGCTTGTGTGAATTAATATGCTTGAGTTGTGTATTAATGCTGCTTTATTATTATTACTGTTGAACGATAACAGTACTGTTCGTATATATGAACATATTATAAAACGAACTAACGACAATGATGTTATCTTATATGTGTAATATAAGGAACGAAAGTAAAACGTTGTAGCATTAGGCTAATAAGATATATATATTATCCGAGACTTATATACGGAGCATTGGCCTCTTTAACGCCCTCTCGTATCTAACACTGGATCCCAAGTCGACATACTCAGGATTGGACTAACGATCTTAGTCTGCTGTGTTAGGAAAAATAGTAAGACGATGCGATGGTATAGATAAGTTAATCAAGAGGTTGTGGCTCTTACTGTATATTGTGACCAACTAACGATACTAGGATGCCGTGTGGGCATCCGTAAGTATCTGGATAAATTTCCAATGGACTACAGATGGTTCGTCGGTCGGAGACTCTACCGCTGGAGTGGCTACTGCCGTGGGTGACCCGCCATAGGAGATGGGTAACTTAGAGACACGTCGTTCTAACTAGACGTTGTCATTAGGCATGACTGAACAATTACGAACGACTATATTAGTTCGTACATTAGGCGAACATTATTTGGGCTTGTATGCCAAAGACGGGAAATTATACTTGTTTATAATTCTTGTTGTTTCGCCTTGTTGCTCAGTGGTTATGCTTTGTGGTTATGTGTATGTTGGTGAATTGGTTTAATTGAGTCATTGTACTTATATCTGTGTGTGAACTGGTTGAGTAGAGTCACTGTACTCGTGTGTGGATTGTTTGGTCGAGTGAGTCGCCGTACTCAATTATGAACTATCAAGTGTTTGTTGGAATATAGTCTTTGTACTCATATAAGCGTTTTAACGCTTTCAGTGGTTTACTACGATGCGATGTGTGAAGCCGGGGGCTTGTTTTCTATTTGAGTTCACTGCAATATATGTTGTTGCTTTACAGTTTTTATATTAAACTATTGCATGAAAATGAATTGCATGCTCTCGACCAATTAACTGAGGGTCCGAGGGGCATGACAGTCATGTAGTAACATACTCAACAGGGGCTGATTCCATACCACAAACAAACATTTTTGCAGGTATGCAGCTTCCGGTGTCGACAAAGAGAGGGACGCGCTGGGTAGCTTGGTTACAGTTGTTTAAGGATGCACTGTTGCATTTTGATACGAACTTAGAAACGTGTATAGGATTAGGATACTTAGAATGCTCACTGTGGATGTATTTTATATATTGGTTTGGGAAGGTTAGATCTATCTCTTGTTGTCACTGTGGGAAATTGTTTCGTATATATATATATATATATATATATATATATATATCAATAAGCACGTTATTACTTGTATGGGCGAGTGAGAACGGTGACACCAGTAGTTCAGTTGTTTAGATTACCGCTGCGATTACAATGTTAAGTAAGACGATTAGGAGCCGATTAGAGTAGGGGTGTTACAAAAGTGGTGTTAGAGCGGAGTACCGCTCTGATGACAAGAGATAGTAGGATTTATACAGTGAGCATAGGTTTTGGGAATACGGGAAACGTTGTGAGGATACGTGACCTCGCGGGGTTGATGCAATGCTTAAAGCTTGCACACCATAGCCGTAGAGGCACTTCAATATTAAACAACCGAGACTACGGTATTAGACCGAGTAAAGGTCTAACCCGTCCTCTTGACATATGTCAGGGAGAGGTCTGGGTAACAGTACTAAGGAAGAATGCGGCGCAGCGGAAGGTGGTGAAGGTCCAGCAACCCCAAGTAACGCGAAGACGGTATGAACCACTCGCACATGATGGGAGAACATCCCGGGAAGTTTGCAATGGTACCCCACTCGCCGCAGCCCGTACCTCGAGTACTATCTAGTGAGGCAATGAAATGAGAAGCACCACGGAGATAACCCTCCTGATCGGGAAGACCCGATGTGGATGCTATGAGAATTATGTTAAACGTAGAGAATAAGACTTTGTGTTTTGATGTAATGTTTAGGACCCGGGGTCCTGGTAATGACGTAATGTCTACCATATGGGTATGAGATGAATGTTAGACCGAGGTTGAAGAGATAATTCCCGTAGGGCTAATGGGGCTGGCTTGCTTGTGCCAAGCAACCCTGTCCTACATCCAGGAAAGCACTGATTAATGCGCTTGGGGGGAAGAAAGTGGAAATGACGAGTAATGATTAGTTATGATATATGTAACTGACGGAATGAATGACCTTATAGAAGTCTCACCCGAAGCGAGTAACTCTAATCCATGCAATACTGAAGGTTCAAGATGGCCTGACGTGCATGAAGGGAGATCATGAGAGCTGTAGAAACAAGAGCTCGCTAAGTTGTTATTATGCAACACCTCGAGAGGGAAATAAGACCTTACTACCACGGTAAACTTGTGGGAACGTGAGACTATATTAATTTGAGTAGGAACTTTTGATAGGAACATTAATCAAAGTACTACATTTCAACCTGCCTTGCGCACTTGCTACAGCAAGTGCAGCGACGGTAAACTAACCCTAAAGGACCGAGTGGTCCAGGTGGTTACCAATAAACACTAAACTTTATGTGATTCCGTAATGCAATGAAGCAGGACATAGCCTTCTTAAAGGCAGGGGTACGAAACCCTTGAATTTGAGGTTGATAAAACCTCGGGAAGACCTAGCCGGTCTGACCATTAAACCTGAAAATAATACACCATTTAGTAGAGTATAAAAAGGGGAGTAAATGAGAATAACGATAATTAGTGCCTACAAGCCTAACCCTAGTGCCGGTATGGACATAAAATGTCAATCATTACCGGTGGGGAGTGTCGAGTCTTCCGGACCAGCATAACCATATTTAGGGAGTGCGCGACACTTGTGGTTAAACCACTACCATTGAACATTGCCAGAGGGCAAGAAGTGAACTATACGAGCCAAGACTTTAAATTAAACCTAACCGAGCTGAGTAACGCCAGCTTATAACTCGAGTGAGGGTAATAAAGTGATGTGGACATGGTATTATGGGATCCAATGAGTGCTGAACTTGCTTACCCGTCCAAGTCTGGAGTTGGGCATCCTGATTTGGCCGAAGAGACCGGCTCAGGTGTATATAGTGTTTGGGGAGAAATAATAGACAAGTGCTGTTATGGCAAACTATTTTGTAGTTGTAAGAAAAGATTAGGCAGATGCGAACGCACAATAAAGGGGCCGATGTTATGCCCGCACCACACACACCGGGGGTGTTGTGAATCCGTTATGCTGCTAGACTCCCATACAGAGGGCAGTGGATATTAACTGAACAATGAATTTACAGAGGACGGAAGATACCGTTACCTCGAAGAGGATGAAGGGGATATGGGTTGAATAAAAGTAAGGACTACACAGCGAAGAACGATGATTAGCGGAACCCACTAAGTTGTGGGTATCCAATTGTAACCTTAGGAGAAACTACTAGAACCAACTCGGATTACATTAAATAGAGAGACCAACGATCATTTAACTATTAGAATAAGCACTGAACCTGAATATCGTATGGCATAGGCCTACAACAGGATACCCTTAGTACCACCAAAATGACCCAAAGCTAGGAGAACAAAGGTGATGAATCACAAATACTGATTAACATCAGATTAAAGCGGGACTGCCATAAGGCAGGGGAAACACGAGGTGTCAACCCTTATCATGGAGTCCAGACTACACCAGAGGGTGTGACCCAATGGATTGGGTGGAGTTCTAGAGCTGGAAACTCATATGAAGGCGTTAACAGCCTAGGAGTGATCGGGAGAGGTAGTAAATACTTACTGACCCCCACTCACAGATACCATATGACGAGCATGTGAAAACCAGTATTAGGGCGATAAGTCGCAAACACCTATCTTAGAGAAGGTAAGGAAAATATACATTAATAAAGGAACCCATAGAACCCAGAGAACCCTTTAGGGCCATTCTAACATTAAAGGTTAAGAATTGGCAGCCTAGTTACTCCAACATGAATTACCGGGACTAAGAGCACGATAACCACCGGGTACGAACACTACGAGTGCACTAAATGAGACATGGGACGACCACACTCCTAGGAGCTTGTGGGCCTGACAAAACTTACTTTAAGTTAGTTGGGTAAGTGGTAATGTATCAGTATGGTACCCCATGTATGTAAACGAGTAGTGTAAGGACCCAGGAGGTAGTCAACTCTGTGTCTAAGTCAGTGAATGGAATCCTGACTAGGTAAACCATGAATTGACGAGAGAGATCTCAGTCAAACTAACAAGGTTAGGAAAAATCAAGGATAGCTTGATAATAAAATGGCATAAGGTCACAACTCCACAGTGGATGAGTTAGAACACAAGTTTTGAAGATTTTAGTAAACGAGGAAGCCAAGGCCTATTTTATGGTAAAGGCGAGGTGAACCCATGAATGAGAAGAGGAATTGTGGTATCTTAGGAAGTTATATTAGAGAAACCTTTGTAAGATTATAGATGCTACCCAAAAAGGGGGCACAGAAAGAGTCATATAATGCGCTGAGGGCGCTGCGATGATGTCGCATTAAACAATAATAACCACATGCTCAAGCCATAAAACGTTAGTATGTTAGTACCAATAAGGGTTGAACAGAAAACGAATGCCAAGCTAAAATCCCACAGTCGTATTGTATGTTTACAACAGACGAAGGGCAAAAGCGAGCATTACAAGAGATACTTTAAGCTGGAGATTAGATACTCCATGCAAGCCGCAATAGCGGATAAGCGTCCAATCGACTGGTACATGGTGCGCAACAAAGCGACCATTATAATAACTGTTAACCGAATTATGTTGGTAAGAATCAGAACGTGGAAGATCAGATAAACAAATGGATTCCCCTAATGGAGAAGAGGGATGAACCATATGTGTGGGTACTAAAATACCAACACACGAGGGATACGAGTTCACACCAGCAAAAGAGGACCTACAAGGTACCAAAGGAATGAACTCATCCCAGAGGGAAATAACTTGGAGTCATGAGGCGCCAGTTAGTTGCGCATATCAGACTCGTCTTGATATTTTAGGGACAACCACTGCAAGCACTAGTTGCTAGAGCATAGCTCAACAACCCTTACACCAAAGGTTAGTTCGGTAGGATGGCATGAACTCTTGGGAATATACCATGAGCATGTATAGAGGTTGGTGTGACTGAATAAAAAGGCTAGTCGAAATACCTAGCAGGTTGGGAAATCAATGATGTGTTTACATCTCCTGATCAAACCGTATATGAAAATACATACACTTAACCGAGATAGGCAGTATAGCCAGAGGGGCTAAAGCCCGACCCTAGAGAAAAGGGGTAATGTAACAAGTAGCACATTAGTGCACGAATAATTCCACTGGAGTGGAACATCTTGAAATAATTACTTCAAGATGATATATTCGTAGATTACGTGGGCGTAATCATTTTTAAGGGGGGTAGAGCGATTTCGCACGCTTAAAATATACCGTACGTAAGAGTACGTAGCGCATGGTACACATGCTGTAAACTATTATTGTACGTAGAGTACAAGTATTATGATTGTGTTATATTACTTGAGGTAATATTGTGATGTATTATGTGTATGAACATATATATATTTTAGTTCGCATTAGTTGTGGTGAATAGGAAAGGGAGAACAGATAGAGTGTTCTTATCCTATTTCCGATTATTTATGCAAACGTTGCGAACATTAAACACATTAACACCCAGCTTGTTAGCTCCGGTTGAGAGTTCAAGTAGGTCTATCTGGTAGCTCCGATGGGAGATTTCAAATAGAGGGAGTAGAAAGCTCCATACTATATGATTTGTGATTCGGTATGAAACCGATTATTGAAATGCGATGAGTGAATCGGCATGAGACCGATGTGTAACCTAGTGGAGGTAAAACATCTAGGAGTTGTATGAATTATAAGTCGAGAGAACTTGGTACATGGTTAGGATACATGACCCTATATGCCAATGATTAGATTAATTACACTAGTTGACTTGTGTATCTATAGAACACAAGGTGGCAGATATCAAGAGGAAACAAGATTAGAAGTGAATAAACAATTACTTGATTGAAATTGACGTGGGAAGTTGAACTTGATCCTGGTCCGATCAAGCGAAACCGAACACAAATTGAGGTGAGAGATAGTTCAACACTTACGCTGACCACGTCGGGGTTGAATGACTCTCGAAACTTCCTACAAGTGGACACATATATGAATAGAAATTGAAATTTAGGGCGTCACTCGAAGAGCCGTGGACCGTGGAGTCCTTTGTCATTAGACCGGTGTGTCTGCGAGTGACATCACCCAAAGAGCCGTGGGCCACAGAGCCCTTTGTCATTAGACCGGTGTGTCTGCGGGTGATTAAGGAAATTAGGTGATATTATCTGAGGAGCCGTGGACCGCAGTGCCCTTCGTTATTAAACCGGTGTGTCCACGGGTAGTAGACGTTGGTTAGCATGGGGTTGGGGATCGTCAAGTCCCGGTCTTGAAGACTGCTTCCCCGTGATTTGCCATCGTTAAATATATGTGCACACATACATGTGGAGTGATGTGTGAGTATCCTCGCGAGATACTAACATGTTGATAGGGATGCATGGAGTATCCCTTGCAAACACCTTTGAGTACTTTATTGAGTTTTACACCTTGTCTAGTGCTGTGTATGAATGAGTTTTGCACCTTGTTTAGTGTTGTTTATGAAAGATTGTGTCATGATTATTGACTATATGGAATAAGATTGATGCTGTGTCAATTGTGATACATATAGACTAGGTCTGAACGTAGAGGGCTGTACTCCCTAGTGATGATCTGTCTGTGATTACTTAGTGGAACTGGATTCCTTAGGAGAACTGATTATGAACAAGGACTTCGGGACGAAGCCTTTTTAAGGGGGGTAGATTGAAATACCCCTAACCTTAAAAACATAATTAAATGATCTATTAATGATCTAAGATGGTTAATAAACATCTAAATACCATTGAGGAACAATCTAAAGATCTCAACAAGGTAAAACATGCCTTAAGATTGGTAAAGCCAAAAATGTGCTTTAAGACACCATAGAGATTGTATGACCTCAAATAGGATCCAAAGTGGATTCCTAAGTATTATAATGAAGTAATGAACATTATAAAACCATTCTCAAAGGAAACCAAGCTCTAAAACATGTTCTAACACAAAATGTGCTTTAAAATTCCTTAAAGCACGTTTTTGAGAAAATTGACTTTCAAAGTGGGTTTTGAGTGGTGTTAGGCATTGGATTAGACCTTGATATACTAATGTACTATAATGTACCACATTAGAAGGTCTAAATCCAAGATTTCAAAAAAATCAAAAATATGGCATTCATTTGTGAATAGTAACCCAAATAGTGCATTTTTAAGCAAAATTGACTAAGTATGGTCAATGGTCAATTAATGATCATCCCTACCCTTATGAAGTCGGAAGCATGGAGAATGAAGGACAGCACATTCAACTTTAGCACAAAATATCTAGCTAATTTGATGAATCACCATTTTACTATTCCATTTTATAATTTTCATTCATTAAAACACATTATCTTTCTTTCTCTTTCTTCTTGTCCCATTCCAGCCGAGCCATTAGCTTTCTCCAACCCTTTCAAGCTCTGTTCTTGAGTATTCAAGGCAAATCAATCTCTTTTGCACCTAAGGTATTGGTTTAAGGCTTATTTTAGCTCTTTTTCTTCATCTCTTCATTACCTACACTTGGAGCTCATGATCTATCACTTCCCATGGCTCAATCTCAGTGTTTTTAACCTTTAACAACAATCAATCTCGGCTGAAGCAAGCTATGGGACCAAGGTGGTCAAAATTTACATTATAAGGTAAAAACATACCTTAAGGATTTCTATTCTCCATCCGGTTTTCTCCTTCTGATTTTTATGAGTTTATTCACTCATAATCTTCATATTTACATGTTAATTCAGTTGGTTAACCATTTGGAGCAAGGGTGGCCGAAAATCAAAAGAAATATCATTCTTTAAGGCATTTTGCCAAGGTAAAACCTATTACCATAGAAACTTGTTGTTGTCTAGCTATTCCCTATGTATTTATGGTGAATTTAACACCATGTGGTGTGTTTAATTCAGGCCGAAACCCTTTGGAGACTACCTAGCATTTTTAAGGTGATTTTGCCTTAAATCTTACATTTAATGTTCTTTATGGTTAGCTGATGCTTGGAGTGTAACCATATCTTATTTTGGTGTATTAAACATGTGTGAGTGCTGTGGTGATTTTTCCTCCAAGCTTCCAAATGGGTATAGGGGCTTTAAGTACATAAATCAAGGTATAAATACCTTAAACTTATGTTATTATGATTTCTTAGCTTATATAAATTACGTGCCGAGAGTGGAGATAATTATATGGGTGATTTTAACCTAAATATGGAAAAAAATGACTAAGATAAATTAAGCTAGTCATTTAAGTGATTTAATTAACATAATGGTCAAATTATGACATTATGTGGAAAAATAAAAAAAAGTATAGTGAGGCCGAGAGCTTATGTTATATTTGGAGCTATTTATGTGTAATTTTATGTTATAAAGCAAGGTTGTAATAAGGCCATGTCATTAGGCCATTTTATTTAAGTTTAAAAGCTTAATTAATTTATTTTATGCACTTACTATTAAGTAAGGGGTCAAACCTGTAATTAATCAAACATTAGAGGGCTGTAGGTGAATATAGCCGAAAATTGGGATTTAAAATGTATTTAAATAAAAATTATAAGATTTTATAAAGTTTTTGGGTGAAATTGTAAATATTGGAAAGTTTGGGGTAATCCATGTAATTACCAAGGAAGTGGGGTCAAAATGATGTTTGGAAGTCAAACATTGACCAAGCAAAAGACTTTGACCAGATTTGATGATTTATTAATTTAATTATCAAATTATACTAAGTTATGTATTAAAATGTAAAAATTACATAACATATGGGTATATAGGTGATTACCGAAAGTTTTGGGTAATAAATGGTATTTTATACACCTATGGGTTATTAGGAATTTTTAGGAATTTATTTGGTTAAATTTGGAGTTGATATGGATTATATAAGTATAATATATGATATTTTATATCATTGTTACATATAGGCAACATATATGGTGGAAACCATAAATATTGAAAGTATAAGGTTAGGAATGATGTTTATAACCTTTTGGTATAGTTTGGTAATTTTTGGAGTTATATATAAGGTTTTATTAAGATATATGTATAATATATAGTTTTAATGACATAAAAAACTATATATTATAAATTGGGGAGATTTGGTAATTATACAAAGTTAGGTGGAAGGAATTAAATTAAAACAGATCCTAGGGTCTGTTCGGTAATTATATACCATTATAACCATAGGTTATAATTATATTAAGGTTTAAGGATTATAATATAAGGTATATATTATAAGTGTGACAATGGAATATAATTTGGGTTTGGTTTATAAAAATCAGAAAGTATAGTGGAATTAATTAAAAACCGAGAATACTATGGTATGTTTGATATTTTGTAACAAATTATAACTATTGGTTATAATTGTTTTAATGACATAAATGTCATAATATATGTTATATAACTATAAATAACATTATATAAATTATGTGGTGGATTTTGTAAATATTTAAGAGAACCAGGGTGCTGTTTGAAAATAATGGGAATTTTAGGATAAAAATTTATAATATGGTTTTCAATGTTATAAAGGTTATAACACTTATAATATAAGAAATCTTCATTAAAAGAGAATGAATATATTGTAAAGATTTACCATATAATAAAGGGTCCCATGATACATATACAAATGAATATATGTTATGGAGTGAAAAATACAATATGGTTCAAACAACCGTATAACATCATAATTTAAATGATATAGAGTAAGAAGAAAAGAATTATAAACATTGAATAAGGAAATTCTAATGTTATGTTGTTCATGAAATAATGAGTTATATACTTCAAGTATTCTCAAATACGAATTATACAACATTACACTTGGAAAAACTAACCTTAGGAAAATAGATTCTAAGGTGAGATGTATAATATATGATTAAGATTATACATGCAATATAGAGATAATCTATGTAATATACAAATGTGTATTAAGCTACATGCGATAACAAACGTTTAAGGTTAAGTATATTAATATACACGACGTAACCACGCATGTAATATAGCGTTTTTCCTAAATCGAGTTAAACCGAAAACCCGACAAATGTTATCAGTTAGTAACGGGGAATAAACCGAGATGGACTAGTAACGGTACGGGGTGTCGTAGTGTATTGTTAGTATGAGATGCTGATGCATAGTGTGATGCATATTGATAGATTGTTAGAGGCGTCTCGAGGATCGCCAGAGAATTTAGCTGATTCATACTCCACGGTCTTATAATCCCGGTGCACGGTATGTTATTTATGTGGCTTGATTGTCTCTGAGGATTTCCTTAGTTCAGACATTATGTGATAATCTGTGTTAAGATTGAATGTCTGCTTGTGTGAATTAATATGCTTGAGTTGTGTATTAATGCTGCTTTATTATTATTACTGTTGAACGATAACATGACTGTTCGTATATATGAACATATTATAAAACGAACTAGCGGCAATGATGCTATCTTATATGTGTAATATAAGGAACGTAAGTAAAACGTTGTAGCATTAGGATAATAAGATATATATATATATATATATATATATATATTATCCAAGACTTATATACGGAGCATTGGCCTCTTTAACGCCGCTCTCGTATCTAACACTGGATCCCGAGTCGACATACTCAGGATTGGACTAACGACCTTAGTCTGCTGTGTTAGGAAAAATAGTAAGACGATGCGATGGTATAGATAAGTTAATCAAGAGGTTGTGGCTCTTACTGTATATTGTGACCAACTAACGATACTAGGATGCCGTGTGGGCATCCGTAAGTATCTGGATAAATTTCCAACGGACTACAGATGGTTCGTCGGTCGGAGACTCTACCGCTGGAGTGGCTACTGCCGTGGGTGACCCGCCATAGGAGATGGGTAACTTAGAGACACGTCATTCTAACTAGACGTTGTCATTAGGCATGACTGAACAATTATGAACGACTATATTAGTTTGTACATTCGGCGAACATTATTTAGGCTTGTATGCCAAAGACGGGAAATTATACTTGTTTATAATTCTTGTTGTTTCGCCTTGTTGCTCAGTGGTTATGCTTTGTGGTTATGTGTTGTATGTTGGTGAATTGGTTTAATTGAGTCATTGTACTTATATCTGTGTTGTGAACTGGTTGAGTAGAGTCACTGTACTCGTGTGTGGATTGTTTGGTCGAGTGAGTCGCCGTACTCAATTATGAACTATCAAGTGTTTGTTGGAATAGAGTCTTGTACTCATATAAGCGTTTTAACGCTTTCAGTGGTTTACTACGATGCGATGTGTGAAGCCGGGGGCTTGTTTTCTATTTGAGTTCACTGCAATATATGTTGTTGCTTTACAGTTTTTATATTAAACTACTTGCATGAAAATGAATTGCATGCTCTCGACCAATTAACTGAGGGTCCGAGGGGGCATGACAGTCATGTAGTAACATACTCAGCAGGGGCTGATTCCATACCACAAACAAACATTTTTGCAGGTATGCAGCTTCCGGTGTCGACAAAGAGAGGGACGCGCTGGGTAGCTTGGTTACAGTTGTTTAAGGATGCACTGTTGCATTTTGATACGAACTTAGAAACGTGTATAGGATTGGGATACTTAGAATGCTCACTGTGGATGTATTTTATATATTGGTTTGGGAAGGTTAGATCTATCTGTTGTTGTCACTGTGGGAAATTGTTTCGTATTTATATATATATCAGTAAGCACGTTATTACTCGTATGGGCGAGTGAGAACGGTGACACCAGTAGTTCAATTGTTTAGATTACTGTAACACCCTCGATTTTGCCTTAAAACATAGATTATTAAGTTACAAAACCAACGGTGAAAACGACTTCGATAACGGACCCCAAACGAGGTCTGAAAGTGCAAAACAAGCCCGGTCCGAACTTGTGTCCGGACATGGGAAGCTCGGACACAAGTCGAGAGTTGAAAAGTCTGAAAATCAAAGGCGTCCGAACTTGTGTCCGGACTTCTAAGTTCGGACACAAGTCGAGTTTCAAAGTCTGAAAATTCTTACGCGGCGTGTCCGAACATTAGTCCGAGCTTACAAGTTCAGACATAGGTCGAGACTTGTAAGTCGGCCTCGTCCTCGCATGCTGT
Organism: Limonium bicolor; assembly: GCA_023374045.1. Lineage (NCBI taxonomy): Eukaryota > Viridiplantae > Streptophyta > Magnoliopsida > Caryophyllales > Plumbaginaceae > Limonium > Limonium bicolor. The sequence continues at coordinate 96,774,198 of CM041777.1, read as the reverse complement.
CCGAACTTCAATGATCGGATAGAAGTTCGGACACACCAAAACAGAGAAAACACCTTAAACTCTCGGGACCTGTCCGAACATGGATGTCCGGACGGACGTTCGGACAGGTCCTGATATGCATCTTTACAAGCGAAAACAGTACCAAATCAACACCAAAAGTAAACATAATAACTTAGCAATCAAAGAAGAATTATTGCAATGACTTAGTACCACAAATAACAACAAGAACACTATCGAAAGATCTCTTATACAAAAAGTGAATCTCCATCATAACCAACACTTCTTAGAGAATAATACCAACAAAACACTTCAACTTAATAGCAGCGGAATAGCAAAATCCAAAAGGCGTTACCACCACACTCTAACGAAGAGTGCTCAGGCTTTAAGCTACTAACTAAATACCAAAACATTTCCAAAACTTGTAAAACATAACAATTCCAAAACATAACTCAACTCGAAATAAAGCGTGGTAATTATCTAGTCATCCTAAGCTATGTGGCTGCGTGTCCCAATCCCCAATTCAGCCATGAGTACCTGCGACCATAAAACAACAATAGAAAACGCGAAGGGGTCGCGCAAATCAGTAAAACTGAGTAAACATTGCCTCAACTTGTAAAATACATTTAGAAACTCATTTTTCATTTGCAAAACATTAACTCACACCACATCGTTAACCAGTTTCACCAACACCAAACGACCATTAATAAAACATTTCGGGGGAGAACTTTCCAAGAATCAAATCAATGGTTTACACGGACGACCCCCAATTCGGGTCGCAATAATTAGAATCCCACCTCACTCTACGTCCTTAAGTGTGCACACCCCCCAGAAGGTAACTTATGACCCAAATGAGTAGATCATTAGAGCTTAACTGCAAGTAATGTCTGCAGGCAAAAGTAATAAGAATATCCACGGGGTACATAGTACCAACAATTACACGGAGCGCCATAAGGCACCAACAATTTACACGGAGCACCAAGAGGTACCAACATTCCAATAACCAATTCAAAGAAAGTCTCCCAAAACAGTTATTCAACCCTTTTCGCAAAACAGCTCATCAGAATACTCAAGGGAAAATAATTCCCAAACTTCCAAATCTCAAAACCACAGTGAATCCAAACCATCGATAATCGCGAAACACAGAGGTAAAGAATGTTGAGCACAACATTTACCTGGATACGCTCACCGCCACAGAATTACTCAGCAAGATCAGCAGTAGCGTTCGCCAGGGAATTCGGTGTCTAGAATTGTAAGCAGAAACACAATCAGGAACTACTCAAATACCAAAGAATTAACTATCTAACCTTACCAATGGATTCCCCTTACCCTTCTACCAGAACCGGCACCAGAGAAGCGGCCTAACAGCGACGGGGAAAACAAGAACGTGAATTAAGAGAGGTTGGGAGCTTGAAGAGAGAGAGAGAAGCGTAGAGACGGCGTATTGAAGATGAAGAAGATCGTGGAGTTAAATAGGGATTAAATAACAAAATAAAGTTGTAATTAATTATATATACACTTGATTTAAAAGGAGAGAGAATCGAGAATTATTTTGTAAAATAATTACCACACTAATATTAATCTAAAAACTGAGTAATCAAATAATGTTAAAAATCATGGAAGGATCTAGATTCAAGATTAGAGAGATAAATAAATATTTGGTTAAAGTAAAAATAGAAGGACTAACTAATCGTTAGTAAAGAATGAGAAGAATTATCTAAATAAATAGATAAAATAATAAATACATAGTAGCTGAATAAATAAGTTAGGAAGAGGAAAATATTTTAGAAAGAAATAAAATCAAATTTGTATTCTTAAACATAATAAAGTTGTTTGAGACGAAGTAAATATATATATTATATTATATATATAAAATCATGGAAGGATCTAGATTCAAGATTAGAGAGATAAATAAATATTATTTGGTTAAAGTAAAAATAGAAGGACTAACTAATCGTTAGTAAAGAATGAGAAGAATTATCTAAATAAATAGATAAATAAATACATAGTAGCTGAATAAATAAGTTAGGAAGAGGAAAATATTTTAGAAAGAAGTAAAATCAAATTTGTATTCTTAAACATAATAAAGTTGTTTGAGACGAACGTAATATATATATATATATTGCTTCTCTGGGCCCTTAATAATTCTGTTAATAACATTCCCGACCATATGCTAATTTAATCCTATGCCAAAATTCACGGGTATTTCATCTCATCCCCCTTAAAAGAAAGCTTCCCCTCGAAGCTAAGCCTAGACAATGCTCCAACCAAAACTGATTCTGAAAGCTGAATCCAACTGAACTTGACATTAGTCTTAAACGGTTACCTGCTCGAAAAGCTGAGGGTACTTCTTCTTCATTTCCTCTTCGACCTCCCACGTCGCCTCCTCAGTCCCATGATTCGACCACAACACCTTGACCATTCGGGTGGACTTCGATCGGGTCTCTCTGGTCTTGGTGTCCAGTACCTTAATGGGGTATTCCTCGTACGATAGGTTCTGCTCCAATTCCAGCACCTCAGGCTGTAGAACGTGGGATGAGTCGGGAACATAACGCTTCAGCTGAGAGACATGGAAAACATTATGGACTCTCTCCAGCTCACCAGGTAGGGCCAATCTGTAGGCCACCTCTCCAATTCTCTCCAGGACCTCGTAAGGACCCACGAATTTGGGGCTCAATTTCCCCTTCTTCCCAAATCTGGTTACCCCTCTCACAGGAGACACCTTCAGGAAGACTCTATCACCAACTTCGAATTCAACCGGTCTCCTCTTTAAGTCAGCATAGGACTTCTGCCTGTCCTGGGCCGCTTTCATTCGGCTCTGGATGACTCGGACCTGCTCCATCGTCTCCTCTATCAGCTGGGGTCCCAATATCACTGTCTCACTGATGTCGCTCCAACATAAAGGGGTTCTGCATTTCCTCCCATACAAGGCTTCATAGGGAGCCATCTTAATGCTAGAGTGGTAACTGTTATTATATGAGAACTCCACCAGATGAAGTCTGTCTGCCCAGGTCCCCTGAAAGTCCATGACACATGCCCGAAGCATGTCCTCTAAGGTCTGGATGGTTCTCTCCGTCTGACCATCTGTCGCCGGATGGAAAGCAGTGCTCAACTTCAATTTAGTACCCATAGCCTTCTGAAACTGCTGCCAGAAATGTGCTAAGAATCTCGAATCTCGATCAGATACTATCGTCTGTGGCACGCCATGGTATCTGACCACATACTTAAGGTATGCATCCACTAGCTGGCTCATAGACCAAGTGCTCTTCATAGGTATGAATCGAGCGGACTTGGTGAGTCGAAACACGATCACCCATATCTGGTTGACCCCACCCTTCGCCGGCGGTAGTCCGACTACGAAATCCATAGAAATAGAGTCCCACTTCCATTTGGGTACTTCCAAAGGCTGCAACAATCCTCCCATCCTCTTATGCTCGAACTTCACCTTCTGACAGGTGAGGCATCTAGACACGAACTCTGCCACCTCCCGCTTCATCTTCGGCCACCAGAACAGCTTCTTCAGGTCTTTGTACAATTTATCTCCGCCTGGGTGGACTGAATAGGGAGTATTATGAGCCTCCTTCATCAGTCTCTCCTTCACATCTGCACAACTCTGAGGAATGCACCAACAGCCTCTGAAATCCTAAGACTGCCATCGTCGTGGATCTCGAACCCTCTGCCTTCCCCTCCTCCAACTTCTCCCTGATTCGTTCCAGCTTACATCCAGGCTGTCCTTTGAGTATATCTCCATAAATGTCGGAAGAGACACTCATGTGGTACAGCTTCACCTCGTGCTTTACTTTACTCCTCCATTTCCATCACCTCTAAAATTCACATCTAGAACTCACGAGCTAGCTCATCAGGAAGGACCCACATGGAGTTCACTGAATGACTCTCTTCCTGCTTAACGCGTCTGCTACCAAGTTGGACTTCCCTTCATGGTACAGAATCTCCAGGTCGTAGTCCTTAATCAGCTCTAACCATCGTCTCTGGCTTATATTCAATTCTTTGGGTGAAAATATACTTGAGGCTTTGTGGTCGAAGATCTTGCACGAGACACCGTAGAGGTAGTGTCTCCAGATCTGAGTGCAAAAACCACGGCTGCTAATTCCAGGTCATACGTCGGATATCTGGTCTCATATCTTTCAACTACCTCGACGCATGGGCTATACCTTCCCATGCTGCATCAGGACGCACCCTAAGCCATATTGGAAGCGTCGCTGAAACTTCAAACCCGTTCGTCCCTGAAGGCAAGGTCAGGACTGGAGCTATGGTCAACCTCTCCTTCAACGTCTGGAACGCCTTCTCACAATCGTCGTCCCACTGGAATTTGATCACTTTCTTCATAAGGTTGGTGAGAGGTCTCGCTATCTCGAAAGTCCCTTCACGAAACGTCTGTAATACCCTGCCAAGCCCAGAAAGCTTCACACTTCAGTCAAGTTACTGCCTGGCCTTCTTTTACGCCTGAATCTTACGGATCTACTGAGATGCCTTCTCTGGTGATGACGTGGCCCAGAAATGCCACTCGGTCTAACCAAAAGTCACACTTGGACAACTTCGCGTACAGGCTGCTGCTCCTCAATGTCTGCAATACTAGTCTCAAATGCTCCTCATGCTCCCGTCATCCTTGGAATATATGAGGATGTCATCTATGAAAACCACCACGAACCGATCCAAGTAGGGGTGGAAAGATACGGTTCATGAGTCCATAAAGACAGCTGGGGCGTTGGTAAGTCCAAAGGGCATCACCAAGAATTCAAAGTGCCCATACCTAGTCCGGAAGGCTGTCTTCGGGACGTCTCTCTGCCACTCTGAGCTGGTGGTATCCTGACCTCAAATCGATCTTCGAGAAGGTCCCTGCCCCTTGCAGCTGGTCAAAAGATCGTCTATCCTTGGCAGGGATATCTGTTCTTCACTGTGATCTGTTTCAGCTCCCTGTAGTCGATGCATAGCCTCATACTCCCGTCTTCTCTTCTTCACAACAAGACCGGGGCTCCCCAAGGCGATACACTAGGGCGAATGTATCCCTTATCCAAAAGATCCTCCAACAGGGTCTTCAATTCTTTCAACTCTGAGAGTGCCATCCGGTAAGGAGCCTTCGAAATTGGCGTTGACCCTGGCACAAATCGATGCTGAATTCCACTTCTCGGTCTGGCGGCATACCCGGAATCTCGTCTGGGAACACGTCTGGGAATTCGCTTACTACTCGGATCTCCTTCTTCTCGTCTGGCTCCTGGCTCATGTCTTGGACATAGCAGGTATTCTCTGTCCTTTCTTTACTTGGGAAAGAATTGTCATTGCTAATACGAGCTTCACTCCGGGCTTCTCCTCCACTTTCTGTACGAGACTCTCCGTCCCGACGGTCCTCTAAGAATATTTTCTGTTCACTGCAGTCTATCCTTCCCTTGTACTTGCTCAGCCAATCCATCCCTAGGATTATATCAAGTCGGTCAAGGCGAACTGGATCAAATCTATTACAAATTGTTCCCCTTTGCTATACCTACGTCTTTCATTACATTCTCACAAGTAATCACCCGTCCCGATGGTATAGATACAGCTATAGGAGAAGTCTCACAAATCTCTATCCCCAATTTCTTAACTAGACTATCAGATATGAAGGAATAGGTAGCCTCAGTATCAAAAAAAATGCGTGTAGGAGTACCAAGAACAGTAAAGGTATCTGCCAACACGTCTGCCTCGGCCTCGGCTTCGGCCCGACTCATCCGTATCTTCCCTGGGGCCCGCTGCTGGTTGCCTCGGTACTCCCCTTGGCCTCTATTGCCACCATTGCCGCCCTCTCCATTACTACGCTGAGGAGCGTCCCCGCGCTGATTCTGATTCGGGCCTCTGCCCTGCTGGTCGGACTGCCTAAATGAGCGATCGCCACTGTCGCCTCTCTACTGACTGCCTCCCTGGGGACTCTGAAAGCACTCGAATAATCGGTGTCCCCGCCTTCCACAGCGAAAGCAGGTGACCAAGTTCCCCTCACATTCTTTCCCCGGGTGATCCTTGTTGCACCTCTTGCAGTAAAAGTGCCTCTCCTGTCTGGTCTCTCCTCTCTGAGACTGGTGCTGGGGCTGGTCACCTCGCCTCTGATCTCCCCTCTGATCTCCCCCATGTCTCGGCCTCCCGTCTCTACGGTCCGAGTAAGGCTTGCACCTCTTCTCATGCTGATGTCTGTGAGACTGATCTTCTCGTCCTCGGGGCTCATCTCCTCCCTTTATCTTCCTCTTATTACCAGCCAGGACCTCCTTCCTCTTCTGCTGCACCCTGTACAGGTTAGCAGCTTTCCCGTACGCATCTTGGAGCGTCGGGATTGTCAGCACACTGAGGGCCTCCTGTAGACTCCAGTTTAGCCCACCCACAAACCTCTGCACCTTCGATGCCTCGTCGGGAACCATCGTGGGGGCGAACCTGGCCAGCTCCAGAAACTTCGAATGGTACTCCTTGACACTCAAAGATAACTACTTGAGTTCTGAGAACTCCAAATACTTCTGCATCCTGACATGCTCAGGGTAGAAGCACCTCCTCATGGCCTCCTTCAGGCCATCCCAACCGAAATCAGGCCCAGCCAATAACACATCTCTGTTGGCGGACCACCAGATGTCTACCTCACTCTTAAAATAGTAAACTGCTGCGTTTACCCTTCGGTCAGCTGGGCAACTGACTGCCTCAAAAATCTTGTCGAATTCTCTTATCCAGCCCTCAAGTAGCACCAGGTCCTCCTCTCCCTTGAAGGATGCGGGCTTCAGATGGGCAATTCTCTTAGTGTAGTCCTCCGGCACATTATCCCTCTGCGCCTACCTCTGGACTATCTGTCCCAGGTTGAGAGCCAACCCTGCAACTGCCTCATGGGGTCGTTGGCTGCCATCTGAGTTCTGTGACTCCTACTTCTGGTGTGGTATGGAAAACTCAGTCTGTCAGCCAGTCCTGCACTCCCTAGAGCTCTATGCGAACTCCTGATTACATGTACTAAGCAAGGTAAGCAACATCCAACCATATCCCCATATATTAAGTCTCTACCCCACACTAGTAGAAAAAGACCCTACCGCAGCGGTTGTTTTGGGTCTATCGCAGCGGTTTCTAGACCGCTGCGACGAGGTGCGCTGCGATAGGGTATCGATCTACCTCAGCGTTATTGAACCGCTGCAGTAGGTAACCTATGGCAGCGGTTCCTGGCTAACAACCGCTGCCATAGGTGGGTTTCAGGACAAAAAAAACATACCTATTGCAGCGGTTGTTAGCTAGGAACCGCTGCCATAGGTATTTTTTTTTTTTAAAAAATAGCTGTTTCATCTTCTTCCTCGTGCAGCGTTCGCGAGTTCACCGAGTTCTCTTCTCAGATTCAGCAAAACGTGTTCCTTGTTCGCCAGATGAAGTTGTAAAATTACCGTGAGTATATAGTGGCCGGAGGCGCACAACCTGTTCTTTGTTCACCAAATCTGTTGCAAAATTACCGTGAGAAGAGAATACAAAGGCGCAACCTTTGTTCCTTGTTCACCAATCAGAGTCGCAAAATTACAGAGAAGAGGCGCAGATATGAGAAGAGAAAGAGGCACTCAACATATGTTCTTGTTCGCCAGTTTGGGTTGCAACATTACCGCTTGAGAATGTATAACGGAGGCGCAGAGCATCTGGTTTGCTAGTTAGGGTTGTGCAAAATTACCGAAGTAATAAGATAAGTTCGAGAATATTACCATGAGGGAAGAGAAGAAGAATTAATGAGTGCAGAAGAAGAGAGCGCAGAGCATGCGTACCTTGTTCGCCATTGACAGTGAGTGAAGAGAAGAAGAGAGCGCAGAGCCGTCTTGTTCGCCGCGACCAGTTAGGGTTGCAAATTATCAAAGGAGAAAATTTTATATTAAAACAAATAGTCTATTGCAGCAGTTCCTAGTAACAACCGCTGTAATAGGCTAAAAAAACCGGGAAAGTGAAATTTTTAAAAAGAATAACCGGGAAAATTAGTCTACTGCAGCGGTTGTTATAGGAACCGCTGCGATAGATTGCTTTTTTTTTTTTGAAAAAATTGACCTACCTACCGCAGCGGTTCCTAGCTAACAACCGCTGCGGTAGGTGATCCGAAAATTTTAAAACGTCCTATTGCAGTGGTTCCTTTTACAACCGCTGCAATAGGGGCGCCGCGGTAGGTCTGTTTTGTACTAGTGCCATATTAGGAGCTAACATATCTAATAGCTCCAATACCAGTACGCAATACTCATTCGGTTATGCTAACATCATCACAATCATTGTAATACACAAACGGAGAATGAACTTCAATATCCATACAGTATAACATCACATACATAGTATCGCAGGCACTACGATCCCCCAAACGGCTTACCCCACATTTTAGTTCCTTTTTAATCCAAATTTTATCTTATTTACCAAACCTGGCTCTGATACCACCTTGTAACACCCTGGATTTTGCCTTAAAACATAGATTATTAAGTTACAAAACCAACGGTGAAAACGGCTTCGATAACGGACCCCAAACGAGGTCTGAAAGTGCAAAACAAGCCCGGTCCGAACTTGTGTCCGGACATGGGAAGCTCGGACACAAGTCGAGAGTTGAAAAGTCTGAAAATCAAAGGCGTCCGAACTTGTGTCCGGACTTCTAAGTTCGGACACAAGTCGAGTTTCAAAGTCCAAAATTCTTACGCGGCGTGTCCGAACATTGGTCCGAGCTTACAAGTTCGGACATAGGTCGAGACTTGTAAGTCGGCCTCGTCCTCGCATGCTGTCCGAACTTCAATTTTCAGACAAAAGTTCGGACACACCAAAACAGAGAAAACACCTTAAACTCTCGGGGCCTGTCCGAACATGGATGTCCGGACGGACGTTCGGACAGGTCCTGATATGCATCTTTACAAGCGAAAACAGTACCAAATCAACACCAAAAGTAAACATAATAACTTAGCAATCAAAGAAGAACACTATCGAAAGATCTCTTATACAAAAAGTGAATCTCCATCATAACCAAAACTTCTTAGAGAACAATACCAACAAAACACTTCAACTTAATAGCAGCGGAATAGCAAAATCCAAAAGGCGTTACCGCCACACTCTAACGAAGAGTGCTCAGGCTTTAAGCTACTAACCAAATACCAAAACGTTTCCAAAACTTGTAAAACATAACAATTCCAAAACATAACTCAACTCGAAATAAAGCGTGGTAATTATCTAGTCATCCTAAGCTATGTGGCTGCGTGTCCCAATCCCCAATTCAGCCATGAGTACCTGCGACCATAAAACAACAATAGAAAACACGAAAGGGTCGCGCAAATCAGCAAAACTGAGTAAACATTGCCTCAACTTGTAAAATACATTTAGAAACTCCTTTTTCATTTGCAAAACATTAACTCACACCACATCGTTAACCAGTTTCACCAACCCCAAACCACCATTAATAAAACATTTCAGGGGAGAACTTTCCAAGAATCAAATCAATGGTTTACACGGACGACCCCCAAATCGGGTCGCAATAATTAGAATCCCACCTCACTCTACGTCCTTAAGTGTGCACACCCCCAGAAGGTAACTTATGACCCAAAGGAGTAGATCATTAGAGCTTAACTGCAAGTAATGTCTGGAGGCAAAAGTAATAAGAATATCCACGGGGTACATAGTACCAACAATTACACGGAGCGCCATAAGGCACCAACAATTTACACGAAGCACCAAGAGGTACCAACATTCCAATAACCAATTCAAAGAAAGTCTCCCAAAATAGTTATTCAACCCTTTCGCAAAACAACTCATCAGAATACTCAAGGGAAAATAATTCCCAAACTTCCAAATCTCAAAACCACAGTGAATCCAAACCATCGATAATCACGAAACACAGAGGTAAAGAATGTTGAGCACAACATTTACCTGGATACGCTCACCGCCACAGAATTACTCAGCAAGATCAGCAGTAGCGTTCGCCAGGGAATTCGGTGTCTAGAATTGTAAGCAGAAACACAATTAGGAACTACTCAAATACCAAAGAATTAACTATCTAACCTTACTAATGGATTCCCCTTACCCTTCTACCAGAACTGGGCACCAGAGAAGCGGCCTAACAGCGACGGGGAAAACAAGAACGTGAATTAAGAGAGGTTGGGAGCTTGAAGAGAGAGAGAAGCGTAGAGACGGCGTATTGAAGATGAAGAAGATCGTGGAGTTAAATAGGGATTAAATAACAAAATAAAGTGGTAATTAATTAATATACACTTGATTTAAAAGGAGAGAGAATCGAGAAGTATTTTGTTCATAATTACCACACTAATATTAATCTGAAAACTGAGTAATCAAATAATGTTAAAAATCATGGAAGGATCTAGATTCAAGATTAGAGAGATAAATAAATATTATTTGGTAAAGTCAAAATAGAAGAAGGACTAACTAATCGTTAGTAAAGAATGAGAAGAATTATCTAAATAAATAGATAAAAGAATAAATACATAGTAGCTGAATAAATAAGTTAGGAAGAGGAAAATATTTTAGAAAGAAATAAAATCAAATTTGTATTCTTAAACATAATAAAGTTGTTTGAGACGAACGTAAATATATATATATATTGCTTCTCTGGGCCCTTAATAATTCTGTTAATAACATTCCCGACCATATGCTAATTTAATCCTATGCCAAAATTCACGGGTATTTCATTACCGCTGCGATTACAATGTTAAGTAAGACGATTAGGAGCCGATTAGAGTAGGGGTGTTACACTACACCACAAACCCACCCAAAAAACCACCCTAGAAAAGCTAAAAAAACGTCGAAGGCTTATTGTCGAGTCAGTTGCAACATTATATAGTATAGACTTAGTTAAAAAAGATTACCCTACACCACAAACCCACCCCAAAAACCACCCTAGGAAATATAATGGCATTTCATGGAATTTTACAAAAATATAGTGGCATTTTGTGACTTTCTTTTTTTTAGTGCATTTCATGAATTAGCAAAAAATATTATGGCATTTCATGAAATTTTCCAAAACAGTATTCTTGAGATGATGAATTAATATATAATAAATAGTAATATAAATATATGAAAACCTAAAATGATAATTACTTTTTGTGTATAGTTACTAATATGATATTAGTTTATATTAAGAAAATAAATTTATAATAGATGAAACCTTTACAATGATTGATTAATATTTTAACACACCAATAGTTATTTAACTATACAATACTAATGTGTTTCTTAACATATTAACTGCATATATAGTTCTCAATATATGTTTCTCAAAACATGTATTCCTTATATAATTAAAGAAACTGCATTCACTAAGCTATATATGAATGATGTTTATTCATTTTGTACGTTAGAATAATTAGATGTGACAGTGCTAATATTAAAAAAAAGGTTATTGATCAGTTTTGCTCCATCACAATATTGATGTAAAAGTGATTTCGTTTGTATGACACGCGGAGTGTCATCTATTGCAGCACACCCGCAGCTGGAAGGCTGCAGCACCTGAGCCACTTCCCACTGGTAGGAGTTTTGAGGTAGTGCGAGGGAATTACAAAGCTCGACCTTTGATGAGATGGAACTCGACTCTTGTTAACTATCCCAATGAACAAAAAGCTCCACCCTTTTTTGTCATGAAAATGGATACAACTTTGAGCACACTCGAGTGGCAAAGTGAATTTGGAAACATTTTGTAATTTATTGTTGTCCACATCACAAACAATCAAATAAAAGCCTTCTCTAAATTAAGCCATAACTTAGCCACCAGTCAACCATTTTCTTTTTTTCTAGTAGTGATGTAGATAGCCACTTTGTTGAGTAAGTTGCCTCAATGTGAGGATCTTCATCTTTGTTGATTCTTTTTTTATATGGATTTATATTATTATTCATGCCGAGTGTTAGAAAATTGATCTTATTGGTGATGGAAAACTATTATGGCGGTAGTCCTGTCTAGCTTTTTTTTTTTTTACTGAACTCGTACGTTCAGTCGTGTTTTCACTTCGCACAGTCGGAATTTTAAAAAACTTTACGATCTTGCCCTGCTTTAATATCTTTCAGAATTTACTATATTTACCCACAATTTGTGACATATTACAAGGTGACCCCAAATTTCATTACGCACAGTCGGAATTCCAATACGCTCAGTCGGAAAATGACCAATTTAGGGGCTAATGTAGGCAAAATTTATTAAAAATGGTTCGAAAAAAGCTAAGAAGGATTCCGAAGTACTTATATAAGTAAAATATATCATAAAAATTATCAGCAAAGTATACCATGACAAAGTAGACGAAAAGACGAACGCGTCGGCGCAAACGGATCAAAAAACGGAGCTATAACGAAGAAGATATGGCGATTTTAAGACCGGAACCCGGCGCAGGCGCCGGTAAAGAAGGGACGGCGCCGGCGCCGGTAACGAGGACCGCGCGGCGCGCGTCATTCGTTACCGGCGCCGGCGCCGCCTTCTTTACCGGCGCCTGCGCCGGGTTCCGATCTTAAAATTGTCATATCTTCTTCGTTATAGCTCCGTTTTTCGATCCGTTTGCGCCGACGCGTTCGTCTTTTCGTCTACTTTGTCATGGTATACTTTGCTGATAATTTTTATGATATATGTATTATTTATTCTTAAGCACAACATTAACTATCATCGACGTCTTGTTCGAAATTGCCCATCAACCACTAATTTCATGTCCGTTGAAGAAGAATCTATTTGAAATTCATTGAAATTGTCTATCATTTCCACTAATTTCATGTCCATTGACGAAGAATCTATTTGAAATTATCAAAATTTCCTATCAATATCAATATTAACTATCATTGACTTCTTATTCCATAGTAAAACAATCAAGCATGTTCTATTCTAATTAACAGATGAATTGGACACCAATCTAAATAGTTAGATGTATCGACATTAACTATCATCGACGTCTTGTTCGAACTTACCTATCAATTCCACTAAATTCATGTCCATTAAAAAGAATTTATTTGACAATCATCAAAATTATCTACCTTTTCCCCCAATTTCATGTCCATTGAGAAGAATCTGTGTGAAATTATCAAAATTTCCTATCAATATTGACATTAACTATCATTGGCTTCTTATTCGATAGTAAAACAATCAACCCTATTCTATTTTAATTACCAGACAAATTGGACACCGATCTAAATAGTTAGATGTATCGACATTAACTATCATCGACGTCTAATTCGAAATTTCCTATCAATTTCACTAATTTCATGTCCATTGAAGAATAATCTATTTGAAATTCATCGAATTGTCTATCATTTCCCTCAATTTCACGTCCATTGAAGATGAGTCTCTTTGAAATTATCAATATTGCCTATCAATATCGACATTAACTATCACTGACTTCTTATTCGATAGTAAAACAATCAAACCTGTTCTATTCTAATTAGCAGATGAATTGGACACTGATCTAAATAGTTAGATGTATCGACATTAACTATCATCGAAGTCTTATTTGAAATTGCCTATCAATTCCACTAATTTCATGTCCGTTGAAGAATAATCTATTTGAAATTCATTAAAATTGTCTATCAGTTCCCTCTATTTCACGTCTATTGAAGAAGAATCTATTTTAAAATCATCAAATTTGTCTATCATTTCCACTAATTTCACGTCTGTTCAAGAAGAATCTATTTGAATGTCATTGAAATTGTCTATTTCCACTAATTTCATGAACGTAGAAGAAGAATCTAATTGAAAGTCATCGAAATTGTATATCATTCCAATAATTTCTTCTTCAATGGGCATGAAATTAATGGAAATGATAGACAATTTAGATGTTATCATAAATTCTTCTTCAACGGACGTGAAATTAGTGGAATATTATAGACAATTTAGAAATTTTTTAGATAGATTTCTTTTTCAATGGACATGATATTTGTGGAATTGATCACAATTTCAAACAAGACGTCGATGATAGTTAATGTCGATACATCTAACTATTTAGATTGTGGTGTTTTATATTCGTCTGCTAATTAGAATAGAACAGGCTTGTTTGTTTTACTAACGAATAAGAAGTCAATGATAGTTGATGTCGATATTGATAGGTAATATGATAATTTCAAATAGACTCATCTTCAATGGACGTGAAATTGAGGGAAATGATAGACAATTCGATGAATTTCAAATAGATTATTCTTCAACGGACATGAATTAGTGGAATTGATAGGAAATTTCAAATAAGACGTCGATGATAGTTAATGTCGATACATCTAACTATTTAGATTGGTGTCCAATTCGTCTGCTATTAGAATAGAACAGGCTTGATTGTTTTACTATTGAAGAAGTTTAATGATAGTTATGTCGATATTGATGGCAATACTGATAATTTTAATAGATTCTTCTTCAATGGAAGTGAAATTGAGGGAAATGATAGATAATTTCGATGAATTTCAAATAGATTATTCTTTAATGACATGATATTAGTGGAATTAATAGGCAAGTTCAAACAAGACGTCGATGATAGTTAATGTCGATACATCTAACTATTTAGATCGGTGTCCAATTCATTTGCTAATTGGAATATAACCGGCTTGATTGTTTTACTATCGAATAAAAAGTCAATGATAGTTAATGTCGATATTGATAGGCATATTGATAATTTCAAATAGACTCATCTTCAATGGACATGAAATTGAGAGAAATGATAGACAATTTCGATGAATTTCAAATAGATTATTTTTCAACGGACATCAAATTAGTGGAATTGATAGGCAATTTCAATAAGACGTCGATGATAGTTAATGTCGATACATCTAACTATTTAGATTTGGTGTCCAATTTGTCTGGTAATTAAATTAGAACAGGCTTGATTATTTTACTATCGAGTAAGAAGTCAATGATAGTTAATGTCAATATTGATAGGCAATTTTGATAATTTCACACAGATTCTTCTTCAATGGACGTGAAATTGAGGGAAATGATAGACAATTTCAATGAATTTGAAATAAATTCTTCTTTAAATGGACATGAATTTAGTGGAATTGATCGGTAAGTTCAAACAAGACGTTGATGATAGTTAATGTTGATACATCTAACTATTTAGATCAGTGTCTAATTCGTCTGTTAATTAGAATAGAACATCCTTGATTGTTTTACTATCGAATAAGAAGTCAATGATAGTTAATATTGATATTGATAGGAAATTTTGATAATTTCAATAGATTCTTCATCAATGGACGTGAAATTGGTGGAAATGATAGACAATTTCAATGAATTTCAAATAGATTCTTCTTCAACGGACATGAAGTTAGTTGTTGATTGGCAATTTCGAACAAGATGTCTATGATAGTTAATGTTGTGCTTAATAAAAATAATACATATATCATAAAAATTATCAGCAAAGTATACCATGACAAAGTAGACGAAAAGACGACGCGTCGGCGCAAACGGATCAAAAAACGGAGCTATAACGAAGAAGATATGACAATTTTAAGGGGCGGGCCCGGTGCCGGTAACGAATGACGCGCGCCCGCGCGCGGTCCTCGTTACCGGCGCCGGCGCCGTCCCTTCTTTACCGGCGCCTACGCCGGGTTCCGGTCTTAAAGTCGCCATATCTTCTTCGTTATAGCTCCGTTTTTCGAACCGTTTGCGCCGACGCGTTCGTCTTTTCGTCTACTTTGTCATGGTATACTTTACTGATAATTTTTATGATATATTTTTTTACTTATATAAGTACTTCGGAATCCTTCTTTGCTTTTTCGAACCATTTTTAATAAATTTTGCCTACATTAGCCCCTAAATTGGTCATTTTCTGACTGAGCGTATTGGAATTCCGATTGTGCGTAATGAAATTTGGGGTCACCTCGTAACATGTCACAAATTGTGGGTAAATATAGTAATTTCTGAAAGATATTAAAACATGGACAAAATGGTCATTTTCCGACTGTGCGAAGTGAAAACACGACTGAGCGTATTGACCCTCTTTTTTAATGATAATTTGGACTTAACTAGGGATGTTCATTTGGTTAATTCGGTTAACCGAAAACTGAATTTTGAAAAAAAATTCGATATAATCGAATTAACCGAAAACCGAATTAACCAAAATTGATTTTTTTTTTCTATTTAATAACCGAAAACCGAATTAGTTGCGGTTAACCGTAATAAAATCGTTTAAAATTACAATTTTCATTAATATTTTTAAATTTTAATTTTATTTAAAAAATATTTCGGTTATTCGGTTAACCGAAATATTCTCTGAAAACTGAACCGTAAATAAAATTCAGTTAACCGAAAACCGAAATTTTTAAAAACGGTTAAGAAACTGATAAAAATTCGGCTTTCGCTTATAACCGAAATAACCGAACCATTTGGACAGCCCTAGACTTAAAGCCATATTATTAAAAAGCGATGCCTAAAAGACCAGGTGGATGGGTAAATGGGTCTCATTAAAACCTCCCTAGATAAAACCCAGTGGGAAAAAACTTAGGGGGAACAGAGTACCCACCTCATCCAGATACAAACCTAAAACCTGCAAGCTAGGAAATAAATAAAACAAACTAGTCAAGCTTGTTTATGGCCGAGCACCGGCCCAAACAACCTGTTAAATTATACATACTACTAAAGAGACTCATCTCCTAAAAAACATCCGATATCTTTGTTACACCAAAGTTCATCAAATCAACACCTATCTCTTAGGTGGGATGCCAATAAAAAACTATGGATATGACAATTAAACAATGTAGTACTCTCTCTGTCCTGAATTGACCGTTCTGTTTACTATTTGGACATGTCGTTTGACTTCAATTTTTAACATATAAGATAAATTAAATTTGAAAATTTAAATTTTATATATGATTCCTTACATGATAAACTATATGTTACAAAATTTAGTTTTATAAAATTATTTTATCTTATATGTTTAATATTAAAGTGGAAAAACGTGCCATAAAGCAAACAGGACGGTCAATTTAGGACGGAGGGAGTAGTATAGAACCACAGGTCAAGTAGCTTTATGGTCTGCAGGAGATTATTTTGAGAGGTGGTTTTCTGGTTTTCAGAGGTGGTTTTAGTATGTTTCTGGAAGATTATTTCCAGAAGTAGTTTTATGTTTTCTGAAAGATTATTTCCAGAAGTGTCAAATCTGTTGTTTGGAGGGCTCATTTCTCGTGTCTGGTGACAGTGCTAACAAGTCTAGTGACAGGCTAGCACTAATAAAATAGTGCCACGTGGATAAACAAAGTTAAGGAGTGGACATTCCACCAAATGCCTATAAATAGAGATGGGGTGTCATTTGAAGGGGGCATGAAAAAGATGAGAGAAAAGTGGGTTTAGACGCTCTCTAAGGATTGTAGCAATGAAATACCAACAAGAGAATAAAGATATTGTCACCGACATTGGATGTAGACTGATAAGTCGGGAATTTGCCCAAGTTCACGGGGCTAATTCATTAACTATCTATAATTTGGCTTTCAATTCCCTCCTTATTGGCTTGACTATGCTTCACTATTATATTTGTCTCCTATGATTGCATTGGTGGTTTTTCAGGATAAAACGCGCAAGAAAGTGCTTAAATGAAGTCTTTGGAACTTGAGTCAAGCATTGGAAGTCAAACTTGGAGTCAAATGATGATTTTTGTAGAAGGAGAAGCTAGATTACAAATGGTCCAGGTCTTGTTTGTGAATGCTTTCCTGGACCACCCCTTTGAAGAGCCTACTGTCAAGTTTTGGGGATGTTCTGGGTATGTGCCCGTGGCTACAAACCCGCACCATCCTGAGGAGAGGCATTTTGCTTTTTTTACACGTGGTCCGGAAATATATGTTGAGATATAAACGACCACTCCTAGAAGAAAGTTTCCTGCTGATTTTTAGACATGGTCTGGGAATATATTCTGGTTGTATTCTTGGACCAGTATTCAAAAGGAATGGAGCCTCTGACGCGTGAGTTAAAAATATTTTTTGTTATCAAATATTCATCATTAGCCACCGCCGCCTGAGGATTATTGATTATTAGAGTTTTGAGATTAGTGTTAAAAAAGGGAGGAGAGAGTTAGAGATTTTGAGAGATTTCTGGGAGAGAGAGCATAGCATATCGATAATCTGAGACAGAAGCTTCTCGATGAAGTCTTCAATCAGAGTTTCATCTAGTTCTTTCTCTATATAATGCTCTTTTTAATAGACTTTTACATTGTGATTATATCTATGGCTGAGTAGTATTATAAATTCCAGTTTGCTATGTAATCCAATTTCAAGATTCCACTATTTTTGTGAGTTCACCAGTTTCAATTAGATTAAAGTATTTGTTCTTTGTTCATACTTATTATCTTATGATTTGGTCAATTACTAGGGTTTTTAGTTTGTTTGCTTACAAGTGAGAACTGTGACATTCAATAGACTACAGGGAGAGTGCCGGTTAGTTTAGAGATGGTAGTTCTTCTAGAATACTAAATGATTATCAAAATAGATTATTCTAAGTTGTCGGTGATTAACAGATTCGTAATGAGAGTTAGGTTTGGTAAATTTTAATTAGATTACACCGAGCGGGAGACCAAACGTGGAATTACTTTGATCTGGGATTTTAATCTAGAATATAGTGAAACATTGAGAAGGGAACCGAGGATTTAGGAGGCATAGTGAACCGAATTTCTCCCTCAATTTATCAAGAAAACCAATCTTTCCCTGTTTGCAGTTATTATTCTTGCTCTTGTTTATTTAATTTGTTTCTAGAATGTAGAAAACCAACAATAAAAATCCCTAAATTTCCTGTTATTTAATTTTGATAGTTTATTAGTTAGATTTTGAAAAAGATTAAACTAGACACTGTCTCTTGGTTTGGTAACCTTTTGAAATACCTTGGGAAATGTTGCTACAAAAGACCGGTACACTTGTCGAATTAGCTTTTACCTCATCATAGGCTGCATTGGTCGAGCCACTATAAACACAATGTTGATCTTGCATTTACATTCTTCATTCTACGAATTTATACATCACAAAGCGAGGGATTGAGTGGTATTGCAAGATATCACCATCATCGAATGGCTGACAAAGAAAAAAAATCCATCAAATGGTATTGCAAGATATCACCATCATTAAATGGTTGATAAAGAAACAAAAATCCATCAAATGGTGTTCAACCAATCGAAAGAACTGCCACCGATGTGTTCAATCACAAGGCAACACGTGTTCTTAGCTCCAGATCAAGTTGAAGCTCAATCTAAAATCGATTTGGATGTTATGCTAAAGGGTAAAGCAGTAATCGACTCCTAGAGTCTAGGTGATCATATGTTGTTATTTATATCCTAACTAACATGTATAAATACGTGCATTTATGTCCTATGTAAAAGGAGCCTGAGGCATAAAGAGAAAAAGGTAGAGATAACCTGAGCAAGTGTGAGTCAGACTAAAGTGAGTGTAAAAGCTAGAAAGTTGGTGAGCTAGGTAGGACTGGAGTCAAGTGACAACACTTTGTGTAATTAATAGACTGACCAGTCAGGAACAGTTGGGGAACTATAGGCCAACTATCAGGAGAGGGTAGAGGACTTAGGGATAAAGTCCTAAACTGTCCCGGAGTCTGTGGATAGGGCGAGGGAGATTAAGTGAATTTCTGCGTGTAAATTCTTAATCGAAATGGTGTTTCCAGTTTGATTTTATCTAGTGCTTTTCCTCAAATATCGAGTAGTTCACTTAGAACAATGATATGTCCATGATCGGTCGGGGTCATGTTAGGAAACATAAATCAGTTTCAATTGGTATCAAAGCCAGTCTCTTCTAGAAAGCAAAATACTTTGGAAGACGATCGAAATGTCTCACGCAAGAAATTAATATTCAATGCTCGAGCAGTAAGAATTATACACTGTGCATTACTACCTGAGCAATAATCCAAAAAAGCATTAGCTAAAACAACTCAAAAGATTTGGAAAACTCTTGAAGTCACGTATGAAGGGAATGATGAGATCAAAAGACTCACATTGAGTTGCTACTCACTCATTGGGAGCTATTCAAGAAGGAAGAAAAGGAGGGCATTTTTGAAATGCATACAAGGTTCACCAAGTTAATCAACGAATGCTGGTGCTTGGAAGAACTATATCAAATGAGGATCAAATTTGAAAGTTCCTCAGATCTCTTCCTGCCTCCTTCGACAGCAAAGTAAATGCCATACAAGAGGTTCATGATCTATCTAAGATGTCCTTGGCAGACATGTTAGGTTCCCTAATCGCATTTGAGTTAAAATTACAATCACGAAACTCAGAAAGTTCAACAAAAGAAAGAGGAAAAGGCACTAGTACAAAAATGACCTGTTTCAGCGCCCCTATTTCGGAGGTTGTTACAAAACTGCTGAAATAGGGTGGTTTCTAAAAAGGTCGGGAACCTATTTCGGCGGTTCCTTACTAGGAACCGCCGAAATAGGTCCTCGTAAATAATAAAAAAAATAAAAAGGACCTATTTCGGCAGTTCCTTACTAGGAACCGCCGAAATAGGTGTTTTTATATTTTTCCTTTTTTTTATTTTATCATCTATTTCGGCGGTTCTTTGTTAGGAACCGCCGAAATAGGTCTTTCTTATTTTTTTAATAATAGAGCACCTATTTCGGCAGTTCTTAGCTAGGAACCGCCGAATAGGTCCTTTTAAAACCACCCCTGAACCCAGTTTATCGCAATTTCTCACCGGATTTACTACTCCCCCTCCTCCGTTGCGAACGGCGAAACGAAGACGACAACGACAACTAGTTGCGCCACCATCACTATCGCCGCCCGCCATTGGTTCCGCCGTCGCCGTCATCTCCGCTCGCGTGCCGTCACCATCCCCGTCATCTCCGCCCGCAGGTTCGACTTGTCCGACAGCAGCAGTAACAGTTCACAACAGAGGGAGAGGTAAGTTCGAATTTTAGGGTTTAAATCATGTATTTGTTGTGTTGATTGTTGATATTAAGATTGTAAATGTGTATGTGGATGTCTAAATTTGTGGTGTGTATAAGATTTATGTATATATTCTGTTTTAAATAAGTGAAAATACATGTGCGCATAAGATGTTCGATGAAATGTTTGAATGAAAAATTTGATTTTTTTACACTCATTTTGTGTGTTTGTTCCTTTGTAGGGAGTAATTACTAAGCTGCTGTTGTAGATTGAACTCGTACGGGGCTGAAAACAGTTCACTTGTGAACATGTAATATAGTCAACTTATGTCTTCATTTTTCAGTCCATTATAATTATAATCCGATATTTACGAACAAGGAACATACACAACTACTGAGTTTCTCTTGTATCTACATGTATTTATGTCTCTACAGATAAATACTTAAGAAGCTCCTTAACCATTGCATGGTAGATTGAAAGCGGAGCGGAGAACAATTCATTTACGAACCAGTAATATAATCTAACTTATCCTTTTTCTCTTTTGTACTTTGTATTTGATTTCCACAAATTATTGGAATTTGGTTTGATGAATAAATTTGGTATATATTAGTTTGGTTTATTATGGAAATTTGTGTTGTTGAATGATTGGTGAATGCTTAATAATAAGTATGGTTGTGTCTTTGTAGAGGGAAATCACTAAATGGGTTCACTAGATTGAAGTCGTATGGGGCTGAATACATTTCATTTGTAAACCCGTAATATACTCAACCTACATCTTCATATTTTTAGCTCATTATGTATAATTTGCAATCCTAATTACAAACAATTAACATACGTAAACTAATGAGTTTCTATTCTATCTACGGAGAAGTGGTTAAGAAACTCCTCAATCATTGCACGGTAGATTGAAAGCGGAGGGAAGAACCGGTAATATAATCTAACTTATCTTTTTCTCTTTTTTACTTTGTATTTGATTTCCCCAAATTATTGAAATTTGGTTTGATGAATAAATTTGGTATTAGTTTGATTCGTGATGGAAATTTAATTTATGTTGATGAATGATTGGTGAATGCTTAATACTAAGCATGGGATAGGTAAAATTATGCAAAGGTCATGCGATTTTTTTTAACAAAATCTCTTCATAATTAATATTGTTTGATGTATGTGTATATGTATAACAATATCTAAATTTTTTCTTTATCAGGTCTCACTACATTTAAGTCTGTGAACCACCTCTCTTGTTTTCCACCTTCTTCCATCACCGTTGCAGTTTCCTCTTATGTGTACAAGTAAGCAACTAAACTTTGCTTTTTGTTTGATAATTACGATTATGTATTCAGATAATATAGGCGCTAGTATATAATTTAGGTTGAAACCTTAGAGTTAGGCTAGCTAGCTTATTTAATACACATCAAGTCACGCTTCATTAGAGTATAAATACATAGAAACAAATACAATCCATGGTACAAAAACATTTTCATTTTGAGTATACGCTATTAATCGTACCGTATTTTGTGTTTCAAGTATAGTATGGAGCGTGACTGGATGTACTGTGATCGAGGGGATCACATTGACAAGATGTTGAAAGAGTTTTGCAAAGCGGTAGTGCAGCACAAGGACATGACAAAGGCGGAGAAAATACCTTGTCCTTGTGTTGACTGCGGTGTCGTAAGGAAATTTTCAAACATTAAGGAAATTGAATTCCATCTGAAGACCCGCGGTTTCATGCCACTATATAGGAGATGGACTTTTCATGGAGAAAGTGTTGAACATAATGTCGGGCCCTCGTACATTAATGATAGGAAGAGGATGAGAACCGACCACACATTTGATTTTGTTGAGTCGGAACTCCCAAGTGCTTCCGGAGTCAATGACAGTGAGCCGACTTATCATGATGAGCAAATAGACGAGATGCTTGATAACATTGAGGATAATTTTGTCGACCGGCCGGATGAGTATCAAAGGTTGTTGGACGCATCCAAGACGGCGTTGTATCCTACGTGCACTAAGTACACAAAATTGATAGCTATAATGAATTTATTCAACCTGAAGGGAAGATATGGATTGAGTGACAAAGGTTTCACGGTATTCCTCGAGCTGATTCATGATATGCTACCGGATGAGAACGGTTTCCCTACCACCACCTATGAGGCAAAGAAATGGGTGTGTTAAATGGGAGTAGAGTACAAAAAATTCACGCGTGTCCAAACAACTGTGTGTTGTACAGAGGTGAATATGAACATTTGGACAATTGCCCGAAATGTTCGTTGTCTCGGTATAAGCATAAAGATGGTGAGTACTCCTCCGTTCAGAAAAAGGCCTCCAGCTAAACTACTGTGGTATTTGCCGATTATACCCAGATTCAAACGGTTGTTTGCGAATCCGAAAGATGCAAAGAACTACGATGGCACGCAGAGGGTAGAAAGAGTGATGAGAAATTAAGACATCCAGCAGATGGGCCTCATTGGAGAAACATCAACTGACGGTACAAAGAATATTTCGGACATGAAGATAGGAATCTGAGGCTTGAGTTATGTACTGATGGAATGAACCTGTACGGCACTTTGAGTAGTCAACACAGTACATGGCCTGTTCTGCCAGTGATCTACAATTTTCCCTCATGGTTGTGTATAAAACGAAAGTACATCATGTTATCTCTTCTGATATCTAGTCCCAAGCAGCCAGGTAATAACATTGATGTGTATCTTGCCCCTCTGATAGATGATCTGAAGCTATTGTGGAATGAGGGGACCGTGGTATATGATGCTTATGCAAGAGAGAATTTCACGCTCAAGGCTTTGTTGTTCTGTACCGTCAATGACTTCCCTGTGTATGGGAACTTGTCCGATTACACGGTTAAAGGAACATTTGCATGTCCCATATTCGAGGAAGACACTGGTTCGGACCGTTTAAAACATTGTGGGAAGAATTTTATATGTGTCATTGACATCTTCTCGCCGAAGATCACCCTTATAGAGTAACGAAGAGAAAGTTGTTCAATGGTCAAGCCAAAACTTGTGTGGCCCGTCTACCTTTGAGCTCTGAGGAAGTGTACGAAAAGGTTAAGGACATTGCAAATGTATTTGGAAACACATCAAAACCGACAAAAACATTTGGAAAAAGTGTTCTATCTTTTGGGATCTACCTTATTGGCGTCATCTTCCTGTGAGACACTTCTTAGACATCATGCACATTGTGAAGAACGTTGGTGAGGCAGTGAGTGGGACTTTGCTCAATATACCCGACAAAACAAAGACGGATTGAAAGTTAGAAAAGACATGCAAACCATGGGTATACGAAAGGAGTTACACCCACAAGAGAATGGGAAACGAATATACCTACCTCCTGCATGGTACACGCTCTCAAAGGCTGAAAAATTAGTTTTTGCAAATGTATGCACTCAGTAAAAGTACCGTCTGGGTAGTCTTCAAACTGGAAGAACATTGTATCGATGAAGGATTTAAAACTTTTAGGCATGAAATCTCACGATTATCATGTACTGATGTTACATCTTCTTCTAGTCGCAATCCAAGGGATATTGCCATCTGATGTCAGAAATGCTTTAACTCGGTTATGTTTATTTTTCAACACTGTTTGCTCCAAGGCAATTGACGTAACCTCTCTAGATGATCTACAACGTGAAATTGTTGTCACATTATGTCAACTTGAGATGTATTTCCCACCATCTTTCATTGACATAATGGTGCATCTAATTGTGCACAACGTTCGAGAGATACAATTCTATGGTCCGGTATACTTATAGTACATGTACCCTTTTGAACGGTACATGGGTATTCTGAAAAGTAGAATGAAGAATAGGTATCGACCAGAGGGGAGCATTATTGAAGCAACAGTGACTGAGGAAGTCACGGAATTTGTGACCGATTATTTGAGTGAGGCAGAGTCAATTGGTATCCCAAAACCACGACACTATGGCAGGTTTAAGGGTAAAGGTGTCATTGGTAGAAAGATCATGCAAGTTTCGTGTCATCTTATTCATCAAGCACATTTGTTTGTCTTACAACACCTTGAGGTTGTTGAACCTTATTTCGAAACCCATATGGTTGAGTTAAGGCATCAAAATCCTTTAAAAGACCACATTTGGCTGGCAAAGGAACAAAACCGAGTTTTTATCTAATGGTTCAAAGATCATGTGTTGACATTAGCATCATCAGATCCAGAAGCTTAAGTGAAGAGATCAGATGTTTGGAAATCGCACCTGAAACTAATATTACATCATTTGATGGGTTTGATATTAGTGGGTATACATACTACACTGCACACCAAGATGCCAAATTGATAAACCAGAATAGTGGGACCGACCATGAGTCTATCTTGGCGGTTGTGAGCTAAGAACCGCCGAGATAGATGTCGTCAGATTTTGATTTGGGCACCCACCTATTTCAGTAGTTTTGATTGACAACCGCCGAGATAGGTACCGCGGAAATAGGTGCTCAGACCTATTTTGACGGTGCTCATTTCGGCGGTTGTAAACCACCGACCGAATAGGCCCCTTGGAACCGCCGAAACATGCCTTTTTTTTCTACTAGTGAGGCATAGCCCTTCAAGTAGCTGAAAACTCCGAGACAGGAGAAGACAATGATGAGATGGTCCTATATGCTATGAGGTACTTTCGTAAGTTCATAAGAAACAACATAGGAAAGGTAAAGAGTCCAAGGAGACTGACGATTATTAGAAGAAGAACAATGACAAGTGTTTCGGGTGCTCAAAGCGTGGGCATCACATCAAAGTCCGTCCTCAACGATTCCGAGAGGACAATGATAGGGTCAGGAAGCCTGTCCCAAGATTGTTCAACAAAGGGCCAAGGAAAGAAACATTTGTTTCTGCTTGGGGAGACTCATAACTAAGCAACAACAATCAAATCTCAGAGTGCGATCTCTCGGTAGATGAGAAGGCTCATTTATGCCTTGAGGAAGTTTACTTGATGGCGTAAGACAAGGACATGTCAGAATCAGAGGAAGAAGAACAAAACAAGTGAACTACTCTAAACATAGTAATAAAATTTTAAAGGCTGCACTTCTAGGACTTAGAAAGTTTTCTCTCATACTAGTTGATCAACTAGAGGCAATGGAAAATGAAAACAAATAACTCTTAGAGGAAAACGAAAATTAGAGGAAAATTTGAACAAGGATACGGTAGTAACCTTACAAATGCACTCAAGAAATTACAAACCGTCTATAGTGAAATTCTTGTCGCTCATGAAAGGATGAGCTAAGAAAACAACCTAAAATCGATGAGTTGATTGCTGCTCTTAACGTAAAAGAAAATGAACTAGCTTTAATTAAAGAAAAACATGCAAAACTAGAAGTTGATTCTAGGACACCCATGTGGATAAACAAACGACCGGTTGGGTTTCAATCACAGACCAGTCCTAGAACTGTCTGCCACCTATGCAAACAACCCGGTCATCATGAAGCCAAATGCTATAGAACACGATTCATGAGGCATTGGCAACTCGAGAAAAGAGGACTAAAATGGGTAGTCAAAATGATCCCAGAATAATGATTGTTGGTGGAAATGGGTCCAAACATTCTGAGGACCCTAACCCTACACTACTAACTTGTTAAGTGCAGAATCGAGTGGGAAAAGATCCATGCTGGTACATCGACAGTGGGTGCCCTAAACACATGACAGGAGACAAAATGAAGTTCTTCTCACTCGAATCAAGAAGCCACGTGAAATACCCCGTATTAAAACAGTGATTAATTGGGTTAATAAGTATTTTAGAAGCTTAATTATACCTAAATAATCATGAGGAAACAAATCCCGAAGAAAATGATCCTTAAAACAGATTAAAAACACAAACGAACCTTAAAGCGCGTTTTTCGAGGAAACCGGGAAAACCGACTTTAAGCGGGTCAAATAGACTCGTAACAATTTTGGTTGAACCAAATAGTCATTAATGAAGGTCTAGAACCAATCAAATCAATAAACAAAAAAATATAAAAACTGTAAAAACCGGGATGTTGTGGGGTGAGGGTGTAAATAAATTAAACTAGTGTGTCCACTTTTAAAAATAAAAACTCAAAAATCTGTGAGAGGCAGTGTGTGGGCCGATTATAATTGCCCTCTCTCACTCTCTTATTTTCCTAATATGCTAGGAGACAAAATAATAAAGTAAACAAGTTACTTTAGCCCTCTCTCTCCTACTCCCCTCATTTCCCTCACTCTCTTACGTAACACTCCTCCCGCTCTAATTTCTCTTCTTCTCCAAGATGCCTACAATGGTGATTTTGAAGAGCCAAACCAGCCACCCACTTCTCTCCTCTTGTTGAACCCTCAAAGCTTCTCCAAAAATTACAAAATTTGTACCATTGTATTCCTCTCATCAAGGAGAGCATTTCCCTCTTTTCCAAATTCGAAAGCAAACACTTTCATCTCCATGGGTGTTCTTGGTTTTGAAGTTGAAGACCACCATTAGAAGCCTCTTCTTCACCTTGTTGGCCTAAGGTAAAAAGAAATCCGAAAATACTAGCATTTCTTGCTCTTATTTGCAAAATACAAATTCTAAGTCTTGAACTTCTATTCCTTGTTGGCCCAGCCGATTTTGGCTTCTTTTGGAGAGTGGAAACCTTGTTCTTGTTGCTATCCAACACTCCATCTACACCTTTGCAAGGTAATGCATTTCCTAAACCTTAAAATTTACTTTAACGCCTTAGGATGGTTTAAGGGCAAGTTTGAATTAAAATGGTGTATGTCAATGGGCTGTAGCTTTAGAGATTTGAGTCTCCATAACTGGTGGGAAGAGAGGAAAGGAAAGGAGGAGGAAGGAAAGAAGAAAGAATAAGAAAAGAAAAGCTAGAAAGAAAACAAGGTAAATTACACTCACCTTGTGCGGTTTTGTAATGCTTTATGTAACAGATTTTTTGTAGCTAGAGATGAGTATGGTAAATGGTATTGAGTAGTAGGTATAATGTAGGAAGGACCAAAGCTGTTTTAAAGCTTTAAAGACATTTAAAAGCTTGTATAAACCTAGATGGAAATAGATGTTGAGTGCAGGAATTAAATGGGTGTTTAATGTCTAGTGATTGTCTTGGAGAATTGTATATTGTTTCTGTTAGTAAACAGGTGATATGGGTAGCATTGTGTGAATAAAACATGTGGTGAGAATGTAAAAATTTAGGGGAGACTATGTCAAAATTTACTTAGAAACTAGAACACTTAAGAACTAGAAATGAGTGGAGAACACTTTGAAAACAGATTTTTAATGGAGCTAAGTTGTGGGTAGGATAAGAGAGATAGATAATGCATTTTAAACTTTAGAAATGGCATTAGGAGAGGAAGTCATGAATGAAGGAAGTGAGAACCAAAATCTGAAGCAAAACACAACTAGGAAAAATAATGTAAGTGCTGGAAGGAAAACTTAGAAAATATGTGTGTGAAATAGTATGAAAGAAGTGGTGAGTTAGTAATGGATTTAGACATGTTTATGAGGCTAATTAGGTGCTTAAATATGTGGGATTACATGTAAGAAGTTTGGGGAAGAAATGGGTAAGAAAAGGAAGTTGAAACAAATTTAGTAGGCAAGTTCTGACTTTGACCGACCCAAAGGGTTGATCGGTCGTGGGTCGGTCGGGACATAAATCACTGGAACGGAACTCCCTGACTTCGACCGACCTAGACGGGTGAGTCGGTCGTGATGGATTTCAGGGCCGATTTCTTTCTAACTTTGACCGACCCAGAGGGTTTGGGTCGGTCGGGTCAAGCTTGGGTCGGTCAGGTCCAAACAAAAAATAAAATAAAAATAAATAAATATATATAATATATATACATATATGTATGTATACATGTACATATATAGGTGACTTAGTTGTAACACCCCGAATAAACATCCAATAGCACAAAACCAAGCTTCTAGCCATATTACAAGATAACTACTCAGCGGATTCTCAATATCGTACGGGTGCTACAGATGCCAACCACCCACGTGGTTGACAGACCACATTACCAATACTAAGTTATGGTCTGCATGACTGGAAACAGCTCTCAATAAAACTCATGTACAATATAGATACAATTCCCAAATACCTAGTGTATACCACATAGCTACTAGGTTAGACAATCACAACTGAAAATTACATCCTGAGTTCATTCTATAGGGTACAGTTCATAAATTAGACATAATAACTCATAAGTCTTGCCCTGATGGACTACCCCCATGGTAGCCATCCCGCTACGCTCCGTATCGTCCGGCACAATACCTGTAAAAAAAATTGGGTTGGGAAGGACTCAGCAAACTACGCTGAGTATGAACGTGTGTAGCCCGTATGTTTGCCGGGCCACACGACTACTTGGTCGAATATTATTAAGTTCAATTTACATGCTATAATAAAGCAGTAAAACATACCACAAAACATTAGGATATCATACACACTTAAGGTAGCAACAAGCATCCACACATAACTTCGACATCATAGCAACATCAAACACGCGACCAAGCACAACAAGCTACTAGCATGGCAACAACAATTTTGCAAGTCATCAAACATGTGCATATGTACGTTTACCAATGATCCTCACTATGGGTTCGGTCGAGCGTTGTGTGTTTTCATTTCTTTTCTATTGTTCCCATAATGTATATTTTCTTTCTCTTTCCTTGCACCAGGTCTGGGGGTATGGTTCAAATCCCGCGACCATAACATGTAGGTGCTAATATTTTCCATGTTTTCTTTAAGGTTTATTTGTGAATTATCTTGTCACCACAAGTTGAAGAACGTCTTCTCCATAGCTATCCTCCATTCCCGGCATCGTGCGTCGAGGAAGCGGGGTCGTCTCTAGACTTCAGGATGCGTTCCACCAGTAGGTATTCTACTTTTCATTGTCATTATAAGTTCGACACCATAGTGGTGTCATTAGAAGTCCTCCATATTTTAGAGGAGTTTTCTTCTTGTATAGTTGTTTCGTTTCGTTTGCGTATTTCGTCGTGTTTCATCTCAATTTCATAAACGAGAAGGGACTAACTACTGTGTGCGCGCATTAATATACAACATTGATATAGCAATCATATAACACGATAAACAAGCATTCCACTTTCATGCTTTAATCTTATGGGGTCGTTTTCACACAGAGCACACAGCAAACAAGCCGTGTAACACGGTAACATACGAACCACACATGTTCATACCTTATTCAGAAGGAAAGGTTGTCTCACACACGGGGTCCCGGTTGGCGGTCGTTACGGTCCTAACGTTAATCAACACACTTGTCAGTTTTATGATTTCATGCACAACCGTTGCGACATTTTCCTAGCTTATTTATATTAACATGTGCAATTCTCTAGGTGAGTCCTTAAGTGCGTAGTTTATATTAACCCTTAGAAACTTCCTAAGAATTAATCATAAGCTTATCTTACTCCTAGGACATTCACATAGTTAACTCACACGTTAACTAAGTCCTTTCCTTTAGCTAAGGTTTTAGAGTATACTAAAACACTAATCATGTAACATGCTTATATGAGATAGGTTTAACTCGTCTAAAATGTATTCCCTCCTTAGCTAACTAGCTATGTTTTAAGCTCATTAATCACGCGATAGTGCTCCTCAAATATTTCTAGAACTCCTTTATACTGAGGCCTAAGTGTTTCAAAACTGAAACAAGGTTCTTGTACATAACCTTATATTATAACACTTATAATGTGTCTAAGGGTATCTAACTTCCCAAGATGTTACATAAGTTTAGCTAGATACATTAGAAGGGTTTTGGGTTGGTTATCAATCTGTCATCACCCTCATAACACCCATGCACAACAGTTATACAGAAGCTACATCTTTACCGAAACCGAAAACATAATCTACATATTACTTCTTGGCTCTTGTCTCTAGTTAGTTCAGCTGATGTTCCCTTCTTTCCCTCAGTACTTACTCAGTTAGCTATGGTGTTAGCAATGTCTTAAAATCGAGACTAACCTAATACAACACTCACATAGCTTCTGTGATCGGTTACACAGAAACACATACAAAAGGTAATCAAACCCAAACCAAACTGATGCATTATATTTCCTTCTGTTTTCCTTTCTGCTCTTTAATCTGGTTTCTAATTTGCCCAATGTATATACATCTTACTAGGGTACGTTAGAGGTGTTTTACATTCATTGGCAACCCAATACAACACTCTCCAAATCATTCTGTACAGAGTTATGCAGAAGACAAAGTTTCAGAAACCACAAACACTGAGCATTCAATTCAGTTATCTTTTCCTTTATCCCTTTCTGTTATTCACTAAACTGTCTTTAAATTTCACCCCACTAGCTATAGGTGTGTTTAGGTTCAGTTATTTCTCAATTCAACCCTTATGGAACCCCCTGTAATAGGGTTATACAGAGGATACAAGTTTCAGGAAAACTGAAGAAAACTGAAACTATAATATGATATACTTACCTCGGTCTCTTTTCTTTATTCAGGAATGTGACTTTCACTTTCAACTTTTCCCCCAACCCTTCTTAACTAGTTAATAAGTGTTTAATCCAGGTTTTCCCCTAAGATACAGACCCAAGACAAATCTTTTAAAGCTACTGAGAGGTTGTAATACTGAAGCTAGTAAATCTTGGACAGAACTGAGATATGAAACTGATGTATATGTTCTCTGTTATTGTGTTTTCTTCTTCGCTCCCAAAACTGTTTTCTATTTACTCCACTTGCCTACTCACTAGGTTAAGTAGTTTATCCAGTATTTGACACAAAGCACACCCATGACAACAAGGCTACATTTCTGGAGAAAATCTGTTACGCAGAACTAAAAAGAAAAGAAGCTGAAACTGGTAAATCTTCCTATACCTTTATGTTTGATTATTAATTTGTCTTCTAATCTCTCCCAACACTTACTCGTTTAGTTAAGTGTTCAAGCAAACTTTTAAACCCACAAACAACCTAGACAACCCTGTTAATGTTACAGAATTATCATTATACAGAAACTAGACAACCGAAGAGCTGAAAAACAAAACTGCAAAACTGAAACTATGACTGAGCTTCTATGATTCTGTTTGCTCACGAATCTTGTTTCCAGTTTTTCCAAGATGTTTATACTTTAGCCCTACACTTTAGTAAGCTTTCAGAGCAATGATCAAGTACATACAATCATTTAGGTCACTTCAGGAAGGTTAACACACAACAAAACACAAACATTTCAGAACTGATATACCCTCTTTGTCATTTTATTCTTTCTGTTTGTCCACAAATTTGGTTTCTAGTTTTGCCCCAGACTGCCTACTCAGTTAGTTAACTGTTTTATGAGGGTTTTAGATTCAATATGAGACCCAAGTCGATAAATTAGGACTACTGAAATGTCCCTAAACTGAATCAAAAGATTCTGAAGTCATAAACCGCTATATGATCCTATGTGGTTCTCTGTTTGTTCCTCTAAACTGACCTACAACTCCCTCCAAATTCTGTACCCACTCAGTCAATGTTTTTTTCAAGGTTTGAAACTTAAAAGTACACCCAAGCAACAAGGGTTACACTTTTGAAGGTTTTGACGCAGAACCTGAAAACAAAATCGAAACTGATGTAGGTTTCCTGTGTTGTTTTCTTCTGTGCTTTTAAATCAGATTTCTAGTTTCCCAAAGTGCTTACCAACTAATTCAGTGTTCCATCAGGGTTTTAACCTCATCACAGATTCACAACAACATTGTTTAACCCTCTCAAAGATTAACTTGCAGAAACCGAGATTGCAGAACTGGTAGAACTGCAATATGAAACTGGTACGTTTTTCTTTGTTCCTTCTTCTGTTTGTTTACTCTTTTTATTCCTGATCTCGTTTTTTTTTCCTTTGTTCCTAACCTTACCAGGTCAGTTAATACTTTGGTAAGTGGGTTGGCAAATTTTTAGGTTTATTACAAAGCCAATGCAGCTTTTACATTCTCTTTGAAAATGGATATGCAGAATACAAATGTTGCAGAATATAAGTTACAGAACAGAACCTCAAGTTTCTGCTCACCTCTCTGTCAAGTTTCCCTCTTTCTGCACTAAGCTGATTCTTAGCATTCCTAAAGTGCCTTCCAACTTAGTTAAAGGTTTTAGTTGTGTTTTAAGTTGGTTAATCAAGCCCACACCACTATTATATCATCTCTGGAAATCGAGTACACAGAAACCGCAATTACAGAACTGACTTCCAAGTTTACGCACAGACTGTTTTTCTCCTTCTTTTTTTTGCAACACTCTTACATGTCTACCAATTAAGTAACGGGTTTAAGCATTGTCTTAAGTGCATTATCAAGCCAACTCAACCCTTATACTACTCCTGGTATTTTAGTATACAACAGACAAAAGTTAAAGAATCTGAAATAGCCATCATGTTAACACTAGATAGATTTTGTTCCCCTTTGTTTTCTGTTTATGAGATCAGGTTAAAGGTAGCTCACCATTTCCATAGCTTAGCTGACTTCCCTTGGGTGATAAAGCTTGTATTCTCTGAGTTGACCCTTGATACTCCTTGATCTGTTTCCTCTCTGGACAGAACCAGGTAACAGGTTAATTTTCTTTACATTACAGTTTCTTTTCCTTTTTTTATTTGTCTTTTGTTTGACAACAAGAGTAGAAATACTCAGATTCTAAACAGCTCCTCCTACCTTGATTGAGCTGGTTTGCTGGGGGTTTTGGCTCACTCCTGGAATGATCTTACCAGGGTATGCGCAAGCTAGTATAAAGAAGACGGAAAGAGTTAGTCCCTAAGGTTTCGGGAACCCAACAGAATTTGATTGTGGCTTACCTTGATCTGTTCCTTTGAAACAGCAGTGGGGGTGTTCCTCTTGGAAACTTGGGCACACTTCGATTGGTTTATTTTTTTCTAGGAAGGATTATGCAAGGGTTGAGAAGGACGAGAGTTAGGCAACAAGGAACTTCCTCAGGCAAGGGAAAAAAAACTGAGAAGAATGAGAAGAGGATCACACGACTGATTTTCAACTAGCTGGGATCAGAGACCGATCTGTTGTGCTCCAGGACTTCCTCCAGGACTTGCACGCATGGGATGGGTTTAGTCACGCGATGACTTAAGAGGAAAACTGGGTTATTGGTGAGATGCTAGCTGCTACTGGCTTCTGTAAGGTTGGCGTGGGGGTCTGAAAAAGGCAAACCAACTGCTGCCATGCATATATGTCTCTCGATCACTATACTGAAACCAAGACTGAGGCAATGTGGCAGGGACTGGGTTGAGGTTTACCGAGGCTTGCAGCATCCAGTTATCTCTGCTTCAGATCAATTTTATCGTTGTTTTTCCTCAGCAATGGAAGCGGAATGTATTCAGGGTCAAACTACTGGAATGATGCTCCCGAGTCCCTAGAGAGTGGCGTGGAAATGCAGGGAGGATGTTGCTGTCAGGAGTGAGTGGTTGTAAGTTCCCATACAGAGATACAGTGGCTCATGGGAGTTTGAGTTATTCAAACTCTCACGGTGGGAGTGGAATCTTGTCTGTGTTTTTTTGATTCAGGTGTACTACCGGGATGTATTAAGTGGTGATCTGTTTTGTTTGTTGTTTTATAACTAATACAAGTATTGCATAGTAGTTACTGAATACGAGCTCAGCTCAATCGGTTAAGACATTCAGGAGGTATGCGAGAGGTATGGGGTTCGAACCTCAGCGGGAGCGTATTTGCTCTTTTCTTTTTTCCTTTTTTTTATAAGCTATTTACATGCTTATTATTTGTATATGCAAGACTATATAATCTGTCGCGTTTCTAATTTCATACGCGACTACTATAGTTTGTTACGTTATTAGTTATATGTATGTATATATGATATACGCCCCTTTATTTTGTCACGTTTAGTTAAATGTACATATGCGACGTTATTAGTTATTGATTACAATATTGTAATATTGTAACGTTGTCATGTTTTTGAACATGTATGTACTGAATTTAATTGTCCATATATTATCATATGCCTGAATTATGTAATGCGTTATTCTTGGATAATCTCCTCGCGTTTATGATTTTATGGGTTTAATTGTTTAGGGGTGTTTCAACTTACCCCCTTAAAGAGACTTCGTCCCGAAGTCTTACTTCCTTAACTGGTGTTTTCCATTCTTATTAATCCTAGGGATCAAGTCCCACATTTCGTAATTCTCACTACCCAAGTGTGATCATAAGCACTATGCCCCATTAACGACTTCTCACAAGTTTTCATAGTAGTCCTAGGTATTAGCAATGTACAAATAACAATCGGAGGTGTAAACCATAGTATACACATTCATTAATAACCGAGCGTACATACACACACATAACAATCTCATACACACAATCTCATACACACAACCAGGTTGTAGAAACACACATAGTGCAAAGATTAAGTCCTGCATACGTTCTCTCTAACCAAGGGATCATGTCCCGCAAGTTCCACAATTTTTATTTCACCATTTGTGCTTATAAGCACCATACCACATCTGTGGTTTCACCAAATTCTCAATAATATTTCGATGTACCAGCAATATTCATCTACTGTACTTCATAATAATCAAGAGGACAAGTCATTCATTCATAACCACAGTGCATCCAAAACAATTCGAACACAGTTCACACACATAGTAATCAAACATAACACAACAAACGAGCAACAACATAGCAAAAGCGAACACGCCTACCCCCCTTAAAGATGGATTACGTCCACGTAATCCTTTTTGTATCATATTAGAACCTTGGATGGAGATGTTTATTCCTCATGGGCATTCTAGCTTCTATGCAATTTTGCCCTTGTTAATGACTTAGTTTATGTCACAAGGATTCTTATCGGTATCCATACCGATTTATAACGGATTAGGGTTTAGCCTCTCTGGGTCCAAGATACTGGGCGATATGTCACTTGTTATTCAACCGGAAAGTGTGAGATATGGTCCACCAGCTTCTGCTGTGCGACTCTGATTTCCTTCTGGTTTAGTTTTCCCTTACTATGCCTTTCAAGGCGGTGCCTAGCTTAATTGTACAGGAGTAAATGTATTTTGATTGACATGGGGTATTTTAATTCATACATAGTCTCTGTGGATTGTACTTTGTTTATTCAGTTCCTTTGGAGGTTGGATATTCATGCTTTTGGTGCGCTTTTAAGCGTCTAGAACTTTGTTTCAGGTTGACCCTTTTGGCGTTAATGATTTAGTTCTTGGTATTTGAATGTTATCGACGTGTCATTGTTACCACGATTGGTTTAGTTTTTATTGCCGCTCATACTTACGTGTAGCTAGCTGGTTTCCTCTCCTAGCATTACTACTTTCTTTTATCCTTTAGTGTGTACAACCCAATTAGACGTCTTTCATCTCTAGGCATCTTTATTTTTCAGCCCAATTATGGCCTTGACCCTGTTGGTTGACTTCAATTGATTTAAGTCAAAAGGTTACTAAATTATATGTGTTAGAAGTTTCTGTGGTTGTAGCCTCTAGATTCCGCATCATGTATCAATGTATTCTACCCGCTCGTATCGTCTACATCTATTTCGCATTCTTCGTTTTTTTTGTAGTTCATGCGTCCACTTGTAGGAGGTTTCGAGAGTTATCCAACCCTTATGTGGTCAGCGTAAGTGTTGAACTATCCTTCCACCCCAATTTGTGCTCAATATCACTTGACCTGACCAGGGTTAAGTTCAACCTCGCACGTCCAACAGACAATCAACCAATTAAATTTTTCCAACTATGTATATATCTAAATGTGTATACTTATGTGTTATAAGTTCCAAGGTCGTATTTGGGTTATAATACCCTTTTGTCTTATATATGCACATATGGTTGTTTCCATTAGTTAAATGGTATATTGATACATACATTCGTATCCTTCTGATATTATGAGTTCTTTTCATTCCAAGTTCTCATATAGGGAGTTGTAGTATGGATATAGGTGATCCATCCACACTGTATTCATAGATATAGTATGGATATAGGTGATCCATCCGCACCGTATTCATAGATATAGTATGGATATAGGTGATCCATCCGCACCGTATTCATAGATATAGTATGGATATAGGTGATCCATCCGCACCGTATTCATAGATATAGTATGGATATAGGTGATCTATCCGCATCGTATTCATAGATATGGATATAGATGATCCATCCGCACCATATTCATAGATATGGATATAGGTGATCCATCCGCACCGTATTCATAGATATAGTATGGATATAGGTGATCCATCCGCACCGTATTCATAGATATGGATATAGGTGATCCATCCGCACCGTATTCATAGATATAGTATGGATATAGGTGATCCATCCGCACCGTATTCATAGATATGGATATAGGTGATCCATCCGCACCGTATTCAATGTCTCCCCATATGGTTAGGTTCTCTTAATCTTCTTGCCTTAGGTTCAACCCCAGGTGTTATAGTGAATAATTTGTCCAGTGTATACAGGCCTTTTAGGTCCTAGTGTATGCCTAGAGTTTATCTAGGACATCGCATGCTCGAATATATTTGTATTGGAGAACCGTATTACCGTTACTTAGGATAGTAACGCCCACGTCATTGTCCTTTTTATGAGTGATATTCTCTTATCACTACTTATATCTTAATCCAAGATTTATATTCGGTAATTGTCACCCCTCTTTTTTTTGTCATGAATGTTATTCTA
Source organism: Limonium bicolor (assembly GCA_023374045.1). Taxonomy (NCBI): domain Eukaryota; kingdom Viridiplantae; phylum Streptophyta; class Magnoliopsida; order Caryophyllales; family Plumbaginaceae; genus Limonium; species Limonium bicolor. The sequence continues at coordinate 96,736,855 of CM041777.1, read as the reverse complement.
AATAGGAGAAATTAAATTATACGATATTGTATAATTGAATTTGAATCATAGGGTTGGAAATTGCTTGGCTAAGTAATATTAACCTTGACAACATTTGAAGTAAGAAGATGTATATATATATACTTCTACATATACCGTTGGTATTTAAATTGGATATAATACGTATATAAGTAAGACTATTCACATAAAACAAATGTGATAATGAGGAATAAATGAACTTAAAAATAATGAGTATAATGAATAAGCTTTAAAAGTTTATTATGGTATTATATGAATGTTACATGATATTAAGATAGGAATCTTAATATAAGTTTGTAATATATTACAAACTAGTGAAAATAATCACCTTACATAAAATAATGAAATGTAACGTTTAATGAAGGGAGTTTTATAAGTTATGTATATTTGTATGTGCATAAAGGCGTGACTAATATTTGTAGGAAATACGTATAAAATATGGTTGAGAACCATACAATATTAAATGATGGGTGTTATAAATGAATAAAATTGATAAACTGTAAATTATACCATCAAGGGTAGCATATTGCAAAGTACATGCATTATTTAATACCATGTATTATGATGAATGTTGTAAATTAAAGTACTTGGATACACTAGTCAAGTCAACATGCTTGACTAAGTCAACTAATTTGACCAAGAGGTCAGGTTGACCAACTTATACCTTGAATGGGAGTTTAAGAAATAACACTGTCACAATACATGCAACTATATATTATATGATTAAATCAAATAAAAATTACATATATAAATATATATATGTGTAAAACCAAGAATGTATGTATATATATAAGTATATACAATATGGTTTTAATATCATGAAATGGTAGATGACAAGTGTTATGACATTAGTATAAAGATATATATACTACAAGTCATACGGTGTAATTTAAAGTATGGTTTATTAAAATGAATAATGTGATATGTAATATATGGTACGATACCAAATGGTTAAATAATACTATCATATAACGTTAGTGCATGCGCATTAAATGCTATGCAAAATAACGTTGCAGGTGTGGTCACTTGTTTCATAACCATAGTTAATGATATACATATGATCCCAAGGGTTTATCTTTGTATAACATTGAATTCCACAGTTACCCGCTGCATTGCTTGCGGGTGTTTTTAACAGTTCCTCTTTCGGAACTTGTTCCTCCATGATCGGAACTTAATTCTCTATGGCACACAACTCCTTTTATTTGTTCTCTTTGAACAAATATTCGATTGATGTTTGAACATAGTGGAAGATTCATTGCCATTTTTCTTATCTGTTTGCCTTGTGCTGGGGTAGGGAATTAATTGAATTCCGTAATATTATACTTCAGTGTGTAAAATTGTGTCATGCTTTATTTAGCATTATAGATTGTACCAATTTTATGGTGTAATTTCGTCTCGAACTATATCCTCTCATTTCATGGTTTTACGAGGGGTTTTCTAAAATTACTCTCTCGAGTGTACGAGTTGAAGAATTTATCTCAATCCCATCCTTGGCTTAAATGATTGCTTAATTAAGCTTTGTTTATTTCATAATTTCAGGGTATTTCGGTCCTCTTTGCTTGTGAGGTAGTGTCCTATCGACTGCTAAGCATGTCGACCCAAGTTGCCACTAAAATTGGTCCTTAATAGTTAAGGTTCTCTTGGCAGTGCCTTTAAACTCTACGCTCCAGTCAGATCTTCGAGGCTCGGCTATGATCTAGTGTAGTTTTTTCTTCTTCTCGGTTGATGGTATGATATTAAGTAGTTGCTAGGTTGCGTTTCCCCGAGTAAGGAGAGGCCTTCTACCTCTCTGGCGCTCCCTCCTACGCAATGAAAATGTTATTTGGGACGTAGAGGCTGGAAGTAGGTGTCGGTTAGTATACAGTAATCACTGGGGAAAATCCCTAACTAACGCGCCTCACATACTACCCATAACTCTTAACCCACTATTGGAATTCTTATACTCGGTATTTCCTGTTCCAGTCATCAGAGCGTAACTATGCTCTGATACCACTTTCTGTAACACCCCCGAATAAACATCCAATAGCACAAAACCAAGCTTCTAGCCATATTACAAGATAACTACTCAGCGGATTCTCAATATCGTACGGGTGCTACAGATGCCAACCACCCACGTGGTTGACAGACCACATTACCAATACTAAGTTACGGTCTGCATGACTGGAAACAGCTCTCAATAAAAACTCATGTACAATATAGATACAATTCCCAATACCTAGTGTATACCACATAGCTACTAGGTTAGACAATCACAACTGAAAAATTACATCCTGAGTTCAGTTCTATAGGGTACCGTTCATAAATTAGACAGAATAACTCATAAGTCTTGCCCTGATGGACTACCCCCTTGGTAGCCATCCCGCCTACGCTCCGTTATCGTCCGGCACAATACCTGTAAAAAAATTGGGTTGGGAAGGACTCAGCAAACTACGCTGAGTATGAACGTGTGTAGCCCGTATGTTGCGGGCCACACGACTACTTGGTCGAATATTATTAAGTTCAATTTACATGCTATAATAAAGCAGTAAAACACACCACAAAACATCAGGATATCATACACACTTAAGGTAGCAACAGCATCCCACATAACTTGTCGACATCATAGCAACACATCAACACGCGACCAAGCACAACAAGCTACTAGCATGGCAACAACAATTTTGCAAGTCATCAAACATGTGCATAGGTACGTTTACCAATGATCCTCACTATGGGTTCGGTCGAGCGTTGTGTGTTTTCATTTCTTTTCTATTGTTCCCATAATGTATATTTTCTTTCTCTTTCCTTGCACCAGGTCTGGGGGTATGGTTCAAATCCCGCGACCATAACATGTAGGTGCTAATCTTTTCCATGTTTCTTTAAGGTTTATTTATGAATTATCTTGTCACCACAAGTTGAAGAACGTCTTCTCCATAGCTATCCTCCATTCCCGGCATCGTGCGTCGAGGAAGCGGGGTCGTCTCTAGACTTCAGGATGCGTTCCACCAGTAGGTATTCTACTTTTCATCGTCATTATAAGTTCGACACCATAGTGGGTGTCATTAGAAGTCCTCCATAGTTTAAGAGGAGTTTTCTTCTTGTATAGTTATTTCGTTTCGTTTGCGTAGTTCGTCGTGTTTCATCTCAAGTTCCGTAAACGAGAAGGGACTAAACTACAGTGTGCGCGCAATTAATATACAACATTGATATAGCAATCATATAACACGATAAACAAGCATTCCAATTTCATGCTTTAATCTTATGGTTGTTTTCACACAGAGCACACAACAAACAAGCCATGTAACACGACAACATATGAACCACACATGTCCATACCTTATTCAGAAGGAAAGGTTGTCTCACACACGGGGTCCCGGTTGGCGGTCGTTACGGTCCTAACGTTAATCAACACACTTGTCAGTTTTATGATTTCATGCACAACCGTTGCGACATTTTCCTAGCTTATTTATATTAACATGTGCAATTCTCTAGGTGAGTCCTTAAGTGCGTAGTTTATATTAACCCTTAGAAACTTCCTAAGAATTAATCATAAGCTTATCTTACTCCTAGGACATTCACATAGTTAACTCACACGTTAACTAAGTCCTTTCCTTTAGCTAAGGTTTTAGAGTATACTAAAACACTAATCATGTAACATGCTTATATGAGTTAGGTTTAACTCGTCTAAAATGTATTCCCTCCTTAGCTAACTAGCTATGTTTTAAGCTCATTAATCACGTGATAGTGCTCCTCAAATATTTCTAGAACTCCTTTATACTGAGGCCTAAGTGTTTCAAAACTGAAACAAGTTCTTGTACATAACCTTATATTATAACACTTATAATGTGTCTAAGGGTATCTAACTTCCCAAGATGTTACATAAGTTTAGCTAGATACATTAGAAGGGTTTTGGGTTGGTTATCAATCTGTCATCACCCTCATAACACCCATGCACAACAGTTATACAGAAGCTACATCTTTACCGAAACCGAAAACATAATCTACATATTACTTCTTGGCTCTTGTCTCTAGTTAGTTCAGCTGATGTTCCCTTCTTTCCCTCAGTACTTACTCAGTTAGCTATGGTGTTAGCAATGTCTTAAACTCGAGACTAACCTAATACAACACTCACATAGCTTCTGTGATCGGTTACACAGAAACACATACAAAAGGTAATCAAACCTAAACCAAACTGATGCATTATATTTCCTTTCTGTTTCCTTTCTGCTCTTTAATCTGGTTTCTAATTTGCCCAATGTATATACATCTTACTAGGGTACGTTAGAGGTGTTTACATTCATTGGCAACCCAATACAACACTCTCCAAATCATTCTGTACAGAGTTATGCAGAAGACAAAGTTTCAGAAACCACAAACGCTGAGCATTCAATTCAGTTATCTTTTCCTTTATCCCTTTCTGTTATTCACCAAACTGTCTTTAAATTTCACCCCACTAGCTATAGGTGTGTTTAGGTTCAGTTATTTCTCAATTCAACCCTTATGTAACCCCCTGTAATAGGGTTATACAGAGGATACAAGTTTCAGGAAAACTGAAAAGAAAACTAAAACTATAATCTGATATACTTACCTCGGTCTCTTTTCTTTATTCAGGAATGTGACTTTCAACTTTTCCCCCCAACCCTTCTTAACTAGTTAATAAGTGTTTAATCCTGGTTTTCCCCTTAGATACAGACCCAAGACAAATCTTTTAAAGCTACTGAGAGGTTATAATACTGAAGCTAGTAAATCTTGGACAGAACTGAGATATGAAACTGATGTATATGTTCTCTGTTATTGTGTTTTCTTCTGCTCCCAAAACTCTTTTCTATTTACTCCACTTGCTTACTCACTAGGTTAAGTAGTTTATCCAGTATTTGACTCAAAGCACACCCATGGCAACAAGGCTACATTTCTGGAGAAAATCTGTTACGCAGAACTAAAAAGAAAAGAAGCTGAAACTGGTAAATCTTCCTATACCTTTCTGTTTGATTATTAATTTGTCTTCTAATCTCTCCCAACACTTACTAGTTTAGTTAAGTGTTCAAGCAAACTTTTTAAACCCACAAACAACCTAGACAACCCTGTTAATGTTACAGAATTATCATCATACAGAAACTAGACAACCGAAGAGCTGAAAAACAAAACTGCAAAACTGAAACTATGACTGAGCTTCTATGATTCTGTTTGCTCACGAATCTTGTTTCCAGTTTTTCCAAGATGTTTATACTTTAGCCTTACACTTTAGTAAGCTTTCAGAGCAATGATCAAGTACATACAATCATTTAGGTCACTTCAGGAAGGTTAACACACAACAAAACACAAACATTTCAGAACTGATATACCCTCCTTGTCATTTTATTCTTTCTGTTTGTCCACAAATTTGGTTTCTAGTTTTGCCCCAGACTGCCAACTCAGTTAGTTAACTGTTTTATGAGGGTTTTAGATTCAAGATGAGACCCAAGTCGATAAATCAGGACTACTGAAATGTCCCCAGGACTGAATCAAAAGATTCTGAAGTCATAAACCGATATATTATCCTATGTGGTTCTCTGTTTGTTCCTCTAAACTGACCTACAACTCCCTCCAAATTCTGTACCCACTCAGTCAATGTTTTTTTTCAAGTTTTGAAACTTAAAAGTACACCCAAGCAACAAGGGTTACACTTTTGAAGGTTTTGACGCAGAACCTGAAAACAAAATCGAAACTGATGTAGGTTTCCTGTTGTTGTTTTCTTCTGTGCTTTTAAATCAGATTTCTAGTTTCCCAAAGTGCTTACCCAACTAATTCAGTGTTCCATCAGGGTTTTAACCTCATCACAGATTCACAACAACATTGTTTAACCCTCTCAGAGATTAACTTGCAGAAACCGAGATTGCAGAACTGGTAGAACTGCAATATGAAACTGGTACGTTTTTCTTTGTTCCTTCTTCTGTTTGTTTACTCTTTTTATTCCTGATCTCGTTTTTTTTTCCTTTGTTCCTACCTTACCAGGTCAGTTAATACTTTGGTAAGTGGGTTGGCAAATTTTTAGGTTTATTACAAAGCCGATGCAGCTTTTACATTCTCTTTGAAAATGGATATGCAGAATACAAATGTTGCAGAATATAAGTTACAGAACAGAACCTCAAGTTTCTGCTCACCTCTCTGTCAAGTTTCCTCTTTCTGCACTAAGCTGATTCTTAGCATTCCTAAAGTGCCTTCCAACTTAGTTAAAGGTTTTAGTTGTGTTTTAAGTTGGTTAATCAAGCCCACACCACTATTATATCATCTCTTGAAATCGAGTACACAGAAACCGCAGTTACAGAGCTGACTTCCAAGTTTACGCACAAACTGTTTTTCTCCTCTTTTTTTTTTTTTGCAACATTCTTACATGTCTACCAATTAAGTAACGGGTTTAAGCATTGTCTTAAGTGCATTATCAAGCCAACTCAACCCTTATACTACTCCTTGTATTTTAGTATACAGCAGACAAAAGTTAAAGAATCTGAAATAGCCATCATGTTAACACTAGATAGATTTTGTTCCCCTTTGTTTTCTGTTTATGAGATAAGGTTAAAGGTAGCTCACCATTTCCATAGCTTAGCTGACTTCCCTTGGGTGATAAAGCTTGTATTCTCTGAGTTGACCCTTGATACTCCTTGATCTGTTTCCTCTCTGGACAGAACCAGGTAACAGGTTAATTTTCTTTACATTACAGTTTCTTTCCTTTTTTTATTTGTCTTTTGTTTGACAACAAGAGTAGAAATACTCAGATTCTAAACAGCTCCTCCTACCTTGATTGTGAGCTGTTTGCTGGGTTTTGGCTCACTCCTGGAATGATCTTACCAGGGTATGCGCAAACTAGTATAAAGAAGACGGAAAGAGTTAGTCCCTAAGGTTTCGGGAACCCAACAGAATTTGATTGTGGCTTACCTTGATCTGTTCCTTTGAAACAGCAGTGGGGGTGTTCCTCCTGGAAACTTGGGCACACTTCGATTGGTTTATTTTTTTCTAGGAGGATTATGCAAGGGTTGAGAAGGACAAGAGTTAGGCAACAAGGAACTTCCTCAGGCAAGGGAAAAAAACTAAGAAGAATGAGAAGAGGATCACACGACTGATTTTCAACTAGCTGGGATCAGAGACCGATCTGTTGTGCTCCAGGACTTCCTCCAGGACTTGCACGCTGTTATACCCAAAATTTTGACCCCCGGGTTAGGGTCAACGGGGTGCTGGTGTTGTGAGAGGCATTTTAATCAAGTAGTGAGGGATTCCGACTCGATCGATCGCGCGTTCCATGGCATGGGGAACAGCTTCGTCATTTCAGGGGGTTTTTGGTAATCTTTAAAGGCTCCTGAGACCTCCTATAAGCTTTCTCTCTCCTCCAAAGGATGCCCAAATCAGCTTGAAATGCTTTGATATTTTAACCCATGATAGAGGATGACTTTCTAAGCATAATGGCGTTGGAATTTTTATTTTTCGAGTTTCCAATAATTTTCTAGCAATTTCTGACTGAATCTGACAAGAAATTCAATTTAAAAATATTCCAACATTTAAAAAATTCGGTTCCACCTCAGAAAATTCATAATATCCATCCTTGACATGTGTTTAAAATTTCACAGCAAAATTCCTTTGGAAGTCTTTTAATTAAAATACCAAAAAATCTTACTTTTACTAGATTTTCTTTATCTTTAAGAAAGTCTATATAAGGGGATAGGTTTTTGGATAAAAGGAGAACCTCATATGCTCAAGAACCCTAGAGAGTCAGAAACACAGCCTCCTCTCTCTCTCTCACGTTTTCCAACACCCGGCCACCCAAATCATACCGAAAATCCCCCGAAATCACCATCTAAACACTTTTCCAATCCCCAAAGCACCAATAGTCATCAAAACCCACCCCCACAAAACACCACCAAAACGTGAAGAACAGCAAGAACAACCAACAACCAGAAGCTTGGTTCGAAATCCTTTCGGGTCTGCCATCAACGAAGCACTCGACGAATCTCGGTGTGAAGAATCATCTTGAATTCGAAGGTAAAACAGGTTACAACTCTACTTTTCTAATTCCCCACGACCTTATTAACTCTCTGTCAATTTTGGGTTCAAACTAACCTTCGTACGCTTCTGTATTGCTGTTTGTTTAAGCTTCTGTCCAATAACTTGTTTACCAAGTTTCGTGCTTAATTCGAATTCAAATTGAGAACTTTCAATCACTAACGTCTTGTACATCTTTCAGGCTACACACCCATAAATTTGAGCCAAAAACACCTTCGGGAACAGCCTCAACGCCGCCGTCCGAGGGCGGTCCGCACCCACGGACGTCATGTCCGGGGTCCCGGACTCCATGTCCGTAAGCCCGGACGCCCACGGACGGCGACGAGATTTTTAAAATTTTAAAAAATTAGGTTTTCTGATAATGTCCGGGCCCACGGACAGCCTGTCCGTGGCCCCGGACCCTACAATTTTCTGTTTTCTGTTTATTCGACTTTTATTTTCATATAGGTTAACTGGGGTCCGTAGTTTCGGACATTAGGTCCGTGGCTACGGACAAAAGCAAAATTTGACCTAATTCTGCCTCCGAAACCCTAGTTTAGGTAATTTTAATTTCCACTTTAATTTTTCTGTCAAAAAATGCTAAAAAACAAAAAAAACAGAAGCTCGCGCACTTAGGTTAAAACGACTCGTAATAAGCCGTAAATAAACCAAGTAGAGGAAAAACGACCTAAAGGGTAATGAAAGTAATTGAACCCTAAATAAGTCGAATATCAAGCCCCCGAACCCGAACTCTCCTTTCCTAATTTAATCTAGGTCAAAATTAGGTGGCGACTCATAATAGGTTCCAGTGAGCTAGCTTAGGTTTTAATAATTATTGTTATATGACATAGTTATTAAACTTAGGTTTAAGTGGACCTAAAACCCGATTAGATCCTAATCAACTTAATCCACATAGGATAGGGGTTTAAAAATCGAGGCTCACACACGCATGGGATGGGTTTAGTCACGCGATGACTTAAGAGGAAAACTGGGTTATTGGTGAGATGCTAGCTGCTACTGGTTTCTGTAAGGTTGGCGTGGGGGTTTGAAAAAGGCAAACCAACTGCTGCCATGCATATATGTCTCTCGATCACTATACTGAAACCAGGCTGGGGCAACGTGGCAGGGACTGGGTTGAGGTTTACCGAGGCTTGCAGCAGCATCCAGTTATCTCTGCTTCAGATCAATTTATCGTTGTTTTTCCTCAGCAATGGAAGCGGAATGTATTCAGGGTCAAACTGCTGGAATGATGCTCCCGAGTCCCTAGAGAGTGGCGTGGAAATGTAGGGAGGATGTTGCTGTCAGGAGTGAGTGGTTGTAAGTTCCCATACAGAGATACAGTGGCTCATGGGAGTTTGAGTTATTCAAACTCTCACGGTGGGAGTGGAATCTTGTCTGTGTTTTTTTTTATTCAGGTGTACTACCGGATGTATTAAGTGGTGATCTGTTTTGTTTGTTGTTTTATAACTAATACAAGTATTGCATAGTAGTTACTGAATACGAGCTCAGCTCAATCGGTTAAGACATTCAGGAGGTATGCGAGAGGTATGGGGTTCGAACCTCAGCGGGAGCGTATTTGCTCTTTTCTCTTTTTCTTTTTTTTATAAGCTATTTACATGCTTATTATTTGTATATGCAAGACTATATAATCTGTCGCGTTTCTAATTTCATACGCGACTACTATAGTTTGTTACATTATTAGTTATATGTATGTATATGTATATATAGATATACGCCCTTATTTTGTCGCGTTTAGTTAAATGTACATATGCGACGTTATTAGTTAATGATTACAATATTGTAATATTGTAACGTTGTCATGTTTCGAACGTGTATGTACTGAATTTAATTGTCCATATATTATCATATGCCTGAATTATGTAACACGTTATTCTTGGATAATCTCCTCGCGTTTATGATTTTATGGGTTTAAATGTTTAGGGTGTTTCATTAGTATGGAAGTAATTAAGGTAAGAAATATACACATGAGTAAGAAAACAAACTTAAAATATGAAATGGGTTCATAACCACTTATGACTTGTAAGAACTAGTAAGTATACATAGGGAAAGGTAATGGAATAAAGAGTTAAATCAATAATAAGTCATTAACCATACAACTCCGTGTATGTTATAGGACTTGAATTGTGAACACCGAAGGAAAGTCGGTTTCAAGTACAACGGTGAATGGTATGAACTTCTCATGCCCTGTATGCTACCTTGGCTACTCTGATTTGTGTGCTTGTGTGCTAATTGATCACCTAAATAAGATAACACACGAATCGGAATTATTGTGCTTACTTGTGCTTATTTGATATTGTTCCTTGTTGAATATTATCTTAAACTCTAGTTTGTATAATTCATGAAATGTTGGGATGATAATGAAGTGGGCGTGTACTTTGATGTACATTGTAGTGATCGAATGTTATTGTGATGGACTTCTAACTGATTCCTAACAAGCTAACCAATCTAACATAATAAAATGGTAAATTGGAATGAGTAGAAGTCCGATATAGTTTCGGCCACGCGTGAGGACGTGGAGACACAAAAGGTTGGATCCAAATCCTGGCTTTCATCTTTTCCACAGCCCAAACCCCTTAAATGGGTAGCATCCTGGATTAGTGAGCCACCTAAAGCCTGGTGGTGGGACGGTGTAGTCCCAGCCCGGAGGTCATACTAACTTAACATGAGTAAAAGTAAGTAAATAAGAGTAAGTAAGTAAGTATGGAAAAGTAAGTAAGTATTGTATGAGTATGATTGCGTAAGTAATGTGTAATGAGTAAAAGAGTAATGAACATCCGATTAACCCGGATGTGTAACTGGCTAACCTTGAACAAGTAAGTATTGTGTATGGTGTTGTATTACTGTTTGGCTTGTGTATTGCCTTCGGTTGTGTATCGTGTTTTGTATGGATGTATTGTTATATGTATAGCATGTACGCATGTAAATAATGAACTCCATGTATAGTCGACCAAATTAGTCGGCGTACCTTAGTTAGCACGCGGTATATGCGAAGTTTATATGCAGCGTTTTGCTGAGCCCCTTGGGGCACTGTTTTTAATATTTTACAGGTGCTCGTGAAGGGTGAAGATGGTAATGAGTTCAAGATGATTTCCTTTTTGTGTAATTAATGGATCATGAAAGGTGTACCAAGTTGTACATGGCTATAGGCCTTTTGATTAGTCGGTGTACCATGGGGCACACCCTTTTGGATAATGAAAGGATTATGAATTGGTATAGATGAGTAGTTTATTAAACTCATTATTTTTGTAGACTTGAGAAAGGATGTAATTAACTATGCTTTTGATACTCGGTAATCCAGCAATGTAAGTAGATGGTATTTCGTAATTGGTAAGTAATGTTAGTAGCTCGGTATTCTATAGACATCAGACCGTTACGTACGTAGTGTAAGCCTTGCTAGCTGTATGGGCGGTTAGCGGCGTTGTCTCACCCGCCGTCGTAGTAGTATTTCCGCTGCGAGTAGCAGGATGAACGGGACAATTAGACGTTAAGTAAGGGATTAGCGGTAGGGGTGTTACACCACGGAACCGTTACCTTTGGTGACAACAAGAAAGGAAAAATCATCGGTGTAGGTAAGGTTGGATTTACCTCAGATTATGTTATTGATAATTTTAATTTAGTTTATAGTTTAAAATTCAATTTGCTCGGTGTTCCTCAAATATGTGACAAAGGCAACTCAGTTCACTTCTATTCCACACATTGTAGCATAGAAAGTCAGATTAATGGTAGTGACTTGTTAAAGGAAAAAGGTGGAAAAATATTTATGTAACTAGTTTAGAGGATATTGATAGTCTAAACCTTCCATGCTTGACTGCAGCAATAGATGACTCCACACTATGGCACAAAAGACTAGGGCATGTTAGCATATCCTTGTTAAGAAAACTTGTCAAGAAACAATTGGTAAGAAATCTAAGACCAATCTTTGTGATGCGTGTGTTAGAAGCAAACAAACTAAGACTTCCTTCAAATCAAAGAACATGGTAAGTACATTCAAGCCACTTGAATTACTTCTCATGGACTTATGTGGGCCTATGAGAATAAGAAGTTTTGGAGAAAATTGGTATGTATTTGTAATTGTTGATGACTACTCACGATTTGTATGGACAATTTTTATTGCTTCCAAAGATAAAGTCTTTAAGAAATTTCAAGCTTTTGCAGGAAAAGTCCAAGTACAACTCAACCAGAAGATCATGGCGCTTCGGTCTGACCATGGGTCAGAATTTGAAATCAACAATTCATGAAAATGAGTGAACAGCATGGAATCAATCACACATACTCGGCACCAAGGACACCTTAACAAAATGGGGTAGTCGAGCGTAAGAACAGAACACTATAAGAAGTAGCAAGAGCCATGCAATTGGCGAGCAGTCTCCCTCAAGTCTTCTGGGCAGAAGTAGTGGCGACTGCATGCTACATCATAAATAGAACGCTTATACGATCAATCCTCAACAAAACACCCTATGAGCTAATCAAGGGGAGAAAACCAAACATAAGTCACTTTAGGATCTTTGGTTGTAAGTGTTATGTCCACAAAAAATAAAAGAATTCCCTAGGAAAATTTGATGCCAGGAGTGATGTGGCCATCTTCCTCGGGTACTTAGAAAGAAGCTGGGCATACAAAATCTACAACAAAACAACATTGAAGGTATAAGAAAGTGTGCATGTAATCTTTGATGAGGTTGAAGTTCATAAGATCAAAGAATCTGAAGGAGATGAAGAATTTGGATTGGATCTAGCTAAAAAAGATCACACAGACAATCCCAAGGATGAATCATCAACCAATGAAAACTTGTCCGGCAGGTCAGCGACAGGTCAACAACAAGTCGACAAAGAAAATAATGATGTCGAAAGTACTCAATCACCATCAACCATTCATCAATCTTGTATTCTATATCAGGATCACCCATTGGAAAACATCATATCAGATATCTCCAAAATAATCCCAACCAGAGCACAAGCTCGTGATCTCTTAGCCTTCTTAACGACAGTTTCACCTATCGAACTAAAGAACATCAAACAAGCTCTTCAAGACTCGGACTGGATTAAAGCAATGCAAGAATAATTAAATCAGTTTGAAAGATGCAAAGTCTAGTATCTTGTGCCTCGCCCCACACATCAAGGAGTACTTGGCACAAAATGGGTCTTCAGAAACAAGCTAAATGAGATGGGAGAGGTTGTTAGGAACAAAGCTCGTCTGATAGCACAAGGATATCATCAACAAAAAGGGATAGACTTCTAAGAAACTGTTGCTCCAGTAGCAAGGATGAAGTCCATTTGATTACGATTACATTTGTTGCACATAAAGGAATCAAGCTCTTTCAACTTGACATCAAGAGTGCTTTCCTAAATGGGTACGTCAAGGAAGAAGTGTATGTTGAACAACCTCTAGGTTTTGAGACACAAGAAGGAAAAAACATGGTGCTCAAGCTTGACAAAGCTCTCTATGGGCTCAAACAAGCTCCAAGATCATGGTATGACCACTTGTGCTCCTATCTGTTAGACAACCACTTCAAAGAGGTAAGGTAGACAAACCCTTGTTTGTTTACAACAATAAAAAAGACTTCTTAATTATGCAAGTATATGTTGATGATATAATCTTTGGAGCTTCTGATGAGAAGTATTGCAAGAAATTTGAGGCATTGATGAAAAAGGGATTTGAGATGAATGATCTAGGAGCATTGAAGTTCTTCTTAGGACTTCAAGTCAAGCAGAATAACGAAGGGATAGTCATATCCCAGCAAAAGTACGTAAAGGATTTACTGAAGAGATTTGGAATGGAGGTATGTTTATTTTTTGACACACCTATGGCAGTTGGCACAAAATAGGTATCACGACTAGTGACCAACCGGTCGACCAATGGTCATACAGAGAGATTATCGGTTCTCTACTATATCTAACTATTAGTAGACCTGACATTATGTATAGTGTTTGCTTATGTGCCAGGTTTCAAGCAGATCCAAGAGAGAGTCATCTCATAGCCGTAAAAAGAATCCTACATTACCTATAAGGGTCCATGATCTTGGTCTCTTTTATCCAAAATTCACTAATTGTAATATTGTAGGTTTTTTAGATGTAGACTATGGGGGATCTATCACCGATCGAAAGAGTACGTTAGGGACAACATTCTTTGTTGGACCATGTTTGATAGCATGGGGATCAAAGAAACAACAAAGTGTAGCAATATCAACTGCTGAATCTGAATACATAGCTACAGCAAGCTGCTGTGCTCAACTTTTATGGCTCAAACAATAAATTGGTGATTATGCTGTCAAACAGGTATGCTGACAATTATGTGTGATAATACTAGTGCCATATCTATTTCCAAAAATCATGTACATCATTCTCGTACCAAGCATATTGACATTAGACATCACTTTCTTAGAGATTGTTGTGAAAAGGAACTAGTTGGTTTAAAGTACATTTATACCGAAAATCAACTAGCAGACATTTTTACCAAACCACTAAGTAGAGAAAGATTCAACAAGATTGTTCATGATTTTTGAATGATAGTAATTAATCACGATTATGCTATCTTTTGATTCTCATGATCGGTCACCGACATGTGAACAACATATTGAGTATGTCGTTCAATAGTCAACGTTTAGTTTAATGCATGGAAATTATGTCAAATGACTACTTGAAACAGATATGTCAGCATTCCATAAGAAGTAAGGATAGAATAGGGAGAGTGCAACAGTTAGAAACGGGAAAAACTTCAACGCATCGATGACAACCGTCATGACCGTTGCCGGTTGTGAATAGTACTGTTGGGACATGTTACGAGTGGATGAGGAACGGTTGCCGACTATTACTCGATATCTATAAAAGGGCGATGAGAGTTTTTCTCCCATCACGCTATTTGCCCTCATTTTCTCTAAATCTCTAAGCATTCAATCAACTTCTCTTCTCGCTTATAACACTCTAGTAAGCTTTGTGCGAAAAATCTCTTACCTCACACCGCTCAAGAACTCTCCGATCAAAAAAGTTAGTAAATTCCAGTGAATCCTCAGATCAAAATGGCACCCAATTCTACTCTTCGTTCCAAGACAAAGGCCATCCTCAGGGATGTTTCACCAGAACAAGAGGCTGACATACAGCCGCCACCTCGTCTGTCGAAGCAAGAGGAAGACCAACTTGTTCGAAGGGTTGTGGATGAAGGAGAACTACTACAAGAAGAGGTAATCTATATAAGCTCCCACTTACCTAAAGTCCACCACCTCATTCAATCCAAAATTCTCAAACCTAAAATCCTACCTACTTCAACCCCACAGAAAAACCAGCCATGTCTTCTCCCGCTCCATCACCGAAAATCACCACCAAACAATCCAAAGCCAAAAATCCTAAGATCCCAAAAGGCCAAAGTCATTCTACTGCTACAACGAGTAGCGCAACTCAAGCCTCTAAATGTGGTAAAGCCAAGCAAGAAACTCCATAAAAATCCCACTCTACACTTGAAGGAGCAATTCGCCATTTGCACTTCACTAACAACGAGGAAGCAACTCCCTCAGCAGTCGTCAAAGATGTTGTTCAACAACTGGAAGAACAAGAAGTTCAAAGTGATGAAAAGTCACAAAAGGAAGTTTTAGCGGAAGAGAGGGGACAAGAAGAAGGTGTGATAGCACCTGAGTCAAAGGAGGACATCAAACTCGTCGCTCAGACCACCGTCCCAGTCGTCGACCAGTCTCTGACACCTTGACGATCGAGTCGTGAAGGAGATAGCGAATCAGAGACGCCCTCACCGGTCATACTGATGCTCGAGGAGCGCGAGCAAATAAGGAAGGCCAAAGGCAAACAACAAATGACGCCTTCACCACATGCTCAAGAGCTCGAGAAGCTCTTCAAAACCAAAAAGGCGATTACAAAGCCACAACCACCTCAAACTCTCAAGTGCCTAAAAAAGCTCAAGGAGTTGGAGCCAGCCATGATCAAGGCTGAGAATGTCATTGACAAGTCCTGTCCAGTCTTACCAAAGACATTGGACTTGGACTGGATGGAGAATATGGGTCTTGGAAAGATCTAGGAGCTGCTGGTGTTCCAAAGATGGGTAGACTTCTTTTAGGAGCCTATCGCCATCTATACCGAGTTGCTCAAGGAGCACATGCGACATCTTGGGCCGCTCCAGAGTGATGACAATGAAAACTACCTCATCTCCACAGTCCAAGGAGTCGGTATCAACATCACGAAGTCTTGGATCTGCAAGACTTTCAACCCGGAGCTAGAGGGATTGGTCGTTCCAAAGGACACAACTTGGAATGACCTAGGACATCAAGGAGGGAAGATAGTCCAGATGCTCAACAAAGGGGCCACAATGAAGATTTCCACGCCATGGAGATGTCCATCCCCAACAAAGTCTCTTCAGCATACTCACCCATAACATCACCCTAAGGAATCAATGCACTCACACCATCAATGCAAGAGATGTGAGATTGTTGTATGCCCTCAAAACCAAGGAGAAGATAGACCTCTCAGTAATGATCCTTCTCACCATTGAGAATAGTCGCTATACGAACCAAGATCTGGTACACGGGGGAGTGGTGACCGCGGCTCTAGAGTAGAATGAAGTGGACACCAACCGCTTCCAAGAGTGTGCGCGCACCCCTCAGGACTGCATCTGCTCTAGATGATGTCCAAGATGGGGATAAAGACTAGAGGTGATAAGCTTGTGGTCGCTCAGAAGCCCACCAAGAGCGAACACTCACAGTCTGAGCCTCGACCAACCACCAAGACATCAGCCCACAAGAGGAAGCGTAGTCTCTCACCAGTCCACGACAAGTCAAGGACCAGTCTGGATACTTCAGCTCGGGATGTTCTTCAGCGAGTAAGAGTCACTCTTACTGCTGTGTAGGCTGTCTCCCAAGAACCAAGTGTACATCACATGGTTCAAGGAGCTATAGATTTCATAGATTCCCACCTTTAGCCTGAGCGTTCTTTGTCTCTTAGAGACACGAGTGAAGTTGTGAGAAAATTAGTTTTAAGTTAGATTTTTTTCTTTCGTTAGTTTTTACAGCCATTGACATCTATTTCAAAGTCAATCTTTTAACATTAATGGAAATGAAACTGTTGTTTTGTCTCCTTGAATGATAATATTGCTTACAAAATAATTTATTGCATTAGCTACTTCTTCCTTAATTAAAAATTATAAATGATCAGAGATATTCAGTCCCATCAATTCCACTAATCTAAACTCCTAACTTGACACCTAAAAAGCCTACAAACATAGCCCACAATACGTAGCACCTCATTTATTACCACTCACCGATCAACCATTGAGCATATCCCCAAGCGTCTATAAATCCATAATCAGTTCACTTACCACTCACGAACATTGCTACACCTCTCACAAAATGGCACAGACTCCACAAAGTTCGTACAGCTCAGATGAGCATACAATCCATTCAACCATTCGTAAGCTCATGTTTACGCGACATCCCAAGAAAAATGTCGCACAAAGTTATGTTCACCCAG
The DNA here is from genome assembly GCA_023374045.1 of Limonium bicolor. Taxonomy (NCBI): domain Eukaryota; kingdom Viridiplantae; phylum Streptophyta; class Magnoliopsida; order Caryophyllales; family Plumbaginaceae; genus Limonium; species Limonium bicolor. The sequence goes on along the minus strand of CM041777.1, from coordinate 96,719,365 downwards.
ACTCTGACTCTCTCACAGCTTTGTCTAGAACATCTAGTGGTACTCCACCTCAGTCTCGAACTCCTCACTGCATGGAATTTACGGTAGATTCAGATGAGTCAGATACCTCCACCACAGATAAATCTCCACTGTGCAAAGCATTTTAGGAGGATGAAACCTATGGCTTAGATGTCACCGAATGGGATACCCAAGACCGCCACTCTATCTAGCTTATCTGATCACACTTGTAGTTTGTAATTATGGAATGTCATGGCCTTTACAATAAATTAAGTCGTGTTGTTGCTCACTATTTTTGCTGTATGGCAAAGGGGGAGAGAAAGATATGTACTTGTGAACTTATGACTGTTGTCCTTGTGTTATGTAACTATCTTAGCGGAAAAACACTACTATGGTCATGGTATAAAAGTGTTATCTTTTGTTGCTCAAATTAATTTTTCTAACCTTTAACAAACTCAAGGGGAATCCTTCTTAGGGAATCTCTAAAATTTTCAAGTTGCCAAGTACATATGATTTTGTATTGGTTGCCATCATCAAAAAGGGAGATTGTTAAGTCAAGATCCTTTAGTTTTGATGATAGCAAACCTTGTGTTGTATGTTTAATACGTTTGTTAAGCTTTGAGATTTAGATAAACAGGTGAAGGAGTGATTTAGCACACAAGGTTGCAAGCGCACTCAGTTCGTGACATGTGCCCAACAAGTCGGCACCTGTCTAGGAGAGCTCACGCCAGAACTTCAAGTACACACAAGTAGTCATGTATCACACGACCACATCTCTCATACATTAGAAGTAAAATAAGGATAAGAGACTACAAGAGAATAAATGAAGCTATGCAAACCTTCACATCCACATAAGCAACCAACTCACAACAAAAGCATAACTCATTAATGTGCAATATAACAAGATAAGTCAAGGGCTATTAATACACATTATTACGTAGCCATAATGAAGTATGAAGAGAGCATTTATGAGCATTAATGAGCCAGACAAGATCAGACAAGTTAAGTACACAAGTGGTGTTCGACCAATCGAAAGAACTGCCGCCGACGTGTTCAATCATAAGGCAACACGTGTTCTTAGCTCCACATCTAGTTGAAGCTCAATCTAAAATCGAGTTGGCTGTTATGCTAATGGGTAATGCAGTAATTGACTCCTAGAGTCTAGGTGATCATAGGCTGTTAGTTATATCCTAACTAACATGTATAAATACGTGCATTTATGTCCTATGTATAAGGAGCTTGAGACATAGAGAAAAAGGGTAGAGATAACCTGAGCAAGTGTGAGTCAGACTAAAGTGTGTGTAAGAGCTAGAAAGTTGGCGAGCTGGGTAGGACTGGAGTCAAGTGACAATACTTTGTGTAATTGATAGACTGACCAGTCGGGGAACTGTTGAGGAACTGTAGGCCGAATCTCAGGATAGGGTAAAGGACTTAGGGATAAAGTCCTAAACTGTCCCAGAGTCCATGGGTAGGGCGAGGGAGAATGAGTGAATTTCTGTGTATAAATTCTCAATCAAAATGAAGTTTCCAGTTTGAGTTTATCTAGAGCTTTTCAATATCGAGTAGTTCACTTAGAACAACGATATGTCCACGATCGATTGGGGACGCGTCAGGAAACATTAATCAGTTTCAGCTGGCACCAAAGAGGAAGAGGGGGGGTCGCTATAGATGGGACGGCGCCCGCGCCGTGTGTGATAAGCCAGCGGTGGCGTCGGTTTCGTCTGCTACTCCGGAATCTTTTATTTTTTTGCTTTTTTTAGAAGTTTTTTAACAAATTTTGCCTACATTAGCACCTAAATTGGTCATTTTCCGATTGAGCGTATCGGAATTCTGACTTCGTGTAATGAAATTTGGATGCACCTCGTAATATGTTACAAATTGTGGGTAAATATGGTAATTTTTGGTAAATATTGAAGGAGGGGCAAGATGGTCATTTTCCAACTGAGCAAATTTGAATTCCGACCGCGCGTAGTGACCCTCTATTAAGGGGTAGGGGATCACGATCCCTCCCAAAGCTCCGCCACTGCCCACCACCATTTGCACAATCTTTCTCATTTGGACAAACTTGCCGTTGGTGCTCAATCCACTTCATGAATTTGGTGGCCTGAAAGAAATACCCAGTTTCTTGCAAGAATAGTGAGTTGGAATAAATGATTCGAGACAAACCTTAACATGAGTTGACTTGTAGACTGCTGTACTGGATAAAGTTAGCTAGGGATACCTAGCATTAGGGGACAGGGCAAATACGCTCCTTCTTCTTGAAAGGGTCCGATTCTTTGAGTTTTCCTGCCTCAATAAGAGTGTTGTATCGGCTCCCCTCTTTTCCTAGGTTTCAATGGATGTTGAGCATTGTGTGCATATCACTAATTAGAATCTACATCACATGTACTACGATTAATGTGTCATACCTGTGAGATGAGGAAACATCGGAAAGAAGAAATATGTGAATGTTTTATAATCAAGAGGGTTACGCTCCTTAATGATAATTGATGTTATGATGGAACTCTGCTTGGATGTAATTTTTTGCTCATGAAAATATAATATCTTGAAATAATTATTTTTACTATTTTAAAAAATGTATTTCACCACTACGTACCAATTAATTAGTATTTTTAAAGTCATATGTGTTGTAAATGAGAGAAAGCGAAATTGCGGAGAGACACGAGATAGGGGGCAACTGATATTCTTATTACGATATGAGTATACAAGGCTCTATTTATAGTGAGTACATGGGGAAACCCTAATTACAGATGTAGAGTCCACTATAAAATATATCTATTTATAACACTCCCCCTTGGACGAAACATCTTGTTATATGCTGCCTCGTTAAAAACCTCGCCTGGAAAAACCCTATGGGATAAAAACCTCGGGCAAAGGAAAAGAGTACAGTCTTTCAATAACTTTATATAGCTATGAAATCAATCATAGATAATCTCACTTGGAATTTACATACAATGAATCCATGATGATTTTCATCGATTGCCTCGTTAAAACCTTACCTGGAAAAAACCCAATGGGAAAAACACCATGGTGAAGGAAAAAGAGTACAATCATCATCGCTCCCCCTGATGAAAACATCACTTTATTACTTTGATTGTATGCATCCCCAATCTTTAATTGGTCCTGCACCCAGTTACTTGGGAAGCACTTGGTTGAATACATCCATCAGTTTTGCACTTTAGCATATTTGCTCTATATTAATATCGACGACTCTTTTATAAGTATAACTTTTGGTGGTATGCATTTTCTAATCAGTATAGATGTAATCATCTCTATCATCTGGGTATTAAGCCACATATTCAATTAAACACACCCTCAATTAATCTCTTGGATGGTGGGGGTTATTCGTATGTGTTTATCTATAGATACCATAACCCATTAATCATTCTGCTGTAATAGCATTAAAATTGGTACTTCATGATCATTGATTCAACGACCATCAGGAGACTCGTAAGGAGTTTCAATTATACTCTTACACTGCTACTATAGCAATACGAATTATCTAATAAATTGGACTCATCTAAGAGATATATACCTTTTCAATAGTTTTCACTAAGGTAGTAATGCCACAATCACCTTTATCATTGAGGTTCATGATAAGATTTATTAACATGGTCACAGGGGCATTCCCTTCAGAATTCATCAAACTCCTCCAGGAGTTAATCTCTTTCGAATCTTATATAAACGCACTATCAAAGTGATCTACCTGTATAAGGTATAACAATACAAATTAATCATAATTTCAACCATACATATATCTTCAAAATAATCAACTGCTGGGGATAAAGCCTTTTGTAATCAATAGCAGGGCTTTTGAAAAATCTGTATACACCAATACAGGTTGTATATTAAAAGAATTTTAAACCACACATTTTCATTTTCATACAAACACTTGTTTGTATCCAGTTGGATTCACATCATTATGTGGACATCAAGAGTGCAACATTCACAACTTGAATGTGTTGAAATTCTGCTTCTCATTTATGTCTTTCAAGTACTTTTGACAAATCAATTCAATGTCCTCGTCATCATTGTGACATGTAGCGCTACATACATTTGCATGCATATACATAAAAATATTCAACGTTGATTTCATATTGGTTCCATTATATTATTGACATGACATAATATCTCGAGATCTTTATTATCATCAGGTACCTGATTACCTTATATACCGGTAATTCATCATGTCTGAAGGCTCATCTAGAGCTATACCCTTTGTAGTATGACCATTTTAATTCTATGCTCCTTTTAAGGGCTTTGTCATTGGAACCACATAGTCTACCATGCTTCAGGTTAGACTTATTTGCACTTGTCCTTACGGGACATTACAATACAGGAGCATTAGACGTTGGCGCATATTTTTCACTCAACATCAAGCAATTGGGTTGCCAACTTTTTGGAGATGAATAGTGCTTTGAACTTAAAAGTTCTTACTGACGAGGATGACGTAATTATATATTTCATATCATATCATCTCACCTTCCAATTGCTTCTTTTCTCCCCCTGATGTTGGGAAAATTACTCGCCTAAATGACAATCGAGTCATAAAGGTATCCCCAGCTGTTAGTTCAAGGTATTAAAATTTGAACTCAACATACAATCCAACATCTTTAAGGAATTGATTGATCCACTGAAGCATAATAATAAATCTTTTAAACAAAACCTTGTATGGGAGAATATTTAGCTTTTGACTCAAAGTCATTTATAGGAGTGAGAGTTCATCAACACTATTTGGCTTGATGCAAATCAATGTTGCTTCATGTAAATTACATGTCTCCAAATGCATATTGGGATTCTCAAACCAAAAGATCTTACAATTTATTATAGATCTTTGATCGATGGTTCTTCTTAACCATCAATTTATCCCAATGAACATGTCAAAGTTCATATTAAGGCGTTGACATTTCACCAGCATTGTTCAATCTTATTGACTTTATTATTCAATCTTACAACCTTTAGCTGTAATGACCATTTGGTTGATGCATCAATTTAAACCAAATATTAATAGTCCAAAAATGGTCAGGATATGGTCCCCAAAATGGTCCCCATATCTTACCTGAATTCACGTGTATAAAAATCCAGGTTTACACATAATATCAACTGGTGATAGCCTCATAAAAGGTTTTTCAAAGTAAGCAACAAATCATTTGGTGGAAGAATATAATCCTCAGCAAGTGTCCACACGTACAGTTGATATCAATTTGCATCATTTTTGAACTGGGATGGTCTAACCAGTCATGCCAAAAAGAACAATGAAAAACTTATTGTTTTCTTTATCTTATATCTCAAGTTCTCCATTGTACCAACACACATGTGATACAAATCAAAGGAGAAAACAAGCAGCTACAATCATGACTTATATCGTTTCCAGAATATACATTGATATTCTCTTATTTGTAGCCTTAATGTGATATCCGCCTCAGGTATATCAGTACCACTTTTTGAGAAAACTTGTTATTTACAAAGCTTTCTCAGTACAAAAATTTCATTCTATATGTGGTATTGTAGATGCTCTTCTAGAGCTTATTGACCCTTATCTTATGATTTTTTAATCATGGAAAATCATTCACACACATGAGACTAATGCCTTGTCATCAAGACACATGCTTATGGGTCAACTATAATCCTTTGGAAAGGGTAGCGAGCTACAACTGCACTATATTCCAAGCAAGTGCTAATTCTTGACTCCATCAAGAAATATTATTTATAGTTGTATTGTCTTTAACCATGTTTCTCAAGACATATGCCTTCCCGGACATATGCTTTTCATGACCCCTTTAAGGTATACAAATTCTTTGTAAATGGATAAATCTCATTCAGAACATACGCCTTCCCGGACATATGTCTTTCATGACTCCTCTTAGGGTGTACAAATTGTTTCTAAATGAATAAATCTCATAAATGTAAATGAACATACATATATATTATAAACAATCAACAATAATAATATAGAATATATAGAAACATAGAATAATATTTAGAAATTTAAATTTGTCATCCTCAACATAACTTCTTATTAAAAAATCTGCATAGCTTCAATTTTTGAGCTAGCTTTAAAATAAGTTGAGTTTTGTTCACAAAAAAACCTTGAAAGTCTTGCAATTATAAAACATCCAATGCTTTCTGTGATGTCAATAACTACTCATCATCTCTCACAATCTGGTCATGACTTTTGACTATTCATGAAAACATGGAATAAAAATGATTCGACAAGAACCATTCTATATTTGTCATGCCAAATGTTTTCTTTAATGGATGAACAATATTTGGGTGATTCACCGGAGTCACTCATTTTGTGATTTAGCACTATCTCAATGAAGATGAACTTATGATTCATTGAGAATCGTTTGTAAAATCACATTCAAATTGAATTATTTGTATGACATTATATATACCATCATCATATAGGTCAAACTTGACAGATGAATATTCATCATCATGGTATATCACTTACGTAGTTTTCCAAGAACTACTTCAAACGATTTCACAAATTTCTCCTGGTGCAATACCATCATTAATTTTTCATGAATTGTCAAATAACGTTCACCTTATACATAAATATAGATACTTCGGATGAATTCGCCAGGTGTTATACCATCTTTTAGATCAATGATATGATCAATACATTTATTTTTCAAAATATTGTCATTAATCTAGCTCAATGCTAATACCATATCATATTAGGTTTAAAAGTTTCCGGCACAATGCCAATTTCTTTGCTCATACTGTATAAAAGTAATTAAAAAAATCTGGCATCGCTCTTTATATGATCATATTAACACTTTCAAGTGTGATGCCTTTTTATAACATATGCAACTAAACTTTCAGGCACAATGCCCTTTTTAGCATATTGATGTCAAAATTTCAGGCGTGATGCCCTTCTTAGTATATTGATGTCGAAATTTCAGGCGCGATGCCCTTCTTAGTGATGTCCAAGGCGGTAAGCTCAAGTTCGGCAATATTGGACATTGTTTATGATATATCAATATCAAAGACTTTCAGGCACAATGCCATTATTTTTTCAAATAATATAAAATTAATTTAACAGGCCAATGCCGTATTATTGGGTAAACATTATAAATAGCAATCATAAATAATGGAATATATTATATATCGCAACACAAAATAAATCATATAAAACATAATAAAAATAGTGCAATAATTAAAAATCGGGCACAATGCCTCACGTGATATCTATACTTGGCACAATGTCTTAATGAAAATTTATATCTGGCACGATGCCTCACGTGATTATTATACCTGGCACGATGCCTCACATTATTCTACAAATAAATAAAAACGAAAACTGGATGAGTTAAACAACGCAGAATAAAAATTAACAGTATTGAATTCTGGCATGATGCCTCATGATTATTTTTCCTAGCACGATGCCTCACGTGATTATTTTTCCTGGCACGATGCCTAACGTGATTATTTTTTCTGGCACGATGCCTAACATGATACACAAATAAATAAAAACGAGACTGAATAAATAAAAACGCAAAATAAAAATTAACAGTAAACAAGATCTGGCACAATGCCTCACGTGATATTGGATTCTGGCATGATGCCTCACGTGATATTAATTTGATATAATAATAAAACCAATCATTATTAAACGATTATATATCTTCTTTGTTTTTAAACATAATGTCATAAGTAATTTATTTAACGGAAGAGAAGAAATTTTAAAAACCTCATTATTGGTCATAGTGGAATGATGAAGCGTAGACTCTCACTTCTCCAGCAATGCTCCAGATCAACAACGAGACTTCTCCAGAGTGAAGCGATCCTGATCACTTCCACTAACATTCAACTAATCAACCAGAAAGGTTGTTGGTAATGGTGGCGCGGGTGAATCGTCTTGAAAGATTGGAGTAGACACTGACATAACCTTTGTCGCCTAACAGTTTATGAATCAAGGCCAGTTTTTCTCCATATTGTCAGGTATCTTCGACTAATAATTAACATTCAATCGGTTAATCAATTTCTGTTTCCGATCGAGCATGGTTGGCGCTTGCGTGATGCGTACTCAGCAATTCCCGCGTCCTCTTCGCCTCATCATTGCCGGAACCTCCGTACACTTCTCGCTCATCGATCGAGTTTGTTCACCATCACCATTCATTCATGCATCAGCGGCAATCCTAACATAATAACATTGAGCGACGTTGAAACTGCGATGATGATTATGCGGCATAATAAGGTGAACAGGAATCGAAATCAAAATCGGAAACAAAATCAAAATCAAAGTCGAAGGCGGCGTCTCCTTTATTGATCGAATTTGAGGAGTTGGAACAGATCCGTGAGGAAGGAGATTATTAGAGTAGAGACTCGTGCTGATAACGTGTTGTAAATGAGAGAAAGCGAAATTGCGGAGAGACACGAGATAGGGGGCAACTGATATTTATTACGATATGAGTATACAAGGCCTCTATTTATAGTGAGTACATGGGGAAACCCTAATTACAGATGTAGAGTCCACTATAAAATATATCTATTTATAACAATATGAAAGAATTTTTTTTTTCACAAATGTGAGGAGTGGCTGGAAGAAGGGTTTTCTTTGTGGACAAATTGAGCAGCTTGCATTGTTATCTCCGCCTCCGTACACTTGACCTGCTTAGCTCTAAACTACACCATTCGTCATCATCAAGTTCTAATATTTTTTCTTGTTCATCTCTTAATATTAATCCTGCTCGACAAATTTTTGGCTAAAGTTGAATGTAGCCAAGTTGGTTACATCTCTGAATATTTTAGTTAAATTAAAATAAAAAATATCTTTATAATAGAGTATTTTGGTAATTAATGAAGTATAGTGGGACAAAACAAAAAAAAAAACATCCGCGCGCTTGCGTTCGCATATTTCGTTTTTTTAAATTTTTTTTCTTTCTCTTTTTTTTTCTTTATCACAATAATATGTTAAATGATTACAACTTGTAATATATAAGTCTAAAATGAAAAAAAATTATATCATTGTTCATCTAAATTCAAGCTCTTCAAAACAAGACCAGTCATGGATATGTTTTGACAACTTTCAAAAAAATTTATTTTTACGTGTACATGGTGATATTTTAATGTGAGGATGTATGTACATGTTTTAATGTCAGAATATACATGTTTTAATGTGACGATGTACATGTTCAAATGTGAGAATGTACATGTTCTTTAATGAACATCTGTACATGTTTGTATGACCATCTGTACAAGTTTTCTTCTTATATATACAGATTTTAATCTAAGGATGTACATATTTAATGATTCGTATAGATATATGTGACCATCTGTATATTTTTAATGCGAGGATGTACATATTTTTACGGGTGGATGTATATGTTTTAATGAACATTTGTACATGTTTGTATGACCATCTGTACGCGTTTTTTTTTATGTTCAGTGCACTATATATGTAAAAATAAATTTTTTAAAGTTGTCAAAATCTAACCATGACAGGTTTTGTTTTGAAGAGCTTGAATTTAGGTGAACAATGATATAATTTTTTTCATTTTGGACTTATATATTAAAAGTTACAATAATTTAAAGTTTTGTGGAGTAAAAAAACAAAAACAAAACAAAAACCAAACACCACCATGGGCATGGATGGATGTAGCTAGTTAGCTACAGTTGGCTTTAGCCAAGAACGACTGATCTGCTCACCAAGTTAACTACATTTTTTTCTTTGGGGGTGCTAAAACTAATTTTTCTTGTAGAGGTTGTATGTAGCTCAGGAAAACAAAAGGAATAACGGATCTATCTGCAAACAATAAATGTGTAACTACTTTGTAACTGCATTTGAATCTATTCGATAGTATCTTTGGAACCCTTGTAGAGTATTCTGAAACTAGATCAGTATTTCATAAACTTATGAGATGTATTAACTTACTTTCTCAACAACGTTGTTTGATAGACAGTTTATAGATTTATTAGGTTAAATTCTCGGCTGTGTTTTACAGTCAACTCTTTAATTTATACAATTATTATGAAAAATATGCAGTCAATTTTTTAGAATTTACAATTACTAAATTTCATACAATATTCTGAAACAATCTAATATTTTTTCAAAACTATATACAAAATTATATAATAATTTACCGTCACCAGAAAATATTCTGAAGTTCATAAAAATATAAATTTATAAAATAATATAATATAAATAAACTTGTATCATATTTTGTAAAATAATACATGAACTACAAAGAACTACTACAACACATGACTTAAAATATACCTATAATATTAGTGTTTCATAAAAAAAAAAACTAGCCTTATTGAGTTGAGCGTATAATATAACGAATGATTTTGATTGTCCACTGCGGTATATGGTGGACCCAATGTAGAGCGTAGTGTGTTAACTAACACACCTGTAATTTATAATAAAACTAAAATTTATTTATATGTTATAATTAATTATGTTTAGTTAGGTGGTTTGACACTCATATGTTGATAAATATGAGTTAAGTTCAAATATGGTTAATGCAATTTGTTTATTTCATTACAAATATCATCTAATATATGTAAAATAAATTGAGTTCAAGGCTAAAGAATGACCTTAAAAATAGTTGTATTTCACTTTGTAAATCACTCTTCATCTGTGTATTTTATATTTTGCTTTTAGTTTTGTTTTAGTCCATATATATATTTTTTATAAGTGGGATAGGTTTTGAACCCAAGACCTTTGGTTCAAGGATACCCTCCTCTACTGACCAAGCCACGATTGTACCTTTCTTTCCTTACCTAATAATGTTTATTTTCTCTAATCTTGATTTATTATGCACTTCCACCTTTCCACCTTGTTATCTCTAAGAACAACAAAGGCCCTAAAGCTAATTACTTAATTTGTTGGTTAACATTATTTGCTACTTGTCAACCTAAATTTATTTTTCTAGTTTGTTCATGAATGATGCTTTACTAACTTTGATTAAGAATAAAATGTTTTTTTACTGTTTTTAAGAATATAATTAAAATTTATTTTATTGTAGACCTTATACTACTAGTATTTATTGTCAATATGATCACAACTTCAATATAAAATTATATAAAAGCTTATTGTTAACTTCAAAACTCTGAGTTTATAAGTTTGACACACCTAATTTGAAATTCTGGGTCCACCACTGCATATATTGCGGACTACTATAGTACTATCCAATTTTGTACGTCCGTTGCGGACTACTATAATACTATCCAATTTTGTACGTCCATTGCTGACGAAGCTAAACAATTTTCTCCCTTGCGAGTGTTAAAAAAAAAAGAATTTCTCTCATGTAAGTGTTTTTTTTAAAAAAAAACCTCTCATGCGAGGGTGTGCTTTCTTTTTATACGGATAGAATTATATGGTTTTTTGTTTAGATTGGTCTATTATGTGTTTTTTTTTATTATCCGATGCGGACCATAATGCGGAGCCAAACAAATGGACGTTGTGGACCAAGTTGAACAATTTTCATAGAATTATATGGTTTTTTGTTTAGATTGGTCTATTATGTGGTTTTTTTTATTATCCGATGCGGACCATAATGCGGAGCCAAACAAATGGACGTTGTGGATGAGGACCAAGTTGAACAATTTTCTCTCATACGAGTGTTTTAAAAAAAGAATTTCTATCATGCAAGTGTTTTAAAAAAAATCTTTCATGTGAGAGTGTGCTTTTTTTTATACGGATAGAATTGTGTGGTTTTCTGTTTGAATTGGTCTATTACCGGAAGGAAAAAATGGATGAGGCTCCTTTTTAATGTTACTTTTAAAAAATATCTAGATTTTTAATTTCAATATTTATGAATGTAAAAGATTTGTAGTTGTAATAGGTTTGGATTTGTAATCGGTAGTGAGACTTTGATGCAGTAGCGAGAGGATATGTTTGAATGCTCGTATGTTATATTATAATCACTGTACCAAACCCTCCTATATGCCGATACATATATACTACTAAACGTAACAGATTTATCTATCTAAAACTAGATATTCTACCAACAATATCTCAGAGTATCTAGGATATTTAATAACAAACTTTACAAGACTTTACAAGATTAACCTAGATACAAACTAAGCATACAAATCTAATATTAGAATTAAACAAACATGGGCCGGGCTTACAACCCAGCCCCAACACCCCCCCTCAAGCCGTAGGTAAAGCGTCATTACCAAGGCTTGAAGAATCACAGCGATCCATGCCCATGCGGGCTAACTGCTCTTTGTAACGTGTACCCGGGAGAACCTTAGTCATCATGTCTGCGAGTTGATGTGAGGTATGTGTGTAGACTACATCAACAAGTCCCTGCTGTATTTTGTCACGCACGAAATGGCAATCGATCTCAATATGTTTCGTGCGTTCATGAAAAACTGGGTTCCGAGCAATGTAGATCGCAGACTGATTGTCACATTTAACCGGAATGGGAGTCACATCTGCCACATCAAGCTCATGCAACAAACGTGTGAGCCAAGTCAACTCTGCAGTAACCCGACGCAAAGACCGATACTCTGCTTCCGCACTTGAAAGAGAAACAGACCCTTGCTTCTTTGTCTTCCAAGAGATAGGACTATCTCCTAGGAAAATATAGTAGCCAGAAACTGATTTTCGGGTATTAGGACATGCAGCCCAGTCAGAATCGCAGTATGCGGTGAGGCCTAGACGGGAAGAACTGGCAAGAACAAGTCCATAGTTAAGCGTACCCTTAACGTAACTCAAAGTATGGAAGGCCGCTTCCAAATGAACATCACTGGGGCGTTGCATAAACTGGCTGAGTACCTGAACAGAGAAACTAATGTCAGGTCTGGTGTTGGACAAATAATTCAACTTGCCAACAATCCTTCTATAGATCGTGGGGTCTTCAAGAGGCACGCCATCTGTGGCAAGTAGTTGCTGGCCGACGACCATTGGCCCCCGAGCAACTTTCCTATCTGCACATCCAAACTCCTCCAATAACTCTATGCAAAACTTCCTCTGAGAAAGTATATACCCCTCCGGAGTATGGATGAACTCGATGCCCAAGAAATAACTCAAACTGCCAAGGTCTTTAATCTTGAAAGTTTCATCTAAAGACCTTTTAATGCTGTCAATCTCCCTCTGATCGGGCCCGACAATGAGCATATCATCGACATAAACAGCAACAAAGATTTTCCCATTGATACCATCTTTGTAGAAAAGAGAGTAGTCATTCTTGGATTGAACAAAACCAAGAGCTCTGAGGAAACCACCCAACTTCGAAAACCACTGTCTAGAAGCTTGCTTCAGCCCATACAAGGACTTCTTCAAGCGACATGCCTTGTTCACACCTGTGACCTCCAGACCTGGTGGCAACCGCATATAAACTTCCTCGTCTAGATCTCCATGTAAAAAGGCATTATTAACATCCAGTTGATTGATGTGCCATCCCTTGGAAAGCGCAACCACAACAAGAGAACGAATAGTGGTTAGCTTCACAACAGGGGAAAAGGTCTCATGATAATCCATACCATGACGCTGCGTAAATCCCTTTGCCACCAACCGGGCCTTATATCGTTCCAACGTACCATCAGACTTGAGTTTGACCTTGTAAACCCATTTGCAACCAACAACTTTCTTTCCGCGTGGTAAAGGGACCACATCCCAAGTGTCATTTTCTTCTAAAGCACGTAACTCGTTCTGCATGGCTATGCGCCAATGCTCGCTTTGAACTGCCGAACGGTAGTCATAAGGCTCATGCAGTGCAGAATCATCTCGGACATGTGTCTGGCAGGTCAATAACGCTATGGTGCGGGCTGGCGTAGTCTCAGTCAGACTGACACATTCTGGAAAGGCACCCTTATGCTGTTTATAACCGTAAACCCTCTCATCGAGGATGTCCTGGAAAATCGTGGTACAAACATAATCTGCCAAATATCCAGGTTTACAACTCGTTCTGCTAGAACGGCGTAAACCATGCATGTTATCATCCGTGGCAAGCGAATCAGACGCATGCGGAATACTCTCCTCAGGAGTATGGTGTGAAGCGCCAGCTTCTGTAATCGGAGCACGCGGCAAAACACGAACAGTTGCATCATCATCAAGAAGAGCATGATGTGGCGGAGGAACAACATCCATACCTTCTGAAGAAGAGACTGAATCAGCTTGTTTCTCTGCAAAAGGAAAATTCCCAACGTGAAACTTGACATCCCGGCAGACTTCAACAACCCGTGTACGCAAACACAAGATTTTGTGCCCCTTCTTCCTCGGATCTTCACCAAGATACACACAAGCCTCGCCTCTTGGCTCAAACTTACCACCCTTTGGACCAACCACAGTCTTGTAACACAAACAGCCAAAGGGCTTAATATCCTCATAGTTGGGCTTTTCTTGGAACAAACCTTCAAACGGAGTCTTCCCTAGCAAAGCCTTTGTAGGTAGTTTGTTGATAAGGAAAGTCGCATGTAAAATGCATTCACCCCAATAAGCCAAAGGAACCTGAGACTGAAAATATATAGCACGAGCTGTCTCCAATAAATACCTATGCTTTCGTTCCACAACTGCATTTTGTTGTGGCGTATAGGAGCAAGAAGTCTGATGGATAATCCCTTCTTGTGCATAGAACCGTTTACCATCATTTGAACTACCGAGTTCTTTTGCATTATCAGTACGAACGATTTTAATCTTTGCCTCAAACTGTCGTTCAACCATTCTGATGAAATTCTGAATCGCTTCCCAAGCATCTCCTTTTTGTTTGAGGAGAATAACCCATGTCGTGCGCGTAAAATCATCGACAAAGCAAACGAAGTATCTATAACCATTATAAGTTACTGTGTTGAACGGACCCCAGACATCTATGTGAACCAATTCAAACGCTTTCTTTGTCTTGCTAGTAGAATCAGAAAAAGGCAAACGCTGAGCTCTTGATTTATAACAAACATCACAGGCATAACGAGAAGAAAAATCTGCTTCTTTAATTAAACCAAGCGTAACAAGTTTGCGGAAAGGAACATGTCCAAGTCTAATGTGAATATCTTTAGCCCTTGGGCTAACACCATCCTTATTCAAAACATCAGAAAAACAACCCATACTATCAGACAGGCCCAACTGTGTACCCGCGGCCCATCTTCTTTCATCACTGGCTTGTAAAACATCGGAGCGTCCGATGACACCTCTTGGCTTGGGACTATGCAGGCCCACTCTCTGCGCGGCCCAATGTAATACCCCAACCCGAAATCCAATAAACTGAACGGCGATCACTCCCAAATAAAATACAACTGCAGCGGAGATAAATACAACAACCGGGCGGTATTACAATGCCGT
Source organism: Limonium bicolor (assembly GCA_023374045.1). Classification (NCBI taxonomy): domain Eukaryota; kingdom Viridiplantae; phylum Streptophyta; class Magnoliopsida; order Caryophyllales; family Plumbaginaceae; genus Limonium; species Limonium bicolor. The sequence goes on along the minus strand of CM041777.1, from coordinate 96,704,130 downwards.
TGGCCACCCTTGTGACCAACAAGGCTAAGTCCAAATACAATCCTCAAATGTCACGGTCTGGAATACAGATACAACCCGAGATACTAGGAATCAAACTCAAAGTAAAATACTTAAGTAAAATAAATGTCTAGAAGAAGACTCCCATAGCTTGAATCTACCCCACCTACACTCGGTGTGGTAATCTTCTTAACTTCAGGTACCTGAAAAATGGGGGTGACCCCAAAGGGGCTCAGCAAACAATGCTGGTATGGAAAACGTGCAGCCCATCGTCTACCGGGCCACACCAACTACTTTGTCGAACACATGCAGTTCATTTTTATAAAGCTGTAAACAAGCATAATCTGATGATAACAAGTATCCAAACAAGGACAATAATGTCACATAGAACAAGACACAGAAGGTCAAGTTAGCTGAACTGAAATGTCTGATAGCTGTCGGGTCCACACAGTGGGACTGACAGATGTATAAAAGTATATCAATATAGTGGAGGTATAGTGACCTCGTTATAGAGAAAGGTTGGGTATAAAAACCCCAGGAGATAACGTAGTTAAACCCTGAACTGAGAGGCGTGGGAAAATGAATCCCACTAGAGGAAAGAAATCTTCCTCAAACTGAACTGATGGGCATTTGAATCCCGGGAGGAATAGAGTCTTCCTCCCAACTGAATGTTCCGTCGCGACGTAGTAGGAGACGACCTGAGACAGGTACAACTCCTGTAGCATGCATGGCCAGATCCAACTGGGCTCCTCGTTCTCGAAGTATAGAATTGTTAAGTGTCATATAAAGACGTTAAACAAGAACACAATGTGTATTGTCAATTATCACGTTTAGGATAATGACGTTTGTTATAAAGTGAAGTTAGTGAGAGACTTGAGTACAAGTCCTCGGTATACTGAAACGCAGGTATTTAATCCACTGGTATAGTAGTGTTGTATGCGTGGGACATACACGTTGTAGTCAGCAACATTCACGCACACATAAATAATACCACAGTGTGCAAGAGTAAAACAACAGTTTACATTATTTATCTTGGTCGTTATCACAAACAACAGATAGCACACAAGCCGGTGTAATCCGGTAGAAAACAGGTTGCAAGAATCCCATACCGTTCACCGTAGACTGTACTTGTTTAATTCCCGGTCAACGTCTGGTCAAACAAAGTCCTAGAATAGGATTAACTGAGAGGGTTAATTTATGTTACCCTTATATAATGATCCTATTGGATCTTTAACAAATCTTATTTGTTATTCATGTGAGGTTTATTTCTTTTAATTACCTCATGATTTAATGTATAACTTATTTGTTATTCCTTTTTGATTTATTATAAATCTTTAATGTACATACATGTATTCATAATCATGTACTTTATTTGTTGTTTATTTTAATTGTCTAAGTGACATAACAACTTATAATTTCTTAACTATATTTAAATGTCTTGCAATGACATAATATTCTTATAATCCATTATTCTCCTTTTAGTCATAAATAATATCTTTTGTTTTCCTTTAACTTCCTTTAACTATATAAGCCATAGTTCTAATTCCATAATTCCTTTAATTAAAAATTCTTTCTTCTAAATCCTCCAAATATCCATATAGGACTATACTTATTTAAATCCAAATTATTCCCCTTGTTTCGGTTATTTATAAATCAACCCTATTAATTCATAAACTTTACACTTAAATTCTAATCTCTTTATATTATAGAGTTTTAACTTCTTATTTAGCTAAATTACATATTCACACTAATATTTGGTATATAGCTTTTAAATATTATAACTCTCAAAAATAGCAACTTAGCCCCTTAAATTCTCGGCAATAATAATTCATTTCCTATAATTACCATTTAACCACAAAACCTTATAAACTTTGCTTAATGCCTTATAAACTATAGTTTTAATTTCCATTCTCCATAAATGCCGAATTTATATATATAAATTCTTAAATTACCAAACTAACCCCAAAGTAATTCGGCTTTGTCATTTATTCTTCCTTAATTACACTTTCATCCCAAAACTTTATAATAGTTTCTTAATAACTTATAAACTAAAGTCTAAATATTTAATTCCTCAAAATTTCGAAAGTGAGCCTAATAAATCTTTTAATTATGAATTCGCCCACTAATAAATTCTAAACTTCCATAACAACTTTTATAAATTACATAATAGCCCAAAACTTTATAAAGTGTTACTTTAACACATATTTAAATTATCTAAAATTCATAAACTTAATTCCTAACCTTATATTATATCATATATATTCCAAGAATACCCTTAACTCTCGGTTTTTATAATAAACACACTAAACTTTGTAAAAATTACATTTAAGCCACATAACTTAATTAATTAGCCATTTAAGCTCTAATAAAATATTCTTAACTCACCAAACTTTATAGTATAAGTTTATATACCTAAGTAGCTCATTAAAATCTATTTAACACTTAGGTAATTCGGCCATATTTATTTAATGACCAAATAGTATATAAAAGCGGTTTTATATGTCATAATAAATGTACATAAATTCATATGAGTCATATAACTATGTAAAAATTATTGTAATGTCTTATATTGATTCTTAGCTCAAAAATAAGCATTTTTGCCCTTGACATTTCGGCCTTAATTTATTTGTAACATAAATAAATTTTGTGACACAAAAATGTGTCTTAAGGTAAATATTTTCTATATATGTTATAGATTATATTTTGGCATATAATACCATATAGTTTCGGTCTTATAACCTAGGAGATGTACAATTTTTGTATAATTTTTAGAAGCTTAACAAAGCTTATAACATAAAGATTTACTTAGTAAACTTACTTCTTAACAAAGGTGGTTAAGTGCTTGAACTCTTCTTGAATCTCCAAGCTTTCTCCAAGGTAATAAGATGCTCTTCGGTTATATGCAAGTGGTGAAGGTGTTTAGGAGTTAGATCTTGAATAAAGATCTTAAGTAGATTTGTAAGTATTTTACAAGATTTACCTTAGACTTTTCTCCTTATGAATTCGGCACTCCTAAGGTAGATGAAGAACAAGTTTCCTTCATGAAAATGAAGAAGAAAAAGAACTTAGAAGAAGTAGAACTTGGTTACACATAAAAATGTGCTTTAAGGATTTTCAAGCATTAAAACTACCTTAAGATACCTTGAGATGCTCCTTGGATTAATGTTGGTTTGGACAACCTCCTTGGAGAACTAATTGGTGCCGAACACTCCTTGTTATGCTAGGAAGAGTTTTGCTTCAAGACTTGCCAAGAAATGCTAGGAAATTACCTTAAAGATGAAGATAGAAGTTAAAACTCCATTAATGGACTTAAGAGCTTCAAAGGAAGAAGATGAAGCTAGAAGAGAGAGGAGGGAGCTTACCAAATTCGTGGATGAAGAGGGCAAGGAGAGAATGAGAACCGAATGTATAAGGTAAGAACATTGGAATTTGATTTTTGTTTTGTCAATTTTTAATGTCAAATGACTTTACTTTTCCTTAGTTTATTACATGGTTATTGGCTCAATAAATGCCCATTTCCAGCATAAAACCGGCCATGTGATGTGTGACAAGGCAAGAGTTGGAAAGAAAATTATGAGCTAGAAGACAAGGTAAGAAAAGGTAAGGTATCTTCTTTTGATTTTTCTAAGTCTTGCTTGTCTTCTTCTCCTCTGTAGAGACGATTTAGGGACTGAATGGAGTATATGAACCGGCCATGAAGAGCTAAGGAACAAGCAAGGAAGGTTACTTGCTTAAGAAATCAAAAGGCAAAAAGAAAAAGGAATCTACTTTTTGCTTTTAGCATTTGTTTTGTATCTAGCTCACATGGCCTTGTTCCATGACCTAATTTCGACAGCTCTCTGGTCAAATGAGACCTACATACTTTGGCATTAAGTAATATAACACATGGGAAGGTGAGTCACCATGTTCTATGCCTTTTACAAACTTTTAATGCAATTTTATACTAGTTTTTGCTCTAAAATCGGCCCCTATAGAGCACCTTGTTGACTAGTCACACCAACTGATTTAGAAGGTCATTTTAACCCTTTTAAGATTACCAATTCGTGGCATGTCAAAAACTACAAGGCAATTGCGTAAAACGCGTTTTCGTGACACCCGAAGGTGTGTTTTTGTGCTCTAAGGAAATTTTGGGAAAAATTGTTTTTATGAGTTCCAAGTGTTTGTAAACACTTATTATAGTAAATAAACATATATTAAGATGTTACATTGGGTTATATGGGTTATATCAACCCATGACATAATTTACGGGCCATCGGGACACACCCGGGCAAAAAGGAGCGCTAAGAAATCCTCCTGTGGTTTTTGCTGAATTTTGAGAAACCACTTCGTGGGTTCTCTTATAATGGTTAATAATGATGTTAGGAACTCAAGGAATTAATTTTATAGGAGTTCGTGCCACCTCGGCACTCCTCCGGACTTTTCGTGCTTTAAGGAGCGGGCGTGAGCACTCCCGAGCGTTTTGCGTTTTTGACTGAATTTAGCTTAGGGAATATATTTTATATTCATATAATAATTGTATGACCATTTGGTTTGAATATTAGAGGGTCATACAAGGTCATGTTTGACCATATGCTTCTAAGGCGTTTTAGCGTTTATGGAGACGACTATTTTTACGTAACGTTCTCATGCATGGGTTTGCATGCGTACGTGAAATGATTATATGGATTATATTCCAATAAATAATGATTTAATAATATTATTTAGATTTGGGGTATTTCAATCTACCCCCCTTAAAAAGGACTTCGCCCCGAAGTCTCATATCTAAATTATAAGGTTGTGGGGAATCAAGTTCCACTAAGTATCCACAACTCAATCTAGTTTTTAGGGATCAAGTCCCAAGTCTCTATATTCCTAAGTTCACAGTGTACATCAAACACAACAGGAACACTTTGGAACAATATAGTGTAATGTAATAACACAGTCACTTTTCATATTTAATAGTGCAGAGTAGTGCACATAAACTTTTCATTGTAGTGTAACAAAGTACACACCAACAAGTAGAAGTACAAGGTACATTCAAATACAGTGTTACACAAGAACACATACAAGACAAGGTGTCACTGAATATACTGAATAGTGTTACACAAGAACACTCACTGAAATGCAACAAGGTGCAACAAAACTGAATAGTGTTACACAAGAACACTCACTGAAATGTAACAAATGCATACTGAACTCACAAATGAAAAAGGCTCTACCCCCCAAAAAAAGAGGGGTACGCCCCCGTACCCTAGACTAAAGCGTCTAGTCGGTAAATAATGAGGGAAATTTCGCTCGCATATCTGCTTCTAATTCCCATGTGGCCTCCTCCACATCGTGGTTTGACCAAAGAACCTTTACTAAGCTTACAGATTTGTTTCGAGTATCTCGTGTCTTTCTGTCTAAGATTCGTTGCGGTGTTTCCACATACCGCATTGTTGGTTCTAAAGAGAGTGTCTCAGGTTGTAGAACATGAGAAGGATGAGGCATGTATTTCTTAAGCTGAGACACGTGAAAAACATTGTGTACTTTGCCAATTCGGCTGGCAAATCAAGTCGATATGCCACAAGACCACCCGCTCTATGATAGCGTAGGGTCCTACAAATTTCGGGCTTAGCTTGCCCTTTGCCCAAATCTGAATACACCCTTCATGGGTGATACTCGTAGAAATACCTGGTCGCCAACGCGAACTCAAGGTCTCGTCGCCTCTCATCAGCATATGATTTCTGTCTGTCTTGTGCTGCTTTCATGTTACTTCTGATTTGTTGTACTTCTGCCTGGACTTGCTCTAAGTACTCAGGCCCAATGATGACGGTCTCACTAGACTCGTCCCAGCACAATGGTGTGCGACATGGTCTGCCATATAAGGCTTGGAAAGGTGACATCTGTATAGAGGCGTGATAGCTGTTATTGTATGCAAACTCGATGAGATGTAGTCTATCTATCCAGCTGCCCTGGAAATCCAAGGCACATGCTCGTAGCATGTCCTCTAAGGTCTGAATAGTCCTCTCTGACTGTCCATCTGTCTGAGGATGAAATGCTGTGCTAAGCTTCAACTCAGTGCCAAGTGCCTCGCGAGTAGTTCGCCAGTATCGTGAGAGAAATCTAGTGTCTCGATCTGAAACAATAGTCTTAGGTACTCCATGATGTCTGATAATCTCCTGCTCAAATAGTTCTGCAACTTTGGCACTTTCCAAGTGTCTTTCATCGGAATAAACCTAGCAACCTTAGTCAGTCGATCAACAACAACCCAAATCATATTAAGGCCTCCTCTCGTAGGTGGTAGTCCCACCACGAAGTCCATGGAATATCATAAAACTTCCACTCTGGAACTGGCATAGACTGTACCATACCTCCTGGTCGTCTATGTTCGAATTTCACTTTCTGACAAGTGAGACATCGAATCACATACTCTGTCACGTCGCCCTTCATACCACTCCACCAGAAATACCTCTTTAGATCTTGTACATCTTAGAAGCTCCTGGATGGACAGATGTGGAAGAAGTGTGGGACTCTCGAAGAATATGCTCCTTATATCTGTGCTGTCTCTGGGAATACACAATCTTCCCTTCAATCTGATGAGTCCATCATCATGTACTGGAACTCATATTTCCACCCTCAAATGTACCGTCAGACAACTTCTGACTGATCTCCATCATTCGCTGATCACTCTGCTGTGCTCTACGTATGTCGTCCATAAGACTCGAGCTAGCCACAATGGCATTTAGAGAATGTGCTCGTCGACTCAGTGCGTCTGCTACAACATTAGCTTTCCCTTCCTTGTACTGCAAATCAATGTCATATCCTTAAGAAATTCAACCCATCTTCTTTGTCTCATGTTTAACTCTTCTGGGTGAATACATACTTCAAACTCTTGTGATCCGAATATACGGTCATCTGGACACCATACAGGTAGTGGCGCCAGATCTTCAATGCAAAAACAATAGCTCCAAGCTCCAAGTCATGTGTGGGATAATTTTCCTCATGTTTCTTCAACTGTCGGGAAGCGTAGGCGACTACCTTCCCATTCTGCATGAGTACACACCCTAATCCTCTGCCTGATGCATCACAGTAAACTTCATAACCCTCTGTGCCTTCAGGTATAGTCAAAACTGGTGCTGATGTCAAAGCATTCTTCAAAAGCTCGAATGAGGTCTCACATTCAGTAGTCCATGTGAAGGGTGCGTCCTTCTTCATTAAGCTGGTCATAGGTTTGGCTATTTTGGAGAAGTCTCTGACAAACCTTCTGTAGTATCCTGCTAAACCAAGGAAACTCCTGATGTCCGTAACGGTCTTTGGCCTAGGCCAAGTGCGAACTGCTTCTATCTTTGCTGGATCCACCGCGATCCCAGCATCTGAGATGACATGTCCTAGAAAGGAAACTCTGTCTAACCAAAACTCACATTTGGAGAACTTAGCATAAAGCTGGTTCTCCCTTAGGATCTCAAGTACATGTCGGAGGTGACTCTCGTGCTCTTCCTTAGACTTTGAATAGATGAGGATGTCATCGATGAATACAACCACGGTCTTATCCAACTGCTCTCTGAATAATCTGTTCATCAAATCCATGAAGACTGCAGGTGCATTTGACAAGCCAAAAGGCATAACCGTAAACTCATAGTGGCCATACCGTGTTCTGAAGGCTGTCTTTTCTATGTCTTGCTCCCTGATGGGTATCTGATGGTAGCCTGATCTCAAATCGATCTTCGAAAACACTTTTGCTCCTCTCAACTGATCAAACAAATCATCAATCCGTGGTAGTGGATATTTATTTTCACTGATACTGCATTAAGCTCTCTGTAATCAATACATAAACGAAGGCTTCCATCCTTCTTCTTCACAAATAGGACTGGTGCTCCCCAAGGAGATACGCTAGGTCGTATGTATCCCTTGTCCATAAATCTTTCACTGCTCCTTCAGCTCAGCCATCTCTGCTGGTGCCATACGGTACGGTGCCTTAGCTATGGGACCGGTACCTGGTAGTAATTCGATGGAGAACTCTACCTCTCTGGATGGCGGTAAGCCTGGAAGTTCCTTTGGAAAAATATCTGGAAAATCCGACACCACTGGCATAGCTGGATCAAAATCAGGGTCATGCTCTACATCTGAACATAACATAGATATACCTCCTTCTGCTTCCTGACGTGCTTGTACATGGACATAGCAGATATAACTTTTATCGATGGTGCCCTAGGGCTCTGACGGTAAGATACTGTCACTCCTGATGGGCTCTTAAGCAACAGTCTGCGCTCTGCACAAAGAATGCGGCCTCTGTGCCGCCCAGCCAGTCCATCCCGGCTATAACGTCGAATCCTAGACCTCTGAACTCAATAAGGTCAATAGGAAATTCCTCCTCCTTAATACTGATAGTGGCTCCTCTATAAAGACGAGTGCAACTGATCTTCTCCTTAGACGGGAGTGCCACCTTAAAATCAGGTAACTCTACTGCGTCTAGCCCCAACTTCCCCGCAAGCGTAGGCGAAACGAAAGTATGTGAGGCTCCGGAGTCGAACAGTACTAATGCATCCACTCCATTAACCGGAAAGGTACCAGTGAGGATCGCGCCGCCCTTGCTGGCCTCCTCCTCAGTAAGTATACTTAAGGCACCTTCCGTCTCCTTAGCACAACCTAATAACAGAATCTGAGTAAGTACTTGATATATGATGGGGTCGAAACATTCACTTTCATAACAATAATGCTTCACTGATGAGATGATCTCCTTTCGGATGTCCAAAACAATTACAACACTATACTTTCTAAAAGTCAAACTTAATCTTCCTGGTTTCATGTGAGTGGTGTTTATCACTGTCGAAGGTGCTGTGTTTACTTAATCCTTTTAATTCCATGGTAAGCAACCTTGACTTTCCACCCATTATTAAAACATCTCCTGAACTCAATATGATTTTCTTTGCAAGGTCCACACGCTTCTGCTCGCCATAAAGGAACTCTGCGTCATCTCCAATTGACAAGACAATACTGGTATCCCTGTTCAAGGGACCCTTTTGTTTCATCATTGTCCTGGTGTAGTCCTAAGCGGCCTCCTTCTTCATAGAAGTTGATGATACATAGATCAGCCCTTAGATTGGGAACTGGATCTTCTTCTAGCTGTTGAGCTGTATTAACTGCTTGTTCCACAATTGTAAAATTCTCTGGGATTTTTGGCACTTGTGCTCCATCTCCATTTCTTGTATCTGGTAGGTTCTTGGTATAAGGATTCCAATCCTTTCCAAACACATCATTTTCAGCTTCATTTTTGATCCTCCTGGAAATTCTGGAGTGTAGAACCCTCCTGGTCCTGCTCCCAATTCTTGACATTTTCTGATGATTGCAATTTGTGTCTCCGGTGTTAGGTATCCTTTGAGTAATATCAAACCTGGTTGGATAACCTTACATTGTTCGTTCCCTGGTTCTTGTACTTTGATAACGTTTCTCCAGGGAGGGCGGTGAGGGGATAGGAAAGCATATCTTATAGCTTCCTACGTGGTTTAAATTTTTACTAGTGAGTCTTACTAATTCTTTCCTATGCAACTAGGCAATCAAGGCATGCAAGCACTCATTCACATCATCCATTGCTCAATAACAGGTTCACATGGTTTAGAATTACCTGGGTTGGTAGAAGGACCAGCCTCATCTGAGCGGTCCATGACATGCAGGGCGGGTCCCGATGCTGGGCCTTTGCCCTTATACCCCTGAGCTGGTTTGTTGGTGGAGGGCGAGTATCGCTAGCTCCATTCTTAGGGGGTGTTGCTTTGCTCCCGGGCGGTAGTTCCTGCTCTCCGGGTTTCGGATGCACTCGAAGGCACGATGCCCGAGTATCTGACAGTAGCGGCACATGACTTTCTCCCCTGGCAGTCCACGCCGGGGTGATCCTTTCCGCACTGTTTACAGTTGAAACGGCGGATACTTCTGGCCCGTGTTTGAGCCAGATCCAGAACCTAATACAATCAAGGTCAATTATCATTCAACGGTCTGAAGTAATCACAAAAGTCTCAAATTTAACTGTTGATTAGAGTGCCTACCCTTAGGTGGGTAGGTTTTCTGTGAAGTTGCCACTCCGTAGGTTCCTGACTGGGGGTTCCCAGTAGTTTGGTTCCCTTCCCTTGATAGGACCCCTGTCCTTTCTGATAGGGTTTGTTTCTTTTGTTGGAGTTCCCCTGCTTGGCATCTTCGCCACCAGGTCCGTCCTTCCTCTTTTGGGAGCTCAAAGCATCCCTTCTCTTACAAGTGATCTCCACTACGGAAGCAGCATGATAGCATTCCTGAAATCTCAAGATATTAATCTCCAAATCTCCCATGATGGGTTATAGTATGTAATAAGATTTCCAACTGATTTATGTCTTTCCTGTTTTACCTGCAAACTGGTGGGGATGATTGGTCCCATCTGATGAGTGTCTAAATGAGCATGTTTTAGGGGAGTATTTCATATGTTTAATCAACACTTTTCATGCTCATTTCTCCACTCTGGCTTGTTTTCCTCTAGTTTTATGTTTCATTGGTGTCTTACACATTTATTATTTAAACAGGAGGAATAACCAAGATAGGAGTAAAGTAGATGAAGAGACAAACGCGTGGGCGCAAACGGATTCAAAATCGGAGCTAGAACGAAGAAGATACAACATTTTGAAGTTAGCCTGCCTATAGGACCGACCCACCGACCGACCCATGGGTGGGTCGGTCGGACTTAAAAACGCGTTTTCGGCCCCGAAATTGCTTCGGGACTCAACCGACCCACGGGACCGACCCAGGGTGGGTCGGTCGGTCGCAAATTTGCCCAGATTTTAGATTTTAAAAGCAGAAAAAGAGAGGAAAGAGAGGGAGTTCGGGAGCAGGACTCCAGGCGACGCAGAAGAAGAGAAAAGAAGAGAAAAGGAAGGAGAAGAAGAGGAAGAAGAAGAGGAAGGAGAAGAAGAGAAGCTCACCTCCCTCCAAGCTCCATTAATGGCTATCTCTTCTCCCTTTTCTCTTATTTGTGCTTTAATGGAGACTTGACTCACTTGTAGCTAGGGATTTGGATAAAGCCCCAAATCCCCCAAAACTCCATTGTTGAACCTTGAACTTGTGTTTGTGCTTTATTTTAGTCTTTGAGCTTAATGAAGATGATTATTGAGTGTTTATGACTTCTAAACTTGTTGCTCATGATTTGGGGATTTGTTAAGGGTTTTGCTCAATTTGTCATCTATGTGTTAAATTGGTTGGCTTGGCCTACCGATTAGTTTAGCATTATTGTGGGATTCTATCAAAATGATATTCTGAGATAGAAACCTAAACCGTTGGGACTAAATCAATGTTAGCTGATTTTCACTGATTTTGAGATGAGGTTCTCATTGCAACTTAGGGTAGATTTGTGCTTAATGCTTCTGATTGAATTGGGGATTTGAACGAACATTCAGTCCCCGTTAAATTGGTTAGGATTAATAGACCTGGATTTGGCTATTAATTAAATTCCCGTTGTTTAGCTATGAGTTCGAGGTTTGACAATTGGTAGAAAGGGGATGACGGGTGCGAATATCCTATCCCGAGCTACACCTATCCTAGATTAGATAGTTTAGTGTTTATTGCTTTCCTTTATTTCTCCAATTACAACCCAAAAACCCAAAGCCCCTAATTTACATTTATGCACTTTTGTTATATCCTCTTGCACATTTACTAAGCTTATAATTAGCTAGACGGTTACGAAGTCCCTGTGGATACGACCTTGTTGTACTACAATGATTGGGTTCACTGCCCATAGTTAGCAAGATATTTTCAACACTATTTTGCTCAACAAGTTTTTGGCGCCGTTGCCGGGGACTTCGGTCCAACTATCTAGTTTATTATCTGTTTAGTTTTTGTGCATATTTTTCATTTCCTTTATTTGCCTACTTTGTGTATAATTTTTTGTTTCTTCTCTTGGTAGGAACTTAATTCTGATGGATGGCCATTATGATCAAGCAAAAGGGTGGTATGGACATTCCTATGGTACAGTTTACGATGGTGCAATCTACGATCGGGATGTTGACTGTCAAGGGTGTGGGCATTACCATTTGTGGCCTCCTTGTGAGGACCTTATCGCTGGATTAGAGGCTCATGTGGAGGACCAATGCTTTACCGCAAATCAAAACCCCACTGGACAAGACTTCAACCGATGGATTGGGTGTCAAGAGAGTGGAGAAGACCATGAGAGTGCTCATTGTTCTGTGATCATGGCAAGGGTAGATTCACCTAGTCTGGAGGACCTTATTGCTAGAATGAACACCATCGACATGGACCAGCTCATTACACCAGCTCGAAGGGAGCAACAACCAGAGAATGAAATGGTTCATGAGATGGAGCAGCAGACTGAGGAAAGAGACCTCGACATGAACCAACTGAAGCTCTATGCCGAATTGGTAGAGATAAACACAATGATGGAAGGCCTACTAAACCTTACATCACAGCAACCGGAGAGCGAAATGGTTCATAAAGTGGATCACCTTGCTGAGGACTTGAGTTACCCTCTATCTCCTCCCCCGTTTGAACCTGAGCAAACGTCATCCAACCATCTGCCTGATCTTGAAGACAAGCCATCAGAGGAAAGCTTCCACCTCGACTTCATGGAGTCTTCTCCCTCTGAAGTCAGCTACCGCTATTTCCCCTCCTTCTCCGTGCTCTACACAGAAGATGAGGATGGGTACATCCTCAACCCTGAGAAGGAGGAGATGTTGCCTCCCTCCAAGTCATCAGAGGAGAGTGCCACCATCGACTTCAAGGAGTCGCATCCCTCTGAAGTTGATGTCCATCAAGGCTCTTCCTATGAGCCTCACCAAGAAGATGAGGATATCTACATCCTCAAATTTGAGGAGGGGGAGCCGTCCATCTTTGATCTTCATTTGAAGGATCAAGGCCCCCACCCGTGCACTAATGAAGTTGGGTGGAAGCTCAACGTACACCCGCTAAGTGTGGAGGCCACCTTCCCATTTGATCCGGGACCAAAGATTGAAGAAAAAGTCCGCTCCGGAGTTCTCCCTGCACCGCTCACTGAAGATAAGGATGTTTACATCCTTGAATTTGAAGAGGAGGCTCCACCACAGTTTGATCCTCATACCAAGGATCACCCACCTCAACACTTCCACCTGAAGAACGATTGGTGGAGTTTACACTTTCACATCCTAAGTGTTGAGGCCACATTTCCTTTTGATCCGGGTCGTTCTTCATTGCTAGATGATGCCCGCCCAACCCACCCGTTGAAGCCGACTTCAACGTTCATATTCAATCCCGGATGACTTCATGGTGGTATGGTCTAGCCAAAGACCTTAAAGAAGGGCCGCTTACCGGGAGGCAACCCGGATTTCATTTCGTGTCTTGTCTTTTAAATTCCGTTAGTTTAGATTTTTCATTGTTTTCAATAATGGGCTATTTTGGCATTCTTTGGACTTGCCCTTTTACGCCCAATTGGTAGCGTCTGTGTTGTGAATATTTTGGAAACAGGTGAGCCCCTCTAAAAAAGGGATGGAATTAGGAACAATTACAAAGGAACCTCTGGCGAAATTTTCCAAGAGGACCTTCATCTCCAACGATTGAAGGTAGCACCTCAACGACCCCTTCCACTAGCAATTGTGCGGGCACCCTATCTTACATCCGCATCTTATCGGGGAGTACTCGTTTCACCCTTCCTTTAATATTTGCCCACAACGACTCCACTATTTTTATTTCCTGTTTTTGTTTTCATTCTCCTTTGGTTTTGTTTTTGCTAACCCTTCACTCCAGTTGTAGTTTGGTTGCTTCTAGTGTTTTATGCAGGTGCAACTTCAAGTCCACACCGCAACCAAGCTACGCTACTTGAGGCTGAAGCTCAAGTGTGAGGGAGTTCTACAAACTGATAGCAATAGCAATCTCAGGGGAGTACTAGTTCCTTTTAGTTTTCGTTCTCTCTTCTCTAATTTTGAATCTGCAAATCTGGGGATAGCTTATGTGCTATACTGTTTGTTTGTATCCCGTGTGATTTTCCTTTTGTCTGCTTCCCGCAAAGGTCTTCTGGGACCTTCCCCGGTTTTGATTGGTGAACAATGGGGACATTGTTCAATTTAAGTGTGGGGGAGTGACCTTTTCGGTTAATTGTGTGCTTAAATGCTTAATACTTCATACTTATCTAGCGATTGTCCAAAATAAAAACTTGGACCCTTGTGTTGTGAGTTGTTCTCATTAAGAACAAATACTGTTATGAATTGTGGGATAAATGCTTAAATTTTTCATTTTGATTGCTTTTGAGGAGCATTTTACATGCGGTGTGGCCAAGTGATCTTGTATGGTTGGATTTTTATTGCTTTGGGGGTTCCTTCTGTCTTCTTTCTTAGGGATTGCTAAGGGGTGCTTCTTCGTGAAAATCCTTTAAGGGACTTGTGAGACGCCATTGGTAACCAATAATGAGAGTTGAGTGTTCTTAAATGCAAAGGCTTGATGCCAAAATTTTATCTCCTCATCTCTTATGCAAAAGTGAAACAAATGCATAAATCTATTTGTCCTTTTGTTTTCTTCTCAATGCCCATTCTTGAGAGAAGTTGGCCATGGTAAAAGCTCTCCAAGTTACCTAATCTTTAGAACTTTGAAGCACTCCGGATCATACCCCGAAACTCTAGTTTTTGTTTTTCCCCTAAGTACACCCATGCCACCACTAAGAGATGGTTCACACTCCTCAAAGGTTTTAATCACTTTTTGCTTCTTCTCCTATCCTACAATTCATGTTAGTATTTGTTAGTCTTGAGCATTCCTTACTTGCTTGGGGGCTTGGTTTTGCTTGAGGACAAGCAAAAAGGTAAGTGTGGGGGTGTGATGAGTGTCTAAATGAGCATGTTTTAGGGGAGTATTTCATATGTTTAATCAACATTTTCATGCTCATTTCTCCACTCTGGCTTGTTTTCCTCTAGTTTTATGTTTCATTGGTGTCTTACACATTTATTATTTAAACAGGAGGAATAACCAAGATAGGAGTAAAGTAGATGAAGAGACAAACGCGTGGGCGCAAACGGATTCAAAATCGGAGCTAGAACGAAGAAGATACAACATTTTGAAGTTAGCCTGCCTATAGGACCGACCCACCGACCGACCCATGGGTGGGTCGGTCGGACTTAAAAACGCGTTTTCGGCCCCGAAATTGCTTCTGGACTCGACCGACCCACGGGACCGACCCAGGGTGGGTCGGTCGGTCGCAAAATTTGCCCAGATTTTAGATTTTAAAAGCATAAAAAGAGAGGAAAGAGAGGGAGTTCGGGAGCAGGACTCCAGGCGACGCAGTAGAAGAGAAAAGAAGAGAAAAGGAAGGAGAGAAGAGGAAGAAGAAGAGGGGAAAGAAGAGAAGCTCACCTCCCTCCAAGCTCCATTAATGGCTATCTCTTCTCCCTTTTCTCTTATTTGTGCTTTAATGGAGACTTGACTCACTTGTAGCTAGGGATTTGGATAAAGCCCCAAATCCCCCAAAACTCCATTGTTGAATCTTGAACTTGTGTTTGTGCTTTATTTTAGTCTTTGCGCTTAATGAAGATGATTATTGAGTGTTTATGACTTCTAAACTTGTTGCTCATGATTTGGGGATTTGTTAAGGGTTTTGCTCAATTTGTCATCTATGTGTTAAATTGGTTGGCTTGGCCTACCGATTAGTTTAGCATTATTGTGGGATTCTATCAAAATGATATTCTGATAGAAACCTAAACCGTTGGGACTAAATCAATGTTAGCCGATTTTCACTGATTTTGAGATGAGGTTCTCATTGCAACTTAGGTAGATTTGTGCTTAATGCTTCTGATTGAATTGGGGATTTGAACGAACATTCAGTCCCCGTTAAATTGGTTGGATTAATAGACCTGGATTTGGCTATTAATTAAATTCCCGTTGTTTAGCTATGAGTTCGAGGTTTGACAATTGGTAGAAAGGGGATGACGGGTGCGAATATCCTATCCCGAGCTACACCTATCCTAGATTAGATAGTTTAGTGTTTATTGCTTTCCTTTATTTCTCCAATTACAACCCAAAAACCCAAAGCCCCTAATTTACATTTATGCACTTTTGTATATATCCTCTTGCACATTTACTAAGCTTATAATTAGCTAGACGGTTACGAAGTCCCTGTGGATACGACCTTGTTGTACTACAATGATTGGGTTCACTGCCCAAACTGAAGTCGAGGGCTCAGTCCCCCGTAGAACCGGTCGACCAACACCTGGTCCGAGTATCCTATACCGGGTAGTAGTCGGAGTAGTGAAGTAAACTTAGCATAATACTCATCAACGGTCATCTTCCCCGTCTGCTCCAATGCATCAAACTCCCTAGTCTTCACCATCCTGGTGTGGGCCGGGTAGTATTTGCCCCTAAGTAGTGCAGTGTAATGTCCCCAAGTAAAAGCTGGGTCATCCAGGTGGTCGGCTTTCACCATGTTCCACCAATCTCTAGCTGCATCCTTCAGATAAAAGGCAGCAAGTCTTACTTTTTCTCTAGTTGGGACTGCAAGCGTCTCGAACGCTGTCTCCATCTCCATGATGTAGGTCTCTAAGTGGGCAGGATCAGTCTGCCCCTTGAATGCAGTCGGCCTCAAATCAGCCAAACTCTTCACCCAGTCTCTCTCCCTGGGTGGTGGTGGTGGAGGTAGCTGCTGCTGCTGTGCAACCCCCGCCTGTGCAAATGCCTGAGCAATTAAGGTGGCAATGTCTGCCAGCCTGATGGATGGCTCCTCATCGGCCTGT
The DNA here is from genome assembly GCA_023374045.1 of Limonium bicolor. NCBI lineage: Eukaryota > Viridiplantae > Streptophyta > Magnoliopsida > Caryophyllales > Plumbaginaceae > Limonium > Limonium bicolor. Next base: position 96,687,463 of record CM041777.1, on the reverse strand, counting down.
CCACGTCGTCCTCCTCTTCCTGACATCTGCAGGATGTCGAGGTATATTAGATACTGAGGTCACAATCCTGGTCTTGGATAGTAGTCTAAGTAAAACTAACTTAAACTCCTTTCAATACTATCTCTCAACCCTTAATCTAAGTCTTAGAAATCCTAATCTCGGTGTATCCTTGTATCCAGAGCGTAACTACGCTCTGATACCATTTTTGTAATACCCCAACCCGAAATCCAATAAACTGAACGGCGATCACTCCCAAATAAAATACAACTGCAGCGGAGATAAACAACAACCGGGCGGTATTACAATGCCGTTGGCCACCCTTGTGACCAACAAGGCTAAGTCCAAATACAATCCTCAAATGTCACGGTCTGGAATACAGATACAACCCGAGATACTAGGAATCAAACTCAAAGTAAAATACTTAAGTAAAATAAATGTCTAGAAGAAGACTCCCATAGCTTGAATCTACCCCACCTACACTCGGTGTGGTAATCTTCTTAACTTCAGGTACCTGAAAAATGGGGGTGACCCCAAAGGGGCTCAGCAAACAATGCTGGTATGGAAAACGTGCAGCCCATCGTCTACCGGGCCACACCAACTACTTTGTCGAACACATGCAGTTCATTTTTATAAAGCTGTAAACAAGCATAATCTGATGATAACAAGTATCCAAACAAGGACAATAATGTCACATAGAACAAGACACAGAAGGTCAAGTTAGCTGAACTGAAATGTCTGATAGCTGTCGGGTCCACACAGTGGGACTGACAGATGTATAAAAGTATATCAATATAGTGGAGGTATAGTGACCTCGTTATAGAGAAAGTTTGAGTATAAAAACCCCAATAGATAACGTAGTTAAACCCTGAACTGAGAGGCGTGGGAAAATGAATCCCACTAGAGGAATGAAATCTTCCTCAAACTGAACTGATGGGCATTTGAATCCCGGGAGGAATAGAGTCTTCCTCCCAACTGAATGTTCCGTCGCGACGTAGATAGGAGACGACCTGAGACAGGTACAACTCCTGTAGCATGCATGGCCAGATCCAACTGGGCTCCTCGTTCTCGAAGTATAGAATTGTTAAGTGTCATATAAAGACGTTAAACAAGAACACAATGTGTATTGTCAATTATCACGTTTAGGATAATGACGTTTGTTATAAAGTGAAGTTAGTGAGAGACTTGAGTACAAGCCCTCGGTATACTGAAACGCAGGTATTTAATCCACTGGTATAGTAATGTTGTATGCGTGGGACATACACGTTGTAGTCAGCAACATTCACGCACATAGAATAATACCACAGTGTGCAAGAGTAAAACAACAGTTTACATTATTTATCTTGGTCGTTATCACAAACAACAGATAGCACACAAGCCGGTGTAATCCGGTAGAAAACAGGTTGCAAGAATCCCATACCGTTCACCGTAGACTGTACTCGTTTAATTCCCGGTCAACGTCTGGTCAAACAAAGTCCTAGAATAGGATTAACTGAGAGAGTTAATTTATGTTACCCTTATATAATGATCCTACTGGATCTTTCAACAAATCTCTTATTTGTTATTCCATGTGAGGTTTATTTCTTTTAATTACCTCATGATTTAATGTATAACTTATTTGTTATTCCTTTTTGATTTATTATAAATCTTTAATGTACATACATGTATTCATATAATCATGTACTTTATTTGTTGTTTATTTTAATTGTCTAAGTGACCTAACAACTTATAATTTTCTTAACTATATTTAAATGTCTTTGCAATGACATAATATTCTTATAATCCCGTTATTCTCCTTTTAGTCATAAATAATATCTTTTGTTTTCCTTTAACTTCCTTTTAACTATATAAGCCATAGTTCTAATTCCATAATTCCTTTAATTAAAAATTCTTTCTTCTAAATCCTCCAAATATCCATATAGGACTTATACTTATTTAAATCCAAATTATTCCCCTTGTGTTTCGGTTATTTATAAATCAACCCTATTAATTCATAAACTTTACACTTAAATTCTAATCTCTTTATATTATAGAGTTTTAACTTATTATTTAGCTAAATTACATATTCACACTAATATTTTGGTATATAGCTTTTAAATATTATAACTCTCAAAAATAGCAACTTAGCCCCTTAAATTCTCGGCAATAATAATTCATTTCCTATAATTACCATTTAACCACAAAACCTTATAAACTTTGCTTAATGCCTTATAAACTATAGTTTTAATTTCCATTCTCCATAAATGCCGAATTTATATATATAAATTCTTAAATTACCAAACTAACCCCAAAGTAATTCGGCTTTGTCATTTATTCTTCCTTAATTACACTTTCATCCCAAAACTTTATAATAGTTTCTTAATAACTTATAAACTAAAGTCTAAATATTTAATTCCTCAAAATTTCGAAAGTGAGCCTAATAAATCTTTTAATTATGAATTCGCCCACTAATAAATTCTAAACTTCCCATAACAACTTTTATAAATTACATAATAGCCCAAAACTTTATAAAGTGTTACTTTAACACATATTTAAATTATCTAAAATTCATAAACTTAATTCCTAACCTATATATATCATATATATTCCAAGAATACCCTTAACTCTCGGTTTTTTAAATAGACACACTAAACTTTGTAAAAATTACATTTAAGCCACATAACTTAATTAATTAGCCATTTAAGCTCTAATAAAATATTCTTAACTCACCAAACTTATATATAAGTTTATATACCTAAGTAGCTCATTAAAATCTATTTAACACTTAGGTAATTCGGCCATATTTATTTAATGACCAAACAGTATATAAAAGCGGTTTTATATGTCATAATAAATGTACATAAATTCATGTGAGTCATATAACTTATGTAAAAATTATTGTAATGTCTTATATTGATTCTTAGCTCAAAAATAAGCATTTTTGCCCTTGACATTTCGGCCTTAATTTATTTGTAACATAAATAAATTTTATGACACAAAAATGTGTCTTAAGGTAAATATTTTCTATATATGTTATAGATTATATTTTTGGCATATAATACCATATAGTTTCGGTCTTATATAACCTAGGAGATGTACACAATTTTTGTATAATTTTTAGAAGCTTAACAAAGCTTTTAACATAAAGATTTACTTAGTAACTTACTTCTTAACAAAGGTGGTTAAGTGCTTGAACTCTTCTTGAATCTCCAAGCTTTCTCCAAGGTAATATAGATGCTCCACTTCGGGTATATGCAAGTGGTGAAGGAGTTTTAGGAGTTAGATCTTGAATAAAGATCTTAAGTAGATTTGTAAGTATTTTTACAAGAGTTTACCTTAGACTTTTCTCCTTATGAATTCGGCACTCCTAAGGTAGATGAAGAACAAAGTTTCCTTCATGAAAATGAAGAAGGAAAGAACCTTAGAAGAAGTAGAACTTGGTTACACATAAAAATGTGCTTTAAGGATTTTCAAGCATTAAAACTACCTTAAGATACCCTTGAGATGCTCCTTGGATTAATGTTGGTTTGGACAACCTCCTTGGAGAACTAATTGGTGCCGAACACTCCTTGTTATGCTAGGAAGAGTTTGCTTCAAGACTTGCCAAGAAATGCTAGGAAATTACCTTAAAGGTGAAGATAGAAGTTAAATCTCCATTAATGGACTTAAGAGCTTCAAACGAAGAAGATGAAGCTAGAAGAGAGAGGAGGGAGCTACCAAATTCGTGGATGAAGAGGGCAAGGAGAGAATGAAGGCAACCGAATTGTATAAGGTAAGAATATGCATTTGGAATTTGATTTTTGCTTTGTCAATTTTTAATGTCAAATGACTTTACTTTTCCTTAGTTTATTACATGGTTTATTGGCTCAATAAATGCCCATGTTCTCTGCATAAAACCGGCCATGTGATGTGTGACAAGGCAAGAGTTGGAAAGAAATGATTATGAGCTAGAAGACAAGGTAAGAAAAGGTAAGGTATCTTCTTTTGATTTTTCTAAGTCTTGTTTGTCTTCTTCTCCTCTTGTAGCTGGACGATTTTAGGGACTGAATGGAGTATATGAACCGGCCATGAAGAGCTAAAGAACAAGCAAGGAAGGTTACTTGCTTAAGAAATCAAAAGGCAAAAAGAAAAAGGAATCTACTTTTTGCTTTTAGCATTTGTTTTGTATCTAGCTCACATGGCCTTGTTCCATGACCTAATTTCGACAGCTCTCTGGTAAAATGAGACCTACATACTTTGGCATTAAGTAATATAACACATGGGAAGGTGAGTCACCATGTTCTATGCCTTTTACAAACTTTTAATGCAATTTTTATACTAGTTTTTGCTCTTAAAATCGGCCCCTATAGAGCACCTTGTTGACTAGTCACCAACTGATTTAGAAGGTAATTTAACCCCCTTTTTAAGATTACCAATTTGTGGTATGTCAAAAACTACAAGGCAATTGCGTAAAACGCGTTTTCGTGACCCCCGAAGGTGTGTTTTTGTGCTCTAAGGAAATTTTGGGAAACAAATTGTTTTTATGAGTTCCAAGTGTTTCTAAACACTTATTATAGTAAATAAACATTATTAAGATGTTACATTGGGTTATATGAGGTTATATCAACCCATGACATAATTTACGGGCCATCGGGACACACCCGGGCAAAAAGGAGCGCTAAGAAATCCTCCTGTGGTTTTTGCTGAATTTTGAGAAACCACTTCGTGGGTTCTCTTTATAATGGTTAATAATGATGTTAGGAACTCAAGGAATTAATTTATAGGAGTTCGTGCCACCTCGGCACTCCTCCGGACTTTTCGTGCTTTAAGGAGCGGGCGTGAGCACTCCCGAGCGTTTTTCGTTTTTGACTGAATTTAGCTTAGGTAATATATTTGTATATTCATATAATAATTGTATGACCATTTGATTTGAATATTATAGGGTCATACAAGGTCATGTTTGACCATATGCTTCTAAGGCGTTTTAGCGTTTATGAAGTAACGTTCTCATGCATGGGTTTTGCATGCGTACGTGAAATGATTCATACTGGATTATATTCCAATATAATGATTTAATATATTATTTAGATTTGGGGTATTTCATCCAGCGACAAGCTGCCTCCACATCCAATGTGTATAAGCTGTCGCGCCCAAGCCCAAACGGCAATCTACCCTGTCCGAGAGTACGGTCCTGTACAAAACACTGAGACTCGTCAAATATCAAATCGCATTTCGACTGGCGAACAAATTTGTTCACGGAGATGAGACTGAAGAGGAAATTCAGGACGAAGAGAACACCATTCAACCACAACTTAGCTCCAATCCTCACGTCGCCAACAAAATTAACACTTTACGGGCTCCCATCAGGTAATACCACTATCTTCTCTTGCTCAAGCTGTCGCCAGTTCGTAATTAGGGTTTCGATTCCAGTCATGTGATCTGTAGCACCGGAATCGAGTACCCACTTGCCTTGAAAGGGATTATCTGCATAATTACTCATAAGGCAAGCTTTATTACTGATGCAAATGGTTTTACCTGAGAAATTGCAATAGTCGATCTCCTCAGTCTTTGAATCTGTACTCGTACTGGCATTTCGAATTAGTTGTGTTATCTGCTGCAACTGTCGTGGTGTTAGACCTGCACCCTGCTCGATTTCTGCATTCTCTGTGTGCTCTGTGACGCTTGTTAAGTTTGCAAAACCCTTTTTCTTGCGAGCTTGCACTTTGTCCCTTTCGTGTAACTGATAGCACTCATCTGCTATGTGCCCTGTTCGCTTGCAATGTGTGCAAGTCTGGCGCTGGTAACACTCTTCATACCCGTGGCCAGGTTTCTTACAGTAAGTACATGTGATTTTCTTCCTCTCGAATCTCTGATTAGGGTTTCTGGAACCCTCAAACCCTTTTGCTGTGGCCTGATTATCTGACTGTAAAAGGACATGCTGTCTTGTTCTATTCACCCCCCCCCCCCCCCCATCTCCCCACCCCCCCCCCCCCCCCCCCGCTGTTCTTCCTCCTCCTGAACAAGTAGAGAATAGGCCTTCTCATACTTGGGGTACTGTCCATTGCTAAAATCTGTCCTCTAATGGACAAATATCTGCGATTCAACCCCATCAGAAAGAGTATGAGCTTATTTTGATCCTCCTGTTTCCTTATCTGGTCCTTGACATCACAAGTGCACCCTGCACAGCTACAACTCGGAGTAGAACAAGCTAAGTCCAATTCTCCCCATAACCTCTTCAATTTAGTGTAATATTCACTTACTGTCTCTTCTCCTTGCCTAACTTCTGCTAGTTCTCTTTTCAGGTTGTGAATAATAGCTAAATTGCTGCGTTCAAACCTTTTGCACAGATGATCCCATAGCTCCTTTGGGTCATCATAGAATCTCACACTTTGTGCAATACACGGATCAAGCGCAGTTTTCAGCCAGGAAAGCACAAGTGAGTTAGCTCTCACCCATGCCCCGTATCTTATAATTTCTGTCTCCTTTGGTTTTTCTACCTTTCCCAGCACAAAACCATACTTATTCTTAACTTTTAATGCAGTTATCATGTCATACTTCCACCCTAAGAAGCCGATGCCGTTAAACTTGGAAACAAGATTCAAACCTGGATTCTCTGCGGAGTGAACATAGAGAGGATCGTTGATATCGATCATGCTGCTGCTGGAAGTGGAATCTGCTGCAACTCCCTTCCCTTTGCCAGAATCATCAACCGCCGCCATGCCGTCAAAGATTGTGTAGACTAGGTTTTAATTGTGTAAACTATGTTCAGATTGTGCAATCTGATTTGTTTTTATAACTTGAGCTCTGATACCATAAAAGATTTGTAGTTGTAATAGGTTTGGATTTGTAATCGGTAGTGAGACTTTGATGCAGTAGCGAGAGGATATGTTTGAATGCTCGTATGTTATATTATAATCACTGTACCAAACCCTCCTATATGCCGATACATATATACTACTAAACGTAACAGATTTATCTATCTAAACCTAGATATTCTACCAACAATATCTCAGAGTATCTAGGATATTGTTAAAACAGAATAATAACAAACTTTACAAGACTTTACAAGATTAACCTAGATACAAACTAAGCATACAAATCTAATATTAGAATTAAACAAACATGGGCTCTGCTTACAACCCAGCCACAACAGAATGCAAATTAAAAAAACGAATTGTAAAAATCTATTTGCATATTTTTCATGACAACTGCAAATTAAAAAAAAAACAAATGTATTTATAATTGTAAATTTTAAAAAATTGACTACATATTTTTCATAACGAGTGCATCTAACAGTTAGGTGTGTAGCTGTAACGAATCTACTTCGATCTGCTTGGTTTTTGTGGCTGTAAACCTGCGTGTTCTATTTAACCAATCCACAGTCCCTCACAAATATAAGCTCTAGTGCTATTTGTTTGGTGGGTTGGATAACTTTTAATAGACATGTACCAAACGAGAATGATACAGCACGCTAATTACAATGGTTATCTGTTTGGAAGTGTTGGTAGCCCACGCGATATTGTCCCCTATGATAATATTCGGTTTTGCTTTTTCCTTGACAAGTCAATCAAATAGATCACTGTTACAATATAATATAATAATTGCTTCTATTTTTTTTATAAGTAACTGTGAAAACGGCAAAAAGTCAATACTGGGACTCATATAGAGTCTTTCTCGCCAATAGAAAGATTCGGGACAATAATCTTTAAGGGTTCCATAGGAGATGATAGCTGAAAAATCTGAATGTGATATTGAGAACCCCTTGTGCAAATAAGGCCTGGGAAAGCATTTTCTTAATCAGTGAAATTTACGTGTCATCCAGAAGGATTGCCTTATTTCGTCGGCTAATGGAGCAAACATGGAAAGGTATTCGCAGCAAATAAGTAGCTCCCATTCGAAATCCATCGTTTATTGCATTTTATGTTCCTTGATTTATCTCTTGGCTCCCAAAGACCCAGGTGAATATCAAGCGGTTACGACCGGAGAGCTTTGAGAATTTTGATTGAGCTAGTTCCGGATTGGTGAACATATCTAGTGAGTTTTACTTTGGGTGAGGGAAAACGGAAAAGGTAGAGTGGCTTACGGTCGCCGCCTAAACATTTTAGTGCTTCTGAGGATTCGAGAACCTCTAGCTCTTTGAGTCCTCTTCTGTTTTGAGGACGGATGCGGTCTGCCATTTGGTTTGGGAGTTTTCGGCTCACCTGGCTTTTTGTTGTGGCGCAATGAATTTGCAATGTTATGAATTGTAATCTTTGGATGAGGAAAGTGGCAGTTTAGCTCCCTACCAAACTCCAAGCAGGCTTGGGCTTCAGCGGTGGTAGGGCTGGGAGGGGAGGAGATAGAAACCGGAGAGAGATGAGGGCTTAATTGGGATTCAGGGGAGAGAAAAACTTCCAGCTGAATTCTTGGGATTTGGGAGGAATGAGAGGATATTAATGTGGGGGATGATAAGGGCGAGGATGGGATGGAGGGTGAGGGTGGGTGAGGCTGAATTGATGTGGGTTGGCGAATAGGCTGAACTTCCACGACTGTTGGGGCCGAGTTAGGAGAGAAAGTCAGCGACAGAGGTGAGAGAGAATCTACTGATTTGAGAATAGGCTGATTAGTTGAGGTGGGATTTTGTGGAGGCGGGAGGAGTAGTGAGGCTTGGGTAGAAGGGGTAGTTAGGAGAGAGAGCTGATTTGTGGAGGTGGAGTTTAGTTTTTGAAAAAACTGTATAATAATATTAATGATATTATAGGGGATATAGAATGACACGAGACCTGGGATTGGTTCGGGAAAAGAAACTGTCAGAGTAGAAGTGATGATGAAGCGGTTAACGGGAAGAGAGAATTCTGACTTTTCCAGAGACCAAAAAATGTTTAAAGACTGCAACGTTGATGGGCTTCTCTTGGAAAAAGCGCTTGACTTTGTCGTTTTTGAAATTTCAAAATTTAAGGTATTTTGAAATGACTCCGAGGGCTCCTGCGATGATTCAGACTCGCTCCGATGGCTGGATAACTCTTCTGACCAATATTCAACCAAACCAACCTTGCAAAGCGTACCGTCAATTAGTACCGGCACTTCTTCATTAAGAATTTGCATTATTGGTGTTTCTATCTGGATGCGCTTCTAGATAGTTTGGGATTTTGTTCATGTTTGAGTCAATGGAAAGAACATTTCCAAAGGGTTCCATTATGGCATATATTGCGTGTTCCATCCATGATTGAACTGGTATTCCTCTTATAGCCACACTTGTTCTTCTTTTTTCAGGTTGGTCTTTGCTGGACCAGAGATGAATGTGTCATATCTGATCTCTTTAAGGTCTAGTTTTGATGAACTTTTCAGCTTCATTAGAGGAAATGAAGATGGCTATGAATTTAAATTGCGATAAGACGATAATATCTTCTTTGTAGACTGACCAGTAAGACATTAATCGCCTCATCTCGTCCAGGGTAGTTTGAATTTGAGTGTTTATCACTACTCCTCTTTGCAATCTTTGCTTCATGACCTCGGAACTTTGGAGTTGGATAGTTTCAAAGGAGCTTCTAGTTGGTTTTTGCTTTTGTGGAAAGGGTTGCTAAGGTGGTTGCGGGTTTCTTCCTCTAGGAGGAAATGAATTGTTTTGCTTTGACACTTGGCTTCTTGTCCACTGGGCAGCTTGGTGGTGATTTAGCGGTAGAGATCTTCTCGGTCTCGCCGTTTGGGCGTCCACCTAGTGATCATCAATGAATGTTCCGTTAACTGCTTGAATGGCCTGGGCTGCGTCTAATCTCGACTTATACTCCACAAACGCATAGCGAGAGAGGGATCGAAGCCTAGGAGACTTAGGTATTCTTATCCCAATGACACGTTCGTGCGAGATAAAGATCCGCCAGAGAGTTCCCCGCCTGGTCTCTGGATGCAAGTTATCCTGGAAAACCGTGGCTCCTTGTTCTAATTGTATCATGGTAGAACAGAGCAGAACAGGTGGTGTTTTGGTGAGCAACGAGGAGGAGGAGAGGAGCAAAATCCAAAAAGTACACGACTGCAAGGGAGAGACGGTTTTGTTGTGAGTAGAGCACAGGGGATTGATTTTGAAAAGAGCAGGGTAAGGGGAGGGACGGTGGTTATGTTGGGCATGGCAGAGTGCTGATTAGTGGCGAAGGTGAGGTGATTTCCATGGTGCTTGGATGGTGGGTGCGAGGAGTTTAGGGAGGGTGAGTGGCGAGAGGGTGGAGACGAGGACTTTGGGGAGGGTGGGAAACGAGAGGGTCGGAGAGGAAGACATCGTAATTTTTGATTGCTTCACTATAACGTACAAGGAAGCTTCATAGGCTGGTTCGAACAATAGTCAATGTCACGCACTCATCAACGCATAAACAATGTTTACGAAAAATCAATACATAAACAAGAATAATGAAATATGTTAATAGGAGGCTTACCGACCGAGAACCCGTTCTCTCCTTGGCGAGAGTTAATGTTTTTTTTCTCATTTTTTTTGTTTTCCGGCTGTCAAGGAAAAGGGTTATGGCTCAATATTAGGACTCAGCTGGTGTAGGTTTGGGTTCTTCAGGGTTTGTAAAGTAGGGGATGATTTGTTTATGGTTGAGCTGAAGTACAAGGAGATACTGTATGCGATTCTTAACCGGAGGCCATAGATTGTTAATGACTATCTATTCACTGTTCAAAAAAATGGATCGATTTAAAGCCTTAAAGCACTATGACTTCAGGTGGGTGTCTTTTTGGGTACGAATTTATGATGTCCCTGCCAGTTGGTGCACGATGGAGTTTGTTCGACACCTGCGCACAAAAGTAGGTAGGTTTACTAGTGTTATGGAAGAAGGTGAGCTATCTGTTGGCTATTGTTTTGTGCGAATTAATGTTAGGATTATTTCTCATTCCCCTTTTTCTCTCCTTACTTATAGGATTCTAGACTTTTCCTTTTTGCCTGTTATTTCTATACATTAGACATTCTCTTCAGCTTCCTCTCCCTATATATATTGAGTTGTATCGGTTCCTTTCATTATCAAGTAATATAAACCGTCTCTTTCATTTTCAATCAAGCAATTATCTCTTGTCTCACCATCTGCTCTGCTTTCACTTATTTTAGTTACGTTACTCTGCCACAAATAATAAATTCGATTGAGTTGTATCGGTTCCTTTCACAGAGTCCTATCCTTTTAGCATTACTTCGTTTCAGTTAACTTCAAAGCCTTCCGCACCCTTAGTTTAATCAATTCGATTGAGTGCCTCTACATCAGAGAGTGTATCTTACTTTTAAAGACTGATTGAGTCAAACCAACTCTTAGACTCACACCTTTGGTTGGTTTGAGTTAGCCACCCGATCCTACACGTGGTATCAGAGCCTTGCTTAGGCTAATGGTCAATCAACGAAGCAATGACAGACCTCTTCTCCAATCAAAACAACAAAATTCACTTCGAGCACCCCAGACTCACCTCCACCAACTACGACCATTGGAAAAACGAGATCGAGCAACACATTGAGTCAGTCAACTCTGAACTTTGGGAGATAGTCACTGGAGGAGACCTCGCAGTGAATCCAGATCGATCCACATGGACTGCTGCAGATCGCAAGAGGTATGAGCTAAATCGACAAGCATCCCGCGCAATCTACAATTGTCTGTCCATTCCAGAACAAAGAAGAGTCAACCACTGCAAGTCTGCAAACGAGATATGGACTCTTCTTCAAGCTACCCACGAAGGAGTCACTGAACTCAAGAAATGCAAAGCTCAAGAACTTCGAATGGACTATGAAAATTTTCTGCAAAAACCCGGTGAGTCTCTGGAAGAAGTGCTTGATCGTTTTTATTTACTAACTACTACTATGCAGGAAGTTAAAATCTTACCGGATAGAGAAAGTGTCTTGCACAAGCTGCTGGACAGTCTCAGAGAATAATGGGCAGAGACGGTAATCTCCACCAAAGCATGCAAGGATTTATCCAAATGGAGCTGCCAAGACCTAGGTTCCTATCTATAATCCGTAGATAAATACAAGAAGAATGTTCGAAAGAAGTGTGGTAATTCTTCTTCTTCTTCTTCTTCTTCTTCTTCTAGTAAGATTACTACTTTGAATGACCAAGCCTTGCAGGTTAACTCGACTCAGTACACTCAAGAAGGAGCCTATGTCGCTGATACTCATCAGACAAGCTAAGGCTGAGCTGGTAGATATTATCGTTGAAGAAAGTGAGGCTGAGACTATGGAAGACTTTGTCTTCATAGTAAAGAACTTCCGAAAATTCATGCGTAACCAGCCAAATCGACAGAGTCGGTCGTTCTCAAATACATCCAAACAAGTCTTCAACTCTGTCACCTGTTTCAACTGCAATAAACCCGGTCACTTCAAGAAGGACTGCCCCTTACTCAAAAACCAGTATGGAAAATCCCAAGGGAGGTCGCTGATGACAGCTGTTGGTTGGGGTGATTCAGACTCCAACGATCAAGACACAGAGTCTAGCGGCCTGGTATGTCTCATGGCACATGATACGACGGAATCCATGATCCCCAATAATGAGGTAACTCGTTCTCATCTTGAAACAGACCTTTACCGTATTACTCCTATGGGATTTATGACCTTAATTGCTAAAATTGTCTCTGAGACTAACTCCGTCAAAGCAAGTCTCACCAGCAAAATAACCGAGTTATCTGAGGAATTCGAAATCTCAAGGGGTCTTATGTATGCCCTAAAAGATGAAGCTGAGGAACACAAGACCATCTCCTGCTCTCTTAGACTAGATCTACAAGAATCAAGGCGTCATGTTGATTCCCTCCAAAAGGAACTCCATGATACCATAAAGCGAAATCAATCCAGCCAGAGCGACCAGAAAGAGTCTCTCACTCTGATCGACTCTTTCAAACAGGACCTCACCATTTTTACTGATAAGTGCTGCTCTCTTCAAAATGACCTAAATGCTTCCGAATCCAAAAACATTTCCTTAAACACCACTATCAAAACCCTCACTCAAAAACTGAAAGAAAAAGAGCACGCTCTCTCTCTCAAGCCTGTCAAATTTATCAAACAAGTCACCTCTTCCGAACTGCCTGAGTGGGCCAACTCTAAAATCAAGGAAGTCAGTCAAGATCGTGATGATCTTCTTTTAAAAGTAGAACAACTCTCTCAAGAGATTGCCAATCTTCAATCTGGAGTTGGATCCACTCCGCCTAAGCCCAAGTGGCTAAAAGGGAAGTTCAATATTCCAAAAAATATGTCCAAACCCAACAACAAAGCCAAACGATATCAATAAAAGGAAAAGTTTGACTCCTGGTGGAAAGGACAGCAGAAATATTTCAATCTTCCTCCAACCAAGATCTGCGGCTATTGCGGGAGTCTTGGACATAGGGACAATGCTTGTGATAAACTGAATAAAGATCTTTCATTCAATGTCAAACGAGTTAGATTGATACTTGAAGCACGAGAAGAATTAAAAAGATCTGGCTCGAAAAGGGAACCCAAGTACATCTGGGTTCCTAAATCTAACAAATGATCTTTTATTTTGTTAGGTGAAGGCGAATGGAGACAGGTGGTACTTGGATAGTGGATGCTTCCGTCACATGAATGGAGACCCAAATCAATTCAATTCGCTTTCATCCTACTAAGGAGGTAAGTTTACTTTTGGAAACAACAACCAGGGTGAAATAGTGGGAGTTGGCTCTGTAGGTAACCCCTCAAAATTTAAAATTGATGGAGTCCATCTGGTCACTGGACTTCAACATAGTTTATTAAGTATTTCTCAAATTTGTGATAGATTCAATTTGATACTTTTCTCTTCTTCGGATTGTAAGGTTTATGATGAGCGCACAGGTTCCTTAAAAGCTGTGGGACGCAGAGAAGGAAATCTCTAGAAAATGTGCTTAAACTCCATTAATCCAGATGATCAAGTCTGTCTAAATGTGCATTCCAAGAACTCATTGCTGTGGCCATCCAGACTTGGTCACGTAAATCATAGGTTGTTGAATAAACTGAAAAGCAAGGACTTGGTGATTGGTTTACCCGACACAAACTTTACACAGACTCCGTTTGTGAAGCATGCATAAAAGGTAAACACACCCGGTCTTCCTTCAAAAGTAAGTCAACTCTCTCTACTAACTCTCCGCTGGAATTGCTCCACATGGACCTCGTTGGCCCCATGCGTACACAAAGCAGAAGTGGTAAAAGGTATATTCTAGTCATAGTCGATGATTATTCTAGGTGGACTTGGGTCATTTTTCTATCCATGAAGGATGAAACTTTTATGGAGTTCGTCAAACTCCATAAAATGCTTATCAAAAAATTTTCGTTTACATTGAAAACCCTGAGAACGGACCAGGGTACTGAATTTTGCAACAAGTCGTTTAATGAGTTTTGCAGGGACAACGGAGTTGATCACCAAATCTCATCCGCACGTACTCCGGAAAAAAACGGAGTGGTTGAACGAAAGAACAGAACCTTGGTTGAAATGGCACGCACCATGCTCATTGATAGTCAACTCACTCCATCATACTGGACAGAAGCTGTTAACACAACATGCTATGTGTTAAATCGTGCGCTGATTCATCCATTCCTTCACAAGACACCCTACGAACTACTCCGTCAACGAAAACCAAATCTCATTCATCTCAGACGTTTCGGATGTAAGTGCTTTATCCACAATAATGGTAAGGACAACTTGGGTAAGTTCTCTCCTAAAAGTGATGAAGGTATATTTCTTGGCTACTCTTCTAAAAGCAAAGCTTATCGTGTTATCAATCTGAGAACTCAATGTTTAGAAGAGAGTCCCCATGTCAAGTTCGATGAGTCCCACAATGTTGGCTCGTCTTCTGATCAACTTGACTTTGCTCCAGATGATTACCTCACTAATCCACACTTCATCACTGTACCCATAGGAAGACTCCTCGATTCCCAATCCATCATACCTAATGACTCTCCAGAAAACAAAAGCAATGCATCAGACTCTACAGACTCTGACAATAACCCTGAGACACCCTTACCACAAAACTTGAACTGTGACACCTCTGACAAAGACACACCCCCTCCTGCTTCACGTCAACAGTTCCAACAAAAAGTATTTCACCCTCCTGACAACATATTATCTGACCCAAACTCAGGTGTTCAAACACGCTTCCAAGCTATGCAAAACCTCTGTGCCTTTGGTGCTTT
The DNA here is from genome assembly GCA_023374045.1 of Limonium bicolor. Lineage (NCBI taxonomy): Eukaryota > Viridiplantae > Streptophyta > Magnoliopsida > Caryophyllales > Plumbaginaceae > Limonium > Limonium bicolor. The sequence continues at coordinate 96,672,393 of CM041777.1, read as the reverse complement.
TCTCTCCAGTACTGAACCAAGAAATGTCAAAGAAGCACTCCTTGATAGTGATTGGGTCACTGCAATGCAGGAGGAACTAAAATCTCTCCAAAGACATGCTGTCTGGGAGTTAGTCCCTTGACCCACACATCAACAAACCATCGGTACTCGTTGGGTCTTTCATAATAAACTTGATGACGGAGGACAAGTTTTCAGGAACAAAGCTAGATTGGTTGTTTAGGGCTACAATCAAGAAGAAGGGATTGACTATGATGAAACCTTTGCACCTGTAGCTCGTCTTGAAGTAATTCGCATGTTAATTGTGTTTGCTGCAATCAAAGGTTTCACATTATATCAAATGGATGTCAAGACGGCCTTCCTCCATGGCTATATTGATAGAGAAGTCTATGTTGAGCAACCTCCAAGGTTCACAGACTCCGTCCATCCCGACTACGTCTACAAACTGTGTAAGGCCCTTTACGAACTGAAACAGGCTCCGTGTGCTTGGTATGAAAGACTGTCTACATATCTGTTGTAAAATGGTTTTTCTCGAGGTAACATAGATAAGACACTATTCATTCTTCACTCATCACATGACTTACTTCTAGTACAGATTTATGTTGATGATATCATTTATGGCTCTACAAGTAACACCCTCTGCGATCATTTTGCTAACCTTATGAAGTAAGAGTTTTCCATGAATGAGTTAGGTGAGCTCAAGTTTTTCTTAGGATTACAAGTTCAACAAGAAAAGGAAGGGATTAAGATCCATCAACAAAAGTACATCAAGAAACTCCTTGACAAGTACAATCTCAAAAACATCAAGAGCATGTCCACACCAAGTTGTACATCTACCAAACTACATCTTGATGATGATGGAGTTGGTGTCAACGCCACAGAATATAGAGGAATGATAGGGTCCCTCTTGTACCTGAATGCTAGTCGCCCCGACATTCTTCACGCAGTCTGTCTTTGTGCCCGCTTCCAAGCAGCACCAAAGCAGTCTCACCTCAAAGCAGTCAAACATATATTTCGATATCTTAAAGGTACAAGTACACTCTATCTATAATATCCTCGATCTCCTACCTTTACTTTATCTAGATACAGTGACTCTGATTGGGCTGGTTCCCTCCAAGATCGAAAGAGTACTTCAGGTAATGTGCAGTTCTTGGGTCTTTGCCTTGTTTCATGGTCCTCCAAAAAACAAAACTCCGTAGCACTCTCTACAACGGAGGCAGAGTATATCTCTGCTGTAGCCTGTTGCTCTCAACTCCTTTGGATGAAACAACAACTTCAAGATTATCATGTAACCCAAGAACAGATCCCAATTTTTTGTGACAACAAAAGCACAATCAAAATATCCGAAAACCCAGTCCAACACTCAAGAACCAAACATATTGAAATTCGTTTTCACTTCTTGAAAGACTGTGTTGAGAAAAAGCTCATCCAACTTGATTTTGTGCCCACAGAAGATCAACTTGCAGATATCTTTACTAAACCCCTGTCTACAGCACGATTTGAAGCACTTCGATCAGCAATTGGGTTAACTCCGTCTACCTAGACGGTCGCATCTCCTTACCCCTACAACAATCTTCAGCAGGTACTCCCTCATGTCTCATCGAGTCTGTCTTTGTTTGCACTTGAATCTCTGAACTGTGTTTTCTTGCTTAAAACGTCTCTATAATTCTGGCACTATGCATCCACGTCATCTATCCACACCCGCTCCGCCTAAATCCACGCCCTTAATCTCGCGCCTGCCGATTTTTTCACGCCTGACACAAGAAACCTCTGCACCTTCCTCTCGTCACCTCCGCCTTTATATCATCTATCACCCAACTCCGTCTCTCTCACTTACATCTCCCTTACACCCAAAGCTACAATATTTCCAAATGGCGGGCATTAACTTCAACGACATCAACATCCCGGCAGACATGTTCCAAGACCCTATTCGCCTTCAGGCGTATCTTCAATCCATGGCAGCCCCAAATCCATCACCACCCACTACCACCACTCATTCTCCAACCAAACCCACAGCAACATCGTCCCCCACACACTCCGCTACACCACCACCAACCACCCGCGACACTTCCACTCACCAAACACCCCCATCCGCTACCAAGACTGAGATTCTTGAGACGGATATAGACGATACCACCCCACTTCAAACACTGCCACCATCTCCACCACCTCAAGAACCAAACCCTACTACCGAAACCCAAGCAACTGATCCCCCGCAAGCTCCACCGAAAAAGTCTCCAACACCAACTCCACAAGCCTCTCATGAAAAATCAGCAACCCCAACTCCACCCCGTTCTCCAAAACCTAAACCAAGAAAAAGAAAAGCTCAAACCACTACCCGTCCCACAGCCAAGCGCGTACTACGATCTTCCGTCAGGGCCCAACCAGTCTCCTCTGGTTCCGGCGAGTCTTCCCCAGTCCAGGAGTTGCCCACCCACAGCCACGATACATTCACTGGCGCAACCTCCACCGGAATTCAGAAACCCCCAAAGCCGCAACGTCGATGCACAAAGATAGACCCTTTTGGTCGGCGTTACATGCTAAGTGATTCAGCTGCGGACAGAAATATCGTAAGGGGTAAGTTCCTCGATTTTTCATGGGCTCTGTCTTCAAATCTGGGAGAGTTAGTGACTATGCTAGAGGTTCAAGGGTGGAAACACCTTTTCTGTGAGATAACAGAGTGGTACCCTTAAGAGTGTCGATTTTATCAAAATCTCGTTATCAAAAACGGTGCTGCTCAATCTTTTGTCAATTCCACTCCTATCTTCTTTAATCTTGACAAGCTGTCCAAAATACTTGGAGTCCCTCATACCAGTCTGTCATTCTATGAAAAAGGAGTCCTTCCAGAAATCCCCGGGGTCCCACAAAATAAAATCTATTGTTTTTTCTCTTCAAAGAAAAAAGTGGGCTCCCCAATACCCCGAGGTGATCTTTCAATCCTCCACCAACTCCTACACATCCTTGTCATAAAAAACATTGTCCCCCGAAAAGAAGGAAATCTCATGGTCAATTGCTTGGACCTCACTATCATGTACTGCATAATCAACCGTCATTCCGTCAATCTGGCCCACATTATTCTCCATCACTTAGCCCAGTCTATCCACACCTCGAAACACTCCCTGGGGTATGTGTTTTGGCTGCCTTGAATTCTTAAATTCTTCCAGGTACCCCTATCGACATCCACGTCGGAGTCCATCGACGAGGTTGACACCATCAACCTCCGCTATCTGAATCGGCTGACATCCATCGACAAATCCAAGCTCATGCCCCCTCCATCAACTCCAACGACGGCGGGTACTTCCACTTCTCAAGAAGCAGTCCCTCAAGATGCTCTCCTACCACTCCTGGAGAAAGTGGAGCGACTCCTCGCACAGGCAGCAGAGCTAATTCAGGGCCACTCGCGGATGATGGACAGACTCTCTGGGATCGAGACGACTGTGACGGCCTTGCAAGAACAAATCCTTGATATCCAAGCCTCCCTGACCCCCAACCCTTAGACATGACGTGCGTGTGTGTAGTGTTAGGACTTAGGCTGTTTCAAGTTCTAAACACTTTTTGCTGGTTTCTGTGTGAATTTGTGGACTAACTCTTTCATGACTATGGGCTTCCCTCTGATGAAAGCAAAAGGGGGAAGTGGTGAATCCCGTCTGGTGTACAGGCGACTCCGTTGTTGTTTTAAAACTGCTTTCGGATTTTTACTGCTGGACCGTGTGGTCTAGTACTATAACTGCTTTATATACTATGCCTTATCCTGCCTGTTGCACTGCCTATTCAATATTTGCTTGCCTGGAGTCCCTCTACGATTAAGGGGGAACCTAAATGGAGTCTTTGAACTCAACTACTACTGCTGCTATTAAAGGGGAACGTTGACAGGGTCGGTTCCCCTAGTTCTTTGCGTTTCTGTTTTTTCATTTCCGGATTGACTCCATCGGGATTCACAGAGGTTTGCTATCATCAGCAACAAGGGGGAAACTGTTGGGACATCAGAGTGTTGCAGAGATAGCTAATCACCTCGATAGAGTCAATCATCCTTAGTCAAACACAAAGAGCGAGCTACTTCAATGGAGTCCATGCAACTAAGGAGACTTCACAGACCCTCCCGTGCTGTTGTGAATAATGAGGAGCTAACTCGGGAATGCTTCAACACCACAACGGTCATAAAGTCTTCCCATCACACCCGAAGTTCACGGCCCAAGTCAGAAGACCACTCAAGGACGTTGCTCACTAAGTTAGTTCCGGTATTTGCGGAACTAACTCCCTTGACCTGCTGATTGTAATACTAGTATAAATAGGTTGTGTAATAGCTAGTTTTAAGCGTGCTTTTCATCAAGAGATATTTCAGAGTTTAGAGAGAGAGAAAGAAACTATTTTGTAATCCAGAGAGAGAAAATATGTACCAAGTTAGTTAGTGCATCTAGATAGACTCTACCTAGGAAGATCCTAGTTTTACTACGCTTACCATTGATCTGATCAGCAAGTGTATTGGGCGAGTGAGTGAAAAAACCTCTAAGTAGATCTCTTCTACTTAGTGGGCATTTGTAAGTTGTTTTATTTTGACCAGGAAATGAAATAGCTTATTTGTGTATCTTGATGAGTTTCACAGAGTCCTTCTATCCTTTTAGCATTACTTCGTTTCAGTTAACTTCAAAGCCTTCCGCACCCTTAGTTTAATCAATTCGATTGAGTGCCTCTACATCATAGAGTGTCTCTTACTTTTAAAGACTGATTGAGTCAAACCAACTCTTAGACTCACACCTTTGGTTAGTTTGAGTTAGCCACCCGATCCTACAGTTTTGCAGGAAGGGTGGTATCTGAAATCGGGATCATGGGGAAGCTGGTCGAGCAGGCGGGAAAGTATATCCATGACTAGGACAAAGAGGTAGGGAGAGAGAGGGTCCCCTTGGCGCAGTCCCCTCTCCCCTTTGAAGAGCCCCGTGGGGGAGCCATTCAGGCTAATGGAGAACGAGGTGGTGAAGACACATTGCATAATCCAGTTGGTGAAGATGGGCGGGAAATTTAGGAAAGCCTTGGTATCGTTGAGGAAAGCCCAATCAACTGTATCAAAGGCTTTTCTGATGTCCATCTTCATCATGCAGCGGGGGGAGATATGGGCTCTTTGGTAGTGTTTCATTAAGCAAGAGCACAACTGAATATTATCTGTAATGAGACGCCCCTTTATGAAGGCCCCCTGGCTCTCCTTAACAATCTCAAGGAGAACCCCTTTTAGCCTCATAGCTAAAATTTTGCTTATGATCTTGTAGATAGTATTACAGCAAGAGATGGGCCTATAGTCACTAGGAGTGGAAGCGGAGTCAGTTTTGGGGATAAGGACGATGAGGGTCGAGTTGATCTCCTTAAGCAAGAAACCGCTGTGGAAAAAACTTTTGATAGCCAGACTGAGGTCTTCACCAATGATGGGCCACGCAGATTTGAAAATTTTGGAGGAGAAGCCATCCGGGCCTGGTGCTTTATCGTCCCCAATGGAAAAGAGGGCGGACTTGATCTCATCATTGTCCACCGCCCTAAGAAGGGGGGCCCAGCTGGAGAGAGCTAGAATTCTGGAGTTGTCTAGGTTAAAATGGAGAGAGAGAGATCGTGGGGGGATTCCTAGTGTCCATGATGCCTTTGAAATGGGAAATAAGGCAGTTAGCGATGTCATCAGGGGCAGAAAGCTCCAAACCTAGATCATTGGTGATAGTGGCGATGGAGTTCTTGTTGCGCCTAGCCTTTATGGCTCTATGGAAGAAGGCGGTATTTGCGTCAGCCAACTTGAGCCAACGGATCTTAGAGAGCTGACGAAGGAAGATAAGCTCCTGGTGGTCGCGAACACGGAGAGCATACCGTAGGGATTTTTCTTTGGAGATAAGAGAAGAGTTCCAGGGGTCCCTATCAAGCCTTAGCTGGGTGTCACTGAGCTCCACTCTAATAGCTTGAGCCTTTAGGAAGAGGGAGCTGAACTCCGTCATATGGAGGGCAGAGAGCTTACCTTTGAGAAGGCGAAGTTTCTTGACAAAAACAAAGAGTCTGCTCCCCTCGATGGGGACCTTCCAAATATCACTGACAATGGGGAGGAAAGAGGGGTCTTTAGCCCAGAGATTTAGGAATTTGAAGCACTTTTTTGAAGGGGCGGCGCGGGGGAAGGTGATGATTATAGGGCTATGGTCAGAGATGAGCGGGGGGGAGGGGGGGGGGGAGAAGGTGCAGTAGCTGAGAGGGAAGGTTGCTACCCAAGCTTCATTCACTAGTGCTCGGTCAATTTTACCAAGCACACGATCACGACCATACTGGTTATTCCACCAGGAGAAGAAGCGTCCATAATAGCGGACGTCATTAAGCTCCGCCCTAGCAACACAGTCCACAAACTCTTCATAACCCTTGGTGGCGTGGGACGACAACTTTACCTTTCACTGACAAACAGGATATTGTTGAAATCACCTGCCACCATCCATGGCCAGGGGTGGAATTGCTAAGATTGATAATTTCGGTCCACAGAGGGACTGGAGAGCAGGGTTGTTATGACCATATACAACGGAAAGGGTGAAGGGGATGGAACCATGGGGCGAGGCTAAGCAAGTTAACATTTGGGCGGACGAGAGAATGGGAGAGAGGCTTATACGGGTGGGGTCAAAGAGAATCCAAATGCGACCATTAGGATGGACAGGATAATTATGGAGGACGCTCTAGGAGAGGAAGGGGCAAGAAAATATGGATGTAAAGTTAAGAGAGGACACTCGGGTTTCCAAGAGGGAAATAACACAGAGATTCTGGGCTTTAATGAACAGCTTAATCTCTCTAAGTTTTAAGGGGTCATTGCAGCCCCTGATGTTCCAAATGACGATCTTCATAGGGGAATGGAGGGGGTAGGAGGAGGTGTCAACTACATCAGGGTCAAGCTTAAAGGTCGGAGAAGGATTTTGCGAGTTGGATGGGGAGGTCCTCCACGGAAGGGATAGAAGGCTTGAGCTTGGGAGGAACGAGCTGCCAGGAGTCAGACTGAAAGGGCTCAAGAACGAGTCGAAGCGAGGGGGATATAGGGGAGAGGGAGGGCAAGGATGAAGATCTGCTGATGGAAGGTTTAGGCGCTAAGGGGGAGGAAGGGGCTGAGGAGAGGTTCCTAGGGTCAGTGGACTGAGGGCAGGCCTTAACAGGGCGCCAGACCGGAGGAAGGACTGCTGTCGGCGGGGCTATAGGAGCGAGGGGGGATGGACATGGGTAGCGAGCAGAGGTTGGGGGTTGGAGGAAGGAGGGGGGCTTTTTCGCACTTAGGAGGGCGAGGTAGCTTTGGACTAGGGGGGTTGAGGAGAAGGGACAACGGTGAGAGGGGTGGCCAAGAAGCTTGCAGGAAGAGCAAGTAACAGGTTCCCACTCATAAGCCACAGGCTGGGAGAGGACACCCATGGGTGTACAAATTTCCACTTCTCTCACCAACTCATGATTGAAGTCCACCTCCACTAGGACTCTGGCAAAGGAGATGCGGGATTTGTCAGTTGTGGCCTGGTCAGTGTGGAGGGGAGCACTAAGTTTAGAGCATATTTTACTAAGGCTCGAGCGGGACCAAAGACTTATAGGCAGTCTGGGGAGCTGGATCCACACATGGATGCGGTTCAGATCCTTGGGGTTAAAGGAGAAATCAGAGGACCATTTCTTAAAAACGAGGGGGGAGGAGTTTAGAAGCCAGGGGCCTTTGCTAAGGACAAGCTCGAGGTCCTCTTCCTTATCAAATTTGAACATGTACCCCCTCCACATGATGCAGGATTTGAGGGGATGGGACAAAACTCCAAGCCCGTCTAACGAAATCCCTCACTAAATTAAACCCATACTTTCTTCCCCACAGGTGCCCCACTAGGGAATGCTTCTAGTAATCTAGTTCGGGCACCAAATCCTCATCGACTAAAGACACAAATGGGCTATCATACTCCATACCATCACAGAGGTCAGAACTCAAAGACATACTGGTGCCAGCCAACAGTTTATCTAAGAACGAAGACGGATCTGCGGACCCGGTGGCAGCCAAGGATGGAGGGATAGAAGATGTACCTGAAATTGGACGCTTGGAGTTACGCTGGGCACCCACGCAGCAGACTTAGGAGCCAACGAATCTAGCACGACATGGGGGCGAGGGATGCCGAGGCGCAGCTACCGGTCCGGGCACTTTGGGGCCAGGCACACACATAGATTGAAGCGCTGGGAAAGCCTCAGGGGGCGCATCACTCCTCGCACACTCAGCACCGCCAGCACACTCAAGGTCAACCACTAGCTTGATGGAGGGGAGGTCACCTCCTTGGGATAGCGCCACTAAATGGCCTGAACCGTCACCAGAAGCTCCAGAGTAAAGGGAAGGAAGGACCGCTACAGAAGGGAGAGAGGCAGACCGGTACAAGGAGCGGTTGACCATCCTGCTGGAACGCCTTGGAGCCACCAGCCCTGTAGAAGTAGCACCAGCAGCCGCACCAGAGGACGCCTCAGAAGAGTCAACCTGCGCAGACTTGGGAGCAAGCAGCTTGGGCGGCACTAACCCAGGCGAGCTTGAAGGAGAGAGCGACCCAATTACACCACCAGGGGATGGCGGCTCGCTCACAGGGGGGGCATGACCAGAGGAAACCGTCGGAAACGGGATGCTCTCCGCACTGGGGACCTACCAACTGCAGAGGAAGAGACGAGAGGGGGAGGAGGAGGCTCCCGCGCGGGTGTGGGGGGGGGGGGGGGGGGGGGGGAGGAGACGCGCGTGGGGCGCGTTCTCCTGGGTAACGGGCAAATGCGGATAGGGTTATTTCCTCTTCTCTAGCCGTATATCGTTTTGCATTCATGTCTGAAGTTCGTTTTTTTTTAAAAAAAAATTCATGAAATGCCACTCTATTTTTTTCTAATTCATGAAATGCCACTAAAAAAAAGTCATGAAATGTCACTATATTTTTTGAAAGTCTATAAAATGTCACTATAGGTAGAAAAAAGACAAAAATACCCCTACTAATTAACAAAGTATTTTTAAAGTTCGCAATATGCCCCTAAGTGTTAAAAAAAATAAAAAAAAATTAAAAATTAAAAAAATTAAAAAAACTAATTAATTTATAAAAAATTTAAAACTTTAAAACAATTTTAAAAAAAGAAAATATCAATAAATATTAAAAAAATAAATATTTCATTTTTTAAAATTTAATCAATACCATAAATAATATTGATTTTTAAACAAATAGTCTATACCAACTTTTATACCAAATAAGTACCATAATTGTTACCATATATTTTTTAATTATTATTTTATATCAATTTAGATTATTTATTTTTCAAAGTAAATATTTTTTATATTGCTGATAAATTTTTAAAACTAAAACTTCTAAATATAATAATTTATTGGACATAGAGCGATTGAGAATATTAAATAGTAAAACTAGTTTGAAATGTAGAATTAAACGTTTTCAGAATAATAATATTTAACTTATTGTTTTTTCTTAAACTAACTAATTTTTTTATATATTGTTGATAAAATTTTAAAACTAAAACTCTAAGCATAATAATTTATTTGAGATAGAGTGACTGAGAATATATATATATAACATATAATTTTAAATTGTAAAACTTGTTTGAAATGTAGAATAAAACGTTTTCGGAATAAAAAATGTATGATAAAATTTATGGTACATATTTTGTATATTATGGTACTAAATTGGTTGAAAAATCGGTATAAATTATTTGTTTAGAACACAATATTTTTTTATGGTATTGAATAAACTTTAAAAAATTGAATATTTATTTTTTAAAGATTTAATGATTTTATTTTTTTATTTTTTTAATTTTATTTTTTATTTTTTTTATTTTTAAATATTTTAAAAAATTTAATATTTTTTATAATTTAAATAATTTTTTATATTTTTATTGTATTTTGATATGTTTTTAAATTTTTGTTAATTTTTAACACTCAGGGGCATATTGTGAACTTTAAATGTACATTACTAACTAGTAGGGTATTTTTGTCTTTTATTTATCTATAGTGATATTTCATAGACTTTTCAAAAAATGTAGTAACATTTCGTGACTTTTTTTTAATGACATTTCATGAATTAGCCAAAAAATATAATGGCTTCATGAAATTTCCCTTTTTTTTTACTTTCTCAATTTCCTTTACTTTGTTTTATTTTGTTTTCAATCAATTTTGTTAGTTAGTAGTACGTGCTCTATATTTACGTTTCTTTTTCTTTTCATCACTTTTCTTTTATTTATTTACTTATTTTGATTTTATTTATTATATTATTTTAATCCTTACGTGAACAAGATTCTTAATGTAGGTTAGGATATTTTTGTCGTTTTGAATTTCATTTTGGTTTTATTTAATTAGGATAGAATTGTTACTTTTTAGTTCATATCTCAAATTGATTGTTTGGTTGCATTTTAATTTTACTATTTCGAATTGGTTGATTTGTTCTATAGTTTTTATTTGAGTTGTTTTTGCTTAGCTTTCAGATTTTATGAGTGATTTTATTTGATTTTTATTTATCTAGTACTTTTCCATTAGAGGATGCTAATTTGTTTTATTTTATCTTTATAGTTTATATTGTTTAGTTTTGTTTATTTTTCTTTATATCTTTTCTTTTTACTTTTATTTTTTGTCTTTATTTATTTTTCATTTTCTTTCTAATTTTCTTTTTATTGTTCTTTCTATTTTACTTTTACTTTTTATTTTACTAGGATGATTAGTGACAACGGAAAGCGGGAAGGATGAGGTGAGAAGATTGTTGATTGAATTGGAATGGACGCGTATGTAAGAGGAGATATCCTCTTATTAAAGGTTGGTCAAGGATTATCAACCACCTCAACAATCAAATTAAGAGCACTTCAACCAGAACAAGCAACAACCTACACAAAGGCCAGACGAATTCTTCCCGAGTTAGGTCGAGTCGCTAGAAGTATTCCAGTGGTGACTCCATGGAGTGAATATCGATTCAAGCCAGATACTTTTGAGGCTAAGGGTTATGTTGAAGAGATGGAGAACTGATCAGGAGTGTATTATTCGAAGAAGAGGTGGAACAAATATTTAACAATTTGTGTCCTTCTCCCTCTCCATCCCTAACATAAGAAAAGCAACCAGAGTTTGAGGATATTTTGTCTGCACTTGTCTGCCAGCCAGTAGAAGCGCCAGTTACGATCAAGTTCATTGAAGATGAAGAAATTACAGCTTCTACCACAATTATCTGCCAGAATGAACTTTCCATGGAGCCTCACCAACAAGAAGAGGATGTTTACATTCTCCAATTTGAGGAAGAGAAGCCATCAGCTCCTGGTCTTCTGCTAGAGATTCGTTACCGTCAATACCTCCTCAAACATCAGGTTTTGTGGAGTTTATATTTTTCCAATTTTATTTGTTGAGGTAACGCTTTGTTTTGATCCAGATGGATTAATAAGGAAGATTGGTGCCTACTTCTTATCTCCATTAAAGCCATTATCCACCTATATTATTTTATCTTGGTTGAGTTCTTTATTTTCTTTATTTTTTTAGTTTAGTTTAGTTTAGTTTTTATTTTATTTTGTTTTATTTTATTTTATATAGTTTATTTGTTTTGTTTTAGTGTACCCTAATTTAATTTTGTATTAATTTCTTTTTGGTAGTTTAATTTTCTTTCCTTTTGAGTTAGAAGTGGTAATGGTGGTTGTGCTTTTAACGTAACGCTTTCAGCATTTTTATGATAGTTTTGTGAGCGTGCAGGTGAAATTCTTTTTATGGTGTTTGATGTTCTCCAAGGCTAGACACTTGCTTGGACGCAAGTGTGAGGAACAATGCTACCCCAATTATTCGAGCTTAAGTGTGAGGAAGGGAACCTTCCTCAATCTACGATATCAGGGGAGTTTTAGTTTATTTATTTTAAATGTTTGTGTTCAGCCTATCATGCTTAATGCTTATTTTTATATCAGTCCATGCTTGTCCTGAATGAAATTTTTCATGAGTCTGGCATATTTTGAAAGGTCTTTTCATGATTTTTATTTTTGAACAATGAGGACATTGCTCCTCTTAAGTGTGAGGAAGTAGAGACCTTTGCCTGAAAATATGCCAGTTGCACTTAAATGTCACACTTGTTTTTAATTGTCTTCTTGCTTTGAGAGAATCACTTCTCTAAATGCTTGTAAATATTGAATTCTTGGGGGAAAATGTTTAAGGAAGTTTGAAGTTGAGCTAGGTGACAAGCTAAAGCATTCTGTTGGTTAAAGTTGTTTGACTAATCTAACTTGTTTTTCTTCAAATTAATTCTGTTTTCACTAAAATTTGGTGGATTAGCTGATTGTGTAAACTAAATTAGTTTAGCTCGGTGATCTTGGGAATGTTGTGAAAGTTTGGATAAGGCAAGGTACTCCTCTAATCTTAATTAATTTTTCTGCACCGAATCAGGTCTCCTTTATCCAGTTATTAAGTCCTTGGGGGTGCTTCCTCACCCATCTGCCTAAGGTCTCATGATCTGGGATAGAAGGCCCAACGCCAATACAGGGATAAAGAGAAAAGTCTGGAGGACGAAAACAATTGTACGTAAAATGGAAATAATTATGCAAAGAAAAGAAAAGTTCTTAATGTTGAATATTTATTGTAATTTTCTTATTTTGATCATGAGCGTGGTGTTGAAAGGTATTGCGAAATAGGGCATTACTCCACACCCCTTGCCCCATATCAATTTCAGCTCCCTCTTTATATCCAGAACACACTTACCAACATCAGGCACCCCACTTTGGAATATCACCTCATCCCTAAGCTTCCAGATAAGGTATATTACTACACCAACAGCTGTAGATCACAATTTGTAAACTAGAGCCATCTTGTTTCGAGAATTCAGTAGATCAGACATACACCCAGAGAATGTTACCGGTAATCTGTAGAGCAACCACTCATGTAAAATACTCTGGAAAATGTCTTTGCTAAAACAACATTCAAAAAACAAATGATCTCGTGATTCATCCAGACCTCAGAAAACACACTTAGAATCAATATTACTGCACCATCTTTTAATTCTATCCTTGCTGGGTAATCTGTTTTGACAGGTTAACCACCAACTGAAAGATGAGCAGGGAGTACAATAGTTATTCCAAATCACGAAATCCTAGTCACCCTTCACTAAATTTGGATGTATAACATCATAGACATCATTAGTTGTCACCCCAACTCTCTTGCTTATGCATTCCGTTAGCTTATCCTTCAGGTTCAAATGCACAATCTCATCTCTGATTGATATGCAACTCTTCCACCAATATCCATGGCTACATTTGAGCTTTACATTCCAGATGTTATCATTATTTAACACATAAGCTTTACACCATCTTCCTAAAGCAGATTGGGCAATCCCTTCCTCATTTAGCTTCAAGAGAGTACTAATAGTAGCCGCTTTGTTCCAGGACAAGATCTCCTTAATACCTAATCCACCCACCTCCTTAGGCTTATACACATTAGCCCAGGCCATAGGAGCTTTCTTCACATCTTCACATCCAGACCACAGGTAATTCCTGTACTTCAATTCAATCTGATTGATCACCTTCTTTGGAAACAGAAAAACACTGGACCAAAACCTTTGCATACTAATAAGTGTGTTGTGGACCAACTGTAATCTCCCAGCATAACTCAACTTCTTAGCCGTCCAATGTGAAATGCGAGCTGTGATTTTGTTAATCAAAGGCATATAATCATCACATTTTATTTTCTGCGCAGAAAGGGGCACTCCTAGATACCTTATTGGCAAGCTACCCTCTTCAAACATTAGCTCCTCCAGGATCCTCCTTTTTTCTTCTTCACCAACACCACCAAAAAATACTCTACATTTCTGATTACTGACCATCAACCCAGAAGAATCATAAAATTTATCCAGCAAGCCTTTGATAATCCTTATTGAGCCCACATCACCTCTGCAGAAAATGAGTAAATCATCTGCAAAGCAAAGATGATTTAACCCAATTTTGCTACATTTTGGATGGAAGCTAAAGTTTGGATCAACCTGGACCAAAGACAACATCCGACTCAAATATTCCATACATAAGACAAACAACAATGGAGAAAGGGGGTCACCTTGTCTAAGGCCCCTCTCCCCCTTAATACCCTTGACTCTGTCCATTAATCAGAATAGAGAATGAAGTGGTTGACACACACAACATTATCCATTGAACATATTTTGTATGAAACCCTAAACCCCTCAAAATTTCTTCCAAGAACTCCCTGCTGACACTATCGTATGCCTCGTGAATATCAACTTTAAAGGCACGCCGAGGAGAAATATTTTTCCTCTTGTAACCATGAATAACCTCTTGGCATAAAAGCACATTATGAGCCAAGCTTCTTCCTGTCACAAATGCTCCTTGGCAGTCATTAACAATAGCTGGCAAAGCAACTTTAAGTCTTGCTGTAATAATCTTCGAAATAATCTTATAAAGGACATTACAACAAGCTATCGGTCTAAAATCCTTAACCACTGTTGGGTTGACGACTTTAGGAACCAGTGAAATCAAAGTGGCATTTATCTGTTTTATAATTTTACCTTTCTCAAAGAAATCCTTAATAGCAGACTTCACATCATCACCAAATATGTGCCAACCAGATTTAAAAAATAATGAATTGAAACCATCAGGACCTGGGGCCTTAGTATTCTTAATGGAGTTCAACGCATCCCAAATCTCCCTATCCTGAATAGGAAGGATAAGCTTATCATTAACTTCCTCAGAGACCTTATTACCTCTTTGGAAAATATCATCATCACACTCCACTCTATTATTCATTTTCTTGCCCAGCAGACTTCTGAAAAACTCAATAATATGGCTTGAAATATCCTCCTCCTTCGTCAGTTTTTGACCATGGTCATTAATCAACATCTGAATTCGAGATGAGTTCCTTTTAGCATTCATGATTCTGTAAAAATATGCACTCGACTCATCTCCAAGCTGAACCCAATAACACTTTGCTTGCTGAGCAATCTGAGAATACAATAACCTGACATTCTGATTATACACTTGAATCAAGCAATTTTCCTTCTCTATCAACTCCTTATCAAAAGGGTTATTCTATAATTCCTTTTGAACATTATGCAATTCCTGTCTATTAACCTCCACCCCGTCTCTAATCTGGCCAACTTATCTTTATTCAGCCCCTTAAGCATGGACTTAGTTTGTTTCAGCCTCTGGGTCAACCTAAACATAGGACACCCTCTGACTTCCTTCTTCCAACATCCCCTCACCAAATCAAAATACCCAGGGTCCAATAACCAGATGTTTCTAAATCTAAACATACCTGGTAACTTCACTTTCTCATAGTCTATCTCAACCAGCGCAGGTGAGTGATCAAACACATCAGCAGGCCCAAAATCTGCATGAGAATTAATATATGTACAACTCCAATTATCATTCACTAAAACCCTATCAAGCTTGCAGTACATTCTGGAATTTAAATCCACACTATGCTTATTTGACCAGGTAAAGAAAGCCCCCGAAAGCCTCATATCATGAACATCATTATCTTAAACACAATTCACAAACTGATTATCCACATCAGCAAATGAGGGATTATAGCTTACTTTTTCATCACTCTTCAAAAGACAGTTGAAGTCTCCTATAATGATCCATGGGACATTAACACTCTGTTTGATTCTCCTCAAATCTTTCCATAAGCACAGTGTCTACTCCCACTTGAGTTCACAGCATAAACTGTAGAAAACTGGAAGCACAAATCACCATTCTTGGATTCAGCACTGCAGTGAATTAACTTATTTGTTATAACCAAGCTCTGAATATTCCACATATCATTCTCCCATAGTAAAATCCGACAATTTTTATACAAACCAACATTCGAAACCCAGCTCCATCTCTTATTCAACCACCCCTCAACTTTCTCCATTTTATTACTTCTAATTCGAGTCTCAAGAACTACCATGAGAGTCACTTTATTCTCAAACAAAAACTTTTCCACAGCTACTCTTTTATTAAGGGAATTAATCCCTCGAATGTTCCACACAGCTATATTAATTTACCCATTAGGTATAGGATAACTACCACCAATCATCACTCCCTTGTCCTTATTATCACTTGTTTATTCCCCTGCGAGCTCTTCTTAGCACCCACAAGAGTCCATTCCCCCTGATCCTTCTCATTCCTCCTTTCCACTACCAAAGAAGCAGCCTCACCACTCCTTGGAGTTCTAGAATCGGTGTTACTCTTCTCACCATCCATCCTCACTTCCTGCCTATCAACAGTAAGTTCCTTTTGAACATCCGTGCCATCTTTCTCTCTACTATCTCCAACCTCTTTTTTCTTTCTACAAAGATTACTAGAGTGGCCAAAGCACTTGCAATCTTCACAATACCATGGCTTCCACTCGTAGATGATCTTCTGAAAATACTTCTCACCTCTCCCATTCTCTAACACAATCTCCTCATTAGGCTTATTCCGGCCATCAATCTCCACAAGAATTCGGGCATAACCAATTTTCTCTTTAGTTGCCGTGAGCTTATCCGTAAGGATAGGCTTACCTAATTTGCTCGCAATCTGCTCAACCTATGCGAAGACCAGAATTGTAAATCCAAGTGACGAAGCATCACCCAAACAGGGATCGTAGCTAAATTAGCCAGATTCAACTTACACCCCGGCGCCCATTCCTTCAACACAATAGGGTGGTTCCCTCTAACAAACCACGGTCCCGACTTGAGAATCTTCATCTTATCCTCCATCCTCTCAAACCGAAAAATAAACACCCCCGCATCATTCATGAATATTTTCGAAATTGCTATTTTTCCCCATCTCATTTGGACAAATCTTTCTATAGCCACATAGGAGCTCCTAATCCCAAGTACCGCCCCAATAAGAGAATTATGTCAGTAATCACACTCTTCTTTAACCTCATTATCCATGAATTTCATTATAGGGGACTCATCTTCCGGGAAATTTTCTAATCTCAAACAATTCCCGTGCTCCCTATTGTTCGCCACGACTTCACTCCATGATTTCTTGACTTAGGGAACTTTATTGACAACTCCAGCCATTCCAGTAATTGCCGATTGATGTAGACTCTCAAACACATTTGGTTCTTCATCCGCATTATCCAGATCTACCACCTTCTCAATATCACCCTCTTTCACCTTACTCCCAAAGTTGAGAGCCTTTTTTGGAGCGCCAAAAACTACCACCGGGATAGGTTGATCGGGTGTAACATTTCCTTGTCCACTTACTTTCTTACCTTGATTTCCAGGCAATGGCAGAGTTGCCTTAGGCTTGCATCCTCTACCCATGGTAGATGCAAAGATGAAGAAGAACTAGAGAGAAGAGGGAGAGTCTCTCTCTAAACCATCGCCTTTACTTTATGATGGTGAATAATTAAACTCATTATTATGCAATGATTGTATAATCATTATGTAATAATGATTCATTCATTATCTAATAATTATTATACAATCATTATTAATTAATGATTAATCATTATATAATAATGATTTAAATCCATAGTGTTGCACTTATAATTCATGATGACACAATCAGTATATGTTGGACTCTGGATGAGATATCCCTGCTCAATTGACGTGACATATATAATTTAAAGATATACTCACGTACAAGATTTGAGTGGTTCATTTCAAATATAAATGGGGGTTAGGGTTTTGATGGCAAAAGAATGATTCACGTAGCGCCGTCCACACTAGGGCTTCGGCCCCTCTTCCTCCTCTCACCACATACACACAAATCCATCATTGTTACCACACCACATTTCTGACAGAGGATGAATGCAGAGGCATACGACAACGGAAGGCGGAGCGGGGAATCTTCTAACAGAGTTCCTTCTTCCCTTTTTATCTAATATGTCAATGTGTTCTTCCTTTGTTGTTTTTGTTATTTTTATAATTATGTTTGAGTAGTTAGACTAGCTCCCCAGAATGGGGTAGCAAACCAGATTTTTATATTTATTTTGTAATCTTTTCTCGAATTCATTATTGGAATAGTTTAATTCTAGTTCTTCAAGTGCTTTAATTCTCTAGATAATTATTAAAATAATTCTTGTAGTTTTCTAATCAACACACGAGAGCTGCGATAGACATAGGAATTAAACCTGATTAATGAAAAGAAGCATGATCCCACCTATAGGTTAATCGGTCTCAGATAGAAACTATTCTTATTGCAATTAGTTATGTCCGGATTAGAGCATTAGTCTGCTGCTAGTTCTAGCAACTAGTTAGGATTCGTTAGACTTAGCCGTTGATGAATTAATTATAGTTTCTAAGTTTATTGTAGAATTAGGGAAGAGTTTAGTAATAGATTAGAAAGTGAATGTTTGCATAACAATCCGGGGTGCTTCCTTTTATTTGGAGTTTTACTCTTTATTTATTTGTTTAGTTTATTTGACTGTTTTATTATTTTATGTTAGTTTGTTGTGTCTTTCTTTTCATTAAATTAAGCAAACCTGAAAAAGTGACATTTCCTGTTTTCTTAGTTTAGTTTCTCAGTTAGTAAATAAATTGTCAATTAATTGAATGAGGTCCCTGAGATCGACAACCCCCACTTAATTCACTATTCCGCAAAACGATAGGTACAGACCCCCAACCTCGATGAATAGGAGCTGCATTGGGCACAAAGAAGATGGCCTATATATTCTTGATATACATCTTTTGCGCAATGTTTTTAGTAATAACGTTCACATTTCTCCTATGAACCTGCTTTGATAAACTTCTTTGTTGGCAATTTAGGTCGATGGGTCGGGTTGATATCAACCCTAACCCAACCCATTTAAAATATGATTAACCCAACCCAACCCTGAAAAATCACGACCCTAACCCAACCCATTTAAAATCATTCAACCCTAACCCAATCCATCCAACCCATTTTTTAAGCCAACACAATAACTTAGATCGACTTTAAACAACATGTTATGCAAAGAATCCAGAGTACTGCACAATTTCCTATGAATTCAAAAATATAATAACATGAACTATTTCCATAGGTTTCTTTTTATGAATCCTATCTAGATTTATACATGATCCTAGTGTATTTAATAAAATAGAGAACAAAAATAAAAACCTTCATTATGCATTAAACAATCAGACCGGCGAAGTCTTTGGAACAACTCCGTATAATACTGCTACAACTACTACTTGCTCATCTGATCACACCAAGGTTTTGAGATCCGAAACCAGAACTACTACGAATTTCATGGTGTATAAACTGTTAGCGAAAGTGGTAAAAAAGCAACTGTATCATTATTAGCAAGCATGATAACTATATATCCCTCAATCAATATTATAACTCAGTCAGTTCGCTAGCTTGATTTTGTATTAGTAAATTGATTAATATGTTCACAGTTTCTCCCACTTTCAACGGATCAGGGAAATCCAACCAGCAGTAGCATTACACACCGACAAGCTCTATATAACAGGGTACTAAAAAACATCATCCTTTCTGTAGATTTTCCAGTATACACCACTCTATGTTTCCAGCACAATATTCGTACTGCTGCTACATCAAGATCATACTTACAAAAATTATACATCTCTAACTTTTGTTCACTCCTAGACACCAGCTCTAAACACACCACTTGTGTTGTATCATTTACAAAAAGCCAAAAACATATTTCATTCACAAAAAACAGCATCATGGAGTAATTATCAGCATATCAGCATCTGCAGCCTACCAAAAGTTCTTCATCAGTTAAGCTTATGATTCGTTAACTTCTTTATCTGCTAAGCTCAAACCAGATGTGAGAGCCTCCAGCGTAGCATTCTCTTTGCTCAAATCTATCATTTAAGAACAATACTCATTGTTTAACACATGTAACATCAGATATTCAAATAATATATTTCACAATAATAACTATACTACAAGTATTTACCTTTACCACTAAACAACCAATTTTTTTGAACACATTAAAGCTTCCACAACCTCAGGATCAAGTGAACTACGATACTGATCCAGAACTTTTCCGCCCATACTAAAAGCACTTTCAGAAGCAACACATGTTATAGGAACACTAAGCACATCTCGAGCCATGGCAGGCACCTCGGGATATTGAATAGCATGTGTTCTCCAATAATTCAATATATCAAACTTATTATTCATCTCATCAGAAAGCTTATACCTTGGCTCTTCCAAATAAAGATCCAGTTGAGACTTCGTACAAGTATTCTCTTCAGATTCAAGTGAGTTGAATTCCTATTAAATTACACAAAAGACCAAATTAGAACACAAACACTTTACACAAAACATGAAATTTTGGTAGATGACAAGTAATACCTCAAGGAATGCAGCCTTGATGTTACTCTCACCATCAATAGACGGTGAGAGGGTTGTTGGTGAAAAAGATGCAGAAATAGAAGGGGACTGATTTTTGCTGGTATTCTTTCCTATATACTCATCAGACACCATGTACAACTCAGCTTTCAACCAAATAGGAACTTGGGCCATTAGTTAAAAAAATTATGGGCTAAAGTATTATTGGTATGAAAATAATTTATATTTTTATTATTTATATATATATATTTTTGGGTTTCGGGTTGGGTCGTGGGTTTAGATCACTACCCTAACCCAACCCAAAAAATAAGCTTGTTACCCTAACCCAACCCAAAAAATAAATGGGTCAATAATCAAGACCCTAACCCGTAAAAATCGGGTTGGGTTTCGGGTTGGGTCAAAATTGCCAGGTCTAGTTGGCATAGGAAAATGGGGCATACTCCCATAAATAAAATGTTGAAGATGGGACTTATCAATAAGAATGACGTTCCTTTAGACTTTGCATGTGATATTTGTTTTTGTGCCAAGGGGCATAGGTTACCGTTTTCTAAATCCTTGCATAAATCTAAGGATTGTTTTTATCTTATACATATTGATATTTGGGGACCTTGCTTTTATGAGAATCATGACGGTAGTAAATTTTTTTAACAATTGTTGACGATGCTAATAGGTGTACGTGGGTGTTACTCATGAAATACAACTCTGAGGCTCCTCATCATATTCGAATTTTTATCCACATGACGGAATGACTGTTTAACAAACATGTCAAAATTGTTAGATCTGATAATGCATACGAGCTTTGTTTATCCAAAGCTTACAACAATTCTTTCATGACAAGGGGATTCTACATCAAACGACATGGGTCTATACTCCACAACAAAATGGAGTAGTTGAACGAAAGCATAAATACTTGTTGGAGACCGCTCGTGCCCTCTTTTTCAATCCGGCTTGGATATGTCCTATTGGGGAGAGAGTGTTTTAATGGCCACTTACCTTATTAACCGTTTACCTTCCTCCACACTTCAAGGCATATCTCCATATGAATATTTACTTGGTGTTCCTCCTATTTTAGACAAGATTAGAACCTTTGGTTGCCTTGCGTACCACACTGGACCGCATAATCGTCAATCTAAATTTGATGCCTATGGTTTCAAATCCATCTATCTTGGCCCCGGGTTATCCAAGAAGGGGCACCGACTTCTTCTTATTGATGAAAAACGCATTATCACTTGCCGTGATGTTATCTTTTTTAAAAATGTGTTTCCCATGCAGGTGAATAACACTACTTCTGCAGATGTGGAGCCCACTTCTCTTGTCATACACGACGAAGAAAAAGATGTGACCATCACGGACAACCATCCACCTCGTCAAAATACAAACGTCATGACACCAAGTCCTGATCCTAAAACAAATGAGTCAAATGCCACACCCACCAAACATCACAACACTGACACTGATATAACTAATCCCGATGATAATCATACATCGATAGAGGATACCCATTTCATAAGCACTAAAACCAACAACAATAATGAGATTATTTCACCGCTTGAGTCATCCGAATGTGGGTCAATCCAACCTACGACGCTCATCCTGAAGCCATCGTGTCCCTGCCAAATTGCAAGATTGTGAGTGTTATAATGCTCATACAGATTATTTTTCACAGATTCTAGATACAAGATTAGAATCTTCTCAATTAAATATTTTAACTGAAATACCCCGTAATTAAAAATAGTGATTAATTAGGCTAATAAGTAATTTAGAAGCTTAATTATGTCTAAATAATCATGAGGGAACAAATCCCGAAGAAAACGGATCCTTAAAACGGATTAAAAACACTAACGAACCTTAAAGCGTGTTTTTCGAGGAAACCGGGAAAACGACTTTAAGCGGGTCAAATAGACTCGTAACAATTTTGGTCAACTAAATAGTCATTAGTGAACATTAATGAAGGTCTAGAACCAATAAAATCAATAAAATCAATAAAAAGAGAAAATAGTAAAAACTGTCAAAAACGGGAAGTTGTGGGGTAAAAGCATAAATAGACCAAAGTAATGTGTCCACTTTGGAAATAAAAATTCAAAGTGTGTGTGTGTGCAGTGGGGTGGCCGATTTTGTGCCCCCTCTCACACTCTCTTAATTGTCCCTTATATGTAAAAACCAAAACAAATTAAAAAGGCAAAGTAAGCTCACCTTTTCTACCCTCTCTCTCATACTCCTCCCTTATTTCTCCTCTCACTCACGTACAGCACCTCTCTCTCACTCTCTGATTTTTCTTCTTCCCCTTGAAGCCCAACAATGGGGATTTTGAGAAGTCACACCAACAACCTCCTTCTCTCTTCTTATTAACTCATCAAACCTTCACCAAAAATTACAAAAATTATACCATTGTCTTCCCCTCATCTAGGAGTACACTATTCTCTTTTCTAAATTTGAAAACAACCAACTTCATCTCCATGGGTGTTCTTGATTTGGAGAATAAAGACCACCATTAGAAGCCCCTTCTTCACCTCTTTGGTTTAAGGTAAAAAGAAATCCAAAAATACTACCTTTTCTCACTCTTATTTGCAAAATAGAAATTTCTAAGTGTTGAGTTCCTATTCCTTTTGTTCCCAGCCAATTTTGGCATCTTTGGAGGAGTAGAAATATTGCTTTTGTGCTGTTCTAAGCTTCACCTACTCCTTTGCAAGGTAATGAATTCTTAAATCCTAGAAATTTACCTTAAAGCTTTAATATAGTTCAAGGGCTAGTTGAATTAAATGGTGGTGTGTAATGGGCTGTAGTGTAGAGCTTTGAATCTTCATAGCTGTTGGGAAAAGAGGAAAAGAAAGGAAGAATGAAGAAGAAAGAAGAAGGAAAGAAAAACTAGAGGAAGAACAAGGTAAATTATGCTCACTTGAGTAGTCTTGTAAATGCTTTATGTAACAGGTTTTAGTAGTTTAAAATGTGTATTGTAAAATGGTAATGATTAGTAGTGTGATGTGGAAGAAGAACCAAACTATTTTGAAGCTTAAAAGACATTTAAAAACTGTCAAAACCTAGATGGGAATTAGATGTTGTGTGCAGGAATTTTAGGAGTGTTTAATGTTTAGTAGTTGTGTTGGAGAGCTTTGTATATTGATGTTGTTGATAGACAGGTGAATTGGATAAAAATGGGTGAATAAAACATGTGGTGAGAATGTAAAAATATAGGGGAGACCATGTCAAAATTTACCTAGGACTAGAGCACTTAAGAACTAGAAACTAGGTGAAACAATGCTTGAAACAGATTTTCGATTTGAGCTAGTTAGTGGGTAGGTTATGAGAGGTGTATAATGCATTGTAAGCTCTAGAAATGACATTAGAAGAGATAGCTATAGTTGGAGGAAGTGAGAGTCAAAATCTGTAGCAAAATGCAACTAAGGGAAGATAGTGTAAGTGCTGAAATGGGGACTTAAGAAAATATGTGAGTGAATTAGTATAAATGGAGTAATAAGTTAGTAATGGATTTAGACATGTTTAGGAGATTAATTGGGTTCTTAAATATGTGGGATTAAGTGTAGGAATAATGGGGAATTAATTGGGCAAGGTTTGATTTGTAACAGATAAAGAATTGTCAAATTCTGCAACATACAGCAGCTGGTCCGGGACTTGGTCCCTGGCTGAAGTCACGGACCATGCTGAAATTATGGCCGAGAGTAAGACTCATGGGGTGGTCCGGGACTTAAGTCCCATACAAGGACCCGGACCACCCTAATAAAACAAGCCGAGAGTTTTTCAACTTCATGGTCCGGGACTTACCTCATGTAAGAGGACCCAGACCACAACAAATTTTCAGTCGAGAGTTGCAAGACATCCTGGTCCGGGACTTGACATGGTACAAGGTCCCGGACCACAATTGAAAACTGGCCGAGAGTTGTGACCACAGGTTGGTCCCGACTTAAGACCCGGACAAGGTCCCGGACCAACCCAAATTTGTTAAAAATAGGTTTATAAAATGGGTTTTAAGGTAAGGAAGTGAATGGTAATGATGGTATAAGATAATTAGGACCTAATTAAGGATGTTTAAAGGTCATTAAGAGTATGAACAAGTTTTGAAAGTAATAAAAGAGTAAGTAAACCATATGTAAGTGTAAGAATTGTAAAGATATAGTAAGTATGAGTTAGGAAACGTAAGAGTAATCGAGTTAAGTTAATGATAGTTAGATTAATCACTCGATTGTATGTATGTCATAGGACTTGGATTGTGAACACCGAAGGAAAGTCGGTTACAAGTACAACGGTGAACGGTATGAACTTCTCATGCCCCGTATGCTACCTTGGCTACTCTGGTTTGTGTGCTTGTGTGCTAATTGATCACCTAACAAGATAAATGCACGAATCGGAACTATTATGCTTACTTGTGAACATTTGATATTGTTCCTTGTTGGATGTTGTCTTTAAATCATAGTTTGTATAATTCATGAAATGTATGGATGATAATGAATGTGTGTATGCTTGATGTATTGTGCTGTGACCGAATACCGTTGTGATGAACTTCTAACTGATTCCTAACAAGCTAACCAATCTAACTTAATAAGTTGGTAAATTGGAATGAGTAGAAGTCCGATATAGTTTCAGCCACGTGTGAGGAGGCGGAGTCACAAGAGGTTGGATCCAATTCCTGGCTCTTAACTTGTCCACGGCCCAAACCCCTTAAATGGGTAGCATCCTAGATTAGTGAACCAAGTAAAACCCGGTGGTGGGACGGTGTAGTCCCTGCCCGGAGGTCATACCGACTTAACATGAGTAAAAGTAAGTAAGTAATAAGGAGTAAACGAGTATGGAAAAGTAAGTAAGCACTAAGAGTAAGTTGCATAAGTAATGGGTAATGAGAAAAAAAGTAATAAGCATCCGATTAACCCGGATGCGTAATTTGGCTAACCCTTGTGAAGGTAAGTATTGTGTGTGCTATTGTATTGTTGTTTTGGCTTGAGTATTGTATTGCGTATGATTGTGATGTATGTATGTTAATAATGAACCGCATGTACAGTCGACCTTAAATAGTCGGCGTACCCTAGTTAGCACGCGGTATATGCGAAGTTTATATGCAGCTTTTTGCAGAGCCCCTTGGGGCATTGTTTTTAATATTTATAGGTCCTCGAGACGGGTGAAGACTTGGTGAGAACAAGATGGTTTCTTTTTGCATGTAATTATTGAACTTTGATAGGTGTACTAAGTTGTACATGGCTATAGGCTTTTTGTTTAGCCGGTGTACAATGGGGTACACTGCAAACGATTTATTTGATGTTTTAAAAGCTAAGAATTAATCCTAGAAATCAACAAATCAATAGATCGTCGGGTTGCAAAAATCCCGGTCGTAGTAGTATAGCAATTTAGAAGCAACCAGGTGTCAATCCACGGGACTTGATAAAGTAAGTCTAGCCTAAGACAATGGGTAATTCAAAAGGGGTTGTTTTTGTTTTGGGATTTAAATAAATAACTAGAATAACTAAAATAACAGACAGGAAAATAAATAACAGATAAAATAAAGTGATAGATGATATGGATGAGCGGGACTCTGGGTTCAGGTTAAAACCGTTTGATTGAATATGTCTACTGGTTAATTAAAGACAGATTGGCAAAATTCCTAATATTTTCTTAAGAGCTAAATCATAGTCTCAGAAGAACTCATTTACCAGAAATGCGGGGTCTAGTCTAGACTCAAGCAGAAACACATGTAAACGGGTTAAGTACGAGGAATAATAATTTGTGCCTGCAGGAATAATTAATTAATCCAATCAATAATTCCACAGATATACAGATTAATTTAACCTATCTATTTATCACTTGGTCGGATCAAAATAGATTTAGTAAGGAATTTAATAAACTCATGACATTTATTAAAAAGCGCAAGAATAACATTAACGTAACAATCCGAATTAATTAAAACCAGCAAAATTATAAGTCACATAATTAAAACAAACTGCAATAAACCATCACCCAGAGTAAATATAAACACTCACTCATTATTTCAAAAACACAAATAAACATTAAAAAATATCAAATGTTATGTAATGCTAAGAATGTAACAAGAAACAAATAACATGTAACAAATAAATGTAAAAGCAATAGTTTAGTAAAAACCCTTATTAATTGAACCGGTCCGGTTTCCAATTTCCTCAGCCCAAACCGGTTTGCTCCAGATCGATTTCTTTCTGTCGGTTCACCCTTTTTGTCGTTTCTTCCCGTAACTCGCCCCGTTCTTCACAGATGAGCTCTGTTCTCATCCCGTTCTTCTTCACTCCGCTTCTCCGCTTCTCGTCTCGTTCTCAACTTCTCGATCTCGCCTCTTCTACTCGTGCGGTCGACGACGGAGAAAAGCAACGGTGGCGGTGAGCTCGTGGTTTAAACGGTAAGTCGACGATGATTCGGTGAGGATGGTTCCCGACGGTGGCTCTGTTGTTGTTGGTTGCGAGTGTCGATGGCAGACGATGATGGTGATAAATCGATGTCGATGATTGATGAAGATGAGGCGATGGTGGTCCGTTCCCAGGGCTATGAAGAAAGTCGATGGTGATGTCCCGATGATGAGGAAGAGTACGGTGGCGTGGTGGTACGTCGGTGAAGGTGAATGATGACGGTAAGATAATGGCGGTGAAGATGAACGTGTGAGATGTGTCTGGTGTTGCGACGGCGATGGGGACCGATGAGCGGTGAAGATGAGATGATGATGGTGTTACGAGGATGAAGACGGTGGTGTGGAGAATCTACGTTGTCGATGGTGAATGGCGTGGAGATGATGCGGGTGTAGTCTGGAGGATGCGTCGGTGACGGTCTATGGCGTGAGTATGGTGCAGGTGAATGAAGAAGTGAATGAAGAAGGAAGTCGATACGGGCGTGTGTGAATGGTGGCGAGATGCGAGATGATATTGATGCGACAGTGAAGTCGACGTCGGTGAGGATGATGGTGTTGAATAGTGTAGTGCGGTGGTTATCGCGTGTCGTAGTTTGATATCGGTGGTGAGTTGTGGTGCGGTTGGGACGATGGAGTGTTCGATGGTAGTGAATGGTGGAGATGGTCGATGATGGTGGTCTGGTGTGATGCGACAAGATTGGAGGAGATGGATGACGGTGAAGATGGGGGCGATGATGAAGTGATGGATGTGGGAATCGCTAGGATGATGGCGGTCCGAGAATGAAGTGGTACGGTGGTGAGTGGCGGTGATATTGTTCGTGGCGATGGCGAGAAAGGTGATACCGTGGTGATTGGTGAAGAATCGGTGATGGAGAGATGATGACGATGGATGAGGCGAGGGTGCTAGTGATGGCGGGCGAGAATGAAGTGGTACGGTGGTGATGATTGATGATAGATGGTTAGTCGTGGCGATGGTCGTGGTCTGCGATCGGAGGATGAAGACCCCGCGATGGGTCAATGGGTCGTGATCGGTGTGTGTATCACTAGTACAAAAAAGGCTTTTAAAGGCGGTTGTTTCTGGCCTTTAGAGGCGGTTTACAACCGCCTCCTATGGTAGCGCCTCTATAGGCTCAAGAGCCTTTAGAGGCGGTTTACAACCGCCTCAAAAAATATGTTTGGAGGCGCAGTTTTCACAAACAACCGCCTCTACAATGGCCTATTTATCTCTACAGTGGTACCCTTTAGAGGCAGCCTTTTTAAGCAACCGCCTCAACAAGATTATTCTTTAGAGGCGGCTTTTACAATCAACCGCCTCTAAAGGTATCTTTTAAAAAAGAAGAATTGCCACATTTTGGTACACCATATTTTATTGATTATGTTCAACACAATCTGCACCTGAATATTGTACATCTACAATTTTGCAACATATGTTCTATTAAAGTTTGCTTAAACATGTTATACAATCTCTTGATCAAGGGGTTTTTTTTGGAGTACAGTCATAATATTCAAACTATGGGGGATGGAGAGTCGAACCTGTGACCTTTTGTCTTAGGTGGAGCATAGCTCACCAACTCGGCCATCTTGCTTTTAACTATTATCAAGGTGTTACAATGAATATAACAAGATTACATATAACTATCTCTTTTATAAAACCTTGCAAAAAAAATCTTCAAATCATCACAGCATACTACAATTGATGCTAACAAAATTGAATCATCCGCAAACCATGTGTGTCACTTCACAATTCGAATGATTCACAAAAATGTTGCTGGTACCCCAATACCAAATATGTACATGTAAATGTACTATCTAACTCTTCTAGCAACCAATTGATAATCTTGTCGTAGTTAGCTTTCAAAAGTTATAAGAAAAACCTTCACAAGAAAAGTTAATAATTACAAACATACATTTACTTATTGTAATTATGGTCGTAAAAAATTATATATATTAAGATATATCAAGATTTTGTACCTTTTCCAATGGATCACTGCACTTAGAAAACATTACAACTATGACGTACATGTATCTCATTACATAGTAGGCGCATTGTTCACCCCTGGTTGCAGCGGACACCGTACAAGAAGCAAAATAAGGATAAATATATATTAATTTCACGATACGTTGCTAACCAACAAATATATAGTTAAATTGTAGATGTTGAGAGTATATTATAAATTAAATGTATTATATATATTGGTTTAAATGGTATAAAACAAAAAAATATATATATATAATCATAAAACTTCTAAATACAAAATATAATTTTTTTAAAATTTTATATAGAAACTAAAAATTTGATTACAAGTAGACAAAAATAGAAAAAGAATGATACCTTAATTTTTTATAATATTTCAATTCTTAAAGTACTACAAACTTAATAAAATATATTTAAAAAGTAGAATTGTAAAATTTCATTATATTAATATATTGGTTAGTATTGTACAAAATAATTATATATATATATACATATAATTATAATTATAAAAACATTAAATATAAAAATAAAATATATTATTTATAGAAGCCACAAATTTGATTAAATATACAAATCCAGACTATATGGTAAATTCAAATTATTGTTTCTTTACTACATTAAATCAAATTTTTAGCTTCTGTATAATATATATTACTTTGTTAAAATTTTAAAATTTTAACACTTTAATGTTTTATAATTATATATATATTTGTATTAATGTTTTATTTTTCACAATTTTAACCAATATATATAAAAAAACTACAATTTTAATAGCTTACTTTTTTATTCCAATTTATTATTTTTTAGTATTTTTTGTTTAAAAATATTAATATGGAACTATGTTTATTACATTTAGGCGTATTTTTGAATTTAAAAAGATTAAGGTTAGCAATTAATGGTATTAGATGAATCAAAATTTTTTTGCGGTATTGGAAAGCTTTTTAAAAAACTATAATAATTGTGAATTAACAAGTATTTAGTGTATTTCAGTGAATTTTTCCTTTAGTTAGTTTGACTACACTTATTAGAGTTAAAAGATTAATTAGTGATATATCAGATAAATCAAAATTATTTTTTGAAGTATTGGAAAACTTTTTAAAAAATGTGTGATAAAATGTGAATTAACAACATTGAGTAGTATTTCGTGAATTTTCCCCTTTAAACTTGACTATCCTTTATAGAGTAAAAAGTATGCTTGTATATAATTTGAAGTAGGTGGAATAAACATTTGGAGGCATTTCAATGAAAACACGCCTCTAGATGCTGTAAGACAAATGAATCTATAGGCGGTTTCTATAGAACCGCCTCTATAGATATATAAAAAAACGGGAGACTCTTTTAGAGGTGTTTTCTCTGAAAGACCGCCTCTATACACATATACAAAAATTCATGAATCTATAGAGGCGGTTTCTATAAGAACCACCTCTATAGGGAGACTCTTGTAGAGGCGGTTCTTATAGAAACCGCCTCTATAGACATATACACAACAAATTCAGGCGCTGTTTTAGAGGCGGTTTCTCACAGAACGACCTCTAAAGACTCACTAGTACAAAAAATGACTACTTTAGGGCGGTTGTTTTAAGGAACCGCCTCCATAGACACATTTTGAAGCATAAAACGTCTTATAGAGGCGGTTTTCTTCAATAACCGCCTCTAAATGGCCGCCTCTAAAGGTGTTTTTTGTACTAGTGTATATAGACGATGTAATAGTGCGATCCCCCACCTGTATCTCCAGTAACGACAATTCCATCCATCGATTAGCATGGGTTTTATCATATTGTATTACTCATAAAGTGATCATATGTTATTCTTCTGTCCATGTGAGTCGTCCATTCTTCTATAGTGTCTGCGCCTCCTAGTTTGTCGGCCCAGAAGAATATATATCAACAATGCATAACTACGATGAATATAAATATATATCAACGTGATGCATTACTATGATATATATATATATATATATATATATCATCCTTTGATGTGTATATAATCCTTATAAGAAAATCCATGCATTTCTAAATTATTTTATGCATTTGAACATAAAATGTATCAATTCACATCAAAACATAAATAAGGAAAAGTATATGATAAGTGAGAAATGACATGAATAGTTATGAAAATAGGAAGAATTAAAGCTCTAAAAATATATATATTTCGCACTCATCAAACTTCCTCACACTTAGCTTTTGCTTGTCCTCAAGCAAATACAGAATATGACTGCTCTTTAGGCCGTAGTATTGAAACTCAGGATCAAACAACTGCCGATGGTAAACAAACAAAATGACAATCAAAAGAAAAGTTCTACTACTAGCTGTAGGTTTTCGCAAACAGTGAAAAAGAATGAAGTTAAAAGGCATGGAGAAGTTAGACTATAGAAACCGAAACATAATAGTTTGGGATCCTCCACCATTTCTTTCCTCTAACCTTTGGATGACAAGGGGTGTGAAGTAACACCTTATTCCGTGATACCTTTCAACACCACATACTCATGATCAGAATAAGCAAAAAATGAATTACATATTTAACTTTTCAAAGTTCATTTTCCTTAACATTCTATTCTGCCATTTGCATATTTAATTCATCCCCTCAGACTTTTCTCTTCACCCATGTAGCGGCTTTGGGCCTTCTATCCCAGATCACAAGACCTTAGGTAGATGGGTGATAAGGCACCCCAAGGACTTAATAACCGAATGAAGAGGCCTGTTTTGGTTCAGAAATTTTTAATTCAGATCAGCGGAGTACCTTGCCTTATCCTTTCATTCCAAACTTTCACAAAATTCCCAAGACCCCAAACTAGACCAATTCAATTTTCATAATCAGCTAATCCACCAAATTTCAGTGAAAACAAATATAATTCGAATAAAACTAAATAAACAAACAGCCTAGAGCAGAAAGATTCTTGAGGTGGCCATCAGGCTCGTTTTCAACACTTCCAAATATTTTTTTTTCGGCCACTTAAAAGAGATAATTCTTTCAAAATAAGAGGACAAACAAAAACAAATGTGGCATTAAGTGCAATTGTCAATATTTAGAAAGTACCTCTACTTCCTCACACTTAAGAGGAGCAATGTCCTCATTGTTCACAAATTAAAACCAAGAAAAGGACTTTCTAAATATTGCAAACTCAGCAAGGATTTCATTCAGGACAATCATGAACTGATATATAGAACTAAGCATTAAGCATTATAATTCATCGTAGGCTGAACACAGACATTCAAATAAAGGAAAACTGAAACTCCCCTGATATCGTAGATTGAGGAAGGTGCCCTTCCTCACACTTAAGCTCGTGCATGGGGTATTAGCCTTCCTCACACTTGCGTTCATGCAAGTGTCCAGCCTTGGAGAGCATCAAACACCATAAAAAGTTTTTTCACCTGCACACACTCACAATTACCACAAAAACGCTAAAAGCGTTGCATTAAAAGCACAGGGACACCATTGCCACTTCAAAATAAAAAAATAAAAAAAATAAAACTAGAAAACAAAAACAAAACAAAACATAAAGTAAACCACTGGGTTGCCTCCCAGCAAGCTGCCTATCTTTATAGTCTTTGGCTAGACTCTCGCTTCATTATCCAGGATCGAAAATAAAAGTTGACAGTGGTGCCAACGGGGATATGAAGTGGCCAGCAATCAGGATTAAGCCACCTGGATCAAAACAAAGTGTTACCCCAACAAATAGAATAGGAAAATAAACGCTCTGTAAAACCTGGTTCTTGAGGAGATATTGACGGTAACAGGTCTCAAGCAGGAGACCAGGTGCTGATTGTTGTTCTTCCTCAAATTGGAGGATGTAAACATCTTCCTCGTTCAGTTGAGGCTCGACAAGGTTTTGATATTGGCAAAGTGGTGGTGGTTCTTTCTTCTCAAACTCGAGAATGTAAGCATCCTCATCTTCCGGATAAGGCGTGGAGAAGGAGGAAAGAGAACCATCTGCAGTAGGGTGTACTCCATCATGAACTGCTTTGCTCTTTGGTTTTTGCAATATTAGAACTAGCTGAGTTTTTAACTCCGCAATTGTGTCTTCCAAATCTGCAAAGAACTTCAGTTTGTTCATGTAGAAATCTTTTCCCTCAGGTTGTTCGACAACATGTTCAAGACTGCGTTGTGTTGTGGAACACCTATATTCTGCAGGTAGTCAGGTTGATCCTCTAACCACATCTGTTCTTGAAAATCAAGACAATTATCGATCTCATGAGGTCCCGTACAATATGAGCAATATAAATCTTGGGAATAATAGGAATCCCAATCGAATTCCTCCTCACTTGCCATTATTAGTTAGAGATAACTAATAACAGAAATAATTGTCAATCAAATCTTTGCCACATTTTTTTAGAATAAAATAAAACGAAAATTAATGCAATAAAAATTAAAAAGGACAAAAATAAATTGCAGGAATTTAAATGACGAGGGAATTTAAATGACAGTAATTTAAATTATGGAAATTAAATAACTAGAATTCAAATAACAATTAAATAAAGAAACGAAAATTAAACAACAAAAAAAATAAAAACAAAAAAACAAAAATAATAGAAACAAAATAGAATAATATAACAAATGAATTAACCAAGGCTTAGCCCCGGCAACGGCGCCATTTTGCAAACGATTTATTTGATGTTTTAAAAGCTAAGAATTAATCCTAGAAATCAACAAATCAATAGATCGTCGGGTTGCAAAAATCCCGGTCGTAGTAGTATAGCAATTTAGAAGCGACCAGGTGTCAATCCACGGGACTTGATAAAGTAAGTCTAGCCTAAGACAATGGGTAATTCAAAAGGGGTTGTTTTTGTTTTGGGATTTAAATAAATAATAAGAATAATTAAAATAACAGACAGGAAAATAAATAATAGATAAAATAAAGTGATAGATGATATGGATGAGCGGGACTCTGGGTTCAGGTTAAAACCGTTTGATTAAATATGTCTACTGGTTAATTAAAGACAGATTGGCAAAATTCCTAATATTTTCTTAAGAGCTAAATCATAGTCTCAGAAGAACTCGTTTACCAGAAATGCGGGGTCTAGTCTAGACTCAAGCAGAAACACATGTAAACGGGTTAAGTACGAGGAATAAGAATTTGCGCCTGCAGGAATAATTAATTAATCCAATCAATAATTCCACAGATATACAGATTAATTTAACCTATCTATTTATCACTTGGTCGGATCAAAATAGATTTAGTAAGGCAATTTAATAAACTCATGACATTTATTAAAAAGCGCAAGAATAACATTAATCGTAACAATCCGCAATTAATTAAAACCAGCAAAAATTATAAGTCACATAATTAAAACAAACTGCAATAAACCATCACCCAGAGTAAATATAAACTACTCACTCATTATTTCAAAAACACAAATAAACATTAAAACAAATATCAAATGTTATGTAATGCTAAGAATGTAACAAGAAACAAATAACATGTAACAAATATAAATGTAAAAGCAATAGTTTAGTAAAAACCCTTATTAATTGAACCGGTCCGGTTCTCCAATTTCCTCAGCCCAAACCGGTTTGCTCCAGATCGATTTCTTTTCTGTCGGTTCACCCTTTTTGTCGTTTCTTCCCCCGTAACTCGCCCCGTTCTTCACAGATGAGCTCTGTTCTCATCCCGTTCTTCTTCACTCCGCTTCTCGCTCTCGTTCTCAACTTCTCGATCTCGCCTCTTCTACTCGTGCGGTCGACGACGGAGAAAAGCAACGGTGGCGGTGAGCTCGTGGTTTAAACGGTAAGTCGACGATGATTCGGTGAGGATGGTTCCCGACGGTGGCTCTGTTGTTGTTGGTTGCGAGTGTCGATGGCAGACGATGATGGTGATAAATCGATGTCGATGATTGATGAAGATGAGGCGATGGTGGTCCGTTCCCAGGGCTATGAAGAAAGTCGATGGTGATGTCCCGATGATGAGGAAGAGTACGGTGGCGTGGTGGTACGTTGGTGAAAGTGAATGATGACGGTAAGATAATAGCGGTGAAGATGAACGTGTAAGATGTTTCTGGTGTTGCGACGGCGATGGGGACCGATGAGCGGTGAAGATGGGAAGATGATGGTGTTACGAGGATGAAGACGGTGGTGTGGAGAATCTATGTTGTCGATGGTGAATGGCGTGGAGATGATGCGGGTGTAGTCTGGAGGATGCGTCGGTGACGGTCTGTGGCGTGAGTATGGTGCAGGTGAATGAAGAAGTGAATGAAGAAGGAAGTCGATACGGGCGTGTGTGAATGGTGGCGAGATGCGAGATGATATTGATGCGACGGTGAAGTCGACGTCGGTGAGGATGATGGTGTTGAATAGTGCAATGCGGTGGTTGTGCGCGTGTCGTAGTTTGATATCGGTGGTGAGTTGTGGTGCGGTTGGGACGATGGAGTGTTCGATGGTAGTGAATGGTGGAGATGGTCGATGATGGTGGTCTGGTGTGATGCGAAGGCGAAGATTGGAGGAGATGGATGACGGTGAAGATGGGGGCGATGATGAAGTGATGGATGTGGGAATCGCTAGGATGATGGCGGTCCGAGAATGAAGTGGTACGGTGGTGAGTGGCGGTGATATTGTTCGTGGCGATGGCGAGGAAGGTGATACCGTGGTGATTGGTGAAGAATCGGTGACGGAGAGATGATGACGATGGATGAGGCGAGGGTGCTAGTGATGGCGGGCGAGAATGAAGTGGTACGGTGGTGATGATGATGATGATAGATGGTTAGTCGTGGCGATGGTCGTGGTCTGCGATCGGAGGATGAAGACCCCGCGATGGGTCAATGGGTCGTGATCGGTGGTGTGTATATAGACGATGTAATAGTGCGATCCCCCACCTGTATCTCCAGTAACGACAATTCCATCCATCGATTAGCATGGGTTTTATCATATTGTATTACTCATAAAGTGATCATATGTATTCTTCTGTCCATGTGAGTCGTCCATTCTTCTATAGTGTTTGCGCCTCCTAGTTTGTCGGCCTAGTAGAATATATATCAACAATGCATAACTACGATGAATATAAATATATATCAACGTGATGCATTACTATGATATATATATATATATATATCATCCTTTGATGTATATATAATCCTTATAAGAACATCCATGCATTTCTAAATTATTTTATGCATTTGAACATAAAATGTATCAATTCACATCAAAACATAAATATAAGGAAAAGTATATGATAAGTGAGAAATATGACATGAATAGTTATGAAAATAGGAAGAATTAAAGCTCTAAAAATATATATATTTCCCACTCATCATACACCCTTTTTGGATATTGTGAATTGGTGTAGATGAGTAGATTGTGTAAACTCATTACCTTTGGAAGCTAGTGAAAGGTTGTAATTGAATACACTTAGATACTCGGTAATCCAGCATCGAAAGTATACATATTTTGTAAGTGGAATGTAATATAGTAGCTCAATATTATTTAGACATCAGACCGTAACTGTAAGTAGTGTAAGCCTAGCTAGCCGTATGGGCGGTTAGCGGCGTTGTATCATCCGTCGTAGTAGTAGTAATTCCGCTGCGTGTAGTAGTATTATTGGGACGATTAGATGGTAAGTAAAGGATTCACGGTAGGGGTGTTACAAAAAGTGGTATCAGAGCGTAGTTACGCTTTGATGACCTAGATTACCGAGCATAGGGATTGCCGAGCTAGGATTTCAACCGTCTTAAAACGGATACTTAGAAACCTAACTAGGAACTACCGTTATTGACAACGGATACTCTTGACGTTCTTATGAACGATACCATGCTTAAATTCCAAGATCCATTGGTCACATGTTACAAAGCCTAATGTAAATGCTAAATGTTCAGATGTCAGGACGAGGCCGAGGCCGAACTAGAGTAGAGACCTCTAACGGACCAGGCGCGCAGACGATAGCAGAGATCGTCGCCGCCACGGTAGCGCAGATGCTACCTCAAGTAATCACAGCTATGCAGCAAACACAACAAAACCAACAAACTCAAACGGGACCAATCCGCCCCCTCCACCCAGAGAAGCAAACTGGGTAAAAGCAGTAGCAGAACTCCGACCTCCATGTTTCCGAGGCGAGAGTGATCCGGCTAAGCTAGAAGCCTACATCTCCGAGATGGAGACGGCGTTTGAAACCCTCGAAGCTCCTGCTGGAGTTCGAGTTAGAGAAGCAGCTTACTACCTAAAGGATGCAGCCATGAATTGGTGGAAACTAATCAAGAATGAGCACGTCAACGACCCCACATTTGACTGGGAATCCTTCACAGTCCTCCTCCAATCCAAATACTACCCGGAACACGTTAAAACCAAGAAAAGACTTGAGCTTGATGCCCTAAAGATGACAGAGAAGATGTCTGTCGATGAGTACTACCGCACCTTCACCTCCCTCCTTCGTCTATTACCCGACCTTGGGTACACCGGCCAGGTGTTGGTCGATCGCTTCTATGGCGGTCTGAGCCATCGTCTTCGGTACGGCATGGGCTACACCAGATTTACCTCCCTTCAGGTAAATACCGGTTAAACCTTTAGTACTATTGTAATTACTTAACCTTTATCTTTCTAAATAAGAATCCCGGCTAATACCTGAAACTTCAGGAGTGCTATCACGCGGCATCTCGCGTTGAGATCACTTGCCAACTGAGGGATGAAGAAACTGCGCTTAAGCGCAAGGCCAACAACAAGAATACCAGTACTGAGGAGCAGAACCAGGGAAAGAGCTGGAAAAAGAAGAAAGGGAAGTTCTTTCAGTAAACCCAAAAGAACTCCCCAGTGAGAGCAGTGCCCATGAGAAGGGCAAACCAGTTGAGCTTCTTCTGCGCCGGTGGCTGCGAGGCCACTGAGATCACACCCACCTAAGGGTAAACTTCTAATCTAAACTCGTATTCGTATAAGTACCATATCTAGTATTCTCGCACCAATGTGCTAACACTCTAAGCCTTAGGTTCTGGCTCCAGTTACACCAAGAACTACACAGACGGTCGCATCTACGTGTGCAGAAAGTGCAACCAAGACCATCACGGCATGGATTGCCATAGGAGAGAAATCAGGTGCTACAACTGTCAAAAACCGGGACATAGAGCTAACATGTGCCCGGAGAATGCCAAGCCCAAAGGGAACTTCCAGAGCTACAAGCAGAGGGAAGGCAAGGAGGTTGCAGCTGGCGATGCACCACCCAGCAGGCCACACAGGGACAGGGATCCCGAGGTCCTCAGAAGGGCGCACCCTAGAGGCATCCTGCCTTACACATCATTGACCGAGATGGGACCGGTTCGAAGTCCGGCCTAGGTAATTAACTAAACCTTGAATCCTTGAGAAGCATGACTAAGTATTGGAGTAACTGTTTGAATGAATGCATGAATGAATGAATTGAAGTATGTATTGAGCATAAAATGAAGTAGTTGAGACTAGTACTCACCGTTCGTAAAATTTGCAACCATAGGCAGTTTTAATATTTGCTACCCGATACCGTCAAAACCAAATCAAGAAGAGACCGACATCACCAATCACTACTACACCAATGTGCAGTGTCAGGTCATCCGACCAGGTATGATTTTATTAAAGGGATACCTGACACCCGAAGCACAAATTTCAATCATCCGACGATGCAATGAGCTAGGAACGGGTCCAGGAGGATTTTACACACCCGAATTCCCCGGTGGAGCGAAGATGAAGCTGAAGATGATGTGCTTAGGAAAGGACTGGAATCCTTATACCAAGACATACCATGAGACACGAATACAAGACGGAGCGACGCCATGACAATACCTCCAGAATTTCAAACACTTAATACAGAAGCAGTAGAACTTGCACGACAATGCGAAAATGATCCGATCCCTGCACTTGAAGCCGACCTTTGTATCATCAACTTCTATGAGAAAGAAGGACGACTTGGGTTACACCAAGACAAGGACGAGACAGCGGAATCTCTTGAGCAAGGAGTGCCCGTAGTGTCTTGGTCCATTGGTGATGACGCCATCTTTTTGTATAGCGAGGAGAAGCGTGTGGACCGCACAGAGAAATTGGTATTGAGATCAGGAGATGTCCTAATCATGGGTGGAAAATCTAGGATGCTGTATCACGGGATCAACAAGATCAAGTTGTATACGGCACCACCGGTAATAATCAATGCCACACACATGAAACCTAGACGCCTGAACCTTACCTTTAGAAAGTATTAAAGTCGTAATATCATGTAATGTATTAGTAACGTGTATTAGAGACACGGTATGTATGATGGTTGGTTTATCAATAAAGAGCAGTGTTGATTTAAATTCCACTTGTGTCCACCATCATTACTTATGAACTTGTGACTTCAATAGGTTGTGGACTCGGTACCGAAGGTAACCTGAGTATCCTCACCGAAGCACAAGCCGGTAAAAGCGGCACCATCTTAACGGGAACCTTCCCAGTGAACGGTATTGAAGCCTCAGTGTTATTTGACTCCGGTGCCTCGCACACCTTCGTATCACCATCTTTTGTGAGGAGGTTGGGGCCAGATGCAGATGTGTTACCGAACTTTCTAGTTACTCTCCCGTCGAAGGAGCGAATACGATGTACCAAGTATTACAAGTCAGCCACGATCCGAATCAAGGACAAAGCGTTTCCCATCTCCTTCATCGAGTTTAATGGGTTAGGATTCGACGTAATAGTCGGAATGAATTGGTTGGAGCGGCACAAGGGTAGAATCTCTGTGCCGAGCATCGATTGCTGCTTAAGAGTCCTTCTGGGGTTACTATATCTTACCGTCAGAGACCGAGAGAGACTTCGACCACAGTCATCTTTGCTATGGCTATGTACCGGGAGCTCAGAAAGGGCCATGAAGTGTATTTGTGTTATGTACAAGACCTGGAGAGAGATCCAGAGTTCAACCTCGAAGTACCTATTGTATCTGAATTTCCTGATGTATTCCCTAAGGAGCTGCCTGGTATGCCACCTCGAAGGGCAGTCGAGTTTTAGATTGACCTCTTGCCAGGTACTGGTCCCATTGTAGGGCACCGTACCGTATGGCTCTTGCAGAAATGACAGAGTTGAAAGAGCAGTTACGTGACCTTCTCGACAAAGGGTTTATACGCCCGAGCGTATCACCCTGGGGAGCACCGGTCCTCTTTGTGAAGAAGAAGGACGGTAGCCTCCAACTTTGTATTGACTACCGCTAGTTGAATGCGGTCATAGTAAAAAATAAATACCCATTGCCACGCATCGACAACTTATTCAACCAGCTGAAAGGAGCCTCAGTCTTCTCCAAGATCGACCTCCATTCTGGGTATCATCAGATTGCTATCAGAGAGCAAGACATCGAGAAGATGGTATTCCGCACCAGATATGGCCACTATTAATTCACAGTCATGTCATTCGGTTTGTCAAACGCACCGGCAAAATTCATGGATTTAATGAATCGACTATTTAGTGAGCAGCTGGACACTTCAGTTGTAGTATTTATCGACGATACCCTTTGGTACTCCAAATCAGTAGAAGAGCATGAAATTCATTTAAGGAAAGTGCTTGAGACACTGCGCGAGAACCAGTTGTATGCGAAGTTCTCGAAATGCGAGTTCTGGCTAGATCAGGTATCATTCCTTGGTCATGTCATCTCGAGCGCAGGCATTTCAGTTGACCCTTCTAAGATAGAAGCTGTACGATCATGGCCTAGACCCAAGACTGTTACCGACTTTAGGAGCTTTCTTGGTCTAGCCGGTTACTACCGGAGATTTATAAAGGACTTCTCGAAAGTCGCTAAGCCCATGACTACACTGATGAAGAAAGATGCACCGTTTGTATGGATAAACGAGTGCGAAGTATCATTTCAGAGCCTAAAGGACTCATTGACCTAAGCGCCGATTCTCACACTTCCAGAGGGCACAGAGGGATTTGAGGTGTATTGTGAAGCATCAGGCAAGGGAATGGGATGTGTACTCATGCAGCATGGCAAGGTTGTAGCTTATGCCTCCTGCCAGCTGAAAAAGCATGAGGAGAACTACCCACACACGACTTAGAGCTAGGAGCCATTGTCTTTGCCTTGAAGATATGGCGACACTATCTCTACGGGGTAAGCATCACCATCTACTCCGACCACAAGAGCTTACAATATGTATTCACGCAGAAAAAGTTGAATTTGAGATAGAGAAGGTGGATGGAGTTTCTCTCAGACTACGACATCAACCTATAGTATAAGGAAGGGAAGGCAAACGTTGTAGCCGACGTCCTGAGTCGTCGAGCACACTCGCTCCATTCGCTACTCGCTTCTTCTAGCTTGGTTGACGAGGTGCGAGACGCTCAGTTGAGCGACCCTTACCTGACCGAAATCAGATAGAAGATCACTGATGGTACATTTGAGAAGAAGAAATATGATTTTAAGTTGCATGAAGATGGTTTGATTCGGCTGAATGGCAGGCTATGCGTCCCCCGAAGCAATGTTGAGCTAAGGGATCATATCCTGCGAGAGTCACACAGTTCTACACTGTCAGTTCACCCAGGAGCCTCCAAGATGTACAAAGACATGAAGAGGTACTTCTGGTGGTCAGGAATGAAATCAGATGTGACAGAGTATGTATTGAGATGCTTAACATGCTAGAAAGTGAAGTTTGAACATCGTAGACCGGGCGGAATGGTACAATCGATGCCAATTCTGGAGTAGAAATTTCACGATATCTCCATGGATTTTGTTGTAGGACTCCCACCTGCCAGGGGAGGACTCAACATGATTTGGGTTGTAGTTGATTGCCTCACCAAGGTTGTCAGATTCATACTGATGAAGGACACCTGGAAGGTAGTGAAGCTCGTAGAGCTATTCGACAGGGAGATTATCAGACACCACGGAGTCCCGAAGACTATCGTATCTGACCGTGACACCATATTTCTATCGAGATACTGAAGAGCTACACGGGAAGCGTTGGGTACAGAATTGAAGCTGAGTACCGCCTTCCATCCTCAGACCGACGGTCAGACAGAAAGGACCATCCAGACACTGGAGGACATGCTTAGGGCATGTGTCTTAGATTTTCAGGGGAGTTGGTTAGATAAGCTTCATCTCATCGAGTTTTCATACAATAATAGCTATCATGCTTCGATTAAGATGTCGTCTTTCCAAGCCCTATACGGTAGACCTTGTCGTACACCTTTGTGTTGGGATGAGTCAAGCCAAGCGGTCATCATAGGACCAGAGTATTTAGAACAAGTCCAAGCGGAAGTGCAAAAAATCCGAGCCAATATGAAGGTAGCCCAAGATAGACAGAAATCCTATGCGGATGTGCGATGACGACCTTGAGTTCGTCGTGGGCGACCAAGTGTTCTTGCGCGTTTCACCTATGAAGGGCGTATTCCGTTTTGGCCAGAAGAGCAAGCTGAGCCCAAATTTTGTAGGGCCATACACCATCACTGAGAGAGTTGGAGCCGTAGCCTACAGGTTAGCATTACCTGAGGACTTGGGGCGTGTCCATGATGTTTTTCATGTGTCACAACTCAAGAAGTATATTGCTGATCCTTCTCATGTCCTAGAGCCCAAGAGACTATCCATTGAACCGACCATGAGATATGTCGAAACCCCTGTGCGAATCCTTGATAGGAAGACCAGAGACACTCGCCATAAGTCTATACGAATGGTGAAGGTCCTATGGTCAAACCATGATGTCGAAGAAGCGACATGGGAGTTAGAAGACGCCATGAAGGCGAAGTACCCACAGTTATTCATAGACTAGATAGTCTAGTATTTAGTAGATACAGGTACGGGGCGTACCCCTTTTTAAGGGGGGTAGAGCCTTTTTGCTTTGGCATTACTTTGGGTTACCATTGCATAGTGTGTATGTATTGTAGTATATCTTGATGGCACATGTAGTGCGGAGTGTATTTGGTATGTATGTGTAATATTTGGTATGTATGTGTAATGTGTATTGTATGGATGTGTATGTACAATGTGTAACATATTGGTGTAATGTGTATTGTGTGATGGTATGAATTGAAAATGATGGATTGTGTATGTGAATTGTGTATGGTGCTTGAATTGTGTATGCTTGCAATGGGAAGAAGTAAACACCTCATAGGTGGTAGTAAGACACATTATGGCAATTGGTTTGCCTAATGAGTAGAAATATTAAACCTTTAACCTTGAGCAACTTTGAGGGCAAAGTTCCTTAAGGGGGGTAGATTGAAATACCCCGTAATTAAAAATAGTGATTAATTAGGCTAATAAGTAATTTAGAAGCTTAATTATGTCTAAATAATCATGAGGGAACAAATCCCAAAGAAAACGGATCCTTAAAACGGATTAAAAACACTTACGAACCTTAAAGCGTGTTTTTCGAGGAAACTGGAAAAACACGACTTTAAGCGG
Organism: Limonium bicolor; assembly: GCA_023374045.1. Taxonomy (NCBI): domain Eukaryota; kingdom Viridiplantae; phylum Streptophyta; class Magnoliopsida; order Caryophyllales; family Plumbaginaceae; genus Limonium; species Limonium bicolor. The sequence goes on along the minus strand of CM041777.1, from coordinate 96,629,541 downwards.
GTCAAATAGACTCGTAACAATTTTGGTCAACTAAATAGTCATTAATGAACATTAATGAAGGTCTAGAACCAATAAAATCAATAAAACGAGAAAAGAGAAAAAACTGTCAAAAACGGGAAGTTGTGGGGTAAAAGCATAAATAAACCAAAGTAATATGTCCACTTTTGAAATAAAAACTCAAAGTGTGTGTGTGTGCAGTGGGGTGGCCGATTTAGTGCCCCCTCTCACACTTTCTTAATTGTCCCTTATATGTAAAAAGACAAACAAATTAAAAAGGCAAAAGTAAGCTCACCTTTTATAGCCTCTCTCTCCTACTCCTCCCTCATTTCTCCTCTCACTCACGTACAGTACCTCTCTCTCACTCTATGATTTTTCTTCTTCACCTTGAAGCCCAACAATGGCGATTTTGAGAAGCCACACCAACAACCTCCTTCTCTCTTCTTACTAACTCATCAAAACTTCACCAAAAATTACAAAAATTATACCATTGTCTTCCCCTCAACCTGGAGAACACTATTCTCTTTTCTAAATTCGAAAACAACCAACTTCATCTCCATGGGTGTTCTTGCTTAGGAGAACAAAGACCACCATTAGAAGCCCCTTCTTCACCTCTTTGGTTTAAGGTAAAAAGAAATCCAAAAATACTACCTTTTCTCACTCTTATTTGCAAATTAGAAATTTCTAAGTGTTGAGTTCCTATTCCTTTTGTTCCTAGCCTATTTTGGCATCTTTGGAGGAGTAGAAATATTGCTCTTGTGCTGTTCTAAGCATCACCTACTCCTTTGCAAGGTAATAAATTCTTAAACCCTAGAAATTTACCTTAAAGCTTTAATATAGTTCAAGGGCTAGTTGAATTAAATGGTGGTGTGTAATGGGCTGTAGTGTTGAGCTTTGAATCTTCATAGCTGTTGGGAAAAGAGGAAAAGAAAGGAAGAAGGAAGAAGAAAGAAGAAGGAAAGAAAAACTAGAAGAAGAACAAGGTAAATTATGCTCACTTGTGTAGTCTTGTAAATGCTTTATGTAACAGGTTTTAGTAGTTTAAAATGTGTATTGTAAAATGGTAATGATTAGTAGTGTAATGTGGAAGAAGAACCAAACTATTTTGAAGCTTAAAAGACATTTAAAAACTGTCAAAACCTAGATGGGAATTAGATGTTGTGTGCAGGAATTTTAGGAGTGTTTAATGTTTAGTAGTTGTGTTGGAGAGCTTTGTATATTGATGTTGTTGATAGACAGGTGAATTGGATAAAAATGGGTGAATAAAACATGTGGTGAGAATGTAAAAATATAGGGGAGACCATGTCAAAATTTACCTAGGACTAGAGCACTTAAGAACTAGAAACTAGGTGAAAACATATGCTTGAAAACAGATTTTCAATTTGAGCTAGTTAGTGGGTAGGTTAGGAGAGGTGTATAATGCATTGTAAGCTCTAGAAATGACATTAGAAGAGGGAGCTATAGTTGGAGGAAGTGAGAGTCAAAATCTGTAGCAAAATGCAACTAAGGAAGATAGTGTAAGTGCTGAAATGGGGACTTAAGAAAATATGTGAGTGAATTAGTATAAAAGGAGTAATAGGTTAGTAATGGATTTAGACATGTTTAGGAGATTAATTGGGTGCTTAAATGGTGGGATTAAGTGTAGGAATAATGGGGAATTAATTGGGCAAGGTTTGATTTGTAACAGATAAAGAATTGTCAAATTCTACAACATACAACAGCTGGTCTGGGACTTGGTCCCTGGCTGAAGTCTCGGACCATGCTGAAATTATGGCCGAGAGTAAGACTCATGGGGTGGTCCGGGACTTAAGTCCCATACAAGGACCCGGGCCACCCTAATAAAACAAGCCGAGAGTTTTTTAACTTCAAGGTCCGGGACTTACCTCATGTAAGAGGACCCGGACCATAACAAATTTTCAGTTGAGAGTTGCAAGACTTCCTGGTCCGGGACTTGACATTGGTACAAGGTCCCGGACCACAATTGATAACTGGCCGAGAGTTGTGACCACAGGTTGGTCCCGGACTTAAGACCCGGACAAGGTCCCGGACCAACCCAAATTTGTAAAAATAGGTTTATAAAATGTGTTTTAAGGTAGGAAGTGAATGGTAATGATGGTATAAGATAATTAGGACCTAATTAAGGATGTTTAAAGGTCATTAAGAGTATGAACACGTTTTGAAAGTAATAAAAGAGTAAGTAAACCATATGTAAGTGTAAGAATTGTAAAGATATTAAGTATGAGTTAGGAAATGTAAGAGTAATCGAGTTAAGTTAATGATAGTTAGATTAATCACTCGATTGTATGTATGTCATAGGACTTGGATTGTGAACACCGAAGGAAAGTCGGTTACAAGTACAACGGTGAACGGTATGAACTTCTCATGCCCCGTATGCTACCTTAGCTACTCTGATTTGTGTGCTTGTGTGCTAATTGATCACCTAACAAGATAAATGCATGAATCGGAACTATTATGCTTAATTGTGAACATTTGATATTGTTCCTTGTTGGATGTTGTCTTTAAATCATTGTTGTATAATTCATGAAATGTATGGATGATAATGAATGTGTGTATGCTTGATATATTGTGCTGCGACCGAATACCGTTGTGATGGACTTCTGACTGATTCCTAACAAGCTAACCAATCTAACTTAATAAGTTGGCAATTTGAATGAGTAGAAGTCCGATATAGTTTCGGCCACGCGTGAGGAGGTGGAGTCACAAGAGGTTAGCTCCAATTCCTGGCTCTTAACTTGTCCACGACCCAAACCCCTTAAATGGGTAGCATCCTGGATTAGTGAGCCAAGTAAAACCCGGTGGATTAGTGAACCAAGTAAACGAGTATGGAAAAGTAAGTAAGTACAGTAAGAGTAAGTTGCGTAAGTAATGGGTAATAAGTAAAAGAGTAGTAAGCATCCATTAACCAGGATGCGTAATTTGGCTAACCCTTGTTAAGGTAAGTATTGAGTGTGCTATTTTATTGTTGTTTTGGCTTGAGTATTGTATTACGTATGATTGTGATGTATGTAAAGCATGTATGTATGTTAATAATGAACCGCATGTACAGTCGACCTTAAATAGTCGGTGTACCCTAGTTAGCACGCGGTATATGCGAAGTTTATATGCAGCTTTTTGCTGAGCACCTTGGGGCATTGTTTTTAATATTTACAGGTCCTCGAGACGGGTGAAGACCTGGTGAGAACAAGATGGTTTCTTTTTGGATGTAATTATTGAACTTTGATAGGTGTACTAAGTTGTACATGGCTATAGGCTTTTTTTTAGCCGGTGTACAATGGGGTACACCCTTTATGGATATTGTGGAATTGTGAATTGGTGTAGATGAGTAGATTGTGTAAACTCATTACCTTTGGAAGCTAGTGAAAGGTTGTAATTGAATACACTTAGATACTTGGTAATCCAGCATTGTAAGTATACGATATTTTGTAAGTGGAATGTAATATAGTAGCTCGTATTATTTAGACATCAGACCGTAACTGTAAGTAGTGTAAGCCTAGCTAGCCGTATGGGCGGTTAGCAGTGTTGTATCATCCGCTGTAGTAGTAGTAATTCCGCTGCATGTAGTAGTATTATTGGGACGATTAGATGGTAAGTAAAGGATTAGCGGTAGGGGTGTTACATTAAGTGAAGTTCATACTCTCACTGATCTAAAGCCATCACGTGTTGTATGTTCGCAAGTTACTATAGGATGTCCTACAGAACCTGCATCATATAAATTGCTTCTAAGTATCCATAATGGTGTGAAGCGATGAAAACAGAATGACAGACCCTTGAGACTAATCAAACAAGGTCTCAAGTCGAGCTACCCGAAGGGAAAAAGTGCACCTCCTGCCGATGGGTCTATCGTGTTAAACACAAATCTAATGGTGAAATCGAACATTACAAGGCACGATTAGTGATTTGAGGTTTTTCCCAACACCATGGTGAAGATTTCCACGAAACCTTCTCCCCGGCTGTCAAAATGACCACAGTTCGTACTCTGGTTAGTGTGGCCATCAAACGACGTTGGATGATTCATCAACTCGACGTCAATATTGCCTTCATCCAAGGCGATTTACATGAAGAAATCTACATGCAAATCCCCGATGGTCTCCACCTTGAAACTAACTACAAAATCTTTGTATGGTTTGAAACAAGCCTCTCGCCAATGGTATGCCAAGCTATCTACTACCCTTGCCTAGCTTAGTTTTGTCATCTCCGACAATGATCATTCCCTTTTTAAATGGAAAAGTGGTGATTCTATTCCGTTCCTTGGTGTTTACGTTGATGATATCATTTTATGTGGGAATGATAAAAAATAATCGAAGTGAAGGACACTCTTCACCGACTCTTTAAGATCAAAGATCTAGGCAGTATCAACTTCTTCCCTGGGATGGAATTCCATTACACTAACGACAGAGTTGGAATCACTCAAAGCAAATTTTCTCATGATCTTCTACAAATTACCATATCATATCCAAGCGATCCGCGGCTATCCCTTTTCCTCCTGGCCAAAACTTCACCTTGAAGACGGTGAACCTCTCACCAACCCTACCAATATCATCAATCATCTCATCTAGAAGCTAAACTACATCATCACACTCGCACTGATTTAAATTTCACCATTCAACTCCTTCATCAATTCAATCAAAATTCTTGTCAACACCATTGGGATGTCGCTCTTCACATTTTCCGATACATCAAAGGAACTCTTGGTGGTTACGGAATATTTCTTAATAATTCTGATAATTTCTCTTTTATTGCTTTTTGTGACTCTGATTGGGTGACTTGTCCTATTTCTCGTAGGTCCATTAGCGGCTACTATATCCTCCTTGTTGGTGCTCCATTTTCATGGAAATCTAAGAAGCAAGCTTGTGTTTCTCTTTCATCAGCTGAAGCTGAGTATCGTGCTCTTCGCCGTGTTACTACCGAGCTCGCTTGGCTTTCTCGTTTGTTGGATGAATTAGGTGTCCCAAACATCACTCCAATACCACTGAAATGTGACAATCGCTCCACCGTCTTCATTGCCCACAATCCGGTTCTTCATGAACACACGAAGCACATCGAAATTGATGTACATTATGTTCGTGATCAATTCAAGGCCGGTCTTATTGATGTTACCCACATTTCCAACATTCATCAAAAAGCTGATATGCTTACAAATCCTTCACGAGAAGACTACCAATGTTAACTTAACTCAATGGGGATGGTTGATACTTCGGCAAACCATTGCAAAACATTTTTTACATCGGTTTAAGGGGAGGTGTTAGGATTATTTCTCATTCCCCTTTTTCTCTCTTTACTTACAGGATTCTAGACTTTTCCTTTTTGCCCGTTATTTCTATACGTTAGACATTCTCTTCAGCTTCCTCTCCCTATATATATATGAGTTGTATTGGTTCCTTTCATTATCAAGTAATATAAACCGTCTCTTTCATTATCAATCAAGCAATTATCTTTTGTCTTACCATCTTCTCTGCTTTCACTTATTTTTTTTATGTTACTCTTCTGCAAATAATAAAACTGCACTCATCCAACTCTACCAAGAATTAAGGTGCTTTTGAACACTACGTGTTGTCTCCTAATTGAAAGAAAAGGTAAGGACATGAATTTTCAGTTTTTATATGATTGCATGCCTGCTCTACCTGTAGTCCTTTTCTGCAAACATCAAATAATTGTCCTATAAAAGGCATGGTAGAGGAAGACAATTGTCCTTATGGTCCACGGTTGTGCAACGATATGTTTTATGATCAAGCAACTACAAGGGGATGTGATGATAATGTTGCATCCTGGGGGTTTATGACTTTATGTGTGGGGTTGACAGAAACTTGGGGAGTAAGTAGACTAGGGCTAAGGTATAGAGGGGACGCGGGTGATAATCTTGTTATGTTAAACTTTGAATCTCCTATGCAGATGGAGGTTGGTGCTTTGAATAAGGATTTGGGCAAGATAAGTGGACAAAACACAAATTGAAGCAATTGCTTGTTAATGATACTAGAGAGGAAGTATGGGATTTAAGGGCTCTAGATTTTTTGTCTAAGAAGGTGCGGTCAGTAGATGCTAATGTTGGGACTTCTTCTCTTCCTGGTGTTCTATGATTTGACAACAGTCAAATGCATGTTTCTAAGGCAGCTTTGTTAATGTCCGAAGTCGCCGAGAAAAATGAAAGAAATTACAACCCCAACCCATGAAGTTTGACAAAATTATAAACCCCACCCATAAGGTTTTAAAATCACTTTCTCACCCATGTGGTTTCACCTGTTTTACATCCAGTAACTTTTCTATTTTTTGTTCAACTTAGGAGATGCTTAAATGATTTGTTCAAATTGATGAAACTTTACATGGACGATGCTAAAGTGTTATATTTTGGTCCAATGCGTAATCCAAAGTTTTATAGGTCATATGCGATCCATAGGACCCACTGAAATATGTGACACGATGCTAAAGTGTTATAATTTCTCTATTAATTCAGTCTTAATTAGATTTATTAATTATTCAAAAAGTGATATTTTCCTAGTTTCTTATTAGTTTAGAATTCTCAATTAATTGAAGTAAATTGACTAATTAATTTAAAGAGGTCCTTCAGTTCGACAACCCTAATTAATTCACTATTCTGTAAAACGATAGGTACACTACCAAGGTATAAAGATAGTAACATATTTATGTGCTACAAACAGCTCCAAAGATCGAGAGACACAAGAACCCCGAAGATGATATAAAGCAGTTCAAGATTGAGATACACAAGAACCCGCGATGTATGAAAAGGCGAATTTGAAAGCCTCATAAATCCAAACAACAATGACAAAAATGACAAGGAAAATAACTTCAAAGTTCAAAGTCCAAAGCCTGAAGCCCGAAGGTAGATTCACAGTAGCAAGACAGTTTTATACAAGGACGAGAAAGCGAATCTAGTAGAAGGTGCAAATTGCAGCTTTGGTCACTCCATAAGCTCCACAAGACCAAAAACATCTCCATGGTCCCTTAGACTTTGACCACATCCCATGGCCCCGTTATAATCCTCAAAGACTTCCGACTTGATAATTGCATGTCTAATCGAGTGAAAGTAACAGATTGAAGGCATAAATCTATCGAATATAGATTCAATAGTCAAGGTGTTATGACTGTAAGTGAGGACGAGTGCAAGTTATAAATAAATTGAGGGTAGGTAGAAAAAGCACCAAACTAAAACAAGTTTTCTATGAGAACAATAACTATTCACATGTTTAATAGAAGAAAATATTGGGGGCAATCGATCAGAACAATCAATTGCCATGAATTTTAGCTCAGATTGCTCAAATAAATATTAAGGGAAATTGTTGTTTCAACAATTACTGCAAGCACATTATTTGAAGATAACCAAAAGCTTTAGGCTCATCTTAAGCCCTAAGAACAATAGCCCGAAACCTTATGCCTTAAACACATCGTAAGCCTTAAGCATCATACCTTCAAACCCACAAATCCAAAACCTTAGGCTCGTCATAATCTATGAGCACCATCCCCAACCCTTAAGCACCTTGTAAGCCTTAAGCACCATAATAAAAACACCCTGCACCTTCTCGAATGCATGTTTGTCTTTTAAGATACAGCTCACAAGTCTGAAATCCTCAATCGAGAAATGAAAAGTTCATTAGCCTTTTTTAATTAAGCAACTTTTTCAACATTTCTATGTTTGGCACTTTTACAACAAAATTTACACTTTAGACAGGTTCTGGTCTCTACAAGCACGTGTATAGCATTAATCACTGCCACTTTTGGCACCCTTTTCAAAACATTTTGGATAGATTTTGAGCCCTACAAGCACTCTGATTGCGTTACACTTTCTACATCATTTGCATCAAACAACATATGGCATCATAGAATTTTTTACAAACACACTACATACCTACAATTTCAATACGATATCTTTCATTTGAAACATTTGCATTTTAGCATGAGGCTTTAGCCTTCTTTGCATTTTAGTACATGAATTTGACCCATTCTCTGTGCGAGAATCTAGTTTCTCTTATGTACGAGACCATAGTTTATCTTTTATACGAGAATCCAGTTTATCTACAGTGCTAGATCTAGAATCAGTGCAAGACCTAATATCTTTTTCATTGTGAGACCTAGAATCATTTTCAGTATGAGACATTAGTACTAGACCTGTGCGAGATTAGTGCAAGACTAGTACAAGACCAATGTGAGATTCAAGTTGGAGGGGCAGTGGCAGTAAGACCTTTTTATTTATGTCAACTTTTTAGGTAGTAACAACTAGTGAATAGTGGCAATAAAACCCATTGGTCAACCAGGAGTTATCCTAGCACCCTGGTTGGCAGGGCGGTGGTAATAAGTCCTCATTAAGTCCAACCAAGAGCACTAGGTAATCGGTGCCTTAGAATAACTAGTTAAATTTGAGGTCCTTGGAGCCTTATAGTAGCCACTTTAAGTTTAAGGTTTGGTGCCATAGAATTGTCAGTTTAAGTTTGAAGTCTTCGACACCTTATAATAGCCATTTTAAGATTTAGGTCTTTGGCGCATTGGAATAACCAATTTATTTTGTGGTCTTCAGCACCTTAGAATATCCGGTTTAGGTTTAAGGGTCTTGGAACCTTAGAATAGCTTGTTTAAGTTTTTGATTCTCAACACCTTAGATAGCTGGTTTTAGGATTTGGTGCCTTAGAATTGCCAGTTTTAGGACTTCATCGCCTTAGAATAGCCAGTTTTAGGTCTTCGACGCCTTAGAATATCCATTAAGTCTGAGGTCTTTGGTGCCTTAGAATATCCGGTAAAAGTTTTAAGTTTGAGGTTTTTGACACCTTAGAGTAGCCAGTTTCAGAACTTTGGTACCTTAGAATAACCAGTTTTAGGAATACGGTGCCTTAGAATAAGAATAGCCATGTTTAGGTCTTTGGTGCCTTAAAACAACCATTTTAGTTTAATGAACACTCATATCTCTAACCATCATCAAAGGAAGTCAACGCCTTAGAACAACTCGAAAAGATCCAAGTCATCCACAAACTTCAATTTTCGTCAAGGTGGTCAACGCCTCATAGCTGAACAATCCCAGTTTCTTCAAAGGTCTCGAGCGCCTTCAAATATCCCGGTGATCAAAATAAAAAATCTTTCTTCAACGTAGTTAGTGCCTTCAAATAGCCCAACAATTTCAGAGTTATCTTTAAGGTAGTTGGCACCTCTGAATAGCCCACGATTTCATATTTATCTTTAAGGTACTTGCACTAGTAGAAAAAATAGCTATTTCACCGGTGGTTATGGGCCTATTTCGCCGGGGGGAAAACCGTTACCTATTTGATGGTTTTTTTAGAACCGGTGAAATAGCCATGTTCTATTTCACCGGTTGTTTATTACACCGCCAAAATAGATGTGTGTGGAGATGAAAAAATGCCTCATATTTCAACGGTTTTTTTTTAGAACCGGTGAAATAGCCCATACATATTTCACCGGTTATTCAATACAACCACCAAAATAGATGTGTCCGAATTACATTCATCTATTTTAGGGTTTTTATATACAACCGGTGAAATAGTTAATTAAAAAATTGTTTTTCACATACCCTAAATATTTTCAATTATCAAACCTGCATATTCAATATAAGACATTCAGATGCACCTATATTTACAATCAACCATACACCTGATATTTTCAAATAAATGGTTTTCCGTCCATTTTTACCAAAAACAATATCCACTGACAGTACATAAGCGCTTACAAGCATGTTTACAACACGTTTCTACCAAAACTAATATCCACTTATAATACAAGATATATCCGTGACATATCCAAAGAAATTAGCTTCAATAATACAAAGGTCCGGAGATATAATTTGCCCACCTCTCAAGCACATAGTCAATAGTACATAGGCCGACAACTTTAGAGTTTTCTCAAAGGAAACCAGTAACTTAGAATCGCTCGACACGATGAAGCCGATTATAGTGGAAAGAAGTTCAAGGCAAGAAGATGAAGACTTTAGGTTTCAGTAAATTTTTGAATGTCACTCAAGCATCCACTAGTCTTTTCATATACATTACAAAGTCTAGTCAATGAGGAAAATCTGTAATGCCCAAAATTTTAACCCTCAAGAAACGTCCCAACGCACAGAGGCAAGGATAAGGAAAAATGATCCAAAGATATAAGGTCGAGAATTTTCAAAGTTATCCTTGGAACAATCTATTTTTATATGATTTGCTCAACACCTCAAAATGGTTTCACTATCATATTCATCATAAAGGGTACACTTCCTAATTCTAGGATAGTTTTTATTTAGGAAATACAACTTTTAATTCAATTTATAACTGACTTCCTTTATAAATGCCCAAAATTTCCAAAAATCGAAAGAAGGCTCCTACTTACTAAAAATAGAACTACCACTTGGTTAGCATACACCTAGCAAAATTCGTTTGGAGCCAAAATCCAAATTTTCTCGCCAAAATTTTGGCTTCTTTGAAAATTTTTCTCTCCTACAAAAAATACTCAATATAATTTGAAATCACTTTAAATTTTAACACATGATAGAGGATCATATTTGAGAGTAACCTGTTGGAATTTTGTCATTTTGAATTTTCTGTAATTACTTATGAAACAATATGGAAGGCGGCAAAGTGCAAGATTTTTTTCAAATCACTCGTTCATCCAAATGACGTGATTCTATATCTCATAATTGTAAAAATTATCCTTTTCTACTGTTAAAAGTTCATGATCATATCTGACCTACAAGCAAGTCGACAAACCATGGTAAACTTAGATTTTTTTACTAAGATTTACTTTTATCAATTGTCTTAAGCCCTCCTATATAAACAACACCTCCCATTGACCCAAGAACACATGATAACACATTAAGCCAGAAAGAGCTCCTTCCAATCAATCTCCCATGACATTCCACATTCCAATACCGAAACTCTATCGAAATCATATAAAAAACATAATCTTTTCATTCACATTATTAGTTTTAATCATCAATTAGCTAAAAGCAAACCAAAATGTGAAAAAAAAACACCAAGGAAGCCTCATTAGAAGTTGAAGTTCATAGCTTAATCAGAATACTACCGACAAACCAATCAAAGAATCCCAACATGCATGGACAAACCTGTGGAGCATTCAAAACAGGCTAGAAACCTATAACTCTTAAACATGCAATCTTTACACACTCCCCACATTTGTTTTTGTTGAAACCCCGCCTCAGAGTGCAGTCTTTTGTGAATTATTTGCATTCTGACTAGATAACTTGTTTGCTATCTTTCATCATTAATCTGACTTCAAACCGAAAAAAAATTTCACCATCAATTGACTTAGACAAATATAAGGAAGTCACCCTAAAATTTGAGTAGAAAACTCAACTGACATTGTTGTAAAGCCATCGTCCAAGGGTTGTCCTCACCCATGGATGCCATGTCTGGGGCACTAGAAGCATCATCCGAAGTATCGTACAGCTCACAATGATAGCGATAATTAATTTTGAATTTGTTTTATATATTTTCTAGGTTTGGTCTAGGGTCACAGACACTATTTATGGGGTCCTGAACATTAGATAATTATTTTATTTTACTAATTTCACGTTCCTGATTAATTTTCTTGAAATACCCCTAGGTATTAAACGCATAAAAATCATAACGCGTCTTTATAATACGGACATAAAAATAACGTCCGAACAATTAAATCTAGTATATGTATATACATGTATGTACGAATACGAAAACTACAAATATGTAACATTACGATATCGTAACGTTGTAATAAAATGATAACGTCGCATAACCTTGTAACAATAAGCAAATAAATATAAAATGATATAGTATATAGTCTTACATATATACAAATAAGTATGTATATAGTTATTCAAAAAAAAAGAGAGAAAAAAAAAAGGAGCAAGGACACTGCCGTTGAGTTTCGAACCCTGTACGTCTCGTACCCGTATTGAACATCTTAACCGGATGAGCTGTGCTCAATTTCAGTAACTAATAACAGCGATTTAAAACTAGTATCGAACCTACTAAGGTAGCTAGAAAAAAAAATGAGAAACCAAACACACCACTGTGGTACTACTCCCGACCAGAAAAAAAATAATAACAAGAAGAATCACAGCCTCGTTGTTTCAGTAACAATGGCGACAAGGATCTTATTTTAGATTCTTGAAAATTTCATGTCACACCACTACCTTGTAACTTGAGATAACCATGACCACTAGGAACCCCCCCCCCCCCTGGACTGCTAACACCCACACAAGTTTTACATCTACACACACATATTCTCACTGCCCGAAGACGGTGCCTAGAACAGAGAGCAATCTCAGATTTCTTTGCTTGTCTAACCTGTTAGAACTTCAACATCGCATGTCCAGATTCTTTCTTAATACCTTGGCACCTGTCCGACACTCCCCCACCTGTATTGCTAACACCAATGCCGTTGGCCTTATTTCCCACTCTAGTCTGCCATATTGGTGTAAACAAACAGCAGGCCTTAATGGTTTTGAAACCTGCGCTCCATGCTCTAACCTCCCTTACTGAACAATGTTGCCAGCGATTTCAACTCAGTCCTGCCATGATCACGTGTTGTATTTGATTTCCACATAAGTAGCAGTCAAGGAAACACTCATCTGGGAGACCACAAGCACAATCTGCAATACATTGTTCAGTAGAAACACTACAGTTTCCAAGGGTGTGCGAGTCAGCGTGTGTTCTTTCTCCAAACTTCCACGCACTTCCTTGCAATTGGTAGTCATTAACTGCCTTAACTAGTTATTCCATCCTTTTCCCCATCCTTGCAAGCGCCAGTTCCCGCATGTACAGAACATTAGCAAGGTAAATGAAAGAAAAAAAAAACAGTTTCTCTGTAACCTCGCTCTGGTGTGATGCCCAAACGTGAAGGTAAGGCCAGTCCTGCATGACCGTGCTCTATTCTTGATTGATTTCTTCCTCCTTTGATCAAAGGAAAAAAAATAACCCCTACTCTCTTCTTATAGCAGAAGCTTACCTGCATTACACTGCATCTTCATCCAAAACCCAACTCGATCTGGAATTTGATTCCTGAAGGGTGTAATAAGCTCCTACGAACAGCAACAAGAAACCTTCCTTAAGCTCCCCGATTCTTCACGAACAGAAACAACTGCAGCACTTCAACTCACGGTGAGACCTTGAGACAAATCTTGCTGCAGGTCTTTCTTTCTGTTTTTTTTTTTTTTTTTTTTTTCCGATGTCCAAAGCACTACAAGATCACTCACCCAAAGCCTTTGTTCCCTGTCATGCATTAAACTCAGGAATAGTGTCAAACTCTCCAGAGAGAAGAGCCCATTTTTGTTTCAAAACAAAACATGTAACTAGCTGTTGTTGATGTCACCAGGGACTGGAAGCATTATAACGCGCCAAGGACCAACCAAGAACTGAGCAGCTATCGAGTTTGAGCTGGTGAGCAACTTCTAAATCTGGCACATTATCAACCACTCTCTGTCAGTGATGAATTTAGAATTTGTTTGATAGTTCTAGAGAGTCGAGAGATGGAAGAAAGTATTGGGACGTTGAAGAGTGTAAAACTTTTCATTGTTAATGTATCGATTTTTGCTTCTGTCTAACAGGTATTATATAGACAGAATTAAGGGATGAAAAATAAAGATTACAAGGATAAAAACTAGGGAATATCTAAACTAACACTATCTTAACAGACTACAGATAAAGAAGTGTAATCTTGATAAAATCTCTAAAGTTAGAGAAACAAACTGCTAAAAAAATCCGTAACAGAAAGGAAGCAACAGAAAAAGAAATCGCATCAGTTCTTGGCTTCTGATTTCCAGCTTCAGGTTCGTGAAAGAACCTTCAGTAATGTAGTCTTTGATTTGCCTTGGGTTTTATTTTGGGATAGAAGCTTGACAAAACACCTACCTAACTGAGGGGAACTAAGTCTGTACACACTTTGAGAAGTAAAACAGAAAAGGGAGATAATACCAAATCTAGTGTACAAGTTTTCAGTGTTTCTTTCAGGTCTGTATAACCGTGAACAGAGGTGCATAAGTGGTCATATGAGAGATTGATGAGCTTAAAACTTTGCTAATTTATCTGATTACATGTGATAATATTTTGGGAAAAAGTAGAGGTCAGGTTATTAAGCAGAAAACATACAACAGGAAAAAAAAATGTAGTAGTTCGGGATTCAGGTTTCTCAGTTTCAAACCTTGCGCAGATCATTTTTCAGAGGCGTGTTCCGTTTCTTTGGGTTAGTCCTGAGAATTTAAAACCATGCCAACACTAACTAAGTAAATAGACAATCTTGGGGGAAAACAGGAACAGACTGGGAACAGAAAGAAAATAACAAAAAGAGAAACATGCATCAGTTTCTTACAGTTTGTTTTCAGTTTCTGAATTCTGGGGGTTCTGTATAAATATGCTTCAGAGGGTACAACAGTATTGCTTTGGGTGGTCTTAAAAAACCCGTATTAAAACCTATAGCTAAGTTAGACCGTCAGGTTGGGAAGAAACTGAAAATCAACTTGTGAGCAAACCAGGATGAAACACTAGGAAATGTAACGGTTTGGTTTCAGTTTCTCCAGATTCATGTTTCTGTTTTCTGCTGAGTTTTCAGATTGTGTGTAAATAAGCTTTCAGAGGTGGATCTGTTTTGGAGTTAAGATTTACATAAAACATAACTAACTAAGTTAGTAAGTGGGGGAGGCTAGATAAACCAGTTAACACCTTAAAAAGGAGAAGATAGAAGTAAAAGAGTGCAAGAGTTGGATTTCAGTTTCTAAAACTTCTTGGTTTCAGTATAAGCATGTTCCAGTAGATTTATCAGTTTTTTTTTGGGTTGTTTTGGAGTGTAAAATATAGCTGGAAACGTAAGTAAATAGGTGAGTACCTAGGAGTAAATTGAAGTCAGGACAAGTAACTGAAAGACAAAAAAAAAATGGTTGCAGCAGTTATGGTTTCTGTTTCTGATTTTCGGTTTCCAGGGTTGTGTAAGAGCGTTCAAGAGTGTAGCCTTAGCTGCTTGAGGATGTTTTAAAAGTTAAAGCTATATTAAGCTAAGTAACTAAGTGGGTGGAAAACTTGGAGGAAAATAGAAACCTGATCAATGAACAACAAGAGAAGATAGAAGGTCAAAAACAAATATGTATATATCAGTTTTCCTGAAAATCGAGTCTCTGTATAACTCTGTTACAGAAAGTTATGAAGGATTGCAATGAGTGGTGTATGAGCTTAAAGCCATTCTAATTGACTTACCTAGGAGTGTAAATGATTTGGAGGGAGTGTGAATCGGTTTTAGGAAACAAACAGAGAATAAAGTAAGAGAATGCACCAGTTTGGTTTCAGAAAACTTCTATAAGAAGCTGCCTCTGTATAACTGAGTTGCCACGATGATTAAGGAAATTGTCTGGTCTAGAAATAAGCTTAAAACCCTTCCTATTACATCTAACCACGAGTGGGAGCAGTGAGGAAGAAATCAGAAGACAGATTAAGGTGTTTACAGAGAGGTCAAGTGGAGGCTTTCACAGGTTTTTGTCTCAGTTTCGTGGGTTGCTGTTTCTGTGTAACCCTTCACAGCAGCTATCTGAGTGTTTCATTGGTGGTGTAGTTTCGAGTCTAAAACTATGATAACACTTTTATCTGGTTGGGGTAAGTACAGTGGGAAAAGAAGTAAACAACAGTTGACCAGCTAGACACAAGAATCAAAAGAAATATGGGGAGTGTTGTTTCAGGTTTCATAAATTTTGTGGTTCTGTATAACTGGTTTACAGAATCATTATGAGAGTGATGTTAACTTTATAGCGAACCTAAATCATAGCTAATGGAGGTAGCTAGGTTAACAAAATGCGTTGAGAGGGTTAAGCATCGGTTACTACATTGGAGGTGAAGCAAGATGAGATAGTGCATGGAAAATTGTGTGCAAATTTAGGCAGTTCAATGCTTCTATATAAACATTTTTAGGAGTTTCTCTAAAGATTATATTACTAGGATGATAGGTTTAAAACATTACTAACCTATTCGGCTAAGAAAGGAATACACTCTGGGCAGGTTAAATCTACCTTAGATAACCTTATTACATATTAGTGCCTAGAGTACTCTAAAACATTTGCTAGTGAGAAGTACTTAGTAACGTGTAAAACGTCGATGTAAATGCCCTAGGAGTAAGATAAACCTAAGATTCATACTTGGAAAGTTTCTAAGGGTTAATATAAACTGCGCATTTAAGGATTCGCCTAGGGAATTGTACATGCTAGCATAAAATAAGCTAGCACAATGCCACAACGGTTGTGCATAAAATCATAAACTGACAAGATGTTTTTAATTAACGTTAGGGCCGTGACGAACGCCAACCGGGATCTTGTGTGAGAGATAACTCGTGCTTCGGAATAAGGTATGGACATGTGTGGTTCGTATGTTGTCGTGTTACACGACTTGTTTGCTTTGTGTGCTGTGTGCTTTGTGTGACAATGACTCTAAGACTAAAAGCATGAAAATTGGATTGCTTCTTGTGGCTTGCTTTTATGCGTGTTATATATATCCTTGTGGCATTTTACTTGCGCGCACACAGTAGTTTAGTCCCTTTCTCGTTTATGGACCTTGAGATGAACTACTACGAATTATGAAAATAAAGAAAACTCTATAAGGGGAACTCCTCTCTAAACCATCGAGGACTACCACGACACCCACTATGGTGTCTATTCATTAATGATAATGAAGAGCAAGTCTCCTTTGGTGAGACATGACGAACCACGTAGACAAAACAAAAGAATTATACAAAGAGACAAATCCTCTCTAACTTTAGAGGACCGCTAATGACACCCACTATGGTGTCGAGATTATAATGATAATGAAACGAAAAGTATCAACTGTGAAACATGAGAATAACCCGGGAAGACAACAGCTCGGGCCGCGCGGTATGGATGATCGGGAGTTGGTATCTGCATCAGATCCTTCGACCGTCTATGATGGAATATATTTTGGTGAAGCACATCCCGGAGTCCAGAGGTGACTTCCGCTTCCTTGACCCTGGGTGTCGGGAATGGGGGAGTGACAAGTTGGTGAAGCACATCTCGGAGTCCAGAGGTGACTTCCGCTTCCTTGACCCTGGGTTCGGGAATGGGGAGGGGGGAGTGACAAATGGTGAAGCTTATCCTGGAGTCTAGAGGTGACTTCCGCTTCCTTGACCCTGGGTGTCGGGAATGGGGGACTAGCTATGGAGGAGACGTCCTCCAACGTGCGGTGATAAAAGAATTCACAAATAATCCTTAAAGAAACAAGGAACGATTAGCACCTACATAATGAAGTCTCGGGATCTAATCTATATCCCCTGATTCGGTGCTAGAGAAATAAAGGGAAACTTGTGTAACGAGACCAAGCAAACAAGAGAAAGTCACAAATGTGATCCTTTAAGAAACAAGGAATGAATAGCACCTACATAATGAAGTCTCGGTATCTAACCTATATTCCCTGACTCGGTGCAAGAAAAGAAAAGAAAACCTGTGTAATGAGAACGAGAAAACGATACGTAATCTCTTGAATGATCCCATAGTGAGGATCGACGGTATAATATACCTACGCACACGTTGTATCATGTACTTGATTTGTTGTTGCTACATTAGCAACTTTTGTGCTTGGTTGCTTATTGACATTGCTATGCTACTTGCAAGTTGTGCTTGGTTGCTTGCTGATATTGCTATGCTACCGATGAGTGTATGATATTATGATGTACTGATGTGTGCTTTACTGCTTTAACATAGCATGTAAAATTGACTTAATAATATTCGACCAAGTAGTCGTGTGGCCCGGTAACATGCGGGCTTCACACGTTCATACTCAGCGTAGTTTGCTGAGTCCTTTACACCCAATTTTTTCAGGTCTTTGCCAGACGATAACGGAGAGTAGGCAAGGGTGACTATCATAGGGGTAGTCCACATGGCAAGACTTTAAGTAGTATGCTTTCTTATGTATGAGTTATGTTGTTTAAGTTGTTAACTAAACTGTAGATGCTCGGTACTTGAGTTGTACTTTATATTGTATTTGGATTTCGTTAAGTTGGACTTCCAGTCATACAGACCGTAACTTGGAGTTGGTGATGAGGACTGTCAACCACGTGGGTGGTTGGCGTCTGTAGTCCCCGAATAGAGTAGGAACCGCTGCGTAGACATCTCGTATTACCGTTAGGCGCGTCGTTTGATTATTGGGTTATCGGGGGTGTTACATTTCTAGATTTAGGTTCATGGCCATGGAAACTAGGTCCGGGGACACATATGGCAGCTAATATAGACATAATTCCTGTTTAATAACCCTAGTTTAGGTTAGGTAATTTTCCTTTTTATTTTCAGTAAAAAATGTTTAAAAAACACAAAAATACAGAAGATGTCTCACTTAGTAAATCAAATTTTATTATAAGAAAATTACATCGAAGGGTAATGAAAGTAATTGAACTCAGAAAGAGCTATATATCAAGCTCCCGGACTTTAACATTTCTTAGTTCACTCAGGTTAAAACTTGGTGGCGACTTGTAATAGGTTCCAGTAAGCTCACCTTAGGTTATAATGAATTTTTCTCTATAACATAGTTCTTAAAATTATGTTATTAATGGAGCTAGGACCTGAAAAGAACCTAGATGCTAGACCATATAGGATAAGGTTCAAAAACCCGGGTCACAACTCCACTTTGATAGATCTTTGGATGCTTTTGCAGAAATCGCACTTTTTGTCCATTCTTCTCTAAGACTATCAAGGAGTTTGTGAAGGACTCTTTCTTTATCTGGTAGTATGCTAAGTTCCTTCTCTAAGTTAGTTCATAAAATCGATTAAGCACTTCGTTCAATGACTCACGTGATTCTAAAGGAAATTTTCATACTTCAGTCCGCAACTCTTGTGCTTTGCATTCTTCAGCTCGGTAATTCCTTCTTGAGTGGTTTGAAGAAGTTCCACACTTCATTGGAGGTTTTGCACCGAGTGACTCTTCGTTGCTCAGGGAGTGAAAGACAGGTATACACAACATGGAGTGCTTGACGATTTAGCACATGTGTCTTTTGATTTATGGAGGTCCTCTCCTTCTTCTTTGGTGATATAGGTACATCTCCTATAGTAATGTCTCCCAAATCTCTGAGTTGATAGAGTCTAACTGTTGTTCCATCTCATACTTCCAATGATCATAATTAGTGGAGGTCAGCCTTAGATGATTGAAGTGCATTTTATTGTTTTGAGTCACAAAAAGGTCTTCCATGACGACTGTAATGATGTGTTAGCTAACCAATACTCTAATACCACATGTAGAATTGGTGGGCTAACTCAAAGTACTTTAAGTTGTTAGTATATAAAGTACTTTGACACTATTGACCTTGAAATAGCACAAACAATGAATCAACAGTCTCAGATACTCAATGTAACCCTTTTATTGATGATCTTAAAAATAAAGAATTTACACTGCTTGCTAAGTATAATGATCTTACTCAATAAAAACACACTTACTCACCCTACAAATAATCTGATCAGCTCTTTGATATGTAGTAAGTCTAGGACCACCCTAGAATGCTACTAACTTTCTCGCACTCAAATACAACAAAATAACAAGTACTTTTCTCTCTAGCTAAAATCCAGAAGCTCTATCTCTTTATTACAATGAATATCCAGGTCGAAAAGTGCGATAGATAACTAGAAACTCAAGCTCTTCAATTTTGAGGCCTTTTATACCGTTGAGGGAGTTAGCTCCCAAATTTTCAAGTCTCTAACGCTCCCCTTGCATATTTTCGGGCTTGACTCGCTACTAGCTTGACTAGGATTATCAGTTTGAGATTTGCGGCCCAGACAGGTTGATGAACTTGGTCAAACGTTGGTAAAAATCTGACACAGCTTGGTCCTGAAATCTTACACTTGGTTACTACTATTTAAGCAGTTGAATACTTCTGATAAATGAAGGAATTTTTGTACTCGATGTAGTCGAACCATGTAACACTTGTTCTTTGACTCAAAACTCTTTAAGGACTCCTTTTTTCTTTGTTTTGTACATAGCAATATTGTTTGTTACATCAGGTTGACTTGCATCTTCGATAGCCTCAATGCACCTTGATGGACTTCATCCAAAACAACACCCAAAGTTCCAACATGTTCATGATAATCTAAATTAATAAAGACTGTTATATTAATACAAATATATATAATCCATGTATTTTTATTACAACTCCAATTAAATTTTATTACTTGGCCTCTAAAATCTAAGACAACCCTAAATAAATGATATATCAACCCCAAAACACTTTTATTAGCAAAGACATAAGCATATTTTTATCAATGATATGAAAGCTCTCCCTTTTTGTTACGAAAAAAGCTCTCCTTTTTGTTGATCCTACCTCAACATGGCATAAACATTATTAAAGATAAGCATGGATTTTGTTTTTTGTGTGGCTTTAGTAGTTTCTCTCCTTAGTTTTTGTTTTTTTCTTCGTAAAAGGTGGAAAATTACTATTAATACACATATAGGAAAGGGCAGCTCGAATAGGTAATTAGAATATAGTCCTGGACCCTAAATGAATAGTACAACTGAAGATGCACCATGAACCAACCTAACTAGAATGAGTACCAAAAGCTAAACCTCCAACTCATAGACCACGGTAGGAGTACAAAGAGAACAAAAAGAAGAAGTGGAGTCTAGGATTCAATAGGTACAAACTTGAGATCAAATGAATATGTTTCTCCTCTAAGGGACTCCTTCATGTGAATCCTTACTTGATCGATCCATGGGTATGGAAATCTCTTCTTCACATGCAATATTGGTAGATCCCTAGTGCCTCTCCATGACCTTTCTTCTTCTCTTATATGTAAACCACTTATTTATGGATGGGTTTTATGATGACATCTCTCCACCTCTACACCCTTCCCTTGTTTGATACTTTTTGAAAACCTTGGACTGTTTCTAAAATATAGTTCATTTTTTTAGTCACTCAAATAAATGTCTTAAAAATACAACAATCTTGGGACATTACATTGTCTAACAATGCTATCTCAATGATATTTCTCAAGATACTAGCGACCATCTTTTCTTGCGTGTTCCATGCAAGATTTGGTATACAACTATTATTGGCTTGAGATTTTTATCAACAGCTCCAACCTTCTAAGTTGCCTTAGTTGGGTTCTCACTACTTCCAGTGTAAGTGTAACAGTCCAGTAACACACTGTTGTGATATTGTCCGCTTTGCCGCAGCTCACGGTTTTGTTCTCGGGGTTCTAGCCCCAAAAGGCCTCATAACAAGGAGAGGTATCCCCACCCATATAAGGAGAAGTTCGTTCTCCCCTCCAATCGATGTATGTAGGAGGTAAACCTCAAGGGTATTACACTCCACCGCCTTGGGAGTCCAACGCCCTCGAGGGCCACGCCGGCACATCGACCTGGGTTTAGCTCTCATACCAGCTGTAACAGCTCAGTAACCCACTATTGTGATATTGTCCGCTTTGCAGCTGCTCACGGTTTTGTTCTCGGGGTTTCCTAGCCCCAAAAGACCTCACAACAAGGAGAGGTATCACCACCCATATAAGGAGTGGTTCGTTCTCCCCTCCAATTGGTATGGGAGGTAAACCTCAAGGGTATTACAGTAAGAGGTCAAATGTGTATGTCAAACATGTCGCCATTGACATGGTACTATCCTAGGGATCAAAAGATGAAAACATATCATGTCGAGCTAGATTCAAGGCACTCATAAGGTAGTATTCAATATTAAGTTTACCATAAGGCTTTATTACCATTATTCTTGTGCATAACTTATAGGAAAAAAGTGCACACAAATTTTTCATAATGGGCATAAGAAAATACAAACAACATACATCCAAGAAAGGAAGTAACATTTGTGACAAGCTTGCTAAAAACACAGCCCGTTTCTCTCGAAGCCCGGCCCTACCGAAATCTGCTTGCCTACTCTTCTTCCTCATGATGGGAGAATGCCCATTCGCTTGCTTGCCCCCTTTGCGCTATGAGCACGACCGTCTCAGTGATTTTTGGGGCTCGTGCTAAAATCTAAAATGAGACCCTTTATAAAATTAAATTATATAAATAAAAAAATATCTTATTAAATTATGTATTTATATTACAATGCTTAAATATCTCAAATATAAAATTAAAATATGTTTCATTCAAGACAAATTTAAGACTTGTATAATTTTTTATGACAAAAATCTAAAAGAACAAATAAAAATTGGGCCCCCATAATTAGGGGCCCTGTTCGGTTGCCCTGACCGCACAGGTCCAGAGCCGGCCATGGCTATGAGCCTTGAGTATAAAAATGAGGAGTAATGATGAGAGGATGTAATCATGGATGGCTCTAAATCAAATATGATATGATTTACTTTCAAAAAATAAAGTAACTAAGCACACACAATAACTAAACAACAACTAGTCATATGTAAGCAACGTGGAGCGCATAACCTAACAATCCATTGAAAGTAACTTAATGACCCCCACTACTCTACCAAAAATAGGGATGAGAGCGAACTTTAAACCTTTTTTATAAGCCACGTTATCAAACCATCCGCATAGTGGGCACACACTACTTGCAACACCTTCCAAATGCATGGCCAAGCACAAGCACCGTTAACATCCATGAACCATCGGGGGGAAACCCCCAACTTCTATAGCCATCAAAACTCCAACATTCTCACCCGATGTCATCATCTTTTAGCATCAAGGGCACGAATCCTAGTTGATAAGCATCATCCGTTCAAGGCTCTCAGACTCTGGCATTCGAATCAGTCATCCATCAAACGTCATTCTACAAGGATCACGTCAATGAAACATAGAGCCCGACGGGAGTATGAGACTAATTTCATGAGGCACAGCAAAGTGCCAATTGGCTCAATATGTACATGACAAAACATCCCACTAAAGCCTTTATTTTCCTTTGAAAAGGTTTCAAATTTTCTTATATTTTAGGTGATAGAAGTTCCCCTCTTTTCCCATGTTGCATCCTTCTTAGACTCACTCTCCTTTCCCCGATCAAGTTACCAAACTAGGTGTAACACCCCTACCGCTAATACCGTCATTACCGTCCAATCTCCTTATACAATGCAGATCCACGCAGCGGATACTTACATACTCAACGGCGGGTGATACACTGCCGTTAGTCACCCACGTGACCAACAAGGCTACTACTACATACAGCATCGGTCTGATGGACCGGAACATCCGAGTACTACACAATTACAATACATACTCCCATTACTCACTAGGTACTACAGTACTCCATTCGATACAATACTCCATCCAATACAATACTCCATAATTCAATACAAGATAATACACTACACATACCGAGTTTACTAAGTTCCAGATACAATACGATACTCCTTCCAAGTTCATACATACTCTTTAAAGGTCTAACCACTACCCATTTCTCACAACTACATACTTGCTAAGTACAAGGGTGTGCCATTTAGTACACCTTTACATTCCACTTCTACCTATCGAAGTGTAGTCGCCGGTCTCTCACCTTGACCAGGTCTGCTTCGGGTACCTGCACACTAAAAATGTTCCCCCGAGGGGGGTCAGCTTTCGCTGAATATGATAACCGCATACCCCGCGTACTAGCGAGGGTACGCCGACCATTTGGTCGAATACATGCAATTCATTTTGCAATACATACATGCATTCATACTTACATACATACTTACACATACATACTTTCATTCACGATACTACAATACAATACTACACAAGGTATACATACATACGCATAGTACAATACATACTTGGAAGACCATACAAGTCATCCAATACTTACTTACCATCCTCCAGATTACACATACACAATACGTACTCATTACATACTCAATACGCAAT
Source organism: Limonium bicolor (assembly GCA_023374045.1). Taxonomy (NCBI): domain Eukaryota; kingdom Viridiplantae; phylum Streptophyta; class Magnoliopsida; order Caryophyllales; family Plumbaginaceae; genus Limonium; species Limonium bicolor. The sequence goes on along the minus strand of CM041777.1, from coordinate 96,605,770 downwards.
ACGGAGATACACTTCTCCAATTCACACAGAAGGTTGTTAGCTTCTTTACACACCCGGGTTAGTCGGGTGTTCAATACTCTTTTACTTCCAGTCAATGACTTACGATAGTCAAGACCAATACACATACAATACTTACTCCTTACATACTTTACTTCCAGTTAAGTCGGTGTGACCTCCGGGCAGGGAGTACTACCTCCCACCACCGGGCTTTAGGGTGGCCCACTAATCCAGGATGCTACCCATACAAAGGGAATTGGTCCGAGGAAAAGATCATAGCCAGGATTCGGTTCCAACCTCTTGTGGTTCCTTATCCTCACGCGTGGCCGAAACTATATCGGGCTTCTACTCATTCCATTTTACTCATTACTCATGTTAGGAGTTAGGTTGTTAGGAATCAGTAGAAGTCCATACTTACTTCCATACATACATACATACACAAGTACTCATACTTACATACACTTCATTCTCATTCGTTCATTTCATGAATTATACAAACTAATGTTCAAGAGCGTAAAACAAGAACAATATAGTTCAAACACAATTAAGTGCAAATAAGTCCGATTCATGCTTTTATCTTATTTGAGTGATCACATAAGCACACAAATCGGGGTAACCAGGTTAGGATACAGAGCATGAAGAAATCATACCGTTCACCGTCGTATTCGTACTACCGGTTCCTTTGGAGCTCAACTATTTGATTCCTATACATACATGAAGTTGTATGATCAATGGTCTATTATTGATCCAACTTATTCCTTCATTAACACTCATAATATATACCTACTACTCCTTTACATTCATACTTGATTATTATACCATTCTTTTCTCATTACCTCTTATTCTTGCTTCCTTACCTTTACTACTTCATTTATAATTTACTACCACATATATGCATATAGGTATATAGGCATATATATGTACATATACATATACATATGATTGTTATAATCATATGGTAAAAATACTCTTTTTTTTTTTTTTTTTTTTTTAAAGGCCCGACCGGACTTGCGACCGACCTTGCAAGTCCGGTCCATTCCAGTAGCTATCAGTACGGGAAAATTCTGGCCCGACCGAACTTGCAAGTCCGGTCGCAAGTTCGGTCCGTTCCAGTAGCTCGCATTACGGAAATTTTTCTGGCCGACCGAACTTGCAAGTCCGGTCGCAAGTTCGGTCCATTCCAGAAGGTTTCTGACGGGAGAATTTTCTGGTCCGACCGAACTTGCAAGTCCGGTCGCAAGTCCGGTCGATTCCAGAAGCTTTCCCGTCTTTGTAAATCTGGGCTCGACCGAACTTGCAAGTCCGGTCGCAAGTCCGGTCCGGCCCAGTACTTCAGTTTTAAAATCTGTTTTGGGTGTTTTCTTTACCCATTGTTTCCCCAATCTTTACCAATACTTTCCCACATGATTTGGCACTAATTAAGCCCTCTAAATCACCTTGGTTCATCCTCCAAACTTACTACTCAATCCCTACATTCACTTACACCTTCTCCCTCATTTCAATCCAACACTTATACTAGTTGTATTTCACTAATGCTACAGATTTTGCTCTTTCCTCAAATGCTACAGATTTTTACTCAAACTTCTATCCTCCATTACTTCCTCAACTAGTGTCACTCTGGCATCTTAAATACACTAGTCCACTTCTAGTTACATTCCCTTAACATACTCATTCTCCAATTCTGTTACAAGCTAATGACATCCCTTTTAAACTTCTCCAAATACTTCCTCTTCTTAAACAACTTAAGTCCTCTCATTTCTACACAAAATTTGACATAGTCTCCCCTATATTTCTTACTTTGCTCACACACTATTTCAGTTCCCAAATTTCTCATTCACAACCTGTTTATTCAATACACCATACACACAATTCACACTACTTCAACAACATAAAATTCCTGCACATACTCCATCAATACCCCATGTTTTCCCAAGTTTTTAAAACTCATTTAAAACTTCAAAACTGTTACAATATCATTCCTCATTACACTACAATATACTTACTACTCATTACTCAATTCATTACTCATTTTACTACTCCAAAAACTGTTACATTACACAATATACTCAACTAACTCAAGGTAAGGGTATTACCTTGTCTTGTTAGTTTTCTTTCTTCCTTTCCTCTTCTTCTTTCCTTCTCTTCTTCTCGGTTTTTGAATGGGCAATGCTACAGCACCCCATACCATACACACAACTACTTAGTACTCATTTTATACTAACCCTAGAATTTAGATGTTATAGAGTTTAGAAAAGAGTATTACCTTCCCACCAATGAATGAAGTTCTTGTCTAGCAAGAGAGCAAGATTCCTAGCCCTTAAGAGAAGCCAAAATCGGCTGGAATGCAAAGAGCAAAGCAAGGCTTACTTTGAATTTTCGTTTTGCAAATGAGGGCTAGAAAAAGATGGGTTTCCAAGAATGTTTTTACCTCAAAATGATAGGGAGGTGAAGGTGCTTCTAATGGTGGTACTCAAGCTCCAAATGCAGCACACCCATGGAGATGAAGTTGGTTGTTTTCGATTTTTGAAAGGAGGAAAGTGTTCTCCTTTGCAAGGGGATTCCAATGGTACAATTTTTGTTGGATTTGGACAAGATTTGAGTGTTCAAAGAGAGGAGAGAAGGTGAGGTTTTGAGTGGGTTCTCAAAACACCATGGCTGTCGCAGGAGAAGAAGAGAAATGAAGAGAGGAGGAGGGGGTGTGTACGTGAGTGAGGGAGTGTGGTAGGAGAGAGAGAGTTTTCTTTCTTTTATTTACTTTAGTTGTCTTTTAGCAAATAAGAGACATTTAGTGAGTGAGGAGGGGGCTCATTTAATCGGCCCACATATGCACACACACACACAGATTTTTAGTTTTTATTTGCAAAGTGGACACACTAAGTTTGTTTATTTGTACTCTTACCCCACAACTTACCGGTTGTTACAGTTTTTACTAACCGGTACCCGTTTTCCGGAATTTTCTCGTTTAATTAATTTTATTGGTTCTAAAGCTTCACTAATATTTATTAGTGACTATTTAGTTGACCAAAATTGTTACGAGTCTATTTGACCCGCTTAAAGTCACGTTTTCCCGGTTTCCTCGAAAAACGCGCTTTAAGGTTCGTTTATGCTTTTTAACCCATTTTAAAGGTCTGTTTGCTTCGGGATTTGTTCCCTCGTATTTATTTAAGTGTAATTAAGCCTCAAAAAATATAATTAGCCTAATTAATCACTGTTTTTAATTACGGGGTATTTCACTAGGTTTAACTCAATTTGGATTAGTGCACTGGTAATCCATCAAATGCGCGCATCTTTGTCAACAAGTATTTGTGTCCATTAACAATGGCCATCAAGGAAAGAATACATTAAGGAATCACCTAGTTCCCTTCCACACTCGGAAATCGGTGGTATCTGTTAGCACTTGGAAATTGAATATCCAGGAAGCTATGTTGAGTCATTTATGGGGGATAGTCAAGAATAGGGGGCGAACAGGATTTTGACTAGACCCTTGGTTGGATGATTACACACTTAAGAGCGAATTCCCTAGACTATTTGTAATCAGTGAATGTAAATCGGCTATGGTGTACAGATCCAATCTAGATCTGGAGAGGAGCAAGGAACGGAGAGCGAAATTGAAATGGAGGAGAAAAGAGCGCGCGAGAGAAAAGAATTCTCAGTATGAGAATGTTGTTGTGTTATTCAGCAGAGGAACAGTGCAGCTATATATAGCCGACACTAAAGAAGAGAAAACAGAGCGCAGCGTTTTGAAAGAAACAATACAGAAACTTATTCATAGCTAAGGAGTGTTAGATTAGAGAATATACTATCTCTACACCCCCCTTCAAGACCAGCATCAGGTAGATAAAAGATGGTGGTCTTGGACAAACAATTAAAAAAAAAAAACAGGAATCAGGGTAACATCTCGAATGCCCATCTTGGGTAGCTGGTGAAGATACTGACGTCCATTCAATCCCTTAGTTAACATGTCAGCTAACTGAGAAGAGCTGGGAATATGAGAAACTGCAATCAGCCCACGCTGTATCTGTTCCCGAACATAGTGACAGTCGATCTCCACATGTTTCGTGCGCTCATGAGCTACGGGATTGGTGGCGATGAAGATTGCAGATTGATTGTCACAGCATAGCGGAATTGGAGAGATCGAAGTGACTCCTAATTCAGTTAATAATCGACTGAGCCAAGCCAATTCCGAAGTTACCTTGCGCATAGCACGATATTCAGCCTCCGCTGAAGACAAAGAAACACAGGCTTGTTTCTTAGCTTTCCATGAGAGAGGAGAACCTCCAAACAAAATGTAGTAACCGCTAACAGAGCATCGGGTAATTGAGCAAGACGCCCAATCGGAGTCACAGTAGGCGGTGAGACTGAAATCATTGCTGCGATTGAACAGAAGGCCGTGATTAAGAGTGCCTCTAACATATTTGAGAGCATGGAGATCAGCAGTGAAATGGTCTTCGCAAGGCTCCTTTAAGAATTGAGAGAGATGCTGGACCGTCAAACTTAGATCTGGTCTGGTGTTGGTAAGATAGTTGAGCTTACCAACAAGGCGGCGATACCGATCAGGTTCTAACAAACGAGCACCACCTTGGACTGCCAATTTGCTATTCAGATCAAGAGGACTTGCGCGAGATTCAGTTACATCGAACTCCGCAAGAAGTTCTCTAGCGAATTTCCGTTGTGTAACAACAAGACCTTCTCGTCCCTGAATTATCTCCATGCCCAGGAAATAATGAATGTTCCCGAGATCCTTGATCTTGAACTTACTGTCCAGCTGCCGCTTGAGATTATGTATCTCTGTAGCATCATCTCCACAGACAAGTAAGTCATCCACATACACTCCAATGTGGACCTGAGAAGTGCCTGTCTGCTTGGAGAAAAGAGAAGTGTCGTTACTGGAACCAACATATCCCTGCGATTTTAGAAATTCAGTGAGCTTTGCATACCACTGACGGGATGCCTGCTTAAGACCATACAGAGATCTGCGCAGCTTGCAAACTTCGCCCTGCTCACAATCAACCCCTTCGGGCATCTTCATGTAAATTTCCTCATGCAAATCGCCATGGAGGAACGCATTGTTCACATCCAACTGGCTGATGTTCCAGCCTCTCTTAACTGCAACAGCTAGAAGAGCTCTGATGGTTGTCATCTTGACAACTGGCGAAAACGTTTCAGTATAGTCAATCCCATGCTTCTGTGTAAAACCTCTCACAACCAGCCTCGCCTTGTATCGTTCCAAGGTTCCATCTGCTCTAAGCTTAACTTTATACACCCATTTACAGGTTATCGCCTTCTTTCCCTTTGGCAGATCTGTTATCTCCCAAGTGCCATTCTTTTTAAGGCCTCGATTTCATGTTCCATAGCTTTAATCCAGTGTGGATTCTTACTAGCTTCACTGTAAGATGCAGGTTCTGATATAAACTGAGCAACATCTGTAGTGTCACAGCTGAAAACTCGAGAAGAAGTTTGCATTTCATGAACTCCTGTAATATCAGTTAACGAAAAACTGATAAGAGAGAGTTCTGTTTGCTTGGAGAAACCTGATTCAGCCTGTCTGTAATGATGCTAGTAAAAACATCCGCATCTCCCGAGCTAATCTGTGTCTTCCCAACAAAATAATCATCAAAACGTGAGGGAGCTCGATGTGTTCTGGTCGATCTTCGTAAAGAATCATCAGAGACAGAAGCTATATCTGGGACAGGTGGATTGTTGTCAACTGGTGGTAATTCCACTATTAACTCCATTTCTTCATGCCCAGTGATAGGAGAATGTTCATCAGAAACATCTCCTTCTGCGAGAGAGACAGGTGTTGGCATCTCAGTAGCAGGCTGTACTGAAACAAGTGTTCTGGAACGAAGAACTGCATCATCATCATCTACAATGCACGTAGGAAACAGATGCTCTCCTTGTGCTTTCTCAATGTCATCCCTTTGGAAAAGGGAAAAATGGTCTCATAAAATTTCACATCTACTGTGAATCACTTCCCATCTTTCAATCTCCATAGTTTGTGACCCTTACTGATGTTACTAGGACCCAGATAGACGCACCTGTGTGCACAAGCTTCAAATTTCTGCTTATGGGGTCGAACATCGGTAGCATAGGCTAAACAACCGAATGTCCTGAGCATATCATAAGAAGGAGAGCTCCCATGTAAAACTTCGTAAGGGGATCTGCCATTTAGGACTGCTGAAGGAATCCTGTTGATAACATAGGCAGCATATAAGACACTGTCCCCCCAAAACTTCAATGGTATGCTAGACTGGAAATAAACTGCTCTTGCAGTTTCAAGTATATGACGATGCTTGCGTTCTACTATACCATTCTGCTGTGGCGTGTGGGGACACGACCGTTGATGCAAAATCCCTTTACTTTGAAAAATTCTATATTGTCTTTGGAAGCACCTAGCTCATAGGCATTGTCTGACCTGATGACCTTAACCTTTTTTCCATACTGTGTTTCGATCAACAAGATGAAATTTCTTAACAGTTTCGTAGCATCAGATTTGTTCTTCATCAGTGTAACCCACAGACACCTGCTTTTATCATCAACGATGCTCAAAAAGTAGGCAAATCCATCATGAGTTCTTTCAGTACAAGGTCCCCAAACATCTACGTGGATCAGATCAAAACATTCAACACTCCTGGTCTGCGAAACAGGAAAAGGCAACCTGTGGCCTTTAGCCTTATTACAAGAATCACAAACAAATGTTTCTGTAACATCACTTTCTTTTATCAGTTTCAATTCTCTAAGCTTGGCAAGTGGGACATGCCCCAGTCTGTTATGCCAGTAAAGACTTTTATTGACAGTAACTAAGCTACACATTTCTTTCTTCAATCTCAGTTGCTTCTGCTGTTGAAGAAACGCTCCAGAACTCCAATCTTCAGAATGTACAAACCATTCTCCTGTTGTGCTATTTCTACCTCAATATTCGATGAGAGGTCCTGCAAAATACAGCAATCATCATCAAACAAAAGTCTGCATCCAAACTGCCTAGCAAACTTGCTAACCGACAACAAATTATGTTCGAAGGTGGGAACATAAAGCGCATCTTGTAACACAAGTTCCTTTCCAAGCACAGCATCTCCTTTCATACTGATGACCTGAGTACTCCCATCAGGCATGGACACGATGTTATCCTTCTTGAGATTTGTTTCATTACAAAACAAACTCTTATTCCCACTGAGATGATCTGAAGCCCCAGTATCAACAATCCATCTATCTCCCTGCACTTGAACACCATTAGCACAGGTAAACTCGTGAGTTTTTCTACTAGAAACTGTAATACCTGCAAAGTTGCAGGCGTGTGTTTCTTCCTGTTTCTCATTAATCTTCTGAAGATAGCCTATCAGCATGCTGATCTGATCACGTGGCAAGTTGAAATTTCCTTTATCAGTTACTTCTTTCTCAGTCTTAGCACCACCAGTAACATTACCAGCCACCTTCTTATTCTTTCCAAACCTCCAACCGTTTGGATAACCGTGCTTAGCATAGCACTTGTCTACTGAATGTCCTTGTTTCCCGCAGAAAGTACAGTTCTCCTTGATTCTCTTTCCCTTATTCTGTTGCCAGCTTAGTTCTTGTTGAGGACCGAAGCTACTGTTAGCAGAATTAACAAAACTGCTTGCTTCTCCTACCTCCTTTTTCTTTTTGCCACTCTCTCTTTGAGCTTCTTCTGAAAGAACTAAGGAATATGCAGTCTCCATCGATGGTATTGGACTCATCATAAGAATGTTACCTCTTATGTTAACATAAGTCTCTTCCAATCCCATCAGAAAGTCAAATAACTTGTCTTCCTCAAGAGTTTTTCTTATCTTTTCAGCCTGACCACACTTGCAACACCTACAGCTTGCAAGATTAACGACCGAGCTTAACTCGTCCCCATTCTCTTGAATTTGGTGAAATAGACACTGACACTGTCCGATCCCTGCTCCAGGTTACACAACTCCTTTTTCAAATTAAACCTTCTGGTTCCATCAATCTGATCGAACCTTTCTATAAGACTTTCCCAAATCTGCTTGGCTGTTGTGCTGTATACAAGACTTTCGCACAAATCTTTCTCCAACGCATTTAACAACCATGACATGACTAAACTGTTACATCTATCCCAGGCTCTTGCTAGCTTTTCATCACTATCAGATCTAACAACTTCTCCATTTATCAAGCCTAGTTTGTTCTTAGCCATTAAAGCGATCAACACGGTTCTCTTCCAAGTTTGAAAACCAGATCCATTGAATTGGGATGCCAGAATCATACCTGGATGATCCGAGGGTGAACATAGAGGGGATCGGATACATCAATACCAGTTTCCTTCGCTCTGCTGTTCGCGATCGTCTCCAGGAACTGCTCCATCGAATTTCTCCCGTCTCCGTCATGATCTGAGGAAGTCCAGATGAGGAACGCGACTACGACAGACGTCTGTCTTCCTGCTCTGATACCATGTACAGATCCAATCTAGATCTGGAGAGGAGCAAGGAATGGAGAGCGAAATTGAAATGGAGAAAAGGCGCGCGAGAGAGAGAAAAGAATTCTCAGTATGAGAATGTTGTGTTATTCAGCAGAGGAACAGTGCAGCTATATATAGCCGACACTAAAGAAGAGAAAACAGAGCGCAGCGTTTTGAAAGAAACAATACAGAAACTTATTCATAGCTAAGGAGTGTTAGATTAGAGAATATACTATCTCTACATATGGTAAGTTTGGTGGGCATCTGGACGGGAACTAATTAGTAGTGGAACTTTCGATGGAGACGAGTCTTGTTTACGTATGAAGCTGAGGAAGTAAGTAACAGTGTTGTTGAACATTCTAAATACTAGTAGACAACACCATGAGAGCGAAGAGCATCTGGTGTGGACGGGAGGGGGGAGAAAATAGAGTTTCTACAAAAGAGTTTCATTCTGAAGCAATGAAGATAATAGTTGACAGTCAAATATCCTGGCACCAATCTTTCTGGAGTAGGGACACACCTCCCGAAGTTGAATGATTAGTTTGGTTCCTGCTACATAAGAAATTGGCTACTAAGGATAAATTGTTTGGCCTAAATTTAGTCTCGCTAGCAAACATCTTGTGTCCCTTGTGCAATCGGGCAGTAGAATCTATCGATCATCTGTTCATTAGGTGTTCAGAAACTCAGTTTTTATGGAGCGGCATACGTAGCTGGTGGGGAGTACATGGAGTATTAAACTCAGAGGTGAAGAGAGGCTTAGTAGGTGGATGGAGTTGCTGCACAACTACAGGGTCAAGAAACAATGGAAGGCATATTTATGTTCGTTGTTTATAATATCTGAAGGACCAGAAACAAAGATGTGTTAGATCAGGTTGCTTTAAGGTGGGATGAAGTGGTGACTTCTACCAAAGTGCAGATACTAGAATGGTGCAAGAAAGACAAGAAGATCCATGGGCTGACAAATCTTCTAATGCAAACTAGGATTTAGAAAGATTTACTATAATTCGTAGTTTATGTTTTCTTTGTAGTCTTTCGGTTTTTTTTTTTTGATGTTTTAACCTTGTGGACACTTATCATTGTATCATGGCAAGGAGAAATCCTATGTTGCATAACCAATCTTCTGGTTGAACATTGTTACAGATGTAACCCCTTGATATAAAGAATCCCTTCCACACGCATAGCATGGAGGTCATCGAGGGGAAGGTGCCCGTAACAAATTTTAAGCATTGTGCTCAATTATATGATGACCACTGGATCTCTAAAAAAATAAATTGATGTTTGAGGTTCTAACTTTTATTATAGGGGTATTGATACCAAAGTTAATTTATAATTTAAGAAATAAAGAGGAAATATTCGTTGTGTATTCCCACGATCTAATTTCAGGTGAAAAAAACCCATCAATCCTAATAAATATTCCCAAATGAAGTAGTAATTTCAACAAAAAATATCCCAGGTTTTAAGATTTTTTTTAATAAATAACAAACTTGAAAATTGATTGACTAGACACCTTAAAAATAAATATAAGAATATTAGGATCAAATAAAAATAAACTCCCTCTTTCATTTTAAAAATTGTGTTGTTTAATTTAGAATCTACATTTTTATCAAATAATTCTACTACCTCCGTCCCGTCATAAGTGTCATGTATGTTTTTTTGGCACGCTTTTCCACTTCAATATTAAACGTATAAGATTAAATAATTTATAAAAATAAGTTGTATAATATATAGTTTCACATAAGGATTCCATTATAAAATATAGATTTGAAAAAATATATTATCTTATATGTTAAATTTTGAAGTCAAACGACACACTCAAATAGTAAAGTGGACACTTCTTTTGGGACGGAGGGAGTATTATTTTACATAAATATTTATATTTTTACAAAAAGGGAAAGTAATGGTAAATGTGGTTAAATATTTTTCATCTTGAAAAGTAAAGTAAATATTTGTACCATTTGTATTACTTAATAAAAGTTTACCATCAACTAATAATAAATCTACACTTTCATTTAATAAAATATATGCTCTAAATTAAACAAATCCACACCTACATTTTAAAAATCTATCATTTACTTAAATATCTACACTCTGATAACGACTTAATAAAAAAAAACTAAACTTCTATACAACAAATATACACCTACATTTTAAAAATCTATCATTTTACTTAAATACCTTCAGTTGGATCATGAACTAATAAAAAAAACTAAACTTCTATAAGGCAAATCTACACCTACATTTTGAAAAATCTATCAATTTACACAAATATCTACACTTTTAGTTAGATGAGAAATTAATAAAAAAAACTAAATTTCTATACAATATATCTACACCTACATTTCAAAAATCTATCAATTTACTTAAAATCTACACTGTCAATTAAATAAGAAATTCATAATAATCTAAAATTCTTTAAAACAAATCTACACCCAAATTTTAAAAAATCTATCATTTTACTCAAATATCTATACTTAAGAATTAATAAAAATATAAACTTCTATAAAACAAATCAATCATTTACTCAAATATCTACACTTTCACTTAAATGATGAATTAGTTAAAAACCAAACTTATATAAAACAAATATACGTTCAATATATTATGTGCTCTAATTTTAAATCTATACTTTTACTAGACAAATCTATACTTTCATTTCAAAATTTCTATTATTAAACTTAGACATCTAAACTTTTTATTTTAATGGGGAAGTAATATATTAGTCATGATTATATATATTTTCCATTTAGTTTTAAAAGTAAAAGATAAAGTCCCCGTAGCAATAGTATTTTATGAAATGGAAATGGGGATTATTAGAAAAGAAAAATCTAAAAATCCCACATTTTAAACTAACTATTTTTTTTAAAAGTAGCAAATTAGAAAATCTTTAACATGACCCCTTAAAATAAACAATTGGTCTTAGCTACATCCGGATGTATCTAAAATGGCTACATCTGCTGATATGGTGCTGACATGGCTATTAGTATGTCAAATAAAAAATTCAATTGGCTTGGCTAAATACCATCAAGTGCGTGCGTTTAATTCTTCTTTTTTTTTAAAGATTTTTTCCTTTTTTATCATAAAAACTTTAAATTGTTATAACTTTTATATATAAGTCTAAAATGAAAAAAAAATATCATTATTCATCTAAGTTCAAGCTCTTTAAAACAAGACAAGTCATGGATATGTTTGGACAACTTTAAAAAAATTATTTTACATGTATAGTACACAAAACATAAAAAAAACTTGTATAGATGGTCATACAAACCTGTACAAATGTTCATTAAAACATGTACATCCACACGTAAAAACATGTACATCATCGCGTTAAAAACATACAGATGGTCACATAAACCTGTATGAATCATTAAAATATGTACATTATTAGATTAAAACTTGTACATATAAGAGAGAAAACTTGTACAGATGGTCATACAAACATGTACACATGTTCATTAAAAACATGTACATTCTCACATTTGAACATGTACATCGTCACATTAAAACATGTACATTCTTACATTAAAATATGTACATACATCCTCACATTAAAATATCATCATATATATGTAAAAATAATTTTTTAAAAAAGTTTTCAAAACATATCCATGTCTGGTCTTGTTTTGAAGAGCTTGAATTTAGGTGAACGATGATATAATTTTTTCATTTTGAACATATATATTAAAAGTTATAACAATTTAAAATTTTATAATAAAGAAAGAAAAAGAATATAAGTTTTTAAAAAAGAAAAAAATAAAAAAAAATACGCCGGCGCTCAAAAATCTCAAAGAAAAAGAAAAAAAACCTAACTAATGGCGTGCCTCGTATGTAGCCAGAGATGGCTACAAGAGGGTGTAGCCAAGATTTTGCTAAAATAAATATGACCTTAATTTTGTGGGTTGAATGTACTTATTACTTAATAGTTACTCACCATTAAATAAAAATAAATCACACCTATCATTTGATAAATTATATCATCTAATTTAAAAATCCACATTTACATATTAATATATATTATTTTAGTTAAATATCTACATTTTTACCTAAATGACCCGATCTAAGTTGAAAAGAAAACTTTTTTCCTAAAAACTAACAAATTAGAAAATATTTTTACATGATAACTTAAAATTAAATAAAAGAATAAGTCGATAATGGATGTGAGAACTAAATATTTTTTCTTTTTATATTTCAATGGTAGTGGAGGTTATCGGTTAAAATATAGTTCTTCAAATTTCCATTAAAAAAGTCCACAATACCCTTTGCATAATTATCTAATTGGTTTTTCTTTTTACAAAAAAAATTAATAAGAAGGCAAAAGTGTTGGATTAATTCTGAAATATGTAAACTGTAATCAAATGATTGCAAAAATTCTTGAGCACATGTCCAAACCAATAACATATGGATGGGCACGGTCTCCACTATGCGCGGTTTTAACACAGTTGAGAGACGCTACACCGATGCGTCGAATAGAGCTGTCGACGGGTATCTAGTCCAATATGAACACTTGAGGGCCTTTGATAGTGTATAGTTTGAAGGACGCTGAAGAGCGCTACCCAGCACATGATGAGAATGAGGTTCCAGAGGTAGTGCTTTGTCTAACTATATGGAGGCATGAACTTCTCATGATCAAATTCATTCTTATGAGAGACAATGGGTCCAGTGGAGAAGGGAGAGGGGAATAGGGATATAAAACACCCCAACTTTACTATATTACATAAAATTATAATGTAGAAAAAAACAATTAGAAATTTTTGTTGACGGCCCTCTAACTTTTTGTAATTATTTTTGTATCTCCCTCAACTTTAATTTCTGGCTACGTAAGATTTGTGTGGTTTTTTTTCGCTTTCTTTCCCCTCCCTTTTTTTTTGGAAAATTTCCCGTACACGGGCATTTGCCCATTCAATTCCCATGTGCGGTTGAATTCTCCATGAATTCCCGTTTCCGGGGTTTTTTTAACGTGTTGTAAACAAGCCGATAATTCATTTATCGGCATCAGTGAAGCGATAAATGAATTATCGGCTTATGTACAACGGAAAATTCGACCGTTGGGGCGTTATAAAGAAGCCGATAATTCATTTATCGGCTTCACTGATGCCGATAAATGAATTATCGGCTTCTTTACAACGCCCCAACGGTAAAAAAACGGCTAGTTCTGGTTTGAGCTTTTATAAATGATTTATTGGCTCTTCCAACTTCTGCTACTTCCTTGCTTCTTCCATGCTATTCGTTGCTATTTTTCCTTCTCTGCAAAATCAAAATTTGTTGCTCAGTCCTCATCCTCACACATTCGTTACTCTTTCAACCATTGCTATAGATATTTGAGATGGATATCCCATGTACTTTTTATCTAAATGTAGAGCTCAAATACAATCCAGATGGTATATTTTTCCATATTAATCCCAATTGGTCGAGATTTATCCATTGTGAAATTCCCCAGTCTTCCACATTTCAATCCTTCAAAGATACCGTCAAAAATCTTGTCGACTTGGAGTTAGGGGGAGATTATGTCATCACCGACATGGTTTGCAGAAAGTTGGAGAACAAATATCCAAGTTGCTCTTATCTTATCTTCCACTCAAAATTACCAGTGATTCCCGGCTGAAGATGATGATATCGAACTTCATCAAGAATTCAGACTTGCTGAACAACGTGGTTGTGCAAGTTAAGTTCGAGCATGTGACTACCCCTTCTCCGGAGGAAGACAATGAAACCGATGATGATTTTTCACAGCATCAACCCCAAGCCGAAGATGAAAATCTACAGACTTCGGATGATGATTCTGAGATGGAGCCAGAAGATTTACCTGACGACGACGACATGGTTGATGAAGTTGGGCCCTCCACACCGTACACTCCTGCAGCGCCGTTCTCATCGCAAGTGGATTTAGAGGCCATAAGCCAGATACCATCAGACATTGATCGACGCGGTTTGCCATACTGGAGGCCAGGTAAAGAGTTCGTCGTGGGGCAAGAATTTGCTGATAAAAATGTTCTTGTGACTGCAGTAAAACAGTATCACTTGGAGAGAAACGTAGATTTCGTTGCCCCGAGAATAACAGGAGAATTTACACCCTAAGGTGCCGACAAGGGTGCAGTTTCAAATTTCAAGCCGCGCTGCTAAAGAATTCATTTGAATGGTGGATACGGAAATTTAGTCCGCACACATGCGCTCCAGCCCTAGACGAGAGTAATGATCATTTTTTACTTACAATTTCATAGCTGAAGTCATGATACCAAGGATCAAAGAGAACCCTGCACTACAAGTGAAGACTGTGATTCAACTTATCCGCTCAGAATATAAAAGGAAGATTAGCTACAAGAAAGCTTGGTTAGGCCGTGCTGAAGCGATAAGAAGGGTCTATGGTGATTGGGAGCAGTCATTTACCGAATTACCCAGGTATATCATAACCATCAAACACTCTATACCTAATTCGTATGTCGACCTAGAGTCAACTGTTGTGTTTCAAGATGAAACTCAGACCACTTCTGTTAGGCGGTTTAAGCGTGTTTTTGGGCATTTGGGCCATGCCTCACTGCTTTCAAGTATATGAAACCTCTACTTCAAATAGATGCCACCCACCTGTACGGTAAGTACAAAGGGAAATTATTGGTTCTGTGGCTCAAGAAGGTAAAAACAAGATAATACCAATGGCCTTTGCTATTGTTGCTAGTGAATCTAGAGATGATTGGAAATATTTTCTTGACCGTGTTCGTAACATAGTCATTGGAGCTAGGAACAATGTGGCAGTTATTACGGATCGGGCCGCAACTATAATGTCAATAATGAAGGAAGAACAATACTGGCTTCCTCCTTATGCCCAACATTCTTGTGTATCCGTCATATTGCTTCAAACTTTCAGACAAGATTTGGAAACAAGGAGTGGAAGTACCTATCAACACAGGTAATTGTGAGAGATTTGTATGTCTTCGTCTTTTTGTATATTGTTTATGCATTTAATCTGATAATATTTCTTGTACAGGCTACTATTTCAGAAGGGATATAGTTCATGACAGATTAAATCACTTACTTTCTCTACACCCCTCAATTCCTCCTTTTTTCAACGAGCTGCCCCTGAGAAGTGGTCACGTGCGTATGATGATGGCAAAAGGTGGGGCCATATGACTACTAACCTGGTAGAGTGCATGAATGGGGTGTTGAAGAGGGTTCGTCTCTTACCGGTAACAACTATTGTTGAAAGCACTTTGTACAAGTTAATTGATTACTTTAGAGATAACTTAGAAACTTACACTGCACAAAGGAATAGTGGGTTGTTTTTCACCAAACACCTACTAAAGAAAGTAGGTGAGAACCAAACACTTGCCAACTACCACAGTGTGGTTGTTATCGACGCTATGGATTTGGTGTTTGAGGTGGTTGATAATGGGGATCCAAACTTAAGGCGTGACAAAGATAAAATTTGTAGTGCGAATTAACTCTAGGGAATGTGAATGCAGTGAATGGCAGGCGTTTAAGTATCCATGCTCACATGTCATGGCCGTGTGCTGTACTACCGCCCTGGACTGGAGGAACTACATTCATCCAGTTTACAGACTTGAAACGATGATACAGGCTTACAGCGAGAACAAGTTTGTGCCACTAGGAAATCAAGGGAAGTGGCCCATATACGCCGGACTTCGTATTGTTCCTGATCCTGCAATGATGCGCAACGTTAGAGGCCGCCCCCACATTCTCCCGTATTCATAATGAAATGGATGAGAATTATGAGCGTGAAACAAGACATTGTGGGCTATGTCGCCAACGAGGTCATGTAAGGACAAGATGCCCGAATGCAAGTTATAATTAATTCCCCAGTATAATTGTATGTTATTGCATTAGCCAATTATGCTCCTGCTCAGACAGGTCGTGCCTTTAGCAAGCACAACAAAAAAATGTAATTTACCCATTGTCTATTGTAATGAATTATTTACATTTGTATTTGTTAAATATGCAAGGACTAAAGATTGATTTGATATACCATTTTATTGGCTAAGGAAATATTCCAAATACATAGAGTGATTCAATGACATCCATCACTGTTTTATTACAAAACGACATACTAATACTTATTCATCTCCCATACATGCTTTCTTTAAACAAGAACATATATCATAGGAGTAGCCACATATAACTTCTGTTGATGCCTTAGAATGGATGAGATATGCATCATCCACCAACATATTAACCTTCATGCTGTCATCTGAACCGTAATCTTCATTATACTCTTCTGCCAAGGATATGCTCGCTAAATTATCACGTGGTGGTGGGGTAACTTCCCTAAATGCATACACCACATAGAATTCTAATCGAGTATAAAATTGTTGATTATAAACGAACCGTTCAATCATTGTTTGAACGTCAACATCTCGTTTTATTTGCAATGGACCCCCATACAGGGCGTGGTTGGGAGCACAGTAGTAATCGATGAAGTATCGATTCAACAACACAGTAGTAACCGTAACGCTCTTTCAACCTAGTCTCTAAAACATTGTCAAACTCGTCGAACGTAATATCCATTTCGATATCCAAATCAAAATGGTCAGTGGAATATGTTCTGGCAAAATACAAACCTGAATCGTTGGTGATTGGCTCAACGTCAAGCAAGATAGTGCAAGGGATCTCCATTGATGAAATGCGACGATGAAGTTCAGCAAGAGCTATGGATAACTTATGCAATATAGTACTGACAATGGATGTAGGTAGTTATCTATGTAAGTGAAAGTAAAACGCTTGTTGTATTTATATGCATAGGATAAGGGAGTATATATACCGTGAGAATAAAATTGAAATCCATTGGGGGACGGGGGAAATCTTATCCGATTAATCCTGTCTGCCATCATCTGCATCTAATTCTTATCCATTGTCTTTTGTAATGATTTGTCGTTACCTTTTATTTGTTTTCACAAACGAATAAAAATTGCTTTGAAACACCACAGTTGGTATTCCACACGATAGTCCACATGCAAGGAATAAATAAAGCTTCATTTTTTGGCAAAGGCAATATTCCAAGATAAGGAATTGTATTCTATTGTAATGTAGTAGAAAAAAATTCAATTATAAAAGGGCTACACCTTGGAATGATGTCGTCACCTCTCCTTTCCTCAACTGTTGCACCATTTTCAATTCATAGTATATTTCCTCACACGTTCCTCAACTAGTGAACCATAGATCAGAGTGATGTCTTCGACCAACATGTGGATGGCTTTGTACCGAGGAGATTTTATCCTCAAACACTTTATTAATGTCTACTTGGTCAATGACATCATGCTGAGAAACGGTGTAGAAGTTGTGGTGATTAGTAAGGCTACTAACCTTTCTTTGACTTGCTCTAGGGAAGAAGTTGTCGTCAACCACTATTGTAATGTCTACTAGGTCAACAACATCACTCTTAGAGATGATGGCCAAGTTGTGGTGGTTAGTATAACTTGGCTTGGTATGTTTTAGTGTATGGATAACTTATGCAATATAGTACTGACAATGGATGTGGGTAGTTATCTATGTAAGTGAAAGTAAAACGCTTGTTGTATTTATATGCATAGGATAAGGGAGTATATATACCGTGAGAATAAAATTGAAATCCATTGGGGGACAGGGGAAATCTTATCCGATTAATCCTATTTTCCATCATCTGCATCTAATTCTTTATCCATTGTCTTTGTAATGATTTGTCTTTACCTTTTATTTGTTTTCCACAAACGAATAAAAATTGCTTTGAAACACCACAGTTGGTATTCCACACGATAGTCCACATGCAAGGAATAATTAAAGCTTCATTTTTTTGGCAAAGGCAATATTCCAAGATAAGGAATTGTATTCTATTGTAATGTAGCAGAAAAAAATTCAATTATAAAAGGGGTACACCTTGGAATGATGTTGTCACCTCTCTTTTCCTCAACCGTTGCACCATTTTCAATTCATAGTATATTCCTCACCGCTCCTCAACTAGTGAACCATAGATCAGAGTGATTTCTTCGACCAACATGTGGATGGCTTTGTACCGAGGAGATGATATTATCCTCAAACACTTTATTAATGTCTACTTGGTCAATGACATCATGCTGAGAAACGGTGTAGAAGTTGTGGTGATTAGTAAGGCTACTAACCTTTCTCTGACTTGCTCTAGGGAAGAAGTTGTCGTCAACCACTATTGTAATGTCTACCAGGTCAACAACATCACTCTTAGAGATGATGGCCAAGTTGTGGTGGTTAGCATAACTTGGCTTGGTATGTTTTAGTGTATGTTTCCCAACTTGCGCAGACATTTTGAAATAGTAGTTGTTGTGCACTTCTCTTTTGTTCCTTTGTATTACAAAGATGGACAAAGTGGCGAATATAAACAACGTTTGAATATGATATTAATGTAGATCCATTCTATGACATCCATTGGGGGACGGGGGAAATCTTATCCGATTAATCCTATCTGCCATCATCTGTATCTAATGCTTCAACAAGTGGTAAAGGGATTGGATGAGGGGGAATATTAATCTATATACGTGGAGCAGCGCATCACCACATACTCTTGTAGAAAAAAAAATAAATCCACCCGATTCAAATTGTTGTTACACAATTACGTAAAACCTAATTGTTCCCTGACCTCTGTCTGTCAAGTTGTTGTGCTATTATGTTACGTCACATCTCGTACATTGACTCTTGCATCTGGAAATCATCATCGTCGGGTTCAATAGGATCGTAGATAACTAGTAGTGGAATATGTGCCATGAAATCATTGTACTCCATGTAGTTTTCCATCATTAGTTGAACATATGCATCATTGCGTACGTGTATAAAATTCCACTCGTAGTGGCCTTCCAACCCCAAATACACCATTGTTGCTATGTTTATTCTGCCAAGGATAGACTGCAGAGCACGGATGACTCGTCGGTGTAGATCACGAAGATTATTAGGATACGACATATTTATTTCTATGCATCTATGCCCCATCCTTCGATCAAACTGCGCACCATGACGACCGAAAGTAGCAGCATAGTTAACGTGCAAACTGAAAGGAAACTCCATTTGATTTTTATAGGAGAGTTTGTTGTAAGATATGATCAATTCACTACCGAACTACCAAGCTTTGGTATAATGTTGTGTGGAATGAATGGGTTTAAAACCAATACCCTGTTTTATAATACTAAGAACAGAGAAACGGTTACTAAAACGGATAGTTGAACGGCTACTTAAACGACTAGTTAAACGGCTAACTCAACGGCTAGTTCAACGGCTACTTAAACGGCTAGTTAAACGGTTAACTCAACGGCTACTTAAACTGCTAGTTTAAACGGCTAACTCAACTGTTACTTCAACGGCTAGTTAAATGGCTAGGTAAATGGCTAGTTCAACGGCGAATGTCACAATTGATAACCTGTCTCGTGTCCCTAGATTCTCGATAACAAAAGTGACAGCTTGTTTGAGAAGTGAGATGAAATGACCAGCCATGCTGCCGCTGACATCCAGTACAAGGACAACATTGATTGGGGTATGGTGTTGCAAAACCGAAGAAGCGGGCGGTGCTAGTCCAATGGCTAGAATATCTTAGCAGCTTTCAGGATCTTATGATTGAATATGAACCATACATAAATGGCTAGTTCAACGGCAAATGTCACAATCGATAACCTGTCTCGTGTCCCTAGAATCGGGCGGTGCTAGTCCAACGGCTAGAATATGTTAGCAGCTAATTCAACGGTGATCCAGGCAGGTATGAGATTTCTTGGATTTCCTTGGATAAAGCATCTTATCCTCGTGCCTCACTCTACTTGCTATAAAAGCATCTCCCCCATTTTTCTCATTACATAACCTCAACTATTGAAATACCCCTAAATTAATTTAAATTAATTTAGGGGATTTCTTTTATTAAACCTTTAATAATACTATTAAGTATTAAATTATTATATGGAATTATGAATATTCAATTAGTATAAGGAATTATGAATATTAATATTATATGGAATTATGGAAATTTATTTAGGGGATTTCTCCTATTTAACTCTAAAGAATACAATTAAATATTTAATTATTATATATTATTATATAGTATTATGAATTTAATAATAAGATTTATAAGTCAATAAATCTTGGAAAAATTTATAAACACTCTAAGTATATTATAAAGATTTTAGAAAGAGTCGGAACATCGTTTTGAAACATAAAAGTCAAAATAAAATTATAGAAACCTTAAAGCTTATTAAGCCTTGCTAGGGTTGACTTTTTGAGAATGGTCAAACCAGGCCATGAAACTTATACCAATAAATAGGTTATGGAAAACCATGAAGATCGATAAAAAGAACGTCAAAAACGGATCATCCTAGCCAAAGTTATGATCAAATGAAGTTTAGAGCCAAAATTTGAAAAAAAAGGCTGACGTGGCACGTTCTGCTGAGTCAGCGCACGCCTCGGTAATCGCGCCCCAACACTTAGCCGTTTTATCTCCTATAATTCCGGTAACAGAACTAGTCTTTGCCCTATCTTGTGACCTTCATAACTCTCTCATCTTATGGAATTTTTTAGTGTCGTCTTCTTGTTGCCTTCTCCTACACTTCCTCTAAACAACCATAGCTCACACTAACCCTAATTCATCCTAAATCAACCAGAAATTCGAGCCAAAGTGGCCACCCTGCAAAACCGTAACTGCAGTTTCCAGTTTTTCTTCGAATCAGGTAACTTCGTCTAGCCATAACTTCTTCGTTTCTCAGCCAAATTTCATGTTCTTTAGCTCGTTTTGAAGAGCTGTAATCCCTATAAAACTTTCATGTTGATGGCCTAAGCCAATTCTCAACCGTTTGGAAGAACAAGGTGTCTAAAGTTTCGGTTTCGTCACAGCATAAAATCATAGTTTTCTTTCTAGAAAACGCAAGGTAAACTCGCAACTTCCAGCTTCGATTTCTTTCTGTGTAGTGCAAGTTAGGGTGAGTTCTTGCTATCATTGTGTAGAGCTAAGTTTCTTCTTTAGATTAAGCCCAAGAACTAGTTCTAACTCCTTCTGTACTGTAAATTATAGCGTTGCAAAGTAGGCTACTCAATCGGGTTGTAAAGGGGGCGTTTTTCCAGAAATCGAAAACAAATCTGCTCGATTCGAGCAATTCCGGTAAGTTTTCTTCAAATTACTTCAACCTCGCTAAACTATGTTACATTATCAGTCAAAACCATGATTCAATTGCATCAATTACGCTTTAGATTGAGTGAATTTGACAGATTTGGTTTCGGAAACCCGTATGAACCCTAACCTCGAAATCGAATTTGAAAACCATTGAATACTGCATTATAATTGGGGAAACCAGTGTCATTAGAGCCGTAATTTAATTTCGAAACCATAGAAACAAGAATCACTTGATTTCGTTCTGTAGATTAAGAGAAAACTCGAATTTAGTACAAGGGTTGCGGGATTAGGTTGCTGATGAACTCGGCTTTCAGCAGCCGTCGATCGTAGTTATAAGAAACGGACGGCTGAGATTAGATCGTTTCAAATTTGGAGTATGGCTTCGTTCGGCTCGCGTTGTTTTGTGTATAAACTTGGTAGTTTGGGGTGGTCCCACGTGGGTCCCACGTGGTCCTATGTTCTACTCCAATAATTACGCCACGTATAAAAACAACCACAAAACAGCCAGACCAAAACAACCATACCGAACGCAGCCTATAAGTTTTATTATGATTTCAGAAATAAACCCTAACTTGTTGAATGTATTTAAATGCCTTCCCGAAGGTATTTTGACTTGAAATTTTAACCATAGATTCCTTATTAAATCTAGTTTATTTTGATGTAAATTAATATGGTTTTTGAGTTTTTAAACATAAGTTATGATTTTTGCATGTTACGGGTTTTCTGGAATTATTTGGCTAATTTAAAAAGATAGTTTTATGAAATAAAAATTTATAATATGTCTAAATGTTATAGTTACTGTATATTAAATTTGGGAATTTTTGGACAATGGTAAATGGTTTTAAAATTCTGTTTATGAGTTTTTCATAAGAATAACTTATAATATATGGTTTTAAATGTAACCAAAAACTAAAGTATAGATGATTAATAAACTTTATAGGTTGGGGAAAATATAATAAGACTAAACTAACATTTAATACAGAATGTTAATAAGTATTTTTGGGTATAAACTTTTAAGTGAAGTAAATATTTATATAAACATATAAAAGAAATAAAATAATAACTTAGGTTAAATCAAGGAACTAAATTAATCTACATTTATATTAATTATATAATATGGTAGTAGTTAATATACTTAATAGAAACTAAGGAAAATACTTTATTTTATAAACCATATTTTGGATGTAGATATGTGTAAAAGATAATATAAATAATTAAATGCAATAAAACTACATAAAGAATGTCTTGAATAAATCCTAGTATACATATACGATAAATAAATAAATAAAAGACATAAAATACCTTATAGCAAATAGAATATGAAGGAATTAATAAGTTAAACTAAACCTATACATAATACTATTCCAAGAATACTATATGAGGTAGTATTGAATTGTGGTTATGGAATTAAGCTTAAAGAGTTATCTTGGATTTCTAAGATTTATATAAACCATATTAAAGTACATGTGTAATATTATTTGTCAAAGACCAGAATGTAAATCTATAATTTGGTTAGGTAATTAATAGGTTGGGACTTAGGAATATTTGTAATTAGATTTTACACAAATAGAACTTACTATATAATTAATAAATAAATGTAATACTTTTACATCTAAATGTTCTTAATATAAACAATAATAAAATAAATAAAATACTTTTACATCTAAATGTGAGGTGGATTAGTAAGTCTAGATTTAATCGTTTCTTAACATTCATGGTATTGAAATATAACTTAATGTTTTAAAATAAAATCATTAAAAGGATTATGATATAAAACTATATTAAACTATGATTTGGAAATTTATCTAAATAATAATCCTTAAGTTTCTTGGCATTAGATAAGCCATATGAAATACATTTATAACATTTATTATCAATACTTAGGATGTGAGTTTACAATTAAGTGAGGTATTTAGTGGTTAGAATTTATAGAAGGTTTATAAATAGGAATTTGATACTTTAAACCTTTGAACCTTTTTATTAGATAAAACTAAGTTACATAAGATATTATATTGATATACTTTACGGTAATGGGAAATAATGATATGTTATTTTTGTATAAAATATGAGAATTTTCATAATGGATTATCTTATTAAATAATTAACAATTTCACTTTCGAACCAGAATTTAATTCTTTTATGAATTCTACTCTATGTAGATATATTGTCCATCCTAAATACAATAAAGGAAATTAATTTATTAGGTTATTCCTTTGAAACCTTAGGTTTTGTAAAACAATTTAAAACGTATTTAAGGCTTAAGTTTAATGAAGTTTAGTGCAAAGGATTATACTTAGTCTATAGAGAGATTGTGTGCTAAAATAAAACATTTAGGAAATTAAATGTAAGAAAGGATACATAAAAGGTTATACTAAACACCCTATTGTATATGTAGTAATAAAACATATAATATACCTTGTGAATACTAAATGTAAGATTAACTCGTTAAACCTAAGTTAACTATAGTATAGTTATTCAGGATGAGAAGCAATTTAAAATCTTATGACAAGTTTATTAGATGGTTGTAATTAAAAGTCATTCTGAACTAAAGATGAGATAATTGAAAATAGCAGTTCAATTAAGTTTTACCAAAACACGTCTACAACACTACGATTCAAATGTACAGGATGTAGATCTTAATTAAGTTAAGGGAAAGACTTAATCATAATGGGTTATCTAGTACATATTGTTTAAATACATTCCTTGATCCTACAACCTTGGGCTATAAAACCTTCTAAAATAAGTCAAAGGTTATACATAACATTTAAGCGAGGGCTTATAAGATAATTAAGATTTGGAAATAAGAGAGAGGAATTTATTTAAGTTTAACTTAGGGAACAGGTTATTGATAGTAAATTATCTTCAATGTTCCTCAGAGAATTGTTGAATGTTTGCACGAGTTTACTAGAACTGCTACAGCATTGACCAGGTACGATTTCTCGTACTCCGATATTTTTGCTGATTGACTTGTGGAATGTTTTGGAAAACGCTAACTGAGCTTAAGAGGAATTTTTAAAAGGAAATGGTTGTGTGACTAACTCAGCTTGTGTGACTAACTGAGCCTTGAATGTGAAACTCACTTGGGTATTGGTTCCTTCTATTTGGTTGTTCCATTAGACATTGACTGCTTAGGGTTTACGCTTCTGCACTCTGTAGGACTGAGTGTTTTGGTAATACTCTGGGTAGTTAGTGATCTGGTGGGAAGGTGGAAAAGATCAATTTTGGTAAATCCTTCTTTTGACTCTGGATATCGTTTCATCCATGAGCTGGTTCTTGAGGTTTCGACGTGCGCGCGTCTCGCTCGCAAGCAACAACACGGGTTGTATATCCCTCGTCCATAGGCATTATATCCGACAGCAGGGGGCTGTATATCCCTCATCCATAAGGACATTTATATCCAACAACAGGGGGTTGTATATCCCTCGTCCATCAGGACATTTATATTTGACAGCAGGGGGCTGTATATCCCTCGTCCATATGGACATTGATATCTGGCGGTGGGGGCCATCTCTCCCAATTGGTTTTATTCCATTCTTGAGTTATTGGTTCTTGGATCTGTCTTTTATTTCTAGTCCTTTGTGACTATTTGAGTCTTTCTACTCCTAACGGGAATTGGGTTTAACTAAGGCATTGGATGTTCACTAACACATGGTGTGTTTCACTAACTTTACCTTCCTATTATTTATCTTTATCCTTAACTTGTTGTCTTTGGCTTGGTGATTTTAAAGTGCCTTGTTTCCCTGTTTTACTTTCAAGAGTTTAATTTCAAGATACTGTTTATTTTGAAGAGTTATGTTTTAAAGATTGCTTTGGAGAATTGTACCAGTTCCATTCTAGGGAACTGACTCACCCCTCCGGGGTGGGCTGCTTGGTTTCATCTTGCAGGTATAAATTGTTTATACAGGTGGCCACGAAGAGCATGAGTGATTGGGATGGGAATTAGGAATTGTGGAGAGTATTCTATTTTACTAGTAGTTATGTTATGTTGTTTTTCTCGAGTTCAGACCGTAGCTTTTGTAATTTTATAAGTTGTAATTGGTGAATTTTGGTGTCGGGTGTTTGGAACCCGATGGTCTCTAAACGCCAGTAGAGATTTTATATTCCGTTGTATTTATTGTAAATATGGGCGTTACAGAAAGTGGTATCAGAGCGTAGTTGCGCTCTGAACCCGAGAAAACAAGCCGAGTGAAATACTTAGAATATAGGTGCACTTAAAACTGGGGAATTGGGGTACAAATTGGGAAAGTGAGGATTCCAGTAAGGCACGACTCCTAACCCTTCTTAGATTAGTGAATGATTCCTTTATACACTTTTCTTTTTATGAATGTCTGTTGAGTGTGATGTGTTGTTATACCTTGCAACAATAAAACCAGACAAAATATATATATATATTAATATATATATATAGTTCAACATCTAAACCTGTAAACACACTAAAACTCTATGTTAACTTTAGGAAGAAGAAAACACCTAAACCTAACAACACCTACGTGTAACACCCCATCCAACAACCAACACATAATAACAATCTGCAGCGGAAACTCAACTCATCACATTTATATTCCAATGGGTTACACGCCGTTAACCACCCACGTGGCTAACAAGGCTAATATATGTACATTTGTATCGGTCTGATGGACTAGACTCCCGAGCAGCAACTACACAGTACAATACTCAATCCATCTTCAACATTTATTATATACATACACTCCCCCTGTACCGAGTATTTATAAACTGTTGCCGACAACAACTTCGGTCTTACTACACCTACTGTATACATACACTTAAAAGTTTACCCATGTACAATGACTACCCGTCCTACTCGAACGGCTTCCAGCACTTCGTACCTGAAATAAAAAAAAAAAGAAGAGAAAGGGGTGGCCCCAAGGGGCTCAGCACCTTTGCTGGTATGGTAATCCCGCAGCCCGCATGCTACCGGGCCACGCACGACTAATTGTCGTCTTAGCATGCAGTTGATTATATTTAAATCATGCATACAACCATAAACATACCACACATAATATTTCGCCTCAATGGGCTCAACCAATGACCAACACATCCACACTTAACCAACCATCCAATGATTCCTTAAACCCTAGAGTGGCTCTCCTCTAAACGGAGCTACTTCCTTAACGAACGACGTTACCCATCAATCGGGTTTTCCTTAAACGCCTCTTGTCACCAACTGGGATTCATTTCCATGATCCACACATTCCATATCCTACAACATAACTCATCCTACACATAACAACATAACAACCCTTCTTGTCTCGACGGACACCTGACCGCATTGCATCTCATTAAAAACATCCAACATATATATATAAGCCAAAGCATAGCAAGGTATTTTGCATATCACAACAACAATACATATCACCTCGAGAACGGTTAACATTAAGTTCTTCCACCATAGTTAGTCCATACCATGAGCACAGAGATTGTTGCCAAACTCATACCAAGCTCGTTAATTACATCACCATCCTGTTATTTGAACGGTTGACTTACTTAAACCCAAGGTGTGTCGGATATAGTGATCCCAAGCACACCAAACAACACAGTATGCCCTAAGGCCCGACGTGAGTCAGTAAACTAGCTTTGGATAAGCTAAGGGAAGGTTGAAACCAAATTGGAATACCACCTAAACATACACCAAGGGAGCCGAACTGGATATGATAACGACCCCCACCATCACACGCGTGGCCGGAAACGCCGGACTCCTCACCCCGTTTAGCCCATAGACTCTTAATAATAAGTAGTTAGGGATCCATTATGGAGCCTACCACATCCACACACCATACGGTATCATAACCGAGTTAAGCACACAAGGGAGGAGAGAGTCATACATTCACATACAAACATCACGCACAAAACATCACATGACCAACTCACGCATAGCCGTGGTTAGAACGTTCCTTAAGTCGGAAACGTTGTTACCGGATACCGTCTCCTACGTTTACCTAGTAGAGGTTAACTAGCCCTTCAAGCGCATTCGAGGTTACCGGTATCGGCACGTAAACATATAATATAACATAACGACTATAAACTCGTTTCATGATTTATCTCATAACGTGGCAAACATACAGAAAAAACATTGGCATACAAGCCGGTGTAATCCGGTAGGACACAGGTTGCAAGAAAAACCATACCTGTCACCGGAGTCCACTTTACCACGTCCACTTATGTTCCTCGAGCAATTCTCGAACAACTGTTGACATGACATGTCTTTTATTAACATTGGGGTAACATGTGTGTTTTAAAGTCTAATGCTTATAACTTCCCCGTTAACTGGTCAAATAACTTTATGTTTTTAACACGTTTTACTCTCGCATCTTAATACAACCTTTAGCCCACTTTATTGTCACTAAAACTCACCTAGCATGTCCTTAACAACCTTATGGCATCATTACCTATCAATCCCATCATCTCATATCATTTCATAACCTTAAACCATGTTTTTGGTCCGACCCGACCCACCGACGACCCACAACTGGGTCGGTCCATTACAGACCCCTTTTACTTCCTTATAATCATGCCCGTCCGACCCAGCGTCCGACCCACCATCTGGGTCGGTCCATTGCGAACATTTTCTAACATTTTACAGGGCTCCGACCGCCCACAAACTGGGTCGGCCCCTGGTCGGTCGCCTCCTAACTTAACCAAACTTTGTCAAATCTTCACCAACTTCTCCTAAGGCCTCTTAATGTGTTCTAACATCATTTGGCACTCCAAACACACCCTTAAGATATTCTTAAACACTCACAAAACTATTTTTCCTAATTCCTTAAACCTTACTTATATCTCCACAAAACTAACTAACACTTACAATGTTTTCTCCTTATGATTCCTAGGTGGCATTTCACCTATAATGACTACTATCCCAACACTTTCTCCTCACTTAACATCATCTCTTTAAGCATCATTGTCTTACTAATTAAATCTCCTTTTTCATCTTACCAAACATCACTTCTTCCTTGAATATCAACATTACCTAAACCTTAAACAACTTCCCCAAGACTCTATACATCCACTAAACACACATGAATTCCTAAACTTCAAAGACCACACCTAAATCTGCATCACTCTAAGTCACTTTAATACATGTTTTCTTCTCTAGTAATCATTCATTCACCTTTAACACTTTAGTTCACCAAAACTCACATTAAACACTTAGAACTTCTTACACATTTCCCAAATTTGGCAATAGCTTCTCTAGCATATACTCACATCCAACCACTTAGGTTTTTACCTTATTTCCATTCAAAACACCCTAAAATCCATCAAACACATTTGATACACAAACTTCACACATTTTGCACTACATCACAAATAGTGCATCATAACTTAATTGCTTGGCACTTAGGCCCTTAAATAGCATGGTCTTAGGCCCTTAAATTGCAATAACCTTAACACTGAATTTCCCACATAAATAATGCCTTTGACCTGCAAAATCCATACACCAAAACATATGTTCTTTACTAGTCTCCTTGAGAACACTTACTAGCTCATTTGCCATTGGCTCCTTAGGTATTCTATTAACAAAATCAAGCTCATTTTTCCTAGGCATTTAAACTACATGAGATAGTATAGTTTACCTCTTTTCCTCACAAATTTCTTTCTTGTTTCCTTACAAACCGGTGGTGGGTACTTATTCCTTGTCAAGTTCTATACATTGTACAAACAACATACTGAGTATTCAAGCTTTAAGCTCATCTCATTGTAAACCCTAGATTACATTGTTTCAAAAACATTAATGTACTTGTTTTACCTTGAACTTGGAGGGTGTTTGAATAATATATCAAGAGAGGACTCCTCCTAGCCCTTGGAAGATTCAAATGAAGCTAAAACAACAAGATAAATACACCATGGTGAGGTGGATTTTCGGACAACACAAAACATGAAGGAAACTTGATTTTTCTTTGAGTTTCCTTACCTTGAAGCAAAGGAGAGCATGAAATGTGAAAAGATGAGCTCAAGCTCCTTCAATGGTGATTCTCCATGGCACCAAAATTAGCTGTTGGAGAGTTGAAATGGTGAAGAGACAAGATTGGAGAGCTGGCTTAACTAAGAGGAATGGTGGTGTTTTTTGTTTGATTTGGTTAAGTGAGCTAGATTTAACAAGAGCTCAAAGATGGTTTCAATGGTGGTATGTTGGGTTGCTTAGCCAACCGTGAGAGAGAGCAAGAAGGGAGGGAGAGAGAGCAACCGTGTGAATGAAGAAAGGAAGGGAAATGAGAGAATGAGATAGAACTTACTTTTTGAAGATATTTAAGCCTTAAAGCAAATAGTAACTATGAGTCACATTTATTTACTTAACAAGTTAACATACTTGGTGACTCCTCACTACAAAAACGGCCACCATTATGCCTAGGAGGGTGTTTTGGTCTTTGTTGACCAACTTAATCACTTATAACATTATATGTTACAAACTAGTTATAAAAATCACTATTCACCAATAACAAGGCACATAGAAGTGAAATTTTGATTTCCCACTAATATGGCCACCCAATGTGATACTATATAGTACACATGTTAATTAAAGAGTAACGATGGACATTAGCCATTCAAAACTCATTTACAAGACAATTTTTCAAAAACGTGCTTTAAGACTTCTTAAAGCACATTTTGTGTTTTAACTTGTTTTCAAGTTTGGTTTTCTTTAGTAATTGATTTAATATGTTCATTAACATATAAATAAGGTATAGGTATGACCATTAGGCCTTATACACATTTATCCAAGCTTAGAGCACATTTTTGCTCATATTAACTTTAAGGTATTACCTTGTGTTTTGTTTGGTTTCATTGTCTACCAAAGTTTCCTAAGGACCTATTTAGCCTTATTAAATCATAATTGAACATTATCAAGTCTTGGTAGGCTCTTTGGGTCCTAACCAAGTTCACTCATGGCTTAGAGCATGTTTTTGCTCACACCGTGTCTTAGTGTTTTTATTGTGTTTACCATGGTTTAAATGATTCATTTATGTTTCTAAGGCACTTTTTAGTCTTTAAATACCATAGCTTAACATTTACACACATACCAAGGTTTGGGGTATTTCAATCTACCCCCCTTAAAAGAACTTCGTCCTCGAAGTTCACATTTCCTCGCTCTCATTTGATTAGAATACGGGAATTACTTATGTCCATAAAACTTCCATTACCCCACCCTTTACATCCAACCTCGGACTTAATGGTCCGGGCAACATATCCACATCATTTGGACACATAGGTCCCCATAACATAACAGTCTCTAGACACATAGGTCTATGTAACACCACACATTTAGACTCATAGGCCTTGATAGTATACACTTTAGGAAATCCAAGTCAAAAAACATTCATTACACATACCACACACATGTCAGAGCATGTATAGCAATCAAAAATATCCTTGATATACACTATGATCCCGCAGAACCCGGTCGCGATGGACGCCTTCCGTCCCCGTGCCTTTGGGAAATTAAAACAATCACTTAATTTAAAATTTCTCCTTGTGAGGTTAGTATAAGAAGATCTTTTATTCAAAATATTAATCGATTGTTTGAAAACACCAATTGAAAATTCTTTTTGAAAACACCATACAACAACTCCAAGTCCGATTTATGCTCTTTGTATCTTTCTTAATATAGTTATTTATGACCACTTACAGGGAGCTTCAAGAGTCATCCAACCCTGATGTGATCAGCATCAGTGTTGAACTATCTTTCCACCCCAATTTGTGTTCGGCTTCCCTTGATCTCATGATAATCAAGTTTCACCTCCCACTTCATTTTCAACCAACAACTAGTTCAAGCATATCCCATTTTCTATCTTTAAATCCTTCTAGTCATAATCATTACATCTCCAAGGGATAGAACTCCGTCTATCAATCATCACCCAAAATCCAACTTAATGTCAAGTTACCTAGGGAATTTAAGTTCTCACTAGGTCTATGTCGGTCTCGTACCCCTTCATAGATCGCAACACTGTATATATACATATTTTTTTATCAAAATACAATACATGGCTTACATTGATGCACCATCGGGGTTTTAGATCCCCGGAGTTTCTTTACTCCCTTCCCTTGTACTCTCTCACACCACTGTTAACAAATGACACACTTCACACAATGGTATTCGCATCTTTTGTGCGTAATTACCACAATTTAACCACAAAATAAATGCGTATGTTTATGTAACACACGCGCCAACCATCGTAACAATCATTTTGTGCTATGCACAACCTAGTTCACGTACGCTTGTACGATAAAACACACTAAGTGGTTTTGCGCTCTACCCCCCTAAAAGGGATTACGCCCACGTAATCAATCACTAATCATTAGCTTAAAATGGTCTGCCGTCGTGAAGTGTGTTAACTCCACGCGTGTCTTACACTGGATTCTGATTAGAGGATCTTAACCATATTGCGGTTTAGTCCCTAAACTAAGAATTCGCATTGGAGTTGTAACTCATAACCGATTTCGGTCCTGGCCTGTGAGGCTTTTAGTATTGATACTAGTCATTTATTCATATTCACCATATAATCCGGTACCTGACGCATGGGCTAACTGTCCTCTGTGTTTGTTTGCCCATTCGTTACTGTTAATGTATTGTACATCTCCAATGTATTACCATTATCGAGGTAACAATGGTTTCTCAAACCGACGCATGGTATCTTTACCCTGAGCGAATTCGGTGAGTTCACGATTTTCCATCCCTTCTCCTATAGCTTACCGCGTAACTACTATGTAATTCACAATGATTGACTTACTTTTACCGACTTACTGTCGGTTGAGATTGAGCTACTACCTATGTGTAGTGCTCTCTCAGTTACTTCCCACACCTGGGTATATCTCATACGACCTTTGGTATTTAGGTTACTGTAGTTATTTACTGTTAATCATGTCTCCACCTTGGTTTTGTACATGTATTCTTTCATTGGTGCGGCCTTGCATTTCCTATGCAACCGCCATTATAACATTATTCTTCCACCATCAACATGTTCCAATTCCTAGCTATCTCACTTGATCATTATGCGCAAGAGCAATACCAAACACTCAGTCATACAGATGGCAGAGCGTAAACCCTTGACAGCAACTCTCTCATGCGATTGCGATAGGAATTTTCACTGAAATCCTTATCATTTAACACTTGCCACCGGCTTACTGCTCGGTTCGTTTGCTATCGCTTAATGTTGTACCTCCACTGGGTTTAACTCACAACTCTGCTTACTCACCATTTTTATCATCTAACCATCCTCATACAACGGTCGCTTATTGCGCGCCGTGTCCTTTCTCATTAATAACATCAACTTATACTGCATCTGCTATTATATTAGCTTCTGCTATTATGCTGGGTTTATCTGGCCACTTTTTGGCTGGTTTTTGAATATTTACTACTCTTTCCCTGAGCGTTGTTCGCTACACATTTAGCTTCACACCTACGGTGATTGCTATCAGACTTATACTCTTCCTGTATACACAACAGGTCGAGCACCCTTTTTTTTTTGTGTTATTTTTATTCATATCACCCGGGGTAATAACAACGTGGTCCATCCTCCACATATCTCTTGAACTTGATTCACATAACTACCACCGCCTCTGCGGTCTCACAATATCGAGAGTATCCCCACTCTTATGCAGTGGTTCGCTTACCACTCTATTCACTTATACCACATAAACTTCTACCATCAATCGAATCTATATGACATATCTTGTTTATGGCTTATAAGCCTTATTTGCCTTGAGCTGGGCTCATTGTAGGCCGTCCACACCATGTACTCCTCTGTATCCTATTCATGTTTAGAGGTTGTAGTGGGCTCCATGACAAGGTCGTTGCATCACATTTCCTTTCATGGAATGTCCCTTAGGATTGTCAGTCCGTCTCCTGACCATTATGTCTAAACTGGGTGTTAATTTCAACCCTTGTGTTTTTGTCATGTATTTCGTTCAACAATTGTTGATGCGCACACCCTTCAGGATTTCTCCTGGGTGTCGTTAAGTTGTTGCCTTTACATCTGGTTCACATTATGGTACATCTAGTTAGCCATGCCTTTTTGCGTTCTTATCCGGTTACTATCTTCTTCTGTGAGATCAACATTTCTGATAGTGCAGATACTCGTTCTGGGATCTTCATCCCGTCCATTGCACATTAATGCGTCCACATTAGGCATCTGCTTGCCATGTACAGGCTGGGTCACCATTCCAGCTAACATGTTTTATCCCTAAGGATCCTTAAGACATATGAGATGTCTTTACTTAATCGTTTGTGCACTTCGCACTTCTTAACTCCCAAACATTCCCTTAAAGGGAATTCACTAATTCCTTTAATCTCGTTAGCTTAACTGAGTTCCTTTACTTCAAGCATTTCTTGTATTTTCTAGCTCTTGTTCGATTTTACTGCTGACCGTAGACGGAGTCGACTACTTCCCCCGTGTTCTGGACTCTACTCGTATACATATATGGGGTATCATACTGATACATTACTACTTACCCAACTAACCTATAAGTAGGTCTGTCAGGTCCACATGCTCCTATCGGAGTGCGGTCGTCCCACAACACAGTTGGTACACTTGTAGTGTCCGTCACACGCCTAGGTGAAGTTTCTGTTGTCAACTCCCTTATTTGTCCCGTGACAATATTCATTCCTTGCTTCGCGAACTTAATCGAGGAAGGTTTATCCACCGTTGCATCCTTGTCAATTGCCCCTGGTTTCACTGGTTTGGTTTAAAAGAAGGTTGGAAAAAGTGTTGGTTTGAAAGAAAATCTGGTTTTGAAAGAAAAGGTTTGAATAAATTTAGGTTTGAAAGAAAATTTTCATGGTTTCACAACATCTTCTTACCTTAGTCAAGTCTAGCTTCTTGCTGACTGGTGTACTTCCTTACAAGATTTAGGCTAACAGGCCCTTCCACTGTTATGACATTCACATTTAACTCCATGGTACTTTCCAAGTATTTGTAGTGGTTATGATTTCCTGAACAGCCCTGTTATAGCAGCACTTGCTATGCAAGTGCGCCATGCTAACTGGCTATCGGTTCAACACATACCGGTTGTGGTATTGTTTTCGCCCATATTGTCATCAGTGGCCTTGTTGGCCCTCACTGATCCTACTGCCATGCCTTGGTGATACTCCTCTAGGTGACTTCTCACTGTTTCCACGTGATATTCATTAACTAGGGTGTTTCCCATTCTGGGAGACCCCTTTTTCTTAGTATTGTATTCTCTTTATAGCCCGTTCCACGCACTTGTCGTGGTTATGAGACTTGTCCTCTTGTTTGGGCACTACGTTGTAGTTCCTTGTCGGTTGGTATACCGTTGGTGTATTTTATCAACTGTGGTTCCGTAGACTCTTGTCTCGGGTTTCTTAATCCTTTCTTGCCTGTTGCACGATCGGTGCGTTGCAAGCTGGTCATCCTCGACTGCTCGGCATGTCGACCCAGGTTGCTGGAAATTCTATTCTTCTATGCACAATTCTTCATTCTTCGCTATTAAATGCGGTTAACATTGTCCAGATGGAGACCGTCTCCGGGATTCCCAGTTTTCGGATCAACCGTGTGACAGGTTCTCCGTACCCTAAAGGTATTTAATAACAGCCAGATCGGGTATTCCCGAGTAAGAGAGGACTTCCATCTCTCTGGCGTTCTTTCCCAATTATCAACAGGGATTGTGGAGGGTGGGATGGATATTGTGGTTTCCAGTAGTCACTGGTAGTTCCTATCTAGCGTATCTCTCACGCTATCACTCAACCCTTAACACAAAGTACTTAATCCTAACTCGGTATTTCCTAAGCTCGGTAATTCAGTCATCAGAGCGATACTTCGCTCTGATACCACTTTTTGTAACCCCCATCCAACAACCAACACATAATAACAATCTGCAAGCGGAAACTCAACTCATCACATTACTTATTCCAATGGTGTTACACGCCGTTAACCACCCACGTGGCTAACAAGGCTATATATGTACATTTGTATCGGTCTGATGGACTAGACTCCCGAGCAACTACACAGTACAATACTCAATCCATCTTCAACATTTATTATATACATACACTCCCCCTGTACCGAGTATTTATAAACTGTTGCCGACAACACTTCGGTCTTACTACACCTACTGTATACATACACTTAAAAGTTTACCCATGTACAATGACTACCCTCCTACTCTCGAACGGCTTCCAGCACTCGTACCTGAAATAAGAAAAAAGAGAGAAGGGGTGGCCCCAAGGGGCTCAGCACCTTTGCTGGTATGGTAATCCCGCAGCCGCATGCTACCGGGCACGCACGACTAATTGTCGTCTTAGCATGCAGTTGATTATATTTAAATCATGCATACAACCATAAACATACCACACATAATATTTCGCCTCAATGGGCTCAACCAATGACCAACACATCCACACTTAACCAACCATCCAATGATTCCTTAAACCCTAGAGTGGCTCTCCTCTAAACGGAGCTACTTCCTTAACGAACGACGTGTACCCATCAATCGGGTTTTCCTTAAACGCCTCTTGTCACCAACTGGGATTCATTTCCATGATCCACACATTCCATATCCTACAACATAACTCATCCTACACATAACAACATAACAACCTTTCTTGTCTCGACGGACACCTGACCGCATTGCATTCATTTAAAAACATCCAACATATATATATAAGCCAAAGCATAGCAAGGTTTTTGCATATCACAACAACAATACATATCACCTCGAGAACGGTTAACATTAAGTTCCTTCCACCATAGTTAGTCCATACCATGAGCACAGAGATTGTTGCCAAACTCATACCAAGCTCGTTAATTACCTCATCACCATCCTGTTATTTGAACGGTTGACTTAAACCCAAGGTGTGTCGGATATAGTGATCCCAAGCACACCACAACACCAGTATGCCCCTAAGGCCCGACGTGAGTCAGTAAACTAGCTTTGGATAAGCTAAGGGAAGGTTGAAACCAAATTGGAATACCACCTAAACATACACCAAGGAGCCGAACTGGATATGATAACGACCCCCACCATCACACGCGTGGCCGGAAACTGCCGGACTCCTCACCCCCCGTTAGCCCATAGACTCTTAATAATAAGTAGTTAGGGATCCATTATGGAGCCTACCACATCACACACCATACGGTATCATAACCGAGTTAAGCACACAAGGGAGGAGAGATCATACATTCACATACAAACATCACGCACAAACATCACATGACCAACTCACGCATAGCCGTGGTTGAACGTTCCTTAGTCGGAAACGTTGTTACGGATACCGTTCTCCTACGTTTACCTGTAGAGGTTAACTAGCCCTTCAAGCGCATTCGAGGTTACCGGTATCGGCACGTAAACATATATAACAATAACGACTATAAACTCGTTTCATGATTTATCTCATAACGTGGCAAACATACAGAAAAACACATTGATACAAGCCGGTGTAATCCGGTAGGACACAGGTTGCAAGAAAACCATACCTGTCACCGGAGTCCACTTTACCACGTCCACTTATGTTCCTCGAGCAATTCTCGAACAACTGTTGACATGACATGTTTCTTTTATTAACATTGGGGTAACATGTGTGTGTTTAAAAGTCTAATGCTTATAACTTTCCCCTTAACTTGGTCAAATAACTTTATGTTTTTAACATTTTTACTCTCGCATCTTAATACAACCTTTAGCCCACTTTATTGTCCACTAAACTCACCTAGCAGTCCTTAACACCTTATGGCATCATTACCTATCAATCCCCATCATCTCATATCATTTCATAACCTTAAACCATGTTTTTGGTCCGACCGACCCACCGACCGACCCACAACTGGGTCGGTCCATTACAGACCCCTTTTACTCCTTATAATCATGCCCGTCCGACCCACGTCCGACCCACCATTCTGGGTCGGTCCATGTGCGAACATTTTCCTAACATTTTACAGAGGCTCGACCGACCCCAAACTGGGTCGGCCCCTGGGTCGGTCGCCTCCTAAACTTAACCAAACTTTGTCAAATCTTCACCAAACTTCTCCTAAGGCCTCTTAATGTGTTCTAACATCATTGGCACTCCAAAACACACCCTTAAGATATTCTTAAACACTCACAAACTATTTTTCCTAATTCCTTAAACCTTTACTTATATCTCCACAAAATTCCTAACACTTACAATGTTTTCTCCTTATGATTCCTAGGTGGCATTTCACCTATAATGACTACTATCCCAAAACACTTTCTCCTCATCTTAACATCATCTCTTTAAGCATCATTGTCTTACTAATTAAATCTCCTTTTTACATCTTACCAACATCACTTATTCCTTGAATATCAACATTACCTAAACCTTAAACAACTTCCCCAAGACTCTATACACATCCACTAAACACACATTGAATTCCTAGAACTTCAAAGACAACACCTAAATCCTTGCATCACTCTAAGTCACTTTAATACATGTTTTCTTCTCTAGTAATCATTCATTCACCTTTAACACTTCCTAGTTCACCAAAACTCACATTAAACACTTAGAACTTCTTACACATTTCCCAAATTTGGCCATAGCTTTCTCTAGCATATACTCACATCCAACCACTTAGGTTTTTTACCTTATTTCATTCAAAACACCTAAATCCATCAAACACATTTGATACACAAACTTCACACATTTTGCACTACATCACAATATAGTGCATAACTTAAATTGCTTGGCACTTAGGCCCTTAAATAGCATGCTCTTAGGCCCTTAAATTGCATAACCTTAAACACTGAATTTCCCACATAAATAATGCCTTTGACCTGCAATACATACACCAAAACATATGTTCTTTTACTAGTCTCCTTGAGAACACTTACTAGCTCATTTGCCATTGGCTCCTTAGGTATTCTATTAAGCAAATCAAGCTCATTTCCTAAGGCATTTAAACTACATTGAGATAGTATATTTACTTCTCTTTTCCTCACAAATTTCTTTCTTGTTTCCCTTCAAACCGGTGGGGTACTTGATTCCTTGTCAAGTTCTATACATTGTACAAACAACATAATGAGTATTCAAGCTTTAAGCTTCATCTCATTGTAACCCTAGATTTACATTGTTTCAAAAACATTAATGTACTTGTTTTACCTTGAACTTTGGAGGGTGTTTGAATAAGTATCAAGAGAGGACTCCTCCTAGCCCTTGGAAGATTCAAATGAGCTAAACAAGCAAGATAATACACCATGGTGAGGTGGATTTTCGGACAACACAAAACATGAAGGAAACTTGATTTTTCTTTGAGTTTCCTTCCCTTGAAGCAAAGGAGAGCATGAATATGTGAAAGATGAGCTCAAGCTCCTTCAATGGTGATTCTCCATGGCACCCAAAATTGAGCTCTTGAAGATTTGAAGAGACAAGATTGTAGAGCTTGGCTTAACTAAGAGAATGGTGGTGTTGTTTTTGATTTGGTTAAGTGAGCTAGATTTACAAGAGCTCAAAGATTGGTTTCAATGGTGGTGTTGGTGTGCTAGCCAAACCGTGAGAGAGAGCAAGAAGGGAGGGAGAGAGAGCAACCGTGTGAATGAGAAAGGAAGGGAAATGAGAGAATGAGATAGAACTTACTTTTTGAAGATATTTAAGCCTTAAAGCAAATAGTAACTATGAGTCACATTATTTACTTAACAAGTAACATACTTGGTGACTCCTCACTACAAAAACCGGCCACCATTATGCCTAGGAGGGTGTTTTGGTCTTTGTTGACCAACTTAATCACTTATAACATTATATGTTACAAACTAGTTTAAAAATCACTATTCACCAATAACAAGGCACATAGAAGTGAAATTTTTGATTTCCCACTAATATGGCCACCCAAATTGATACTATATAGTACACATGTTAATTAAAGAGTAACGATGGACATTTAGCCATTCAAAACTCATTTACAAGACAATTTTTCAAAAACGTGCTTTAAGACTTCTTAAAGCACATTTTGTGTTTTAACTTGTTTTCAAGTTTGGTTTTCTTTAGTAATTGATTTAATATGTTCATTAACATATAAATAAGGTATAGGTATGACCATTAGGCCTTATACACATTTATCCCAAGCTTAGAGCACATTTTTGCTCATATTAACTTTAAAGGTATTACCTTGTGTTTTGTTTGGTTTCATTGTCTACCAAAGTTTCTAAGGACCTATTTAGCCTTATTAAATCATAATTGAACATTATCAAGTCTTGTTAGGCTCTTTGGGTCCTAACCAAGTTCACTCATGGCTTAGAGCATGTTTTTGCTCACACCCGTGTCTTAGTGTTTTATTTGTGTTTACCATGGTTTAAATGATTCATTTATGTTTCTAAGGCACTTTTTAGTCTTTAAATACCATAGCTTACATTACACAACATACCAAGGTTTGGGGTATTTCACTACGGGAAGTGCCTGGTGCGACGAAACTCCTAGGCTGAAAGTAGTGGGGTGCACACCCACTTCTGGAAGTTTAGGGGCTAGACAAGCCTTGTCATCTAACCGTATATAATCTTCTACGCAGGTGATGGATTGTGTTGAACTTGAGGGGAAGTGGTGGTAAGACGTTATCATCATGAAATCTTGAGCTAGGCATATTTAATTACTAGCCACAATGAACAATTCAAAACTTATATATTAAGATCCAGTACTACATTCATACATGTAAAGAGTTTACCGAGTTAAATCCTTGGTGAAAAATACTTACCTATGGATGAAAACACATGAGTAATAATAAACTAAATACTATTGAGCCTTAAATACTTGGAGTATTGAGCGTCTAGTGAAAAATTGAGAGTTACTTAAAGATTTGAAATCCTCATGTTTATTTAGAAGTTTAAAGAGTGATATTAACAAAAGCCACCATTGTCTAAGGATGTACTAAGATTTAATAATCAGAAGAATACTTACATAGAACAAACCTTAAGAAAAATAATACCAGAGTGAGTGAGTTTTCATTAGACTAGTTCATTTGACTTAAATTTTATATAGAGTCCCTACCTTAAAAAATATATAAATTATAAGATAAAGGAATCAGATTTTTGGAGCTACATTATAATTAATAAGACTTCCTAAAACTCTTCCTTGTGTGAAATTATGTAAATATATAATAAGTAAATTTTATGAAGTAATACTTAATGGTTCGTCTAAATACTATAGTAATTATAAAAAACAATTGAAACTTGAAAGTCACAGAAATATTTATTTTATAAAGTTTTAACATATGGTTGCCTAATAAACCCTTGAAGATAATTTTGAAAGATTATCTCGGATTATTAAATTATCTGAAATATTAT
The DNA here is from genome assembly GCA_023374045.1 of Limonium bicolor. NCBI lineage: Eukaryota > Viridiplantae > Streptophyta > Magnoliopsida > Caryophyllales > Plumbaginaceae > Limonium > Limonium bicolor. The sequence goes on along the minus strand of CM041777.1, from coordinate 96,565,001 downwards.
TTTAAACTACTCAAGTGTGTTACACCTGAGTTGTAGCTTGTTAATGTAATTGATATGATAAAATGAACATATAATTCGTACCGGTCATAAAATGAAAGGATAAGGATCATAAAATAAAATTTTATAACAGTTAAGAAAATACAAATAACAACAATCAAGAGATACAGATATATATATATCGATCGCAGATAAAATCAACGGTGCAATAAAATTTACAACAAAGCTGGTTAATAAGGTGTTGAATTCTTTGAATGTGGCGTTTGAAATAAAACCCAGTAATTAAAGAAAACAGAAACTAAATGGTTGGTAGTCTAATATGGTCCATGCATGATGTTTTCCTATCCTTCTGTGGTTCTCGTTAGTAGCGGTACGAGGGCGTACCTTAGCTCTTTTAAGGGGGATATACTGGCATACTCTTCCTTCGTCACCTCATCCAGATTATGCCATGTTGCCTTATTAGTAGAATGAGAGGTGTTTGTATGTGCTTGGTTTTTACATTATGACACAATGTGGCTGTGTTGATTTTCATCATGCTATGTCTTGGTATATCTTGGTTCGTTTTGATTTTGAGTAATCTCGAGTGGAATGTTGTTATGGAAATGGATGGAAATAAAGGATTGGATTGGTATGGAATTTCATTGGAATTATTATTGTCTCAGCACACCCGAGCGGTGTGAGTGCCTATTAGTTGATTTTTAAACTTTGAAGCGAAGTTTCTTTTAAGGGATATACTGAAATACCCTAAATTAATTTAAATTAATTTAGGGGATTTCTTTTATTAAACCTTTATAATACTATTAACTATTAAATTATTATATGGAATTATGAATATTAAATTAGTATAAGGAATTATGAATATTAAAGTATTGTACGGAATTATGAATATTAATATTATATGGAATTATGGAAATTTATTTAGGGGATTTCTCCTATTTAACTCTAAAGAATACAATTAAATATTTAATTACTATATTTATTATATAGTATTATGAATTTAATAATAAGATTTATAAGTCAATAAATCTTGGAAAAATTTATAAACAGTCCAAGTATATTATAAAGATTTTAGAAAGAGTCTGAACATCGTTTTGAAACATAAAAGTCCAAAATAAAATTATAGAAACCTTAAAGCTTATTAAGCCTTGCTAGGGTTGCTTTTTGAGAATGGTCAAACCAGGCAATGAAACTTATACCAATAAATAGGTTATGGAAAACCATGAAGATTGATAAAAAGAACGTCAAAAACGGATCATCCTAGCCAAAGTTATGATCAAATGAAGTTTAGAGCCAAATTTGAAAAAAAAGGCTGACGTGGCACGTTCTGCTGAGTCAGCGCGCGCCTCGGTAATCGCGCCCCAACACTTAGCCATTTTATCTCCTATAATTCTGGTACAGAAACCAGTCTTTGCCCTATCTAGTGACCTTCATAACTTTCTCATCTTATGGAATTTTTGAGTCGTCTTCTTGTTTGCCTTCTACTACACACTTCCTCTAAACAACCATAGCTCACACTAACCCTAATTCATCCTAAATCAACCGGAAATTTGAGCCAAAGTGGCCACCCTGCAAAACCGTAACTGCAGTTTCCAGTTTTTCCTTCGAATCAGGTAACTTCGTCTAGCCATAACTTCTTCGTTTCTCAGCCAAATTTCATGTTCTTTAGCTCGTTTTCAAGAGCTCTAATCCCTCTAAAATTTTCATGTTGATGGCCTAAGCCAATTCTCAACCGTTTGGAAAACAAGGTGTCTAAAGTTTCGGTTTCGTCACAGCATAAAATCATAGTTTTCTTTCCAGAAAACGCAAGGTAAACTCGCAACTTCCAGCTTCGATTTCTTTCTGTGTAGTGCAAGTTAGGGTGAGTTCTTGCTATCATTGTGTAGAGCTAAGTTTCTTCTTTAGATTAAGCCCAAGACCTAGTTCTAACTCCTAACTCCTTCTGTACTGTAAATTATAGTGTTGCAAAGTAGGCTACTCAATCGGGTTGTAAAGGGGGCGTTTTTCCAGAAACCGAAACAAATCTGCTCGATTCGAGCAATTCCGTAAGTTTTCTTCAAATTACTTCAACCTCGCTAAACTATGTTACATTATCGGTCAAAACCATGATTCAATTGCATCAATTACGCTTTAGATTGAGTGAATTTGACAGATTTGGTTTCGGAAACCCGTATGAACACTAACCTCGAAATCAAATTCGAAAACCATTGAATACTACATTATAATTGGGTAAATCGGTGTCATTAGAACCATAATTTAATTTCGAAACCATAGAAACAAGAATCACTCGATTTCGTTCTGTAGATTAAGAGAAAACTCGAATTTAGTACACGGGTCGTGGGATTAGGTTGCTGATGACCTCGGCTTTCAGCAGCCGTCCGATCGTAGTTATAAGAAACGGACGGCTGAGATTAGATCGTTTCAAATTAGGAGTATAAGTTTTTATTATGATTTCAGAAATAAACCCTAACTTGTTGAATGTATTAAATGCCTTCCTGAAAGTATTTTGACTTGAAATTTTAACCATAGATTCCTTATTAAATCTAGTTTATTTTAATATAAATTAATATGGTTTTTGAGTTTTTAAACATAAGTTATGATTTTTGCAAGTTACGGGTTTTCTGGAATTATTTGGCTAATTTAAAAAGATATTTTTATGAAATAAAAATTTTATAATATGTCTAAAATGTATATTAAATTTGGGAATTTTTGGACAATGGTAAATGGTTTTAAAATTGTGTTTATGAGTTTTTCATAAGAATAACTTATAATATATAGTTTTAAATGTAACCAAAAATTAAAGTATAGATGATTAATAAACTTTATTGGTTGGGGAAAATATAATAAGACTAAACTAACATTTAATACAGATTTTGGGTATAAACTTTTAAGTGAAGTAAATATATATATATAAACATATAAAAGAAATAAAATAATAACTTAGGTTAAATCAAGGAACTAAATTAATCTACATTTATATTAATTATATAATATGGTAGTTAATATACTTAATAGAAACTAAGGAAAATACTTTATTTTATAAACCATATTTTGGATGTAGATATGTGTAAAAGTTAATATAAGTAATTAAATGCAATAAAACTACATAAAGAATGTCTTGAATAAACCCTAGTATACATATACGATAAATAAATAAATAAAAGACATAAAATACCTTATAGCAAATAGAATATGAAGGAATTAATAAGTTAAACTAAACCTATACATAATACTATTACAAGAATACTATATGAGGTAGTATTGAATTGTGGTTATGGAATTAAGCTTAAAGAGTTATCTTGGATTTCTAAGATTTATATAAACCATATTAAAGTACATGTGTAATATTATTTGTCAAAGACCAGAATGTAAATCTATAATTTGTTTAGGTAATTAATAGGTTGGGACTTAGGAATATTTGTAAGTAGATTTTACGCAAATAGAACTTACTATATAATTAATAAATAAATGTAATACTTTTACATCTAAATGTTCTTAATATAAACAATAATAAAATAAATAAAATACATTTACATCTAAATGTGAGGTGGATTAGTAAGTCTAGATTTAATTGTTTCTTAACATTCATGGTATTGAAATATAACTTAATGTTTTAAGATAAAATCATTAAAGAGATTATGATATAAAACTATATTAAACTATGATTTGGAAATTTATCTAAATAATAATCCTTAAGTTTCTTGGCATTAGATAAGCCATATGAAATACATTTATAACATTTATTACCAATACTTTGGATGTGAGTTTACAATTAAGTGAGGTATTTAGTGGTTAGAATTTATAGAAGGTTTATAAATAGGAATTTGATACTTAAAACCTTTGAACCTTTTATTAGATAAAACTTAGTTACATAAGATATTATATTGATATACTTTACGGTAATGGGAAATAATGATATGTTTTTTGAATATAAAATATGAGAATTTCATAATGGATTATCTTATTAAATAATTAACAATTTCACTTTCGAATCAGAATTTAATTCTTTGATGAATTCTACTCTATGTAGATATTGTCCATCCTAAATACAATAAAGGAAATTAATTTATTAGGTTATTCCTTTGAAACCTTAGGTTTTGTAAAACAATTTAAAACGTATTTAAGGCTTAAGTTTAATGAAGTTTAGTGCAAAGATTATACTTAGTCTATAGAGAGATTGTGTGTTAAAATAAACATTTAGGAAATTAAATGTAAGAAAGGATACATAAAAGGTTATACTAAATAACACCTTATTGTATAGGTAGTAATAAAACATATAATATACCTTGTGAATACTAAATGTAAGATTATCTCGTTAAACCTAAGTTAACTATAGTATAGTTATTCAGGATGAGAAGCAATTTAACATCTTATGACAAGTTTATTAGATGGTTGTAATTAAAAGTCATTCTGAAACTAAAGATGAGATAATTGAGTTTAGCAGTTCAATTAAGTTTACCAAAACGCGTGACAACACTACGATTCCAATGTACAGGATGTATATCTTAATTAAGTTAAGGGAAAGACTTAATCATAATGGGTTATCTAGTAGATATTGTTTAAATACATTCCTTGATCTACAACCTTGGGCTATACAACCTTCTAAAATAAGTCAAAGGTTATACATAAATTTAAGCGAGGGCTTATAAGATAATTGAGATTTGGAAATAAAGAGAGGAATTTATTTAAGTTTAACTTAGGGTACAAGTTATTGATAGTAAATTATCTTCAATGTTCCTCAGAGAATTTTGAATGTTTGCACGAGTTTACTAGAACTGCTACAGCGTTGACCAGGTACGATTTCTCGTACTCCGATATTTTTGCTGATTGACTTGTGGAATGTTTTGGAAAACACTAACTGAGCTTAAGAGGAATTTTTAAAAGGAAATGGTTGTGTGACTAACTCAGCTTGTGTGACTAACTGAGCCTTGAATGTGAAACTCACTTGGGTATTGGTTCCTTCTATTTGGTTGTTCCATTAGACATTGACTGCTTAGGGTTTACGCTTCTGCACTCTGTAGGACTGAGTGTTTTGGTATTGCTCTGGGTAGTAGTGATCTGGTGGGAATTTGGAAAGATCAATTTTGGTAAATCCTCTTTTGACTCTGGATATCGTTTCATCCATGAGCTGGGTCTTGAGGTTTCGACGGTGCGGCGTCTTCAATGGTAACAGCAGGGGGCTGTATATCCCTCGTCCATAAGGATATTTATATCCGACAGCAGGGGGTTGTATATCCCTCGTCCAAAGGACATTTATATCCAACAGCAGGGGGTTGTATATCCCTCGTCCATCAGGACATTTATATTTGACAGCAGGGGGCTGTATATCCCTCGTCCATATGGACATTGATATCTGGCGGTGGGGGTCATCTCTCCCAATTGGTTTTATTCCACTCTTGAGTTATTGGTTCTTGGATCTGTCTTTTCATTTCTAGTCCTTTGAGACTATCTGAGTCTTTCTACTCCTAACGGGAATTGGGTTTAACTAAGGCATTGGATGTTCACTAACACATGGTGTGGTTTTGTTTCACTAACTTTACCTTCCTATTATTTATCTTTATCCTTAAATTGTTATCTTTGGCTTGGTGATTTTAAAGTGCCTTGTTTCCCTGTTTTACTTTCAAGAGTTTAATTTCAAGATATGTTTATTTTGAAGAGTTATGTTTTAAAGATTGCTTTGGAGAATTGTACTGTTCCATTCCAGTGAACTGACTCACCCTCCGGGGTGGGCTGCTTGGTTTCATCTTACAGGTATAAATGTTTATATAGGTGGCCACGAAGAGCATGAGTGATTGGATGGGAATTAGGATTGGGGAGAGTTATTCTATTTTACTAGTAGTTATGTTATGTTGTTTTTCTCGAGTTCAGACCGTAGCTTTTGTAATTTTATAAGTTGTAATTGGTGAAGTTTGGTGTCGGGTGTTTGGAACCCGATGGTCTGTAAACGCCAGTAGAGATTTTATATATTCCGTTGTATTTATTGTAAATAGGGGTGTTACAACTATCAACGGAGATCTTCATACTCTCGATTTTGAAGCACATACCTGTCGTCCTGTGAGTATGGACACCCTTCCATCATGGCTTTTTTTGCATTACGAACCAAGCTATGCACCAGATGGTTTTTGCATGGTACCCCGAGTGAAGAAGAACGATGGAGTTTGACCTCCCCAATATACCAAATACCATGTCGTTCGAGCAACTCAAATCGTTCATCGAAGATGAGCTCTTCGATGGCTTCCAATTTATCGTGTCAGTCTCACTATCTAAGAGGATGATGTACACTCATGATAAGTGTCCAAATGAGCATGTTTTATAGGTGTATTTGATATATAATATTAGCACTTTTCTTGCTCAATTCTCCACTTCAGTTAGTTTTCCTCTAGTTTATGTTTTATTGTTATCTCACAAATTTATTGTTTAAACATAAGGAAAACCAAGCTGGGAGTAAAGTAGACGAAGAGACGAACGCATAGACGCAAACGGCTCAGAAAACGGAGTCCAAACGAAGAATCTAGAGCTGGTCAAAATTCGTAGAAGAAAATACCTTTGCAACCGCCTGGACGAGATGCGGACGTGATGCGGACCTCGGGCGGACAGGAATGTGACCGGGCGGACGTGAAGCGGACGCTTGGGTGGACGTGAGTGTGAAGACCTCGGGCGAACAGGAAAAAAAGACAGAGACGTCCGCTTGAGCCATAGGCGGACGGCCGCGCGGACAGAAAAGTGACGGGGGGACAAGGCGAGGTCGACAGTCACATCCGCGTGAGGATTAAGGCGGACGCAGAGGCGGACGCGACTAAAATCGAACGCAAAACAGTTTTCTTCTTCGTCGACTTTGCCCGTCGACCTGCAACTTATCTATCTACTTCGCGTTCTTCCTCCTGAGCAATCAATGCTCTTCCACCTCTGTCTGCAGTCGTTCTTCTTCTTCCTCTCCTCTATAAAATACCACTGCTACTTCAAACAAATACACACGATCCACCCCAAACTCAACACTCAAAATCTCTCATTCCATTTACAAAAATCCTACGTACTCGCTCCACTCTTCTTCCTCTTCATTTTCTCCATTCATCATCCACGCATCTCGTATTGTTATTACGTCCAACCTCTGTCTGACTTATTACCAGTTAATATGTCAGGCTAAGGAGGATTTGCTCCAGGCAAGGGTTTTAATTATGGTTGTTTAATTATGTAATCAATATTTCTACCGGTTAAAAATAAATACAGTTTGTTACGCTTAAAGGTTTTCTCTCACCATTTTAATAAATTACATGAATTTATTAAAATGCTTTCCTAAGTCTATTTTGATCAGACCAGGTGATAAATAGACAGGTTAATTAAGCCGTAAATCTGGAGAAAGCTTATTATGATTTAATAGGTTAGTATTTTCAGATGCAATTATAATTCCTCGAATTTAACGTCCGTTTACATAGTATTGCCCGAACCTTGATTAGACCGAGCATTTTCTGGTAAACGAGTTCTTAAGGGTCTATGACTTAGTCCTTAGGATAATAACAGGAATTTTGCCAAACTAATAAATTAAACCGGTAGAGATAGCATAATTAATCAGATTATATAAAACCTAAACCCGGAGTTCCATTTAATTCTTCTGCACTCAGTTTTCTAATCTGCTTAATATTTTCTCTAAAACGAGTCAATTAACTTCCCCCTTTTGTGACAAGCTTAGGAACTATTTTATCTCGCTATAAGTCCCACGGTTTGACCCCTGCCGCTTCTGTCTTCTATACTACTGCGACCGGGTTTTTATTTGCAGCCCGACGGATATTTTGAGTATTAATTTCTTTCTTTTATCAATTTCACCAGTACTAATCACTCACGATAAATCCACTCTGCAAAATGGCGCCGTTGCCGGGGACTTGATTTAATCTAGTCCCTAAGCCCCGGTTAATTCACCTGTTATATTATAATAATCTATCAATATTATCTTGTTAATAATCTGACTTGGACATCGGACTTCTGATCTGACTTGGACATCTAACTTGGACTTCGGACTTCTGACATTTAAATTATTGTCATTTATTTCTGTCATTTCAATTCCATTGTCCTTTAATATTCCATTGTCTCTAACTACTAACTTAAAATTTCTGTCATTTCGTTCCATTGTCATTTCGTTCCATTGTCATTTCAATTTTCTGTTATTTCTTTCCATTGTCCCTAACTACTAACTTTAAATTTCTGTCTACTAATTCCTAACATTTTTATTTATTCTAACACATAACCAGTTCTTTTCTCTGTTTTGAGTGGTGAATGCCTTTTACCAGGTCAAACAGTCTCCCAGAAAATATCAATAATCACACGGTTGGTTATAATCCAGAGATCGAGAGAATCTTTCTGCGTACCCTAAGGCATAGACGAACTCAACAGAGTATTACCGCCACAGTGATAGATTCTGACCCGGAAACTGACATGGCATCTACACCAGCGACAGTTCGAAATATCAACAGGCCGTCTAACCAAGGACAACAGCCTGCTATCATCCTTCCTCACCTTAGCCCATCCGAATACGATGAGTGGCAGAACTGAAGCCGTATCATCAAATCAGATGTGTGAAGGAGTTGGCATGTTTGATGGCACCAGTCCAGACAAAGCCCTGTTACATGTTACAAAATTCTTGCAACATGCCAACAGTCTTACTGCGACCGATACAGTACTTCAATATGCAAGATTGTCATTATTCCCACAGCCTGACGGGAACGCGAGCAAGTGGTATCATAGCCTAACACCAAGTACCATCGGTACATGGGACGACATGGCCACCTAGTTCTACGACAAATTCCTACCCCCGAGCCGAACATTGGAGATGATTGCTGAAATTTATAATTTCAAGCAACCTGGGTCGGAGAATATTTGTGAAACTTGGGATCGCTTCAAAGGTCTATTACTTACTTGTCCTCACCATGGTCTGACGAAAAACAAGTATCACAATTGTTCTACAAGGGTTTGATCGGTCCATGCAGAACAATGGTGTTATCTTCGTTAGGGGCTGCATTCTGAAAAAGCCAGGAGCACAATTTCTGAACAGCATGGAATCTCTCTGTGAGGAAATCAGAGACTGGGCCTCCGGTGGATCAAGGAGCGGTACTCCAGGATTATATCATGTTGGGAAAGTGATAACAAGTTCGACCAATTGATGAAAAGCCATGAGCAACTCATGGAGAGCAATGCTCAGCAGGCAACAAAAGTCAGCACTCTGCAAAAAGTGGTTGAGCAGATGGCTATGAATTCCTACCCCCAGCAAGCTAAGTCGATGATTTCACGATCACCTACTACCCCTCCAGGCTATGCTCCTCTATCCCAATCATCTCCTGTTATTTCTTGTACACAATGTGGCGGGCCTCATGACTATGAACAATGCCCCCAGCTACAAGAATTAAAAGCAGCGGAGGAGGCGAACTACATCACTAACAATCAAGGGTACAGACAACCATGGCAACGTAACATGCAATCCAACCTTCGCTACTCAAACACAGAAAATATCCAAAACCCACATACCCTTCAACATCTCAAAATTACAGACCTCAGCCCAATTTCCAAGGAGGCCAAAGGCAATATCAACAACAGCCTTATGGCAATGAAGCTTCATCGAGTCGACCGACTCAACCTCCTTCGAATCCTGAGTCTGATATGTCTCAAATGCAAGAGATGTTTAAGGCGATGATGGGTAAATCCCGAGATACGCAAGAAGAGGTCACAGCTCTGCGCAAAGACCAAAAAGCCTTGCAATCTCAGATCCAACAGTTACTCACTCAACAAAGACCACCTGGTCAATTCCCTTCACAGACTAACCCCAATCCAAAGGAACAAGCAAATTCAATCCTTATAGACGAAGGCACATTTCAATCAACAAACTTGTGTGCAGTCTCCTTAAGGAGTGGAAGGGAACTTGCCGCCAGCAAAGGAAAAGAAAAAGAAATCATGAAGAGGCCTATATCAATGTTGAAGAAACCATCAAACCAACTTCACCTCCCTCAGAAATCCAAGTTCCTACTCCTGCTACTCCACCTCCATCTCGAGTTACCATCGACATCCCAACTTCCACTCATAAAAACAGAACAACTCCATTTCCGAACAGAATGAAAAAGAAACACCTAGATGAGCAGTTCTCCAAATTCTTGAGCATTTTCAAGAAATTGACTCTCGACATACCTATACTTGATGCTTTGCAAGAGATGCCTAACTACGCCAAATTCTAAAGGATCTCTTGACAAAGAAGAAGAAGAAACCTGGAAAGAAACAGTGCACCTCACAGAGGAATGCTCTGCAGCCCTTCTTCGAGCACTCCCTCCAAAACAGACAGATCCGGGAAATCCCGTGATCCCGTGTTTTATAGGTGGGGTGGACTGTGGAAGTGGTCTATGCGACCTAGGAGCCAGCATTAATATCATGCCATACGCCACCTTCTTGAAAGTTAAAGGAGGAGAAATGCAACCGGTTCCTTTCAAACTCCAACTAGCAGACAGATCAGAGATCAAGCCCATGGGCATAGTCCGGGATCTGGTAGTTGGAGTATCTCGCTTTATCTTTCCAGCTGATTTCGTCATTCTAGAAATGGATGATGATGTTGAGGTCCCTTGATTCTAGGTCGACCGTTTCTAAGTACCGCCAAAGCCATCATTGACGTCCATGATGGGAAAATCACTCTTCGGTACGAGGATGAAACGATTGAATTCGACATGCAGAGAATGATGAAGAAAAGTTCTAACTTTTCTCCTCATGCTAAGACAGTGGGATTCACAGATGATGAGGAGGAAAGCGATTTTGCTACAGATGAGGACATGTATTCCCATCTTCCATCTTGGAGCTGAACTGAACGCAGCTAGAGCAAGTTATTTACTTCTCTAGAAGAAAAGGTGGAGGATCCGGAAGTTAACGCCATGCTGGCGTACGTAGAGAAGAGAAAGGAAGGGGGTTATCAAGCGTACCGGCCACCAATCGAAGAAACGACAGAAAACCTCAAAAATCAATTCCATCAGTGGAACAACCACCTGAACTCGAGCTTAAAGAAATACCCTCTAACCTCAAGTATGCCTTCCTAGCTAAAAATGACCATTTGCCTGTCATTATTTCCTCTTCTCTGAATTCCGGGGAGGAAACAAGGTTACTTGAGGTATTAAAGAAGCACAAGACAGCAATCGGGTGGACTATTGCTGATATCAAAGGAATTGACCCCTCTATTGCACGCACCATATCTATATGGAGGAAAACTACAAGTCTCAGGCAACCTCAACGCCGGCTAAACCCTAACCTCAAGGAGGTAGTTCGAAAGGAGGTTCTGAAACTCCTTGACGCGAACATCATTTATCCAATTTCTGACAGTCCATGGGTCAGTCCTGTTCAAGTTATCCCAAGAAGGGGGCATCGAAGCTGTTATTAATGAAAAGGGAGAGACTATCCCTCAAAGAAAGATCACAGGATGGCGCATGTGTATTGACTATCGCGTTTGAACTTGGCGACCAGGAAGGACCATTTCCCTCTCCCCTTTATCGACCAGATGTTGGAGCGGCTAGCAGGGCAAGAGTACTACTGTTTTCTAGATGGGTTCTCGGGGTATTTCCAAATACCAATTGCACCAGAGGACCAGGACAAGACAACCTTCACTTGTCCTTACGGTACCTTTGCTTACAGACGAATGCTTTCGGTCTGTGCAATGCCCCTGCTACCTTCCAGAGATGTATGCAAGCAATATTTGCTGATTTCATCGAGCAGAGCATAGAAGTCTTTATGGACGACTTTTCAGTCTATGGCTCTAGTTTCGACAATGCTTGGCACAACTGGATTTGATCCTAAGACGGTGTGAGGATACGAATCTCGTTTTTAAACTGGGAGAAATGTCATTTTATGGTCAAGGACGGGATCGTCCTTGGGCATAAAATATCAGCAAAAGGAATAGAGGTGGATAAAGCCAAGGTAGAGGTTATCGAGAAGTTACCAGCACCAACTACTGTCAGAGATATACGAGCGTTTCTAGGGCATGCAGGATTTTATCGGCGGTTTATACAAGACTTCTCAAAAATCAGCAAACCATTGACCGACCTGCTACAGAAAGATGCCCCGTTTCATTTTGATGAAAGGTGTTCAGCTGCTTTCCAACTATAACACAAAAATTGGTGTCAGCACCTGTTGTCATACCACCTGATTGGTCTCTTCCGTTTGAGATATGTGCGATGCAAGTGACTACGCCGTGGGGGCAGCTCTATGCCAGAAAAAAGAGAAAATCTTGAGAGTGATCGCTTATGCCAGCAGAACACTAAACGACGCCCAGAAAAAACTATACGACCACCGAAAAAGAACTTCTGGCTATAGTTTTTTCTCCTTGATAAGTTCAGATCATACTTATGGGGAAGCAAAGTCATCGTGCATACAGACCACTCCGCTCTCAAATACTTATTTACAAAACAAGAAGCCAAGCCTCGCTTATTGCGCTGGATTCTTCTACTTCAAGAGTTTGACATCGAAGTCAAAGATAAGAGCGGGAAATTGAATGTTGTCGCTGACCATCTCTCCAGATTGGTAACTCCTACGGATATGTGCCTATCAACGAATTCTTCCCCGATGAGACTGTCTTCTCAATCACCAAAGTACAAGAGCCATGGTATGCGGACCTGGCCAATTATTTAGTCTCTGGAACAGTACCCTATGATCTATCCTACTCCCAGAAGAAGAAATTCTTTCTGACTCAAAGCATTATTTCTAGGAGGATCCGTATTTGTTCCGAGTTAGTGCTGATGGGTTGATTCGTCGATGTCTCCCGGAAGATGAGGTTCCAAGTGTCATACATTTTTGTCACTCACGGGAAGCCGGAGGTCACCATGGACCCACAAGGACCGCAGCTAAGATCCTGGCCTCAGGATTTTATTGGCCGACCCTTCATAAAGATGTGTACCAATTCTGCAAACAATGTGATAATTGTCAGAAAATGGGTAACACATCCAGGAGACATGAAATGCCACAACAAGGGATACTAGAAGTGGAGCTCTTTGATTGTTGGGGCATTGATTTTATGGGACCGTTCCCTTCCTCGCAGGGCCACCAATATGTTCTAGTGGCAGTTGATTACGTGTCGAAGTGGGTAGAAGCCATACCCTGTCATCATGCTGATGCAAAGACAGTAACCAGGTTCCTAAGAAGCACATCTTTACCCGTTTGGCGTGCCAAGAATTATTATCAGTGACGGAGGATCTCACTTCTGCAACCGTTCATTTGAAGCGCTTATGGTTAAGTACGGGGTACGTCACAAGGTAGCTTTACCTTATCACCCCCAGACAAACGGCCAAGCAGAAGTTTCCAACCGTGAGTTAAAATGGATCCTCCAGAAGACAGTTAACTCATCACGAAAGGATTGGGCACTTAAGCTGGATGATGCGCTTTGGGCTTACCGCACTGCATTCAAGACTCCCATCGGGATGTCTCCTTTTAAGCTGGTCTATGGGAAAGCATGCCACTTACCTGTAGAGATGGAACATAAGGCATATTGGGCAACCAAGGCCCTAAACTTTGACTTAATTTCTGCGGGAGAGAAAAGGAAATTCCAACTTTCTGAATTAGAAGAGCTGAGAGATCAGGCTTACCAGAATGCAAAGATTTATAAAGAGCGCACCAAAAAGTTCCACGACAGGATGATCCTCAAAAGGGACTTCGAAAATGGTGATTGGGTTCTCTTATATAACTCAAGATTAAGGATCTTCCCTGGGAAACTCAAGTCTCATTGGGCTGGCCCTTTCCAGATTGTTAGTGTGACTCCGTACGGTGCCTTTGAACTCTAGAACAAACAAGGCGAAACTTTCAAGGTCAACGGGGCACGTCTCTAAAAGGTATAATTCTCATTCTAATATTTCAAATAACCTATCTGCAACTTATTTTGTCCAAGAACAGCGGGACAACGAGCCCTCGAACTCTTCTCCAAACTAAAGCTTGGTCAAAAATTCTAGCTAGAGACGTTAAACCCGGCCAGCTTGGTGGGAGGCAACCCACTATTTATCTTTTCTTTCCTTTAAATTAATGTTGTTTTCCTTTTTGTATATTTCCCTTTTATGTCATAATAAATGCAGGTTTCACTTGAGTTCTTCTCGCTGTGTAGAATATTCTTTACAGGTTCAAATCATGACATTCCACAGCTGCACTCAAGTGTGGGGGAGCTCTACACGCTCTACGAAATCTGGGGAGTACACTCTTTCCTTTATTAATTGCATGCCCTATTAATTTAATTCATCTACGCATGAGGGCATTGCTTGAGCTTAAGTGTGGGGGAAGAGCCTTTCAGGGCATTTTGTGCTTAAATGTTTAAATCTCTCTGCTTATCTTGCATTTGTTCAAAAAATTAAAATTATGTACCCTGCTAATGTAGGTTGTTCTCTTTAAAAACAAATACTATTATGAATTGTGGGATAAATGGTACAAATTTTAAATTTTGATTACTTTTGAGGAGCATTTTATATGCGGTATGACCAAATAATCTGCAAATGGTTGGATTTTATTGCTCAGGTTTCTTTCTGTCTTCTCTCTTAGGGATTGCTAAGGGGTGCTTCTCTATTAAAAAAAAAAGGAAGAAGGAAAGAAAAATAAGGGACTTGTGAGACACCATTGGTAACCAACAAAAGAGAGTTGAGTGTTCTTAAATACAAAGGCGTTATGCCTACATTTTCTCATCTCTTATGCAAAAGTGAAACAAATGCATGAATCTATTTTTCCTTTTGTTTTCTCCTCAATGCCCATTCTTGAGAGAAGTTGGCCATGGTAAAAGTTCTCAGAGTCACCTAAAAAAAACATTGAAGTACCTTGGATCATACCCCGAAACTCTATATTTTATTTTTACCTTGAGCACACCTATGCCACCAGCAGTTGATGGATCACACTCCTCAATAAGTTAAAAAGATCATGTTTATCCTACCCTTCATAATAATTTTTAGTATTGAGCATTCCCTACTTACTTGGGTACGTGGTTTTGCTTGAGGACAAGCAAAAAGATAAGTGTGGGGGTGTGATAAGTGTCCAAATGAGCATGTTTTATAGGTGTATTTCATATATAATATTAGCACTTTTCTTGCTCAATTCTCCACTTCGGTTAGTTTTCCTCTAGTTTATGTTTTATTGTTATCTCACAAATTTATTGTTTAAACATAAGGAAAACCAAGCTGGGAGTAAAGTAGACGAAGAGACGAACGCATAGACGCAAACGGCTCAGAAAACGGAGTCCAAACGAAGAATCTAGAGCTGGTCAAAATTCGTAGAAGAAAAATACACTTGCAACCGCCTGGACGAGATGCGGACGTGATGCGGACCTCGGGCAGACAGGAATGTGACCGGGCGGACGTGAAGCGGACGCTTGGGCGGACGTGAGTGAAGACCTCGGGCGAACAGGAAAAAAGACAGAGAGAGCCGCTTGAGCCATAGGCGGACGGCCGCGCGGACAGAACAAGTGACGGGCGGACAAGGCGAGGTCGACAGTCACGTCCGCGTGAGGATTAAGGCGGACGCAGAGGTGGACGCGACTAAAATCGAACGCAAAACAGTTTTCTTCTTCGTCGACATCGCTCGTCGACTTCGCCCGTCGACCTGCAACTTATCTATCTACTCTTCGCGTTCTGTCCCCTGAGCAATCAATGCTCTTCCACCTCTGTCTGCAGTCGTTCTTCTTCTTCCTCTCCTCTATAAAATACCACTGCTACTTCAAACAAATACACACGATCCACCCCAAACTCAACACTCAAAATCTCTCATTCCATTTACAAAAATCCTACGTACTCGCTCCACTCTTCTTCCTCTTCATTTTCTCCATTCATCATCCACGCATCTCGTATTGTTATTACGTCCAACCTCTGTCTGACTTATTACCAGTTATATGTCAGGCTAAGGAGGATTTGCTCCAGGCAAGGGTTTTAATTATGGTTTGTTTAATTATGTAATCAATATTCTACCGGTTAAAATAAATACAGTTTGTTACGCTTAAAGGTTTCTCTCACCATTTAATAAATTACATGAATTTATTAAAATGCTTTCCTAAGTCTATTTTGATCAGACCAGGTGATAAATAGACAGGTTAATTAAGCCGTAAATCTGGAGAAAGCTTATTATGATTTAATAGGTTAGTATTTTCAGATGCAATTATAATTCCTCGAATTTAACGTCCGTTTACATAGTATTGCTCGAACCTTGATTAGACCGAGCATTTTCTGGTAAACGAGTTCTTAAGGGTCTATGACTTAGTCCTTAGGATAATAACAGGAATTTTGCCAAACTAATAAATTAAACCGGTAGAGATAGCATAATTAATCAGATTATATAAAACCTAAACCCGGAGTTCCATTTAATTCTTCTGCACTCAGTTTTCTAATCTGCTTAATATTTTCTCTAAAACGAGTCAATTAACTCCCCCCTTTTGTGACAAGCTTAGGAACTATTTTATCTCGCTATAAGTCCCACGGTTTGACCCCGGCCGCTCTGTCTTCTCTACTGCGACCGGGTACTTTTTACCGGTTTTATTGCAGCCCACGGATATTTTGAGTATTAATTTCTTTCTTTTATCAATTTCACAGTACTAATCACTCCCGATAAATCCACTCTGCAACTCACCCGATGTCATTCTGGTGCAAAATGGCTATCCGTGACGATGGTGATGTGCGCAACATGTTACTAACTTCATCGGGGTTCAGGATGAAGCAGCTTTCATTGATCTTATGATTGAATATGAACCATACGAGAATGATGATTATTAAGGTATGTGGTGACCGCTGATTGTGACGGTCTTGGTTTTAATTTATGTTTGTATCGGTTATAATGTTACATTTTCAAACAAGAATGACGAGATGACGGATGTCATTGGACTACCATGTAATTTATTATAACACTGAAGCTGGATGTTCTTATTATTCAATAAATTCGCTACTTTGCGCGTATAGTTTGGACTCTCAATGTACCAGAACAAACCAAACACATTACCTGCAAATTCAGGAAAAGCTACCATTTTTTATTAACGAGCTAGGGTTTAGGGCTACAGTTAATCTATGAGAAAAAAACACATATTCATCTAGAGCTCTAGAATGTTCAACATTATCATATTAAGAGCACAACCGGGAAGAAGGGGTAATGTACCGGAACAGACCAAACACATTACTGGCAAATTCAGGAAAAGCTACCATTTTTGGTTAACGAGCTAGGGTTTAGGGCTACAGTTAATCTATGAGAAAAAACACATTATTCATCTACAGCTCTAGCATGGGCCACGTTAGCATAAAAATATTTATTGGAAACTGCACTACGGTCTCATGTTTACCATCGATTACCAACAGGTAAATGAAGTCCGTTGACCTTGGAAATATGCATGCACGTAGTACTACATGCATACAACCATGTTGCAAAAATTTAGGCCGATCCAAATCCCGCAAGTGGTCTAAAAAAATGCCCAAAGTAGCCACGTTAGCATAAAAATTATTTATTGTAAACTGCACTATGGTGTGATGTTTAGCATCGATTACCAACAGGTAAATGAAGTCCGTTGACCTTGGAAATATGTATGCATGTAGTACTACATGCATACAACCATTTTGCAAAAATTTAGGCCGATCCGAGTCCCGCAAGTGGTCCAACAAAATGCCCAAAGTAGCAACGTTAGCATAAAAATGATTAATTACAAACTGCACTACGAAGACATGTTTAGCATCGATTACCAACAGGTAAATGACGTCCGTTGACCTTGTAAATATGCATGCATGTAGTACTACATGCATACAAACGTTTTGCAAATATTTAGGCCGATCCGAGTCCCGCAAGTGGTCCAAAAAAATGCCCAAAGTAGCAACGTTAGCATAAAAATGATTAATTACAAACTGCACTACGAAGCCATGTTTAGCATCGATTACCAACAGGTAAATGACGTTTGTTGACCTTGTAAATATGCATGCATGTAGAACTACATGCATACAACCGTGTTGCAAAAATTTAGGCCGATCCGAGTCCCGCAAGTGGTCCAAAAAAATGCCCAAAGTAGCAATGTTAGCATAAAAATGATTATTACAAACTGCACTACGAAGCCATGTTTTAGATTAGCATCGAACAACAGGTAAATGACGTCCGTTGACCTTGTAATATGCATGCATGTAGTATTACATGCATACAACCGTGTTGCAAAAATTTAGGCCGATCCGAGTTCCACAAGTGCTCCAAACAAATGCCCAAAGTAGCCACGTTAGCATAAAAACGATTTATTGGAAACTTTACTACGGTGCCATGTTTAGCGTCGATTACCAACAGGTAAATGACGTCCGTTGACCTTGTAAGTATGCATGCATGTATTACTACATGCGTAAAATTGTGATACAAAAATTTAGGCCGATCCGAGTTTCGCAAGCGGTCCAAAAAAATGCTCAAAGTAGCCGCGTTAGCATATAAACGGTTTATTGGAAACTGCACTACGGTGCCATGTTTAGCATCGATTACCAACAGGTAAATGACGTCCGTTGACCTTGTAGATATGCATGCATGTATTACTACATGCATACAACTGTGTTGCTAAAATTGAGGCCCATCCGAGTTAAGCAAGTGCTCCATATAAATGCCCAAAGTAACAAATAAATCACCGTTTTAAAAAATTTAAGGACAATGTAAAATCCTTACAATAATAATTGAAATTAAACAACAAGTGATAAAATAAAGCAAAAGTACATAATCAATGTTCATAAACTAAGGACTAGTGAAATCTGGATAATAAATTCTACGATTCCTAAACCTAGAGTGTGTGCCCTTTAACCACATCCCCCTTTCTTCCTCATTTTGCGGCTCCCCTGGTAGGTGTATTAGGATCTACTGATGCAGATGGTGCGGGAGGACCTTGTTGTGGTGTACCTGAATGTAACGCCCCTATTTACAATAAATACAGCAGAATATAAAATCTCTACTGGCGTTTACAGACCATAGGTTCCAAACACCCGGCACCAAACCTCACCAATTACAACTTATAAAATTACAAAAGCTACGGTCTGAACTCGAGAAAAAAACAAATAACATAACTACTAGTAAAATATAGTAACTCTCCACAATTCCTAATTCCCATCCCAATCACTCATGCTCTTCGTGGCCACCTGTATAAACAATTATACCTGCAAGATGAAACCAAACAGCCCACCCCGGAAGGGGTGAGTCAGTTCCCTGGAATGGAACTGCTACAATTCTCTAAAGCAATCTTTAAAACATAACTCTTCAAAATAAACAGTAACTTGAAATTAAACTCTTGAAAGTAAAACAGGGAACAGGCACAAGGCTAAATCACACCAAGCAAAGATAACAAGTTAGGATAAAGATAAATAGAAGGTAAAGTGAAAAAAAATACACATCATGTTAGTGAACATCCATTGCCTTAGTTAAACCCAATTCTCGTTAGGAGTAGAAAGACTCAAACAGTCACAAAGGACTAGAAATGAAAAGACAGATTCAAGAACCAATAACTCAAGAGTGGAATAAAACCATTGGGAGAGATGGCCCCCACCGCCAGATATCAATGTCCATATGGACGAGGGATATACAGCCCCCTGCTGTCAGATTAAAAATGTCCTGTGGACGAGGGATATACAGCCCTCTGCTGTCAAATATAAATGCCCCTATGGGCGAGGGATATACAACCCCCTGCTGTCAAATATAATGCCCCTATGGGCAAGGGATATACAGCCCCCTACTGTTACCATTGAAGACGCGCGCACGTCGAAACCTCAAGAACCAGCTCATGGATGAAACGATATCAGAGTCAAAAGAAGAATTAACCAGAATTGACCTTTTCCAAATTCCCACCAGATCACTAACTACCCAGAGCAATACCAAAACACTCAGTCCTACAGAGTGCAGAAGCGTAAACCCTAAGCAGTCAATGTCTAATGGAACAACCAAATAGAAGGAACCGATACCCAAGTGAGATTCACATTCAAGGCTTAGTTAGTCACACAAGCTGAGTTAGTCACACAACCATTTCCTTGTTAGAAATTCCTCTTAAACTCAGTTAGCGTTTTCCAAAACATTCCACAAGTCAATCAGCAAAAATATCGGAGTACGAGAAATCGTACCTGGTCAACGATGTAGCAGTTCTAGTAAACTCGTACAAACATTCAACAATTCTCTGAGCGGAACATTGAAGTAATTTACTATCAATAACCTGTACCCTAAGTAACTTAAATAAAATTCCTCTCCCTTTTTCCAAATCTCAATTATCTTATAAGCCCTCGCTTAAATGTTATGTATAACCATTGACTTATTTTAGAAGGTTGTATAGCCCAAGGTTGTAGGATCAAGGAATGTATTTTATTAACACCTGGTAACTGTCCACTCCTATTCACTTAATTCATATTTAACACAATCAAAACTTTTGAGACCCTTATATCATAAATGTGTTATATTATATAATTAAATCTAAGAATTTCAATAATAATCCTAAGCTCAATACCTTTATTCTTGGTTTAGAATAAACATTGTATTATGACCTATGATGGATTCATCTCAGAATACTATACTATTACCTCACAATGTAAAGATTATGTATTTAAACAATATCTACTAGATAACCCATTATTATTAAGTCTTTCCCTTAACTTAATTAAGATCTTCACCTTGCATATTGGAATCATAATGTTGTAGATACATTTAATTATAACTTAATTGAGCCACTAAACTCAATTATCATAACCTTAGTTCAGAATGACTTCCTATTACAACCGTCTATAATCTTGTCATAAGATGTTGAATTACCTCTCATATTGAAATAACTATATTTATTAAACTTAGACTTATCGAACTCTTACGTTTAGTATTCACGAGATACATTATTTACTTTACACACATTCCCTCCATAGACTATGTATAACTCTTTTATACTAAACCTCAATAAACTTAAGTCTTAAATACATTTTAATTATTTACAAACCTAAGGTCTCAAAGGAATAACTTAATAAATTAATTCCCTTTATTATGTTTTAGGATAAGCATTACATATCAACATAAGGTAAAATTTATCTAAGAGTTAAATCCTGATTCTTAAGTGAAATTGTTAATTATGTAATAAGATAATATATTCTGAAAAAAAATCCCAATACCTTATATTCAAATGATATATTAATATTTTCAATGTTGTGTTGTAAGGTAGATCATATGATCTCTTATATAACCTAGTTTCATCTAACTAAAGGTTTTAAGGTTTTTAAGTATCTAATTCCTATTTACAAACCTTTCATAAGTTCTAACTACTGAATACATCACTTAATTATAAACTCACATCCTGAATATGGTAATAAATGTAATTTATATGGCTTATCTAATTCTAAGAAACTTAGGGATAATTATCTAGATAAATTTTCAAATCATAGTTTAATATAGATTATATCATAATCCTTTTAATTATTTTATCTTAAAACATTACATTATATTTCAGTACCATAAATGTTAAGAGATGATTTAATCTAGACTTACTAATCCACTTCACATTTAGATGTAAAAGTATTACATTTATTTATTATCAACTATAGAATAAGATCTATTGTGTAACATTTTATGTAAACTAATTACAAATATTCCTAAATTTTAACTTATAAATTTCGTAACCCAATTATAGATTTATATTGCGGTCATTGACTAAATATATACATGTATTTAAATAGGATTTATATAATACCTAGAAATTCAAAGGTACTCAAACTCAATTTCATAACCATAAATTAATACCACCCCATATGATATTCTTTTATTAGTATTACGTATAGGGTTAGTTTAACTTATTAATTCCTTCATATTCTATTTGCGTATAAGGTATTTTATTTCTTTTATTATCGTATATGTATACTAGGATTTATTCAAGACATTCTTTATGTAGTTTAATTGCATTTAATTATTTATATTACTTTTACACATATCTACATCCAAAATATGGTTTAAAAAATAAAATATTTCCTTAGTTTCAATTAAGTATATTAACTACCATATTATATAATTAATATAAATGTAGATTAATTTAGTTCCTTGATTTAACCTAAGTTACTACTTTATTTCTTTTATATATGTATATATATATATATATATATATTTACCTCACTTAAAAGTTTATACCTAAAATATTATAAACATACTGTTACTAAATGTTAATTTAGTCTTTTCATATTTTCCCAACCTAAAAAGTTTATTGACAAACTATATCTTAATTCTTGTTACATTAAAAACCATATATTATAAGATAAACTTATGAAAATTTCATAAACACAATTTTTAAACCCACTTACCCTTGTCCAAAAATTCCCAAATTAAGTATATAGTAACTATAACATTTTAGACATATTATAAAAATTTTATTTCATAAAAATATCTTTTAAATTAACCAAATAATTCTAGAAACCCGTAACTTGCAAAAATCATAACTTATGTTTAAAAACTCCAAAACTATATTAATTTACATCAAAATAAACTAGATTTTATAAGGAATCTATGGTTAAAATTTCGTGTTAAAATACATTCGGGAAGGCATTTAAATACATTCAACAAGTTAGGGTTTATTTCTGAAATATAATAAAACTTATACTCTTAATTTGAAACGATCTAATCTCAGTCGTCTGTTTCTTATAACCACGATCGGATGGTTGCTGAAAGCCGAGTTCATCATCCGCCCCCCCAACCCGATTCGAGTACTAAATTCCAGTTTTCTCTCAATCTACAGAACGAAATCAAGTGATTCTTCCTCCATTCATTTCGAAATCAAATTCCGGTTCTAATGACAGCGATTTCCCCAATTATAATGCAGTATTCCAAAAAATCGATTCTGGGTTCTATTCGAATAGGGTTCTAAGCAGTTCGAATTCAATTTTGCAAAATTCTACATATACGAAGCATAATAAGCTTAATTGGTGGTTGGGTTAGGTCGGAAACACGACAAGGTTTGACAAAAATGGAGCAATTGATCGGAAACTTCGGAGTTGCAACAACGGAGGAAATTTGAATTCGAAGTTTTGGAAAAGTTCGAACTTTCGAGCAGTTCACGAGGCCGACTTTAAGGATCTATAACTTGCAGTACGGATCGAGTTAGGCTATGAGTAAGGGCTTAATCGAAAGAACAAACTTAGCTCTACATATTGATAACAAGAACTAATCCTAACTCGCAACACACAGAAAGAAATCGAAGGTGGAAGTTGCGAGTTTACCTTGCGTTTTCTGGAAAGAAAACTATGATTTTATGTTGTGACGAATCCAAACTTTAGACACCTTGTTCTTCCAAACGGTTGGGTATTGGCTTAGGTCATCAACATGAAAGTTTTATAGGGATTAGAGCTCTTCAAAACGAGCTAAAGAACATGAAATTTGGCTGAGAAACGAAGAAGTTATGGCAAGACGAAGTTACCTGAATCGAAGGAAAAACTGGAAACTGCAGTTTCGGTTTTGCAGGGTGGCTACTTTGGCTTGAATTTCCGGTTGATTTAGGACGAGTTAGGGTTAGTGTGAGTTATGGTTGTTTAGAAGGTAGTGTAGGAGAAGACAACAAAGAAGACGGCACTCAAAAATTCCAAAAGATGAGAAAGTTGTGAAGGTCACAAGATAGGGCAAAGACTGGTTTCTGTTACCGGAAATATAGGAGATAAAACGGCTAAGTGTTGGGCGACCCGTGACAGTGTGACACGTGGCATACTTCAAATTTTTGGCTCTAAACTTCA
This sequence comes from Limonium bicolor, assembly GCA_023374045.1. Taxonomy (NCBI): domain Eukaryota; kingdom Viridiplantae; phylum Streptophyta; class Magnoliopsida; order Caryophyllales; family Plumbaginaceae; genus Limonium; species Limonium bicolor. Next base: position 96,541,323 of record CM041777.1, on the reverse strand, counting down.
ATCTATCATAACTTTGGCTAGGATGATCCGTTTTAATGTTCTTTTTATCGATCTTCATGGTTTTCCATAACCTATTTATTGGTATAGGTTTCATGGACTGGTTTGACTATTCTCAAAAAGTCAACCCTAGCAAGGCTTAATAAGCTTTAAGGTTTCTATATTTTATTTGACTTTATGTTTCAAAACGATGTTCTGACTCTTTCTAAAATCTTTATAATATATCGGAGTGTTTAGAAATTTTCCCAAGATTTATCGACTTATAAATCTTATATTAAATTCATAATACTACTCCCTCCGTCCTGAATTGACCGTCCTGTTTACTATTTGGACATGTCGTTTGACTTTAATTTTTAACATATAAGATAAATTAATTTTGAAAATTTAAGTTTTGTATATGATTCCTTACATGATAAACTATATGTTACAAAATTTAGTTTATAAAATTATTTTATCTTATATGTTTAATATTGAAGTGGATAAACGTGTCATAAAGCAAACAGGACGGTCAATTCAGGACGGAGGGAGTATATAATAATATATAAAATAAATATTTTATTGTATTCTTTAGGGTTAAATAGGAGAAATCCCCAAATAAATTTCCATAACTCCATATAATATTAATACTCATAATTCCATACAATAATTAATATTCATAATTCCTTATACTATTTAACATTCATAATTACATATAATAATTTAATACTTAATAGTATTATTAAAGGTTTAATAAAAGAAATCCCCTAAATTAATTTAAGGAGTATTTCACTGAAGGAGCAGGCTGCTGCAAAAATGAGGGATCATATGAAGGAGCAACAACCATCTGAGTTTGTTGCTGCCCGCCACCAGCTAAATTGGTCCAGTTAAATTGTCCAGTTAATTCCCCCTCATCAAATATAAGCTGCTCACAAAAATTGACCAGCTCCTGAGTAGTCATGGTGGAAACAGTAGTAGCAGCCTGGTTTGACGAACTCGCACCAGCATCAAAATGTGCACCAAAATCAGGGGGTACCTGGCCAAAGGTCGTCTACTGTGGCTGAGAAGATGGCTGTGGCTCAAAATATGGCCGATATCCCTCTTCCTCAGTGACTGTAGCAGGGACAATGGTAAGCTGTGTCTGAGATGGAGGATAGTTCTGGGGTGGTGGTGGTGGTGGTGGTGCGTAGTCACGCGGCCCTCTTCGTCTCTGACTGTACGGCCGGCTTCTAGCAGCTCGGGGGCAGGATTGTCGTTGATTTGATAAGCAAGATACTGCAACTCCACCCTATCTGGCGCCTGCTGTGACAACTCCTAGGGGAATGGCACAACCGATGATAGTGATCAACATCGATAGTCTGAAAAAGTCTGGTGGCATATCCCCGAACACTAGGATCAGTAGGGATCCTCTGAAGATGCTCCACTGCAGACGCCTAATCAACCAGGTAGAACAACAGATTATATAATGTTAAAAAACAATAGAACTATCAAACTAGAGGAAGAGCAGACAAACAATTTAAATAAATGCTTACCACAATGACATTCCTCCTACTATCAACAATGAACCAAGCAACAGAATGCTGGAGGAACCAAACCATATATGCACTCCTCCTGTCTAGTGGGACGCTCCTTGGCATCTGTGGTGTAATCACCTGGAACTGACTCCTATTGTTCCACATCTGGATGTGGTCCTGGAATATTTCCCACCATCGCGCATCTGGCCTACCGGTCCTGGTGATTACATAGAGCATGTCACAGTCGAGTGGGGGAGCAGGAATAGGCTGATCAAACCCGAACTGGGCGCAGTACCCGGTCCGGCTGGTGACCTCTACAACATTGTAGTGGATTAAAAATACCACTACAGCGAACTGCGCTGGGTGTGGTGATCTGTCATCGTACGGCTGCCAGACCACTACAAAACATCGAAATAAATATTAAAAATATGCAAACAAGTTATAACAAATAAATTAGTATTGTAACAATGTTTAGTTTTATATTACCTCTCCCTCGCTCGGTGGAATCCTCATATTGTCCAGAGTTTGTCGCGCAATGGTAGCACTGATGCTATTTCTCTTGCCATTGTATCTGTAACATGACATACAATTAGGGTTGTAGCGTAATTTAATAAAATATTATTTCAACAACCATACAATGCTTAGTTTGTTACCTATGAGCAAGGAAAGGTGAGGTGAAAGATTAATCCGATCTGGGGTGAGTCGTCGCCTAAATGCAGGGATACGCTCGTACGCCCAGACGGTGAGCAACTTACTACAGCCATTCAGATACTTAGTGTCGAATTTGGTGGCGTTGCACATCTCCCTATAGAAATGTGCAAGGAGCGCAGACCCCCAGCTAAGCCGCCCACTGTAGCTAAAATCCTCCAACAACAACAGATAACTGACATCCACCTTGTCCGCATTAGAGTTGGGGAACAGAAACCCTCCAATCAGTCTCATAATATATGCTCTGGCGTGCTGCTGATAAATAATATCATCACACTGACCAAAGTCAGCGTCTATCTCCACAAACCTCTCAGCTAGCCACGCAATGGGTATTTGATTCCCTTGTGAGTAGGGGGGACATCACCAAGAAGCCGCTCGCACACGGCATTCACATCCACATTACTGGTGGGGAAACAGACAGGTTCTCCATCAGTAGCCAACCCAAACAGCACACTAACATCCTCTAAGGTTATGGTAACCTCCCCGAATGGCATCAAGAATGTGTGGGTCTCAGGACGCCATCTATCAATCAAAGCGCTGATGATGCTACAGTTATTCAATCTGAGATTTGCTGGCCCAAAAAAACCAGCTCTAGCAACATATGGAAGTATAGCATCATGTAGGGCAGTAGCACCCTTCCAGCAGGATCTTGTTTTCAAAGTCCTATTTTGGTATTGTGCATACATCTACATTCCATACAAATTACAATTTAATAGAGCACAAATAACAATTGTAACAAATTAATCATCGTCCAACCAATAAGAAATATCAAAAACATAACAAAAGTTCGAATATTAATACATTAACTACATTCCAATCATCTACACATTAAATTATATAATTAAAAAAACAATAATACCCTTAAATTGTATCAAATAAATAATTAGTATAAACAGCTACATATAGTAAATGTTATTTAACTAAACCATATATAATTATCTAGAATATAACTTACAAAATTGTTATGGTACGTTACCTACAATTAAGTCATACGGTCTATAAACTAAGCAATTATATTGAATTAACAATTAAACTGAGCTACTTTTACACAGACAGATAACAATTAGACTGAACAGCTGCATATAGTATTGCATAATTAACTAAACTATATATAATTATCTAGAATATAATTTACAAAAATTGTTATGTTTGTTTCCTACAATTAAGTCATACGGTCTATAAACTAAGCAATTATATTGAATTAACAATTAAACTGAACTACTGTTACACAGATAGATAACAATTAGACTAAACAACTGCATATAGTAAATGTTATTTAACTAAACCATATATAATTATCTAGAATATAACTTACAAAAATTGTTATGGTACGTTACCTACAATTAAGTCATACGGTCTATAAACTAAGCAATTATATTGAATTAACAATTAAAGTGAGCTACTTTTACACAGACAGATAACAATTAGACTGAACAGCTGCATATAGTATATGCTAATTAACTAAACTATATATAATTATCTAGAATATAATTTACAAAAATTGTTATTGTATGTTTCCTACAATTAAGTCATACGGTCTATAAACTAAGCAATTATATTGAATTAACAATTAAACTGAACTACTGTTACACAGACAGATAACAATTAGACTAAACAGCTGCATATAGTATATATTAATTAACTAAACTATATATAATTATCTAGAATATAATTTACAAAATTGTTATGGTATGTTACCTACAATTAAGTCATACGGTCTATAAACTAAGCAATTATATTGAATTAACAATTAACTGAACTACTGTTACACAGACAGATAACAATTAGACTAAACAGCTGCATATAGTATATATTAATTAACTAAACTATATATAATTATCTAGAATATAATTTACAAAAATTGTTATGGTACGTTACCTACAATTAAGTCATACGGTCTATAAACTAAGCAATTATATACAATTAACAAATAAACTGAACTACTGTTACACAGACAGATAATAATTAGACTAAACAACTGTATATAGTATATGTTAATTAACTAAACTATATATAATTATCTAGAATGTAATTTACAAAAAATTGTTATGGTACGTTACCTACAATTAAGCCATACGGTCTATAAACTAAGCAATTATATTCAATTAACAAATAAACTGAACTACTGTTACACAGACAGATAATAATTAGACTAAACAACTACATATAGTATATGTTAATTAACTAAACCATATATAATTATCTAGAATATAATTACCAAAATTGTTATGGTACGTTACCTACAATTAAGTAATACGGTCCATAAACTTAACAACTGTATTAAATTAACAATTAAACTAAATTACTATTACACAGACAGATAATACAATCCACATAATACCAAACAATAATAAAATTACGTATAATCATTATATATAAAGAAACTATGATTATTGTATCGATTACCACTATATCAAATATCTAAATACACTAAAAATGTAAATTATTAACCTATTATAACATTATATAATAATCATACAATATAATTAATTAGAAATACTAACCGGGTCGTCGGAGGCATACGCCGCATATATATGCGCGTCTGCAGACTAAACGGCTGCGACTCCACCTGACCATGCTCACTCATATGATATTGATCAGCCATACTATAGTTCCTATGCAAACAAAGGATTTTAGAGGAGAGGATTTGGATGCAATTGAAGTGTTTTGGAAAAAATGATGCTTCTGTTCCCACTTCCTCGCGCGATCCAGTGTTATTGATAGAATGTTCTTGCTCATCGTTATTCACTTACAGTTATATAGGCATCTGTACTGAAGCCGATAATTCATTTATCGGCTTCATTAATGCCGATAAATGAATTATCGGCTTCAGTACAGATGTCAACGGTCGATTTTATCGATGCACTGAAGCCGATAATCATTATCGGCATTGTTGGGGAATTGCACGGTGCATGGGAATTGAATGGGGCAAATGCCCGAGTACAGGAAATTTTCCCTTTTTTTTATCATTCACTTAAGTGTTTTTTGTATTTTGGCTCCTATCAAGTCCGACCTAACTTAGTATCCCAACAACGAGATAGACAAATCATATATAGATACATTATTAACAGTTATTTATGAGATTGAGAAGGGATAAAAAAAAAGTTAGTGTCCAACTCTAACTAAACGACTCCGATTCGACCTGTTATTTATTTTCAGAGTCACGAACAACTATTCAGCTGAAGTTTGTATTTAGCTTCTTCGAAGTAAGGAAATATATATATTGTACTTAATTTAATTCTTATATGATCCTAGCTAGTCCTTTTAACTTTTCCGTACAAATTAAGGTCGAATAGAAATTATACATATAAATACAACTAATTAATTATACTCCATCATCAGGGTGCGTGCATCATGCAATAAATCGATGACACGACTGGGCTTTAATAATAGAGGGTAGGAGTTGAAGTTTCCTTATGCTGAGTTGTGAACAACACCTAGACATCATCTCATCTATAGTAGCATCCGCATGCTCTTTTGACAAATCCATCTATCTTTTGCAGCCAGTATCGACAAAGATTCATGTCAGTGGAAATACAGCACATATTCCTTGGGGTAGTTTAATTGATGGTATTTGACCATATATCCCATTATAGCATGCGTTGAGCTAGAACACATCCAATAATACAATCTTTTCCGTTTGGTACTTGAGTGTCGAAATTGAAGAGTAGAGAGCTATATCTTCGATTTATAATTACATAAGTGTTCAACATTAATGATCAAAGGTTATCACGAATATTTGTAGGTACCCAAAACGACAACCACAAGAGAAAGGAACAGAGATCAGGAACTTAATTCCCACCATCTAGTTGGTGACAGACCGCCAACAATATTGAAAATGTGAACTCCCACCAACAATTAGTTTATATATGTAGTAGTAGTGCACATAAAGTACTAGCCTAGCCAATTTGGTTTTCCAAAGTCGCAAAAAAAAAAAAAAAAGTGCAGTAAAATTCAACTCAATTTCTTCGGTGTTCAGTCAGTGTTTATAAATATTACGTCTTCTTATGCTAGCTTCCCGGCACTTTAGTTAGATATAGCAGCCTCCAACTCCACTACTAATCAACATATATACAACCGCGCGCTGAAGATATCTCACCAACCCAATTATCAAAACCATACTATATATAAAACCCATACTTCCACCAGATCATCGTAAAACTCAAGCAATCAACCAATCACTTCTTTAGGTTATAGCTAGCTTGCTCGTTAGTTATCACATTCATCGATCTCAACATGATCTTCACATTCCTCCAGTTTCTTCTAGCATGGACATCCATTCATTTCCTCCTTTCTTTCTAAACGCACAAGACTTATCAAGCAGAGAAAGCTCCCGCCAGGCCCAATCCCCCCCCTATTATTGGCAATCTCCTCAGTCTTGGAGAAAAACCACACCAATCCCTGGCTTCTCTGTCTAAATCTTATGGCCCTGTCATGTGCTTGCAATTAGGATCATTGACCACTGTGGTGGTCTCCTCCGTTGATGCCGCCAGAGAAGTCCTGAAAAAGAATGATGCTGCCTTTGCTAGCCGCCATGTCCAGGACGCTCTCACCACTAATGGACATCATGAAGTTTCTGTCGTGTTCTTGCCCGCCGGACGACGGTGGCGTAATCTCAGAAAGATATGCAACTCTTATGTTCTCTCGACAAGCAGGTATAATATACTTTATGATAACATATTTTATATTACAATTCTGAATCTTGTAATTAATATAACATGTTATTAATGATGCATCAATGGCCCGCTTGTAATGATAAGTTGGGCTGGGGCTTCTAGATATACTATATATATATTCTTCTATTTAAGAAGTAATTAATTAAACAATCAACACTATATTGGTCATCTTCTTTTTTGAGATCATCTATACTTTTATACTTTCTTGAAGATATTCTAAAGTAATATGTTCGATATAAAATTAAGGAACATATTAAATACTGATATTCGAACTTGGAAAAAAAAATAATATAACAGGCTTGATGCTAGTAAAGAACTTAGGAAGAAGAAGGTACAACAACTCCTCACCTACGTACAAGAATGCAGCGACACAAAAACTCCAGTCAATATTGGTCTCGCGGCATTCAGCACATCCCTTAACCTACTATCGAACACATTCTTCTCTACCGATCTCGCCGGTAACACTTCCGATGATGTTGCTTCACGTGATCTCAAGGAACTAGTATGGGAGATTGAGAAAGAAGTTGGTAAGCCAAACATCGCCGATTTCTTCCCAGTACTCAAACCACTAGACCCTCAAGGTGTCAGGCCTCGCATCAGGAAACTCATTGATCGATTATGTGAGGTATTCGACAGAATGATTGAACCACGTCTGACCCATAAAAAAGCTAATGGTTGCTTTGAGGATAATGACGTGTTAGATGCTCTTTTGAGTTTAAGCCAAGGAAAAGTGGCGGATCCAGAGTTTACTTTGAAGGAAATCAAACATCTCCTTTCCGTTAGTATCTATCTGACTTGTTGTCTATTAATATATTAATCTTCATTTATCAATTCCAATTTCTCTATGATCAATTAATTAATCTCTTTTATTTCATCACTTAATCAGGATCTATTTACTGCCGGAACTGACACTACATCCAGCACCATAGAGTGGGCAATGGCGGAACTTCTTCACAACCCACAAAAACTAAACAAAGCAAAAACCGAGATCAGAAACGTCATCGGTAAATCAACCCAACTCGAAGAAGAAGACATCGTACGACTACCTTACCTGACCGCCGTAGTGAAAGAAACGTTAAGACTTCATCCACCAACCCCATTATTAATACCACGCAAAGTCGACAACGACACTGACCTATACGACTTCACAGTTCCCGGTGGCTCACAGCTCTTCGTCAATGTATGGGCGATGGGAAGAGACCCTTGTGTGTGGGAAGACCCTAACTTGTTCAACCCGGAGAGATTTTTGGGTTCGACTAAAGACTACAAAGGCCATGACTTTGAGCTCATACCGTTCGGCGCTGGGCGACGAATCTGTCCCGGACTGATGCTGGCCCATAGGATGCTGCATTTGGTTATAGGTTCGTTGCTGAATTCGTTTGATTGGGAGTTGCCTGGTGGGATGAGCCCTGAGATGATGGATATGGAGGATAAGTTTGGACTTACTCTTCAGAAGGCGAAGAGTTTGTGCGCCGTTCCTGTCAAGTTGTGATTTGATGACAATTTAGTTTAATTGATTAATACTCATTTATTAACCTTCTGTTAATCATACTACAATGTCTTACATCTTAATAATCTCGAGAGGTTTTGTAACTGTGTTTTGTTCCAAATGAAAGTATATAGTAGTATTATACTAATTAAAAAATAATTGAAAGATTATTCAACTTTTTCAAACGATTCAAAAAGCATGCATCATTTACTTTAATATTTTAAATATAAATAATTCCATACTGAATATTATAAAATTTAGTTTTATAGTATTAATTTATCTTATATACTTAATATTAATGAGAAAAAAATGTGTCATGTAACAAAAAAGACAGTCAATTCAAGACTAGAGTACATGTTTTCAGACCCTATCCTTTACCATGTTAGTCAATTTATATAAAGTAGCTTATTTTAGTCATATCTGTCCTTAGACCTGGCAATTTGGGTCACTCGGTTCGGGTTCGGTTCAGTTCGGTTCGGGTCAATTTGTAGATATTCACTATTTGGTTTGGTTTGGATCGGGTCGGGTTATCTGGTTAAAATTAGATTCGGGTGACTTCAGTTTGGTTGATTTCGGGTTCGGGTGCTTTCGGTTCGGGTTAGCCTCTACATTTTCAGTTTTTTGGTTTTTTTGAATTATGGGTCAAATTCGGGTGACTTACCGCTATGCTTAGTTGACAAAAATTTTAAAGTACAAATTTAAGCAACTGTAGTAACTAGTATTGATTTTCATATTTGGATCCAAATTCTCTTAATATAGTGTTACTCTTGATGAAGATTGCTATTGTGTATTGGTTGGTTATACATAACAAATTGGGTGATAATATTTTTAATATTAATTTTTAACTATAGATTATTAATAGTATCGACCAAGTATAAATTTAAAATTTGGTGAATCAGTGGTCAATATTCGGCACTCAACGCCCAGTCTATCCCCCCCCCCCCCCCCCCGACATGTGCTTGTGTCTCCCTCCATCCCGCGTCCGTCACACCCACACGCGTCCTGTGTCAGCACCCGTCATCTCGAGCGAGCATCGCGCCCATGCCAATCCATCACCACCTCGCGTCTGTGCCCTTATGCGCCCGTCATCATCTCGCGCCAGTGACTTCATGTTGTGTCTGCGCCGCCTATTACCGTCTCGCGTGCGCACCTCGTGCGAGCGTCTTCCAGTAGCTTATCGCTTCCAGGCAGGGGTTGTCCCTTTATCTTCTTATTTTGTCATTTTTAACCATAATTTAATTTAATTATGCATACAAATATATTAAGTGAGATGTAAGTTTTGTAATCTTTATTCTTTTGTGATATTAATAAGAAACCTAAGTAGTGATGTGATGATATATACACATACACGTTCAAACCATTCCTAAGCTTAGTTTTGTAATCTTTATTTAAGTAAGTAAGTGTGTAAGTTTTGTAATCTTTATTCTTCAACATCTACACACCACACCAATCATGGTTAGTATATTTCTTAGCTGAAAAGTTTATACATTTTATAATTAAAATTTCACCAATATTCAAACCATTCCCCAGTCCTTAACATAAAGAAACGTAAGTTTATAAAAATATAGAGTATTATAAAATAATAATGACACACAATAATCTACCATTTAAAATACTCATTTTCCTCACTTTATTGTGTCATTTTCTTTAGGTATATACTCATCGATCTTGGTTAGTATATGTCTCAACATAAAACTTTAGGTTTTATAATTAAACTTCATGAACATTTAAACCATTCCGAAGTCTCATATCCAAAATATAAAGAACCCTAAGTTTATTAAAATCTAAATTAATAGAGTATTTTAAAATTGTAATGATACACATTTGTTGTATTATAAAACATTTTAAAAACAAACATCTATAGTTGGTAGTATGAACACTAAGCTATTGGTGATAAAATTGGTGATATATTATAGTTGGTAGTATGAACATACTCGGTCATAAATATAATATGCTTTTTGTGAGTTGTTAATTTGTAAAAGGTTGAACCAATTTCCTTGGACACGGCAAAAAATGGCAAGAATTGTAAAAATAGAATGAAAATGTTCCTTATTTTAGTCCCAATTTATGGAAATTATGCGTTCGTACATGTCAATAATAAACAGAAGGATAATGAAAGTTTGTATAGTTTCATGTTTGGTATGGTTGAATTTGGTTCGGGTCAATTCGGTTCGGGTCGATTCGGTTCGGGTGAATTCGGTTCGAGTGGATTCGGGTATATCAAATTTTGGTTTGATTCGGTTTTGGTTTGATGCGGTTCGGATTTTTGGGTCACATCATTCGATTTAAATTCGGGTTGGATCGGATCGGTTTTTTAGGTTCGGGTCACCTTTGCCGGGTCTATCTGTCCTTACTATTATAAATAGGACCCTTTTATCACCGAATACGATACGAACCATATTGATTTTTATGGTATCTGAGCCACGAAGGCTGCTTGACGGCCCCTTTCTGTCACGTCTTTATCCTTTCATCTTTTATCTCCCATATTACAGTAATTCTCATGATGACAGTAGAAAATTCTTCTGGCTCAACAGGAGCTAATTCATCCTCTTCAGCTACTACCGTGTCTTCCTCACACAGCCCCCAGTCGGTGCTTTCTGCAGCAGGTAATTTAATTAAATTGAACCGAGCAACTTCAATTTGTGGAAGACAACCACAGTTCCTTTCTCAGAGACAATGACTTTTTCAAGTTTGTTTTTTTTTGAAGAACATTGTGACCATATATTAAACATAAGCATAAACATGCACAAGGGAGAAACCCTCATGTCATGCTAGATCCATATCTAGCTTACAAGCCAAGCTAATATTAGGAGGAACATGCTCCCCCAACCACACCCGGTTACTCTCAACAAAGGGATTCCCCAAATTATAAATAATCTTAGTCAGATATTTGTCATACGAAAGAGAATCACTCCTAATAATACTAGAAAAATTAGAGAGTAATCCTCTCACCATCGAGATATCCTCCCAACTGGCATTGGGTCTTCTGATATCTCCCAAATTGAGGACATTCTCGAAATATTTATCAACTGATTCAAAACAAATGCTATGGCTACCCACCGAGATAGCAAGCTCATGCCATTCTTGTCTTTTTGCTTTAATATCAGCATACTGCACATTACTAGTGCTGGAAATTCTTCGATTGAAAACTAGAATAGGCAAACCTCGATCATCTCGGATGATACCGGCTATGATCAGGTCACCATAACGACTAGCAAGCATACCCGTACCAATGCTATGATAGCCCGACGGAGGAGGGGTTGCCAAATCCTAGGAGAATAGATATGAGAGGGAACCTTCATCAAAAGGTAAGCTTCAGTAAAGGAGTTATTTACCTCGACTTCTTTCCACCAAGAGAGCTCTGGATTATGCTTGACTTTATTCCTCGAAGCGTATATAACCCAAAGCTTATTAGCTATAAGAGATAGCTTCTTCACACTCCATACCTCAGCCATCCGAAAAAACCAGTCCAACATACCATCCACATTATTAGGAATATCATTCACATCCACCAAGCCCCTCCATATATCTTTAACAGCACAACAAAAGAAGAAGCAATGCGCCAAGTTATCCTTATCCCCACAGAAGAAACACTTTGAATCACCCCCAATCCGTCTAGCCAGATTATCCTGACAAGGGATAATATTTCCCAAGAACTTCCAGAGATTAAGTTTAACTCTAGGGCAGCAAATGGAACTTGTGAGCTTCTTCCCAATCCTACCAATGGAGAGGGGAGGATTGGAGGAGCTACCCACCCCTGATTCCGTTACCAGAGATAGATAAGCTGATTTGACGGAGAACTTGTTATCTTTAGAAAAAGCCCAGGTCCACTGATTAGAACTATCCAAGTCATGAGAAATAGAAGACATAGACCCATCCCCAACAGATGGTAGAGGCCGAGCTCCTTCTCTGAGCAGGTCCAAGACCGAAGAGATAGACTTCCAGATAGGGCTACCTTTATTAGAAGGGTAGCACTCACAAATATTGATATCAGGGTAATAGAGCTGTTTCATAACTTGAGCTACTAAGGACCCCGGAGAGGAAAGCAATCTCCAAAGCTGTTTAACCAAAAGAGCTTTATTGAAATTTTCCACTTCTCTGAAACCAAGGCCTCCTTGGTCCGAAATGTCACACACCTTAGACCATTTAGTCCAGTGGAGAGCTTTTGTCGACTTTCCCACTCCACCAGAAGGAGGAGAAGGCTGAATTGAGTTTCACAATAATACCCTTGAGAAGAGCAAATAGGGACATGGTGTAGTGGGAATAGACTGGAGAACACTAGACACCATGACGGATCTAGCTGCTTGTGCCATAGGTTTGGTCCACTGGAAACTCTTCTATGAACGGATTCGATAAGGTAGGTAAAGAGATCATGTTTTCTCCTACCTATCTTGAGGGGAAGGCCCAGATATTTGGAGAAGCAAGGCACCTCTTGCACATTCAGAAGGCTGGAGAGATTGTCTTTAATGGGGAGAGATAATCTTTTGCTAAACACAATTCGGATTTGAGATGATTGATTTTGTGACCGGAGGCTCGAAGGAATTTTGTGAGAATATGGTTCAGGCGGGAAATATTAGTGGGATCGGCTTTACCAAAAAGGAGAAGGTCATCAGCAAAGGCTAGGTGAGATATAGACGGGCAGAGGGGGGAGAGCTTGATTCCATGGAAATCTCCATAAATATCAGACTTATTAAGGAGACTAGACAAGGCTTCCTGAGCCAATATGAATAGAAAGGGAGAAAGAGGGTCACCTTGTCTAATACCCCTAGACTGATCAAAAGAGGTACCTGGCTTGCCGTTGATGAGGATAGCACATCTGACTGAGCTAACACAATTCATAACTGGAGTGATCCAAAGAGAAGGGAAGCCCATGGAAGTGAGAACGTCTTGGAGGAAGTTCCACTCTAATCTGTCATAGGCCTTGCTAAAGTCCAACTTGAGGGCAAAGAAACCATTTTTAACAGCTTGGTTCTTCTCTAAAAAATGTTGGAGCTCGCCTGCTAAAATGATATTGTCGGTAATAAGCCTTCCTTTCACAAACCCTGATTGATGTGAGATGAGAGATGAGAGAGGAGAATATGTTGAACCCTATTAGCCAAGGTCTTGGAAGCAATCTTATACGCAAAATTACAGAGAGCAATCGGTCTGAATTTATCAATCTCCATCGCCCCCGCCATCTTTGGGATAAGAGTAATAAAATACTCATTCAAGGACTCAGGGAGGGGCTGGCCTCTCAGAATAGGCATGACTGCATCAATAATTTGATTCTCAATGATATGCCAAAAGGTGATAAAGAATTTACCATTGAAACCATCCGGCCCAGGAGCTTTGTTAGCTCCTAATTGTTTCACAGCAGTAATGATTTCCTCTCTGGTATAAGGTCTGCTCAGCTCAGAGATAAAGCTACCATTTAGCCGACCCTCCACCGCTCCCAAAAGGTCCCTATCCACCTGGGGTTGAGAAGAAGAAAAGAGGTTTTGAAAATACTCTCTAGCAATGACTTCTATCCTCTGCCAAGAATACTGCATAGTGCTCCCGGAATCCATGAGACCAAAGATCTCTTTTGATCTTTTAATTGAGGTAGCCCTAGCATGGAAAAAACCAGTATTCTTATCTCCTTCCATAATCCACTTATCTCTAGATCGTTGCTTCCACCATATTTCTCCCGGAAAGAGAGTAACTCAATTTCCAACATGAGCCTCTTTCTATTATTGATAGCTCCCAAAGAGATATCACTAATAGAGATCTTACCTAACTCTTTCTTCTTATTTATGATCTTCCATTTAATCTTAGAGATAGACCACCCCTTCCATTCACTTAGCTTTCGAGCACATAAATCCAGGGAAGTAGAAATGGAAGGGTAATTGTTACTCCAGACCTCCGTTACTATCTCTGCACACTTGGGATCCAAACACCAACCGTTTTCAAATCTGAAAATTTTTGCCGGAACTTTATGAATACCAAAGAACCTGATAAAAAGGGGGCAGTAATCCGAAGCTTCCCGGGGAAGATGTTCCACAGAAATATTGGGAAAGGCCTGTAGCCCAGCCGAAGAGCAAAACACTCTATCCAATCTACTGTGGGAGTGGGAGTCTCCATCTTGGCAATTGGTAAAAGTAGAACTCTCTCCAAAGAAACCGATATCATGGAGATCACACTCAAGAATGGCCTCTCTGAACGGGGCCATGTGGACCTCTTGCCTGATTCTACCCCCGGTCTTCTCATAAGCTTGCAGTATCTGATTGAAATCCCCGGCTATCACCCAGGGCAAGCTAACTTGCTTACCAAGAATTCGGAGAAGTTTCCAGGACAGATGCTTGAGAGACCAATTGGACCATCCATAAAACCCGGTAAAAACAAAATGGAGCTCACCCGGCATAGACATACTGGCGGACATATGATGCCTAGATTGAGAAATCATAGAACAACCTAGGGAACTTTTCCACATAAGGCAGAGGCCTCCACTCCTCCCCCTGCTTGAAACCGCTAGCCCGCTATACTGAGGGAACATCCCAAAGAAACACTCCATATCACTCTCAGACTTATGGGTCTCACTGAGGAAGATGATATCGGGATTGAGTTTAAGAATCAAACTTTTAATCCAATAGACTGCCTTGGATTTACCTAATCCCCTGCAATTGAGAGTTAAGCAGCTCATCTGAAAACTAACCGCTAGGAACCTCAACAACTTAATCAGAACCGGGCCACTCAGTCGACCAAAATCACACTGAGTTCCAACCTGCACTACAGACAATCCCAGGCAATACCCAGCAACAATCAAGACTCAGAAAGCCAACAAACTGGGAAACCACAGACCAGCTGACCGTAGACCAACTAAACCAGAGGCCACAAAACAAACTCCAAAGTGCTCGAACCCTGCCGAACTCACACTAGAATCCTAGCCGGAGACGGAGGAGTGACCCAAGGTGCACACAATCGAAACAATAGGAGAGCATCAACAACTACACAACGGAAGTAACCTGAAAGAACCGAAAGGGCATCTCCACACATCCAGTAACAAGCTACCGAATCTATATGAAGACATGACTACCACCTCGAAGCAGAGACACTGGAAACTAAAAACATACCAAACTCAGCACCACCTATCCCCAGTCGGAAACTCGAACGCAGCCAGCAAGAACAAACTCCCAGAATGCGATTGCAACCAAACACGAGCCAGAGACTAGCAGGCAGAGATTGCTGACTACCGCCACAGAACACAATCTGGAATGACAACAAACAAACCAGAATCACACTGGTGGAAAGCCACCGCAGCTTCAGCGACTATAAACAGGGACAAATCAGCGCAAGGGGCGCAGACTCGCCTGCACCCAAGATCGGAGCCGAGAACAAGGAGAAACCAACGGAGGGCTGAAATCCGGAGCAGAATTCACCCAGCTAGGATAGATAGCCGACGACCACCAGACTCCCGGAGCTGGGAAGGAAGATCGAGAGCAAAACTCGTTGGAAACCAGACGAGAACCCGAAGAGAACGATAAAATCGCCTCTAAAATCGCCTCCCAAGGAGAGCGAACCTAATTTGCTACAGTGTTTTTAAGATCTCAGTTTAGTCGCAATCTAACAAGTTTGCTTTTTCAAGTTTGTTGATGGCTCTCATCTCTGTCCTGAAAAATACAAAGGCACAGTTGTTAATCCATAATTTATAAAATGGAGTAATCAGAATCAGTTAATAATGTCTGTTATCCATATGAGTCTCACTGAACCTATCATACTTTCTGTTGTTGGTTGTGAGACTTTGAAAAGTCTTTGGGATTTGTTGCATAATATATATGCTGCACAATCTGCAGCTCAACTGGGGCAGTATCATTTGCAATTAGCTGGATTTCTAAAAGAGGGGATGAATCTATCTCTGACTACTATAATATTGTGCTCGTGGTCTTGTTTATTCACTTGCTGGAGCAGGACATACAGTGTCCGACAGAGAATTTCATACATATCTTTTAAGGGGGTAACCATCAGACTACAATCCTATTGCTACTATAATTTTATCTTCTCGAGATTAGTTGGCTCCCTTTGAAGTATTATCTCATCTCCTGCGGTATGAAGCCACTCTCACTCAGCAAGCCCAACAACTATCTACTTCTATCATTGTTAATGTTACCACTACTACTAATGCCACTTCCATTGACAGAGGGGCAAATCAGAACAACAGAGACAGAGAGGTGGAAGAGGAAGGAGTTCTAGCAACTCTCAGTCATCAGCCAGAGGCTCATGCTCTGGTCGTGGTCAATACTTTTCTGGCCAGGTTGATAGTCAGCCGTAGTGCCAAATATGCTCCAAGAGGGGGCATGAAGCACGCGATTTCTATCATCGCTACAGCCTACAGCTATACTTAGAGGTGTCCATTCGGTTAACCGAATTTGGTTTTTAGTTATAACTAAATTTACCAAAATTTAATTCAATTACCAAATTAATCAAAATTCAATTCAATTACCAAATTAACCAAAATTCAATTTAATAACCAAATTAAGTGAAATCAAATTAACCAAAAACTGAAATATTTTTCTACTTAATAACCAAAAATCGAATCGTAAACCGAATTAGTTGCGGTTAATCGTAATAATTCGGTTAACCGAAATTTTTAAAAGAAAACTTACAATTTTCATTAATATATATATATATATATTTAATTTTAAAAAATATTTTAGTTATTCGACTAACTGAAATATTCTCTTCAATAACTGAAAATCGAACCGAAATAAAATTCGGCTAACCAAAAACCAAAGTTGTAAAGAATAGTTATGAAGAAAACGGTTAAAAACCGAAAAAATTCGGTTTTCAAGTATAATAGAATTAACCGAACCGTATGAACAGCTCTAGCTATACTTATCAGTCCCCTCCCCAGCTCTCCCACTGCTAATGCCACTACCTATACTTCTAGGTCAAACACTACTGAGTGGCTGCCTGATACAGCAACCTCTCATCACTTCATGGGAGATTTTTCTAGGCTTAATCTTGACAGTTCAGATTATAATGGAACAGAGGTCATTTCTCTTGGTGATGGATCTTTGATCCCTATTTCCCATCAGGGTATGAGATCCTTTTCTACTTCCACCAGAAACTTCAAACTGAATGAAATTTTTCATAGCCCCTCTTTAATAAACATCTCTCTGATAATCTTTTTTGTTGTTGATAACAATACATATTTTGAATTTCACCTACATTGTTTTCTATTGAAGAATTGCACAACTCACCAAGTTCTACTCCAAGGTCCAGCTAAAGGAGGCATCTAAGTCTTTTCTGTTGATAGTTGATGATTATACTCGGTATATGTGGCTATTTCCCTTGCATCTTAAATATGGAGTTTCGGCTGTTTTGCCACCTTTTTTAATCTGGCTGGCAATTATTTTGGTCCCACCATTAAAACAATTCAAAGTGATGGTGGGGTGAATTTCAAGCCCTCATTCCTTTCTTTCAAAACAAGGGAATAAATCATAGGATTACTTGTCCACATGTTCATGCTTAAAACGGTTCTATTGAAAGCGGAAATAGATATGTTGTGGATAAGGGTATTACTCTCCTTGCTCTAGCTTCTTTACCCTTAACCTATTTGACATATTCCTTTAAGGTTGTGGTCTATTTATATAACAGAACCCCACTGTTGTTCTTGCCCATAAGTCTCCTTATCAGAGTCTTTTCAAAACTGATATTGATTACTAGTTTTTTCAGAGTTTTTGGATGTGCGTGTTATCCAAATCTCATACCCTATCAGCATCACCGCTCCACTCAATGTGTATTTTTGGTTTACCCTTCTCAGTATGTTGGCTACTTGTGCTATGGTTTTCAGAAAGCTAGGATGTAAATCTTTAAGGATGTGACTTTTCATGAGAATCATTTTCCTTTTGCTTACCATAAACTCTCTCCTCTGGCAACAAACCTTCACTCATACTCTCTTCTCATTCCCAATACTAGAGAAACGTCACTTTTTCCTCTTCCACCAGAACCTTCTCACACTCCATCTCCGGCTCAATCTACCAATATACCCTATCCTCATACTTCAACTTCATTCTCCAATTCCTCTCATGAATCTACTGCCCATGTCACTCAATCTCCAACACACACAGAATCAGACACACATACAGACCCAACCTCCCCCTATTGCTCCTTTAGATACTGTCCCTCACTCTCAATTTGATATAGATCCTATAGCTCCTACTCACCCACAACTTCCTACTGATCTTTCTCACTCTTCACAACCCACTGCTCATCACCCTATGGTTACAAGGTCTAAGATCAATTCCCTCAAACCTCTTACTAGAATAGATGAACCATTAATTACCAATTCCATCACATAGACATAAACCTCTATCTCTGATCAGCCTACCCTAAAACAAACTCTCTCTCATTCTGTTTGGATCCAAGCTATGACCCAGGAACTTCAAGCTCTTGAAACCACAAAGACTTGGGATTTGGTGCCTTATGATCCTAGTATGAACCTTCTTGGAGTTAAATGGATTTTTAGAACAAAGAGAAATGTAAATGGCTCTATTTCTCATAGAAAAGCCAAGCTAGTTGCTCAGGGGTTCTTTCAATCATATGGTTTTGACTATTACGAGACTTTCAGCCTTGTGGTGAAATAATATACTATCAAATTAGGTTTGTCTATTGCTGTTTCAAACCATTGGCCAATTCAGCAGTTGATGTGTAAAATACATTCTTGTGCGGTGATTTACAAGAAACAACTTATATTCAAATGCCCCTATAATGATAGTAGTTTAGGGTGCGTTCACTTTGGGGTTTTCAGCGAAGGAAAACGGAATCATTCCCTTGTGGTTGTTTGTTTTGTATTTTAGTGATTTCGTATCCAAAGGTGACCTTACCTCCTTTGTAGGTTGAAAGCGAGCTGAATTTGTTGGGATCTCCAGTCATGTTCCGGAGCACCCACTGTCCAAGTACAAATAGTCCATCTCCATGCACGCTTCCACCTGTAAAAAAATCACTTGGTGGTTTTGGGAACCCATATATACTTGGGTCCCATTTTTGAACCAGATTTTTTCAGCTTTTCTCGTGCCTCAAGGATAAGATTAAGTCGCTTGATATTAAATGACACATCCTTGTGAAGCTTTTCACATGCACTATCTCGATGTCCAAGACTCCCGCAAATCTTAGTGGGAGGAAGATTGACGTATTTTTGCTGTCCTTTCCACCAAGAATCAAAATTTTCTTTTTGTTGTTGGCGCTTGGGTTTGTTATGGATTTGGACATATTTTTAGGGATATCGAATTTACCTTTATGCCACTTGGGCTTCGATTGAGTGGATCCAACTCCAGATCGTATATTGACTATCTCTTGGGAGAGTTTTTCATTTTCCTTTTGAAGATTATCACGATCTTGACTAACTTCCTTGATCTGGAGTTGGCCCACTCGAGCAATTTTGATGGAGTGACCTGTTTGATGAAATTGACTGGCTTGAGAGAGAGTGCATGTTCCTTTTCTTTCAGTTTTCGAGAGAGTTGCTCAACAGAAGAGGTTAGAGAGATAACTTGAGATTCTGAACTATTTAACTCATTCTGCAAAGAACAACACTTGTCAGTGAAAACAGTGAGGTTATGTTTGAGAGAGTCAATCTAAGTGAATGACTCTTCCTGTTCCCTTTGGTTGGATTCAGTAAAACTCTTGGTTTTGTCGAGCTCCTTTTTAAGGGAGTCAACACGACGCCGAGAGTCTCGCAAATCCAATCTAAGTGAGCAGGAAATAGTCTTATGTTCCTCAGTTTCATCTCTCAAAGCATACATAAGACTTTTTGAGACCTCAAATTCCTCAGTTAACTCAGAGATTTTTCTGTTAAGATCATCTTAAGAGAGTTAGTCTCAGAAACCATTTTAGCAATCAAAGTCATAAAACCCATAGGAGATATACGATAAAGATCAGTCTCAAGATGAGAGCGAGTTACCTCATTGTCGGGGATCATGGACTCAGTCACATCATGTGCCATGAGACATACTAGGCCGCTGGACTCTGTGTCTTGATCATCGGAGTCTGAGTCACCCCAACCGACAGCTGCCATTTCTCGTTGATTGACTGTCAGCCTAAGCAAGGCTCTGATACCACATGTAGGATCGGGTGGGCTCAAACCAACCAAAGGTGTGAGTCTAAGAGTTGGTTGGACTCAATCAGTCTTTGTGAGTGAGAAACACTCTGTGCTGTAGAGGCACTCAATCAAACTGGTTAAACTAAGTGTGCGGAAGACTTGAAGAAACTGAAACGAATTAATGCTTGAAAGATAGACAGACTCTGTGGAACTAAATGGATTAACACTCGAAAGGTAGAGGGACTCTGTCGAACTCAGCACGATACACAATATAAGTTATTTTATTTCCTGGTCAAAACAAAACAACTTATACTGCCCACTCAGTAGATGAGATCTACTTCGTGGTTTCACTCACTCACCCAATACAATCTCTGATCAGCTCAATGATAAGTGTAGTGAAAACTAGGTCCTACCTAGAAAGACTCTGTCGATATGCACAAATGAATCTAGTACTACTCTCTCTCTCTTTCTCTCTCTCTCTCTCTCTCTCTCTCTCTAAAATAGGCAAAGCTTTCTCTAAACAAATGCTAAATGATTCTCTCTGGAAAGCTGCAATAAGAACGAAATGACAACTCTCTTATATAGTGGAGACGTTGAGGGAGTCTGCTTCCGAAATTTCTGCCATCTGAACGTTGTAGTTACTTGTAGTTGCTTAAAATCCGGTCCTAACTTCTTTGTGAACGTTGCTAAGCCTTGGCCCTTAATTTTCGAACAATTACCAATCTATTGGACGACTTGGCAACGTTCAATTATGACTTTCACGTCTGATGTAGTAGACTAGCTCTGTTAGTTCCGAAATTTCAGGAACCAATGACTCTTTCCTTGAATTTCAGAAGCTGGAGCCATATTTCGGAAGCTGGAGCCAAGTCTTCTGATTAGTGCCATGTTGAGATAATTTGGTCCAAGTCTGAACGTGATGACCGTTGTAAGTCAATGTAGTTGATGTACTTGCTCCTTAATTTAGCAAGCTGCCCGACAGACTCTCTCGAATTATCAGAAAGTCAAGGCTTTGGATTTTTCTCACTTTTGCATGAATTTCGGCCAAGGATGATAGTTGATGACTATTATGGTTTAGTGGACGTTGCTCCTTGAATTTCATAACTAATTGATGAATTCACATAGATGGACTCTCTCGCTCTTCGAGGTTAACTGACTTTGTCTTGTTTTGAGAAGTGTGATTGACTCCTTTGATCTGGTTGACTATCTCAGCAACACCTTCATACTCAACAAGATATATTATATAATATAGAAAAATATTTTTATATATTATTTTAAATTTAAATACTAGAATAGGATAAAATTAAGAGATATTTATATAAATATTTATTTAAATTTAAATAAATATTAGGATATAATATATATATATTACTTTTATTATAACTTAAATACTATAAAATTATAAATATATATTATGTATACAGATAAATTTAAAAAATGTTACATAATATATATAAATATTAGTATATATAGATAAATTTTAAAAAATGATATAAATATATAAATATAAATTTATTGTATATATAATCTATATAAATATTAATATACATTTATAATTTAAAAACTATTTATATATGCTACAAAATTTATATAAATTGTAGTATATATTACATACAGATTAGATAAATATTAATATATATTATTCATAATATAGATAAGTATTAACACTTCTCTGTTTGGAACCAAACAACAACAAAGATAATCATTGAGAATTCTATTACGTTCCATGTTAGAATTAAAACAGACTTCTTGATTCGGGGATCTGTTTCCTTTCCTCCTCATTCCCTTTCCTAATTTCATTCCGTGAGTTTTCTGATTTCATTCCGTTTCCTCGTGAACGCATCCTTAATGTAGACAAGATTTAGTAAGAAATAAAATTACTATAAAAACTCTCGTTTATATACATTCCAATATTTTGTGACATAATGGGTTTCAAAAAAAAATATTTTGTGACGTAATAAATGTTTCGAATTTTCAAAATTGAAGTAAGTTACTGGAAAAGAAACACGGACGAGATAAATGGTCTCTGCTTTTAACAAACGCCAAATATAAGTAGGGGTGTAACTGTTTCATTCAGTTTTCGGTAAAGCAGTCGATCCTTCTCTCCTTTTTGAGATCGCGTCCGTCTACCTCTACCATCTCTCTTTCTCTCTCTCTTCTCCCCTCCTTCCTCGGCCAGGTACTTCGTCTCTCCGTTCAATCTCTCCTCTTCAGCTCTCCATCTCTGTTTCTTTCTTTGATCATTGGTCGCCCCTAATGTCGTGCGATTTCAGCTTTCTATGTAATGTGCCTGTAAATTCCGAAGTCAACTTGTTTTTCGTATTGTTTGTTTTACCGTTCATGTTTTGGTTGCTTCGTCCTTTCCGTTCTCTTTTGCCTCCCCCGCCCCCTCCTCAAGTCACGTCATCTTCATTAGGGATATCATGCTGCGATGATGAACACGATCGGAAATATGTTTTCGTGGTGTAAGATATTGCCTTATCAGACTCACATTTCTGTGAACAGAATATCGAAAATTTGATCTTTTGATGCGTCTTACGAGAACGTGCCGGTTTCTTGATTAAGTTTTTTATTTGTTGATTGATGGTGGTTGAAGGATCTCTTTATCTCTTCGTCTCTAATAATTTAATAGCAGAGGCCAATACCGAAATGAAAAATTACGGCAAGGCACAATTGGTGATATCCCTATTTGCTTAATCTTTCGCATTTTCACAAGTTTTTTCCGATTGGGGTTTATTTGAGGAGGTTTTAATGAGGCCCGAAAACCGGTCCGATAATCTTTATAATCAAAGGTGAAAGCAAAAATGTGTCTCATGAAGGCAAACGTGATTTTCATTGTTCATCTGACGGCATAATGATTCTTTTGCCTCACATTAAAATTGAGCTGTCCTATTTTTTATCTTTTATTTTGTTTCTTTTCCTTCTTCGACGCTTCTACTTTAACTTATTTGGATGTTAGACGGTGAATCATAAAAGATAGTAGCATAGAGTATTTCCTTATGCATTGCCTCATTCGTAAATCTTCTACATTTTGCTTTACTTTCCAGATCGTTGGTTCAAAAAAGGCAAGATGGGGCTCTCTTTTACCAAGCTCTTCAGCAGGCTCTTCTCGAAGAAGGAGATGCGAATACTCATGGTAGGTCTCGATGCTGCTGGTAAGACTACCATTTTGTACAAGCTCAAGTTGGGAGAGATTGTCACGACCATCCCTACAATTGGTAATTATTTTCCAGGCAGTGGCAATATCTTAATTAGTTTCCATATTTGTATAATTGAATAGTTGTTCTGATCTTTTTGTAAAATCAGGATTTAATGTGGAGACTGTGGAGTACAAGAACATCAGCTTCACTGTGTGGGATGTTGGAGGTCAGGACAAGGTATTAATATTTGTCATGCACTGTACTAAATTACTAATTTGCTTGGCTACTTTATTGTAGTTAACTAACGGGCAAACAGCCTGTGCATACGGCTATGAATGTATTCTTAGATTGTTCCGACCTCCTGAAATCCAATGCTTTAATCCCTGAATTTCTTGTACTTGGAAGCACAGATCCGTCCATTGTGGAGACATTATTTCCAAAACACTCAAGGACTCATCTTTGTTGTCGATAGCAATGATCGTGATCGTGTTGTTGAAGCTAGGGATGAGCTTCAGAGAATGTTGAACGAGGTCAGTCCTCTTATTGTGTGTACAAGTGCCTCAAAAGTTTACTCTCATCAGGCAACCTTCAAATGGGTCATTTCATGTATTGAATGAAGCTTTATGAATGGGCAGGATGAGTTGAAGGATGCTGTTCTGTTAGTGTTTGCTAACAAGCAAGATCTGCCCAACGCAATGAATGCTGCTGAGATCACGGACAAGCTTGGGCTACACTCTCTTCGTCAACGCCACTGGTAATTACATTAAGCTCATTTGATCTCTTCTTCTCTTCTTCTTCTTCTCCTGTCCTTCTGTCCATTGATCATACCGTCGGAGTGGTACTGGCTAATTGCATATGATTCAAGGTGTACTTGATTTATCTCAAACTTTCACCCAATTAATTTCACCTTTCGTTGCAGGTATATTCAGAGCACATGTGCAACTTCTGGTGAAGGATTGTACGAGGGATTGGACTGGCTCTCCAACAACATTGCAAGCAAGGTTAAGATAATTAGTTGCCGGTAACACTACTTACCTTTATGTATGTAAACATTAACGCTTTCTCTTCCTGTTTTTCAGTCATAGAAGAGGCCATAATCAAGTCTTGGCTTTTCTGCGATGGTGGACGGCAGATACTTCCTGTGGCATTTATTCTCTGGAGTTAGTTAAATTTTGTTTTTGTCCAAAATATGTTCCACTTTCACTGGAGATATTGGAATTTGTTTCAGTTAGCGTTGGTTAAACCTTTTGACTAGTTGACACTATGGACATTTATGTTGTTCCTGATGTGATTTGTTTCCCGAGTGTAAATTCGTGCTTCATTTGCATTATTTTTAAAGACATCTGGCGGCGTCTCCATCAACTGTTTCAGCCATGCTAATAGTGCTGGCCAAAAAAAGTCTATTGCCGGGTATCGTACTAAAAATCGATTATACTCTAACTTATCATGGGGATATGGTTAATTGAACTGTTATAATTCGATAATTACACTTTAGGTAACGATGTATATAATAAATTGAGTAAATTATTCAGAACCCCCTCAGGATTGGTATACTACAGTGTTTATCATAATTATTGGTAACCATCTTGAGGTTACAATATCTTTGATTATGAGCCTCTGAACTATAATCTCATTATCAAAATGTTAATCATGTACTGACCCATCAGTTTAGTCACATTATTAATAACATGCTGGACAAAAAACACTGATTAATCAGCATTCTTATTATCCGAAAAATGTGAACCCTACCTTGAAAATGCATCTAAATTGGGACGAGGGAGTAATTTACTCTAATAAATTACTACATACAAGTTATTAGGCATATTATTTAGAGGTGGCAAAAGTGACCACAACCCTAAAAATCAAACCAATCCGCTCTAAACTCAAATCTTAACAAAAAACTATAGCTTAAAAGGTGACCTGAAATCCAAAACAAACCGACCCGGACCAGACCGAATCATATTGTTATATAATCGCAAATAAACCACATTCCACAACCATCCGAATCAAAGTCACCCAAATTGAAATTAACTGCATCGAAGTCACCCATTACCCAATGATGACCCGAAATCCGAAGTGACCCAAACCGATAATCAACCGAACCCGAACTGAATCTATTGTGACCCAAATGAATATATTGCATTTAATTATAGCAGATGATGAGGATGAAATAGAACACACTTAATAATAATCATTATATGATTGTTATGTTATGTTTTTCATGATTAGTATAATCAAAGCTAAGCAGTACAAACACGCGCTATTACTCAAACAAAAGTAAACGATCAAACCTAATGACCATAGTAGTATCCTAGGTACACATCATTTTTCAAGGTCTAGAGAAGTAAAAAGGAAAATAATAAGACAAAGTAGAAAAGCAACCAGACCTACACAAAATGACTACAGACCAAGCACAAGTCGCCCGCCGCACACCCCGCGTTCGGTCATCATTGTGTGCCATGCACCGCGCTCCAAGGTCATCGTTGTGCGCCATGCGCCGCGCGCCCAGAATAACGTTGTGCGCCCCACCCCCAGGTCATCACCACGGGCCTGACGCCCGGGGTGATGCCACGTGTCGCACACCCCACACCCGTACCTTCGCACGGTGCCCTGCGCCTGGCCGATGTTGTGCGTGCCTCACTGCTTTGCTCGCCCCTCGTTGAAAATATTGGAAAGAATTTTATGAGTTTAATGAATCAAATTACAAGAAAACTCATTTGTAGGCCCGAATGCAATTAATGGATTAAGCATGCTTTAGTAAAGAAACACAAAAGCAATAAGGAATATGATAAACAAGCATGTATTAATCGGATGTCTAGATATTGTATACTTAAAACAACCACTTAAACTTATGATAGTGCTGACCTAACCTAATACAAGTTATTGAGATTGATTAAACTCAAATTTATATATCATGATAATGAAGTTATTTGATTCTTTAATGTCAATCAAATTTAATCGAATAATTAACCTAAATTTGACCCGTGACCTGGAATTTACTGAATAACTTATCCGAATTTGACCCGTGACCCAAAAACCAAGCAACCCAGAGGCTTACCCAAACCGAAGTCATCTAAACCGAAAGTCACCTATACCGATCCAAACCGACCCGAGAGTTTAATAAACCAAACTCAACTCGAACAAATTGAATTCACCCAACCCGATCCAACCCGAACCGAATACTGAGCGATTTAAAATCAGCCTAAACCAAACCGAACCGATCCAAACCCGAACCGATTGACCCCGAACCTGAACTGATTGACCCAAACGGCCACCTCTAAATTAATATTATATAAAACAAAGGTCTCATTCTTTTGTCCATCATTCAGCTGGTCTATGTATTATTACCTGGATTGATCAGCTCAGTCCATTCTTTTAAAATTAGCCATCAGCAATATTAGCTATCAGTTACTGGCTATTTAAACACAAATTGTCTCTCATGTTCAGTTGGTTTAACATGTTTAACTGGGTTGACCAAATCAACTCATTCTTTTAAAATCAACCATCAATCAATATAAATTAATATCAACTATTAGCTAGTAGCTCTGGGCAAAGAATGAGGCCTAATAAAAATGGGACATTCAACTCTTTTAGGGTAGCAAACTTAGTTCAACCTGGTCTAAATTCGGGCACTGGCCGAGGCCCGAATGATTTACTAGTCCGTTGCACGTACCCAAGCCCAATTGGCCAAGGTTAATTATATATGTGGTGAGCAATGATAGAACACTGTTTCTTTTTTTTTCGAAAAATAACGTTAAAAGAAAGATATAGTAGTATTATTTTATTATAACGAACTGGTAACTAGAAGGTACGTAGTTTTGTGCTCAGCAATAGATTAACGCCATCATAATGGAAAGAAGGAATTTCATCTACTACAATTTAAGCAAGTTCAGTATGCATTGAATGGAGGATAGGATATGAGTAAAAATTCAGTTGTATATATATATTTGGTAATAAATTTTGGAGCTGGCCGGTTAATCAAATAAAATCAAGAAAGGACGAAATTAATATAGTCGCAATTTTGAATATAATCAGGTCAGCTTTAATAATTCCTCAGGATATCGATACGGGTAAGGTAATTGCCTTTCGCAGTAGAAATTAAAAAACGAAAGACACAAATAAGATTTAGCAACATGAAATATAGCAGTAGTAGTTGTGTAAATCATATGGGAAGAAAAAGAAAGAAGGAAAGAAATTCATAGATTATATTGATTTAGAATTATAACCAGGCAGGCCGCCTTCATTAAAGTAGGGGAAAGAGGAAAAATTAAAGTTGTAATCAGGAAAGGAAAGGAAATAGTCTTGAATTTTGTATACTGTGGTCAGCGTGAGACGATGGATGGAGGAGATCAGCAGATAGCTGCTAATTACCTTTTCTTCAAGCATTAGTAAGAAGAAAAAAAAAGGAAAGACACGGATTAATTAATTAAGATCGCAAAATGAAATATGGAAATTATTAAGTGGAAATCGTACATGTCTCTATATAGTAGTAGTTGTAGTAGTATGATTCTAGGTGCAAGAAAGGAAAGGTTGGTAGTATAATGAAAGAATCCGTTGGTATGTATTAAAGCTATAATTAATGACTCTCCTTGATATAATTTCATATTTGAAATGAAAATGCTTGCTATATAAATTACCAAACAGATTGCTCTGTGTTCCTCATTTCATACTCCTCGATTGATGATTGATCCCTCTCATCATGCATCTCGCTTCCTGGAACGACTTTTGTTCTCCATTTTCACGAGTAGTAAGATAGCAATTGTTTCCCTAACCTGGGTTTATTTGTCTTGTACGTTGTACCGTACCTTAGTTACCACTATATATATATGAGAAATATTTCTGTAATATATTATATCCTTAATTTCTGGGTCTGTGTTTTCAAATTTATTTGTAGCAGGCAGCCACTTGAATGAAATCATTTCCAGAAGAGTACAGAAAATGAAACGTAAGATGCAGGCGTCGTCAGTAAGTTCATCCTACAAAGGAGTGATACCACAATACACAGGAAAATGGGGTGCACAGATTTACTACAAAAATAACCGTTACTGGCTTGGTACATTCAATTCAGAAATCGAAGCAGCTATGGCATACGATAGTGCATCATTTAAATTACATAAGAATAATAATAACCCATTTCGCAACTTATCATCACCACTCATATCTCCTTTTCTTGAGAAGAAGTTTCAGATTCAGTTTAGTGATGAAGAAGTTATTGGAATGATCCGTGATGGAACTTATAACTCGTTAATCAGTTCATCAGCGGTGAACAGCAGCAACGGGAAATGGAAGTTTTGAGGATCGGAGTACGGTATGGACGACGTCGGATAAAGATGTTTGAGAAAGTATTGACTGAGAGTGATGTGGGGAAATTGAGAAGATTAGTAGTACCTAAGAAACATGCTGTGAGGTATTTTCCACAAGTTGGGAATGAGGATGAGGAATTGGTGTTTGTTGATGATATGATGAAGGTATGGAGATTTAGGTATTATTATTGGAAGAGTAGTCAGAGTTATGTGTTTACTAAAGGATGGAGTAAGTTTGTTAAGGATAAAGGACTTAAAGCTGAGGATACACTTGTCTTCTTTGCAAGTGAATGTGAATGTGATTGTCATCATCAAGAGGAAGAGGGGTTGTTATGACTCGTGGTAATAAGTTAGTGTATGTGATTGAAGTCAGAGCAGCTGGAAACAATAGCACCACTGTTAGAGGAGACGGCGGAGTAGTGATGAATGTTGAAGAGGAAGGTCAGAAGAAGAACAAGGGTTTTAGGCTTTTTGGGGTAGATATCATCAACACTTAGGAGGAGGAGGGGGAGACTACTCTGTACTTAGTACTAGGGTACAAATAATTGAGGGGATCGATCCATAGTCTAGAGTAGTACCATATAATACTCAAGTTTATTGATTAGGTTTCGTCATGATTTTCCATAGCTGAGTAATAGACAGAAGTAATGTCGGCCCACTATTTTAGTAATATAAGCCCAATTGTATACACAATGAATTTCATCGATCTCTCATTTTATAATACTGAGAAATAATGCAAGTAGCTAGGTATTGAATGGAATCAAACTCGTTTGTTTTGATTATATTGCTATCAACTACTTTAATTTTACTTGAAGACACAAGCAAATGAAACAGTTACTTATAAATTCACTTAATTAATTGGTAAATATAGTAATCACCAAAATGCGAGCGTATACTGTCTACCATTGTTGTATTGTGAATTGTGAAAAATTTTAGGGATATATTGTGAATTTTAAAAGAAAAGACAGGGGCAAAAATGTCATTTTCAGCTGGGGTTAATGGCGGAGTTGACAGACATTATGAAAAATGGGTATTTTGTGAATTTTGAAAGATTTTAGGGATATCTTGTGACAAGGTTTCAAAAAGGGAGTATATTATGAATTATAAAAGATTTTAGGGGTATATTGTGAATTATCCCTAACATATATAATTTTTATATTAATCTGAACAATCAAAACATTAAACTAAACAACCTTTAAACTTAAATGATACGGGTTGCGTTCGGTGAACGCTGTTTCGTGGTTGTTTTGGGAGTGGTCCCCACGTGGGACCCACGTGGGTCCTACGTTCTACTCCAATAATATACTGACACATATAAAACAACCACAAAACAGTCAGACCAAAACAACCACAAAACAACCATGGCGAACGCAGCCACGATGGCACGGTATTTGCCTGTCTTGTGAGTCTAGCCGTAGTGCACAACACAAGAAAGAGAAAAAAAAAGAACGAATGAGATGGTGGTAAGTACCACTTTAACGCTGAAAAACAACCCCTAAAAAATTTAACACAAACATAATAAACTTATTGTCGTATCAAACACTTCATCCTGCAGTAAGTGAACGATAGCTTAAAAGCAATCATCTTCGCAATAAACTTGACTCTCCCTGTAAGTTCATGATATGGAAACTCAGAACGCTCAGTATAAGACTGAACTAACAGATAATATGAACGATAAGAAGAACAATGGCATTAAAGAAAACTCAACTACTAATCTTTATTAATCATTTGAAAAACTTCTCACCTGATCTGTTCAACACTTTGAACAATCACACTCAAGATTAACGCCTTAACCTAAACTAATTTGATTAACGAAAACTTTTCTCACTCTCTGGGGTTGAACTTGCCGCTCTGTATTGATTAGCGAAAGCTCAACCCTATATGACTTTCCTATACACAAATATATACATAATCTAAGAGATAACCTAACAACCTAGAAGATCTCAAAGATCTCGCCTAGAATAACCATTTTTAGCTAAACCGCAGCTTTAAATGGTTTATTCCCTTATGGATATAATATTGTTAATATTATATCTTAGCAACCCCTTAATTACTCTAGATAGAATCGAGATAAATAAAACTGATATATTTCTACACTAAAGTCGCAATAACAGAAGAGATACTCTTGTTGAGTATTGGGTTGACAGTTTGCCACATCAAAAACCATAAGTATGTAGAACACATACATTTACACACCCCAATTTAATTGCTTCTGTAAGACTGTACACCAAAGAAACAAACCTCCAACACTTGGAGAGACAACAATGCCTAAACACCAATGGTTCCTGATGTAGAAACTCACAACAATTCTAGTTTGTCCAATTTTACTAGCATCACTATTAAGGTTAACTTAACCAATAGAAGGAGTTGAGCATAACTGAAATACCCCAAACTTATTAAATATGGATTAAATATTTAATCACATTAATTAAGGCCTAAACATGCCTTAAAAGTCAACTGAGATCAACAGCGGTCAACACAAAACAAGATGTTGCACCCTTTGACTGTTAAGGGTAAATAAATACCCAAATGAACTTCTTAGGACCTAAAAATTTGTCCTAAGTATATTAACATAATATTAAACATATTATAACCGTTGGAAACACTCCAACACAAAGAAAAAGCATTTACATGCTTCAAGGTCAAAAAGGGCAAAAAGGTGCTCTAGGAAAACCTTAAAAATCAAATGACCTCTAAATGATATAAAATTGAATACCATGATCAAGTATCATGTAAGGAACACAACAAAACCGTTTTCAAAGGAAACAGAGCCCAGAAACACCTTGCGACACAAAATGTGCACTAAAACTCCTTAAAGCACGTTTTTGTGTAATCGCCTTTTAAATTGGTTTTAAATGGGCTAAAAGGTTATAATTACCTTTAAATATAATAAAATATCATATTATATGATATTAGGAATTTAATTCCAGAAATTTACGAATTTTTACAAATTTAATATTAAAATATTAAAAACCCTAATGTGGGGCCCGTTTGGGTCAACATTGACTAAGTTGGTCAATGTTGACCATTGACCACGAAATGGACCATATGAAATCAGATAATTAAGTCTCTTAACAGACCAAGGGACAAGAGACATGTGACAATTAAATATATGCCCTTACTTTTGCATAAGATAACAAATAAAGACAAACTTTACCTTATAAAACAAAAAAAGTGGGCTCCACTTACCTTACCCATGTGAGCCAACCGAATTGGAGCCTCCACTTGCTCCTCTTCCTCCTTGCATTTCGGTGCTCCAATCAAGCTAGCAAGACAAGACAAAAGATGATGACACATTTCATTAGTTAATTGCTAAAGGTAACATTATTTACTCCATTTTGATTCAAAATTGGAATCAATCATACCCTACCTTCCCAATCAAGGACGGCTGCCCCCTCTTCTTGTCTCCACCGATTTTTCTTCAATTATCCAACCCCAATCAGACTTGATGAGTCATCAAAGCAAGGAAATCATAAAAAAATGCAAAAAGGTGCTTTAAGGCAATATTAGGTCTTTCCCCTTCATTTCTTCTCTTCAGCCGAGGTTTCTCTGTCCTTGAGCTCCCTTTGGCTCCTATCCACCGTAGGTAAGAGTTCCAAGCACCATTGATGAGGTTTCAATCTCTAGGCAAGCTCTTAAGGCATAAAAATGCCCATTTTCTTCATCTTTCCTTCCTTTTTCGATTGATCTACACTCCAACCTTTTCTATAAATCTATGTAGAGTGATTTGGAGGTTAGAGGAATTATTGTTTTCATACATAACCAGATCTAAGGAGGAAAGTTCAAGTCTTGACCATTTAAGGTAAAAATGTGCTTTAAGCTCATAACTTTTGATTCCCTTCAATTTCGGCTGTGAAACTTTGTTCCTAGCCTTATTTTCTTCTCCTTTTCATGTGGAATCAGTTGGTTAGCCATTTGGAGCAAGGGTGGCCGAGATCCAAAGGAAATACCCTCTTTTAAGGCATTTTTCCAAGGTAAAACCTGATAACAAGGTAGCTTGTTGAGATCTAGCTGTTTCCTATGTCAATATGGTGGATCTAACACCTTGTGGTGTGTTTGATTCAGGTCGAAACCATCTTGAACTCTCCTTGCATTCTTAAGGTGATTTTTGCCTTAAATCTCACATTAAATTACTTCTTATGGTTAGATCTTTCTTGGAGACTAACTAGGCCTTGGTTTCTGTTTGAAAACATGTAAAACAAGCTGTGGTGAATTTCTCCTTAAGGTGGCGAACCCAAACAAGGCTTTACCTAAGCTAAATCAAGGTATAAATCACTTAAAACCTTAACTTGATACATTAACACAAGTTTAAGTGTGTGTATATTAATTGCCGTGAGTGAATGATTAAAATAAGGTCTTGTTTGACCTTAAAATGTTTAAGGAATGGTTTAATAAATTTTATAACTAATTAAACAAGCATAATTGTCAAATTTAAGACATTATGTGGAAGTTTGGTAATTAAATGAAAATTCTATGGTGAGGCCGAAATTTTATATGTATTTTGGGACATTTATGTGTAATTTATTTTGCAAGCCAATGTTTGTAATAAGGCCATGTATTTTAGGCCATTTTATTTATGCATTTACAAGCTTTTAATTAAGTTTAAGTAGTATAAATGCATTACCGAAAATAAATGGGGTATTAGGTGTAATTAAATTAAATTTAGGGACTTTAGAAAAATAAAGCCGAAAATTAGAGTTAAAAAGGAGTTAAAATAAAGCTTGTAAGATTTTATAAAGTTTTGGGGTTAAATGGTGAATTTTAGAAAGTTTGGGTACTAAACCGTAATTATAAGGAATTGGTGGTCAAGGAAATATTAAGGTGGTCAACCGTGACCATATGCTAGGTTTTGACCAAATTAGATAAGTTAAATAACTTATTTAAGGTTGTATAATAAGATAAGAATCTTATGGTAATATTTTTATAACATATGTGGTGAATATGTTATTACCGAAAACTAAGGGTGTAAAATGGTATTTTAAACACCCATGGGCTATTAGGAATTTTTAGGAATTTATTTGGTGGATTTTGGAATTAAAATGAACTATATATGTATAATATATAGTTATTATGTCATTATGACACTTTGGAGAAAAATAGATGGTGGAATGGTAAATACCAAAAGTATATGGGTTAATAAGGATATTTATAACCCTTTGGTGGAATTTGGTGATTTTTAGAATTATTAAGAGAATTTATTAAGATATGTGTATGAAATATGGTTTTAATGATATGGAAGAACTATATGTTATAAATAGGGCCAAATGACAATTATAGAATAGCACAAGGGCTGTTCGGAATTTACAAAAAAATAACCATAGGTTATACTCTTTTATAAGTTAGAAATGTTATATTAAATGATATATATAACATGGTAAAAAGAAAGGGGTGATTTTGTAAATAAAGGAAACTATGGTTTATGGAAAAGAATAAGATTTTCTTATGGTGCCTAAGAGGCAATAATAAATAGTTTTGTATAAAGACTATAGGTTATAAGTTAAAGGGAATAAAAATATCACATAGTATGGTATTAGTATATGGTATAACATTACATAATGTTATGTGGTCAAAACGGAATTTAAATTAAGTTAAGGGCTATACTGAGTTAATAAGAGTTGAGAGATGAATTTTAGACTAAGGTCTATAATGTTATAAATGTTATGACAATGATATGGTTTGGATGGAATTAATATAAGGAAGGGTACTCACATAAAATAATGTGACAAACTATAAATAAATGAGATTTATAAACTAAGGTGTTTATGGAATAAACCTTAGGAGTTGTAATTATACAACATAAGATGTTACATGATATTAGGATAATAATCTTAATATAAGTTGTATAATATAATACAACTAATGGGAATAATCATCCAATAAAAGACGATAAAATGTAACATAAAATACAAGAGTTTATGAAACTCATGGGAATTACCTACGTGGTAAATATATACATACACAAGGATAATGTATATAAGGTGGATATATCTTTTGGTTGGAAACCATATGATTTAATGGTGGTGATTATTTAAAAAAAATGTATATAGTCATGAACTATAAGTTATGAGTTTTGGATACAATACAAAAAAATAATAATATACTACAATCATGCATGAATACATGCAACTATAGGTTACGTACCTAAACTAGATGTGGATAAGATTAAAAGAAATATAAGGAATTAAACTTAACAGTTGAAATAGTTTTGACGTACGCGTTTTAAGTAACAAAACCGACTGTTTTAGAGAAACCCGTAACGAACAACTGTAG
Source organism: Limonium bicolor (assembly GCA_023374045.1). Classification (NCBI taxonomy): domain Eukaryota; kingdom Viridiplantae; phylum Streptophyta; class Magnoliopsida; order Caryophyllales; family Plumbaginaceae; genus Limonium; species Limonium bicolor. The sequence continues at coordinate 96,506,201 of CM041777.1, read as the reverse complement.
AAAACAGGGGTGAACTGTCGGCGTTACTTATTATTCGGAGATACCGGATGTAGTTAGTCATGGAGACTGACTTATAGTTTATTACCGTTTAGATTGTACCTCTGACAAGACGCTTGACGAGCTAGCGGACTACACGGAGCATGGGATCTTGCTGATTCATACTCCACCGTAATACAATCAGGGTGAACGGTATGTAAAGGGGTTTGATCCGAGTTGTCCTAAGGTTGCTCCTTGGGCTCGGATTTGGTTGATATAACTTGTATGTTGTTATGTGTCTCGGATTGTCTTTGAGGGCTTCCTCAGTTCAGACTTTTGTGCGATCTGTGATAAGATTGTTTGTCTGAATTGTATATTTATAGCTGCTTATGATTTTCTGTTGTTGAGTTAACAGTATTGGTTCGTATATATGGACCTATATATAAAACGAACTAGCGGCTATGGTGCTATCTTATATGAAATATAAGGAACGTAAGTAAAACGTTGTAGCACTATGATAATAACATATACATATTATCTGAGACTTTTATACGGAGCATTGGCCTTTCTATACGCCGCTCTTGTATCTAGCACTGGATCCCGAGTTTACAGACTCCGGATTGGACTAATGACCTTAGTCTGCTGTGTTAGAAAATTTGGTAATGCGATGCAATGGTATAATTAATTAATTAATTAATGGAATGGAAGTAAAGCCAAGAGGATGTGGCTCTTGGTGCGCGCTGTGATCACAAAAATGATACCAGGATGTCCGCGTACGGGTCCGTAAGTATCAAGAAAATTTCCCGTGAGCTAGAATGGCTCGTTGGTCGGAGACTCTACCGTTGGAGTGGCTACTGCCGTGGGTGACCCGCCATAATATATGGGTAACTAGAGACATGTCGTTTTAACGAGACATTGTCACTAGGTATAACTGAACAACTAAAACAATTGAGACTTATACAGTGGCGAACAATACCATGGACGAGACTAAATACTTGTTTATTATTCTCGTTGTTTCGCTTTGTTGTTCATTGGTTATACTAGTGGTTATTTTATTGTGTGTTGATGGTTGGATGGAGCCTACAAGGCCAAGGTAAATTAAATATGAACACTGTACGCTACGGCGAATGTACATTGTACATTATATTGTTATAGTTCGATACGTTCGATATATAGTTAGGGATTGTGTTATTAAATGTTTGTGGATTGGATGGATGGTTGAATATCTATGAATATTTGGATGGATGAATATGTATATTATACATGTTTATTTCGGTATTGTTATAACTGTAAAATGGTAAAGCATGAAACCGACCTAATAATAAGATGGTTAAAATGACAAGTGACCATTAGGGTCCAGGCCCGGCATACTCAGCGTCTATCGTTGATACTACACCATTACAGGTTGTTGATCATTGTCGGAGCTGAAGAGCAGGAACAGGGTAATTGGAGTGTTACTTTTGTCACCACACTTGGAGATGTTGTATAGCAATGAAGATGGTGAATTGTATTATGGTAAGGTTGTGTATTCAGGATTGGGTAGATGCTCACTTGTCGATGTTTATGGTTTATGGACTTAGTGTGATGTATAGGAGTTTCTCGTTATCACTACGGTTAGCAGTTTATTTGTATTGGAAGTTGGATGTAGTTTGGCTGCGTTGCTCGCATGGGCGAGTAACGGCCGGTGACACCCGAGTGAGTTTTGTAATGGTTATTTGTTTTTCCGCTGTGAGATGTTTTATTTATTGCTACGTGAGAGATTATATCGTGATTATTGAGAGGGGTGTTACAAAAGTGGTATCAGAGCGGAGTACCGCTCTGATGACGAGATAATAGGTTAAGACAGTGAGCTTAGGACTTGGGAAATTATGGGAAACATTTGGGAAGTACGGGACGATTCGTCTTAGAAAGATACTGTGTCTAGTAACGCGAATTGCGTGACAGGTTAGCCTTAAGGCAACTTGATATCTATTGGTTGTGTACGGTAATTTACCGAGTATTTATGTGACATATTGTACTACAGATGTCTGGTGGAACTAGAGGGCGTGGTACTGGAAGAGGTGGAGGCGGTGACCCCGGCATTACAGGAGTTGCTGAGACGGTTGCAGCCGTTCTTGCACAGCTGGGTACTTAGATAGGAGGAGCACCAGCCCACCCGCCACAGCCTAGGGAAACGAACTGCCTGAAGTCAGTTGGCGAGACCCGACCACCTACATATTTCGGGGAAATAGACCCCGTAGCTTTGGAGCGTTACATTGTTGAACATTAGAAGGCCTATGAAGCTTTACAAGTACCTGACGACAAGAAGGTCGTCATTGCTGCTTTCCATCTGAAGGATGCAGCCAGTACTTGGTGAAGATTGGTCAAGGACCATCACCTGGCTACGCCCGACTTTTCGTGGGCTGCCTTTATCAAGTTGCTGAGAGGGAAGTACTACCCAGCACATCTCAAACAGAAGAAGCGCCAGGAGTCAGAGACACTGACCCAAGGAGGTCTGACCGTGGATGAGTATTACGCTCGATTCATTGGTTCGCTGGACTCCTTTCCCGGTGTGGATTACTCAGAGACCGTGAAGGTCGAGAAGTTCCGGGGAGGACTATTATTTCGCATTCAGATGGCGATGGGTGCTACCCTCTACACTACCATCCAAGTACTAACATGAAAGCCATAAAATTCTTCACTTACTACATTACCAATTAACTTTGTGAGAACTTACCAAGGAGATTCCAAGAGTGTTATGAGGCTGCCTCGAGGACGGAGCTAATGCTCCAGACTCGGGAAGAGACTCTTGGGGCAAAGAAGAGAAAGAACCCCGAAGGAGAGTCTGAGGATGGAGGAGCATCTTCAGGCAATAGCCAGAAGAAGGGGAAGTAAGGACTTATCCCATTCTAAATTGTTTACCATATTAAATACCTTTAGGAATGCTGACCCGAAACCTTTAACAAGAAATTCTTTAAAAGAAAGGGCAGCAGGGTCACCAGGGAAAGAAAGGGAAAGATCCCGTCCTTCGGTTGACCGGCCCAACTATAGACGCTAAGCCTTTGAGATCTGCACCTCCTAAGGGTGAGAACGCCTACCTCTTAAAATTAAATTGTGACCTTAACCTTTATATCAACAGATATTCACTTAAACTAAATACCATCATCAGGCACCGGACAGCCCCAACGTCATTTTTACTGTAAGCGTTGTGGAAGGGACCATCCTGGGTCGACTGCGAAAGCCGCAAAGTCGAGTGTCGGTGCTGCCACAAAGAGGGCCATAGGGAATTCGAATGCTGGATGAACCTAGAGAGTCGTAATTACCGGCCACCAAAGAATACTCAGAAGACCTCAGTTGGAGGATCTGGAGTACCACGAGGCGGTCAGGATGGCCAGACATCTACTGATGCTGGAGCCTGAAGGGCAAGGGAGTAGATAGGGCATGAGTACCCTAACTCCATGAGACCGCTGGTGGAAGACTTGATTACTATGTTGTATATTTACTTTGGATGTTGGACAAAGACTTGTTATAAGTATGTGGGAGTGTGTCATTGACCACTCGCCTTTCTGTGTATGACTTTGGAGACTAGATTTGTGAACTTGATGCGAGTAAACTTTAAACCTTGACGGATATATATATGAACAGGATGTTAATGCTTACATTACCATGTAGCGATACTCAAATGACGAAGAGTCAATGAGACTGGGAATTACTGAACTAGAATTTCCACCTGCATGGCGCACTTGCTATTGCAAGCGCTATGACAAGAAAACCACTGAAATTTCCATCTGCCTTGCGCACTTGCTACAGCAAGTGCAGCGAAAACAACAGCAACAGTAACAGCAACTGCAACAACTACTACTTTTAGTCTTTTATTATATGTACAAAAAAAAAATGTTTTTCAAACGTTTTCATTCAAACCATGAAGTTAGAAACCTATGCAACTTTGGAAGGACCGTTAGTTCAACCACAGCAACTGGGAAATTATACAACCACTGTGATTGTAAACCACACCAGTTTAAATTGTTTGGGAATGTTCAGACAGGGCTTATTAGCCAAATACCATCAGTGTATACAGCATTTAATGCAAATCACTACGAGTGATAAATGTTTAGCCCTTATGGACAAGCATCCCCTTTGTAGATGCACCACCGTCAGTGAGGATGGTTGGGAAGTGGGGAGCCAAGTTGCTCAAACTATTATGCAATCTGCAATATATCCAATTAAACGAATGAAGGAACGAATATGAACTATGGAGGTGATATGATCATGATAAACAGGAAGAAAAAGGAATATGTATTGTACTCAGTGAGACCGAGTTAGGAGAACCGGGTTTGCTAAATGTAGCACAGATTTTACTTACACCGAGCTAAATAACGCCGATTAGTGACACGAATTACTACTGATACCACCAGGGCAATAGCACTTATTACCAAATAACCGATACCATGAACTATTAAACAAAAGGGGGAAGAAGAAGAGAAAAAAAAAGGATATCCATCAGAGGGAGATTGACAACAGAATACTTCACAATAAACCGTGTGACAGACATTACCAGTTTACTAAACGAGACATGGGACGACCGCACTCCGTTAGGAGCATGTGGGCCTGATAGACTCATGTATGAGTTAGTCAGGTAAGTAGTAATGTATCAGTACGGTACCCCATGCAAGTAGACAAGTAGTGTTAGGAACACGAGAAGTAGTCAACTCCATTCTACGGACAGTAAGACGGATTACCTCGAAAATGGACGAGAAGAGCCGCAGTTAAACCAACAAGCTAGAGAAATCAAGAACCTTCAACAGAGAACAGTAGACAGTATACAGTGAAGACAGGGAAACAGTTCAAGGACAGGAACCCAAAAAAAAAAATCAGGAAAACCCGTTAGGGACGGATAATATGTAGAATCCTCATAAGGATCGAGTAAATTATTACAATCCAGAGGAAATCTACCAGATGATATGGATATAAACGCGTGACTACGCAAGGAGAAAAGATAAAGCTATATGATAGCAGAAACCTTGCTCAAGGAACAGTGGATTTGGAATGTACCACTCACAGGATAATTCGCACATCTTTTCTATTTGCCTCATTGGATATTAGTAGAGGTGCTCAAAACCTGTCCGGCCCGGTGACCCGACCCGGCCCGGCCCGGAAAAAAGCCCGGTAAGCCCGAACCCGACGGGCTGTTCGGGCGGGCTTGGACAAAAAAATGGGCCCGAATAAAAAACCGGGCCGGGCCGCGGCAAATTTTCAAGCCCGCGGGCCAAGCCCGCCCGGCCCGGTTTTCAATATTATTTATTATTTTTTAAAAAATATATATAAAATAATGTATATCTTATATTATTTGATATAATATATATCAAAATTATATTAAATATACATATAATATAAAATTTTACTCATATTTATATATATAATAATGATTTTGAAATTATATATATATTTTTTAATATTTTTTATGTTAAAATAAAAATAAGCAAATAACCGGGCCGGGCACCGGCAGAGCTGGAAAAAAACCGGGCCTAGCCCGGCCCGGCCCGAAGATATAAAAAACCGGGCCCGGTCTCCATGAGTAGGCCCGACGGGCCCAAAAAACCTCTCTGGCCCGGCCCGAACCCGGCCCGCCCGCCCGAATGATCACCTCTAGATATTAGCTGTTGAGCGTTTACGCCTCTGCACTCTGTATGACTGAGTGTTTTGGTATTGCACGTGTGCAGTTATTAATCTAGTGGGAATGCAGAAAGATAAAGTGGATATCAACACGAGTGTGTTAAAAAAAAAGAGAACTACAACAGTGTGTTACTCCAGAACAAAACCACCAGGAGACATGGATGACAAACATCATCTTTATGGACATATAGGCTGGTACGTCTTAGTATTACAAAGACAGTGCAAAGAGCACTAAGTACTAACAGTAGCCAATGTCATATTACATCTCAAATTGAATGTCAGTAAGAGAAGATACACGCATGTATGCTAGTGATCCAAACGAGTGGATTCCCAGCAAAAAAAAAGAGGCAAATTAAGCATATGTTCATGGGTCTGCACCTCATACGGAGCGAGTGGGCCCATAAGAATAAACTTGGGAGAGAGCGCAAATAGATTAGTGCCTCACCCTTTTATGTATTGTGGAGCCCAGAAGGGCTAGAGTCATACCCGTCTCTCTAATATGAGGATAATCCACGAGTTGGTAAACTCTTCGAGAGCCAAGTATCCAGCGCTCCTTGTTGAGCGGCTGTGGTATACTTGTGGGGTACGGGGGCGTAACCCTTTTAAGGGGGGTAGAGCCTCTTGGCTGTGCACATGTGTGCACTAAATTTTGTTTGATTAGTATGCAGTGCATACAAAGAATTGGTGGTGTGCGGGGCATACGAGGTTTGTTTGGTTAGTATGTGAATTATTTAGTATGCATAGCATACAATGAATTGGTTTTGTTGGTTATGGTTGGTACGCGGGGCGTGCGTTGTTTGGTTTGTTTGTGTGTGATGTACACTTGAATGTATGTATCTTATGAGATACTTGTTTGAATGATTGTATGTACACCATGTGTGTAGTACTTTTCTTATGCTATTTGTGATATGTATTCATATTGCTTTATAGAATGATTACATATGGTATCGCCTAGATACGAAATGAATCATTAGATATGGAATGTGGAACACTGGAATGTTATGGACACCTCAGAAGGTTGTCAGGACTTGTAGAACTGATAGGAAATGATGGTGCTGATGGATCACCTATATCCATATATGATTGAACTAACGCCACGACGTGATGGCTATGTGCGGTATAAGCGCAATACAATGTATGTAAATGATATATCACATAGATATACATTATGGGAATAATGGGTAGTTATACATTTATATATACTTACCTATTTGATTAAGAGACTTCGGGACGAAGTCTTTTTAAGGGGGGTAGATTGAAATACCCCAAACTTATTAAATATGGATTAAATATTTAATCACATTAATTAAGGCCTAAACATGCCTTAAAAGTCAACTGAGATCAACAGCGGTCAACACAAAACAAGATGTTGCACCTTTGACTGTTAAGGGTAAATAAATACCCAAATGAACTTCTTAGGACCTAAAATTTTGTCCTAAGTATATTAACATAATATTAAACATATTATAACCGTTGAACAACACTCCAACACAAAGAAAAAGCATTTACATGCTTCAAGGTCAAAAAGGGCAAAAAGGTGCTCTAGGAAAACCTTAAAAATCAAATGATCTCTAAATGATATAAAATTGAATACCATGATCAAGTATCATGTAAGGAACACAACAAAACCGTTTTCAAAGGAAACAGAGCTCAGAAACACCTTGCGACATAAAATGTGCACTAAAACTCCTTAAAGCACGTTTTTGTGTAATCGCCTTTTAAATTGGTTTTAAATGGGCTAAAAGGTTATAATTACCTTTAAATATATAAAATATCATATTATATGATATTAGGAATTTAATTCCAGAAATTTACGAATTTTTACAAATTTAATATTAAAATATTAATAAAACCCTAATGTGGGGCCCGTTTGGGTCAACATTGACTAAGTTGGTCAATGTTGACCATTGACCACGAAATGGACCATATGAAATCAGATAATTAAGTCTCTTAACAGACCAAGGGACAAGAGACATGTGACAATTAAATATATGCCCTTACTTTTGCATAAAATAACAAATAAAGACAAACTTTACCTTATAAAACAAAAAAAGTGGGCTCCACTTACCTTACCCATGTGAGCCAACCGAATTGGAGCCTCCACTTGCTCCTCTTCCTCCTTGCATTTCGGTGCTCCAAGCAAGCTAGCAAGACAAGACAAAAGATGATGACACATTTCATTAGTTAATTGCTAAAGGTAACATTATTTACTCCATTTTGATTCAAAATTGGAATCAATCATACCCTACCTTCCCAATCAAGGACGGCTGCCCCCTCTTCTTGTCTCCACTGATTTTTCTTCAATTATCCAACCCCAATCAGACTTGATGAGTCATCAAAGCAAGGAAATCATAAAAAAATGCAAAAAGGTGCTTTAAGGCAATATTAGGTCTTTCCCCTTCATTTCTTCTCTTCAGCCGAGGTTGCTCTGTCCTTGATCTCCCTTTGGCTCCTATCCACCGTAGGTAAGAGTTCCAAGCACCATTGATGAGGTTTCAAGCTCTAGGTAAGCTCTTAAGGCATAAAAATGCCCATTTTCTTCATCTTTCCTTCCTTTTTCGATTGATCTACACTCCAACCTTTTCTATACATCTATGTAGAGTGATTTGGAGGTTAGAGGAAGTATTGGTTTCGTACATAACCAGATCTAAGGAGGAAAGTTCAAGTCTTGACCATTTAAGGTAAAAATGTGCTTTAAGCTCATAACTTTTGATTCCCTTCAAGTTCGGATGTGAAACTTTGTTCCTAGCCTTATTTTCTTTTCCTTTTCATGTGGAATCAGTTGGTTAGCCATTTGGAGCAAGGGTGGCCGAGATCCAAAGGAAATACCCTCTTTTAAGGCATTTTTCCAAGGTAAAACCTGATAACAAGGTAGCTTGTTGAGATCTAGCTGTTTCCTATGTCAATATGGTGGATCTAACACCTTGTGGTGTGTTTGATTCAGGTCGAAACCATCTTGAACTCTCCTTGCATTCTTAAGGTGATTTTTGCCTTAAATCTCACATTAAATTACTTCTTATGGTTAGATCTTTCTTGGAGACTAACTAGGCCTTGGTTTCTGTTTGAAAACATGTAAAACAAGCTGTGGTGAATTTCTCCTTAAGGTGGCGAACCCAAACAAGGCTTTACCTAAGCTAAATCAAGGTATAAATCACTTAAAACCTTAACTTGATACATTAACACAAGTTTAAGTGTGTGTATATAATTGCCGTGAGTGAATGATTAAAATAAGGTCTTGTTTGACCTTAAAATGTTTAAGGAATGGTTTAATAAATTTTATACTAATTAAACAAGCATAATTGTCAAATTTAAGACATTATGTGGAAGTTTGGTAATTAAATGAAAATTCTATGGTGAGGCCGAAATTTTATATGTATTTTGGGACATTTATGTGTAATTTATTTTGCAAGCCAATGTTTGTAATAAGGCCATGTATTTTAGGCCATTTTATTTATGCATTTACAAGCTTTTAATTAAGTTTAAGTAGTATAAATGCATTACCAAAAATAAATGGGGTATTAGGTGTAATTAAATTAAATTTAGGGACTTTAGAAAAATAAAGCCGAAAATTAGAGTTAAAAAGGAGTTAAAATAAAGCTTGTAAGATTTTATAAAGTTTTGGGGTTAAATGGTGAATTTTAGAAAGTTTGGGTACTAAACCGTAATTATAAGGAATTGGTGGTCAAGGAAATATTAAGGTGGTCAACCGTGACCATATGCTAGGTTTTGACCAAATTAGATAAGTTAAATAACTTATTTAAGGTTGTATAATAAGATAAGAATCTTATGGTAATATTTTTATAACATATGTGGTGAATATGTTATTACCGAAAACTAAGGGTGTAAAATGGTATTTTAAACACCCATGGGCTATTAGGAATTTTTAGGAATTTATTTGGTGGATTTTGGAATTAAAATGAACTATATATGTATAATATAGTTATTATGTCATTATGACACTTTGGAGAAAAATAGATGGTGGAATGGTAAATACCAAAAGTATATGGGTTAATAAGGATATTTATAACCCTTTGGTGGAATTTGGTGATTTTTAGAATTATTAAGAGAATTTATTAAGATATGTGTATGAAATATGGTTTTAATGATATGGAAGAACTATATGTTATAAATAGGGCCAAATGACAATTATAGAATAGCACAAGGGCTGTTCGGAATTTACAAAAAAATAACCATAGGTTATACTCTTTTATAAGTTAGAAATGTTATATTAAATGGTATATATAACATGGTAAAAAGAAAGGGGTGATTTTGTAAATAAAGGAAACTATGGTTTATGGAAAAGAATAAGATTTTCTTATGGTGCCTAAGAGGCAATAATAAATAGTTTTGTATAAAGACTATAGGTTATAAGTTAAAGGGAATAAAAATATCACATAGTATGGTATTAGTATATGGTATAACATTACATAATGTTATGTGGTCAAAACGGAATTTAAATTAAGTTAAGGGCTATACTGAGTTAATAAGAGTTGAGAGATGAATTTTAGACTAAGGTCTATAATGTTATAAATGTTATGACAATGATATGGTTTGGATGAATTATAAGGAAGGGTACTCACATAAAATAATGTGACAAACTATAAATAAATGAGATTTATAAACTAAGGTGTTTATGGAATAAACCTTAGGAGTTGTAATTATACAACATAAGATGTTACATGATATTAGGATAATAATCTTAATATAAGTTGTATAATATAATACAACTAATGGGAATAATCATCCAATAAAAGACGATAAAATGTAACATAAAATACAAGAGTTTATGAAACTCATGGGAATTACCTACGTGGTAAATATATACATACACAAGGATAATGTATATAAGGTGGATATATCTTTTGGTTGGAAACCATATGATTTAATGGTGGTGATTATTTAAAAAAAATGTATATAGTCATGAACTATAAGTTATGAGTTTTGGATACAATACAAAAAATAATAATATACTACAATCATGCATGAATACATGCAACTATAGGTTACGTACCTAAACTAGATGTGGATAAGATTAAAAGAAATATAAGGAATTAAACTTAACAGTTGAAATAGTTTTGACGTACGCGTTTTAAGTAACAAAACCGACTGTTTTAGAGAAACCCGTAACGAACAACTGTAGAAAACAGGGGTGAACTGTCGGCGTTACTTATTATTCGGAGATACCGGATGTAGTTAGTCATGGAGACTGACTTATAGTTTATTACCGTTTAGATTGTACCTTTGACAAGACGCTTGACGAGCTAGCGGACTACACGGAGCATGGGATCTTGCTGATTCATACTCCACCGTAATACAATCAGGGTGAACGGTATGTAAAGGGGTTTGATCCGAGTTGTCCTAAGGTTGCTCCTTGGGCTCGGATTTGGTTGATATAACTTGTATGTTGTTATATGTCTCGGATTTTCTTTGAGGGCTTCCTCAGTTCAGACTTTTGTGCGATCTGTGATAAGATTGTTTGTCTGAATTGTATATTTATAGCTGCTTATGATTTTCTGTTGTTGAGTTAACAGTATTGGTTCGTATATATGGACCTATATATATAAAACGAACTAGCGGCTATGGTGCTATCTTATATGAAATATAAGGAACGTAAGTAAAACGTTGTAGCACTATGATAATAACATATACATATTATCTGAGACTTTTATACGGAGCATTGGCCTTTCTATACGCCGCTCTTGTATCTAGCACTGGATCCCGAGTTTACAGACTCCGGATTGGACTAATGACCTTAGTCTGCTGTGTTAGAAAATTTGGTAATGCAATGCAATGGTATAATTAATTAATTAATTAATGGAATGGAAGTAAAGCCAAGAGGATGTGGCTCTTGGTGCGCGCTGTGATCACAAAAATGATACCAGGATGTCCGCGTACGGGTCCGTAAGTATCAAGAAAATTTCCCGTGAGTTAGAATGGCTCGTTGGTCGGAGACTCTACCGTTGGAGTGGCTACTGCCGTGGGTGACCCGCCATAATATATGGGTAACTAGAGACATGCCGTTTTAACGAGACATTGTCACTAGGTATAACTGAACAACTAAAACAATTGAGACTTATACAGTGGCGAACAATACCATGGACGAGACTAAATACTTGTTTATTATTCTCGTTGTTTCGCTTTGTTGTTCATTGGTTATACTAGTGGTTATTTTATTGTGTGTTGATGGTTGGATGGAGCCTACAAGGCCAAGGTAAATTAAATATGAAGACTGTACGCTACGGCGAATGTACATTGTACATTATATTGTTATAGTTCGATACGTTCGATATATAGTTGGGGATTGTGTTATTAAATGATTGTGGATTGGATGGATGGTTGAATATCTATGAATATTTGGATGGATGAATATGTATTATACATGTTTATTTCGGTATTGTTATAACTGTAAAATGGTAAAGCATGAAACCGACCTAATAATAAGATGGTTAAAATGACAAGTGACCATTAGGGTCCAGGCCCGGCATACTCAGCGTCTATCGCTGATACTACACCATTACAGGTTGTTGATCATTGTCGGAGCTGAAGAGCAGGAACAGGGTAATTGGAGTGTTACTTTTGTCACCACACTTGGAGATGTTGTATAGCAATGAAGATGGTGAATTGTATTATGGTAAGGTTGTGTATTCAGGATTGGGTAGATGCTCACTTGTCGATGTTTATGGTTTATGGACTTAGTGTGATGTATAGAAGTTTCTTGTTATCACTGCGGTTAGCAGTTTATTTGTATTGGAAGTTGGATGTAGTTTGGCTGCGTTGCTCGCATGGGCGAGTAACGGCCGGTGACACCCGAGTGAGTTTTGTAATGGTTATTTGTTTTTCCGCTGCGAGACGTTTTATTTATTGCTACGTGAGAGATTATATCGTGATTATTGAGAGGGGTGTTACAATAACTTTGCACCCCATCCATCACTAGTATCACAGGAATCAAACCCAGCAGACTCCAACATATATGAAAGACCATGACTCATTCATATGTCAAAGTTATTTGGGTCATCATGATTCGTCTAGTTTACCCCACCTAAGAACCTAGAGACAGTCGAGGATGGAAAAGAAAACAGGATACAGGGATATGTGGAGGCACGCTCTTCCAACCATGTCATTAGGTTGAACACAAGTTTATCTGGCCACATCAATTGTTTAAAATTTTACCCATTTTAGAAATAAGTGAGATGAAAGGTCTTAGTCACACCACTTAGGGCACCTGTATTCCTCCACATCAAACCCTGCCATAATGGAAGTCCCATTTCCAAAATCTCTAGCTCGTGCTCTTTGCAATTGTGTTATATCTGACGGTTTCAGTCGATTAAACTGTTACTGTTTTTCCTTCCCACCATGTTTACCCCACCCAAGCTTTCAGACCTAGAGAATTTCTAGTCATGTTGAACTCTAGTACCCAGGGAATCAATAGAATATACAACCCTAATAAATGAATGAGGCTAATTAAACCCTAACTCTTAAGCTTTTATTGAGTTCAAAGATCCAAGAAAGGCAATTGATGCATAATCAGATACATATATAAGAATCGGCCCGTACATCACGCTATATATACACATAATGTTGACTCGTATCATGGTATCAGAGCAAGTAGTCGCCAATCTCGGTGACTTTTCTTTTCTGATCCAGATATGGATTTGTGGATTTGTTTCTATTTTCTCTTTGTTTTTCTCTTTGGTTGTTAGACCATCATTAGCATCATGACATCTTTAGGATCTAAGACTAGATCTAGCCTTTTAAAAATATTAAATTATTCCTGATTTTGTTTTCCATTTTAGTCATATTTTCCTTATCATCTAGTTTTTCAGTATCCTATTCATTAGCTAAAGTGTAGGTCAAATTTGTTTTATTTTTCTGTTGAGTTGTTAGACTTCTAGCAAACCTTATCATTTAGCCGTTGTAAATGAGGAAAAGTCAATAAAGACTGATTTTCCTTGTTCATTTGACAACTTACTAGGATATGTATTTATAGTAAAAAAAAATACAACGACTAAGTGATAAGGTTTGCTAGAAGTCTAAAAACTCAACAGAAAAATAAAACAAATTGGACCTACTCTTTAGCTAATGAATAGGAAACTGAAAAACTAAATGATAAGGAAAATGTGATTAAAATAAAAAAACAAAAACAAGATTAATTTATTATTTTTAACATCCTCCTTTAATCCTGATTTGCATCAAAGTCATCCCCAACCTTTCTTTTAGCTTAATGAATGCATCATACTTTAGAGGTTTAGTGAGAATGTCAGCAACTTGATCTTCAGATCTTCAATACTTCACTTTTATCTCGGTCTTTGCAACATGATCTCTCGGATAGTGATATCGGGTCTCATGGTGCTTCTTCTACCATGTATGACCGGGTTCTTTGCTAAGTTAAGTGTTAACGTATTATAAACAAAAATCTTCGTGAACTTCTGTTGTGACATATTGATGTTATCCATGAGGTACCATAACCACATGGCTTGGCAAGTGCTTGTTGCTGCGGCCACATAATCTGCCTTACAGGTTGACAATGCAGCAATTGGCTGTTTCTTGGATGACCATGAGCATGCAGTTGTTCCAAGGTTGAAGCAATATCCCGAAGTGCTCGTTCGATCATCTACATATCCACCCCAATCACTGTCAGAATATCCTACAACATAAATATCATCAGTAGACCCATAGAATAATCCATGGTCATATGTTCCCTTCACATATCATAGGATTCTCTTAACTGCTTGCAAATTTGGTGATCTGGGAGTCTCCATGAATCTACTGATCAAGCCAACAACAAAATTAATATTCGGTCGCATACAAGTAAGATATATAAGATTGTCAACAATCTGCTTGTAGTAGGTTGGATTAACATAGACTCCTTCTTCATTCTTTGGTCATTTGGTTCCAACTTCCACAGGTGTTCTTACTGGGTTGCAATCCGACATCTGAAACCTTTGCAAGAGATTAGCAACATACTTCTTCTGGGAGATGAAAATGCCATCATTTCCTTGAATCACCTCAATGCCAAGGAAGTATGACATCAGCACAAGGTCAGACATCTCAAATTCCTTCATTATAGACTTCTTGAAGGATTCAATCATAGTGGGACGGTTGCCTGTAATAATCAAATCATCAACATACAGACATATGATTAGTATACCACCAGCCTTAACCTTCACATACAGCGCATGCTTGGAAGAGCATCTAGTGAAACCACTCGTGCTAAAGAAAGAGTCTATAGGCTCATTTCAAGCTCTGGGTGCTTGTTTTAAGCCATACAAAGCCTTATTTAGCCGGTATACTTTTCCTTCACTTTCAGATTTACCAAAGCTGGGAGGCTGCTTGACAAACACTTCTTCTTCAAGTGGGCCATTTAGGAAAGCTAACTTCACACCCATTTTGTGAATCTTCCACCGATTTTGAGCAGCCAAAGCAATAATCAACCTAATAGTCTTCATTCGAGCAAGATGAGAGAAGACTTCTTGGTAATCAAGACCGGGTCACTGCTTGAACCCTTTCGCCACCAATCTTGCTTTGTATCTTTCCACCTCACCATTATGCTTCATTTTTTTTCTTGAAAACCCACTTCACATCAATGGCCTGTTGTCTTGGTGGAATATCAGTAAGGACCCATGTACCATTTCTTTCAATAGCATCAATTTCCTTTTGCATGACCGTCATCCATTTTGGATCTTGAAGTGCTTCCTTCACTGTCACTGGCTCAAGATATGCGAATAGAGTAAAATGCACAATGTTTTCATCATCAGTATCTCCATCATCAAGGTTTACCTCATAATCATGAATATGTACTGGATGTCGGTGATGACGTTGTGGTCTACCAACATCTGTCTGAACTTGATCAGGTGTCCAGTCTCCTCCTTCTGGATTTGACTCTTCGGCAACGGAGATATTACGACTTTTGGGATCTATGGCACCACTTTTATTCCAATCCCATGACTCATTTTCTACAAAGGTAACATCACAGGTGAATATTACCTTTTTTGCCATTGGATTGAATAGCTTGTATCCTCCCCGTTCGTATCCAATGAATACTACTTTCTCTGCTCTATCATCCAACTTCTTCCTTGTCTCTGCTAGAACATGAGCATAAGCAATAGCTCCAAAAACCTTCAGATGTTTTACACCTGGTTTGACTCCGGTCCAAGCTTCTTCAGAGGTAAGACTTGAGACACCTTTGGTCGAAGAGCGGTTCAGTATATAAGCTGAACAAGATACGGCCTCTGCCCAAAAAGAATTTGGCACCCCTTTGGTCTTCAACATGTTTCTCACCATATCCATGATGGTTCTGTTCTTCCGTTCAGCAACAGTGTTATGGTGAGGGGTGTAAGGACATGTCAATTCATGCTTTATCCCTTGTTCTTCACAGTACTCCCTGAATTTGTTGGAGACATATTCACCACCGTCGTCAGTGCGCAACACCTTCAGCGAGTAACCACTTTGTCTCTCTGCGTGAGCCTTGAACTTTTTGAAGTATTCAAACACCTCATATTTCTTCTGCAACATATAGACCTACAGTTTCCAAGAAAAATCATCAATAAAGGTCAGAAAATACCGATTGTTACCATTTGACATGGTACTCATTGGACCACAGACATCAGAGTGCACCAACTGAAGAGGGTGGGAGGCTCGTTTTCCATCTCCTAAAAATGGTGATCGATGATGCTTTCTGATGGTGCAGGCTTCACACAACTACTCAGGATGATTTATCTCTGGTAAACCCTTCACCATGTTTTCTCGGGATAGCTTTTTCAAACCATGAAAACTCATATGACGAAAATGTAAGTGCCACAACCAAGCCTCATCAGATATTATAGTAGACAAACAATGATAAACACCACTAGAGATATCAATCAGAAACATACGATTTCTAGTCATAGTTGTAGTGAGAATTAATGTACCCTTTTCATCAGAAACAGAAAGCTTGCCACCCTGAAGCTTCATATCATACCCCTTTTCATGCAGCTGGCCAATACATAATAAGTTTGTTCTTAACTTGGGCACATAGAAGACGTCAGAAATATACCTGTGGTCCCCACTCTTCAAAATGATGAGAATTTTCCTTTTGCCAACAATTGAGATCTTACTTTCATCTCCAAAATTTACCGTGGTGTGAATCGACTCATACAGATGAGCAAACAACTCCTTCTTTCCACACATATGATTGGTGCAGGCGGTGTCAAGGAATCAAGTTTGGCTATCTGGTCTCTTCCCATCGTTTGTGACCATCAAGAGTGTATGGTCATTATCGTCACTACCATCTGTAGACATCGAAAATTCTCACCCCATAAAGCAAATTCTGAAATAACAATTAAAATAAGAGGAGTCGTCGCCTTTCCTTTTCAAAATTATTAATGTGCGTGCCAAAATGGAACCATCGTTTTATGATAGAACTTTTAAATCAATTTTTAAAGCATTTAAAAAAAATTTCTTCGAAAACCTGTCCCTCTTTTGTCTATTACTTGTTTTACCATCGTATTTTATTGTAGTCTATTTTGGTTTACTTAATTCATCCAGCCATTTTCTCTATTATTGTATTTTATTCATTGCTCGTTTATTTTATCCCATTTATCGTTATATTTACTTGTCTCTTATTTATTAGTGTTTGTTATTATTTTGATCATCATTTTCATTGTCATTTCTATCATTTTATGTATTTTTTATTTTATTTTTACTATCTTATTATTATTCATAGGTTCTTTTATCTCTATTTAATATTTCATGTCTTCCGAAATGAATGTAATTCATATCTCGTGTTTCTCTTTCATATTACTTTGTGTTTCATTTAAAATATTAGCGTTTTGGAAGAATTTACTCAGTTCAAGATAGAACTTTCGTGGTATATATTCCTCACATTTCTATATCAAAGACACTGGAGGTTCAAGTTTCAAAACCTGGTGTGTGAACATGAAACTGTTTCTATTTTTTCCATTCGTTCTTTTGTGACCCACTTCCGGTCAAACCGATCCGGCCCAAGTCCCTGGCTCACCACAAGGCCTAAGGCGGCCCAAGATTACTTTTTTTTTTTGACAAAGGCCCAAGATTACTTTCAATCCAGCAAGTTGCATACCCAAAAACCCTACGAGCCTGATCGGCAGGTTTTCTCTTCAGGGTAAGCCGCCTTCGGGCGTTATTTTTTTCTTCTTTTACAGAAGAGAACGAAATAAGAACAGCGACCATCGTCTTCTCACTGGCTTTTCATCACCTTCCATTTTTCTTCTTCTTCTCAAAAAAAAAAAAAAAAACAGGCGATCGAGAGACATACATGCTCTGGTTCTTATCCTCTTCATTTCTTCTCCAGTCTCAACAGTTCTCATCTCCATTTCTGATCAGAAAAACGAAGACAAGAGAAAATTCTGCTATGCTCCTTCCTCTCGATCAAGTAGTCACCCACCTCTATTACTCACATTTCCAGTGCAACCTTAGAACACCCTATCTTCTGCATCCCGAGAATGTGATTGTGAAATCCCAGAACATTTCTCCATATCTGAAACTTCTCCTCCACCTCGAATCACCACCTGTACCGTGCCCGTTCATCCGAAAATCCCCCACTAAATTTATGGCCACCCACTTCCTCTTTCGACTACATCTTCAAAATTGAGAAACTCAAAAACTTTTTCATGCTCACAGTCGTCTCCCTCAACCCTAATGAAGTTTCCGAAACGCAGCAACCGAAGCAATTAGCGGTTCTGTTCCCTCAATCTCATTCCTAACTTCATTAAAGTTTCCTTGTAATTCTGTTGAGATGTTCAGGACTCCCAAGCCTTTCCGATGGGCTCGACGAAGAAGGCGAGCAGATGCACGGGATGATTCGTCCTTTTCCAGCCCTGTTGTTTGTCGTTCGAGAGACACCTGCCTTTTCCGGCTAATTTGGTAGTATCTTCTCTGCCTTTCTCTGATGTGAATTAAATTAATCCTCAACCTTTGTCTAATTTTTCTCTGAACGGGAAGGATTCTACACGCACACTGCTTGATTTCGGTGTCTGTTTAGTTCAATCGTCGGATTTATGAATTTGTGGGCAAATTACTTCATTCCTGGTCTTAACTTTGTATTAATTTCAGAATTGTTCTCTGTACATAATATGTCCAAGCGAGCCTCGTTCAAGCTCTACTTTACTAGTGGATATCCCGGTTTGTTCTTATGATTCATGGATCGATCATGAATTGTTGAGGTTATAATGTTTACAGTTTATGCTCATTTCACCTGGGTGGCCTTTTCTTTACGGATTTTCTTTAGTTTCTGAACCGTGAAACCTTTTTACGATCTTAGATTCGGACCTGGTTAATTCCTTTTGTTGCTTATTGTCTGTTGAAGCAAAACCGTGATTTTTGTCTTGCTCTTGGACTGTTGGTGCTTCCATGCGTTTATTGCCGAACAACTATTTAGTTGTTGATTAGGTTGCTTTGAAATTAGAGTCTGCCAGTTTGAGTTTTAGGCTATCGTACGACCCGGAGGTTCTCGATTGATGCGGGTTTAAGGTCTGGCTCAATGTGTAGACACCAAAAATTCTCACCCGTTTTGTACCGAAACCAAAATACCAGAATAAACATGCTTTTAGAAACAGGGTGGTCGTCCCCGTTTTCAACCAAAGGAATTTCTTTTTCTCCGACATTTAAATCTCACATTCCTATGGAAAAAGAACACGAGCCTTCTTTTTATTTTATTTTATTGTAATCTGTTTTTTTTAACTGACTTCATTTTGTATATTTATGTTATTGCTTTTGTTTTTAAAAATATTTCACCTTTTTGTTATTATCTTACATTATTTCATGCACTCGTTTGATTCATACTTTTATTACTTTCTTATCATTATTACTTATTATTTCCGGTTGATTTTCTCATTATTTTTATCATCATCATTTCCGTCATTATTTTATTTATTTTATTTTATGCGTTTGCATCATCATTTCATGGACATTATTTTATTGCTTCATGTGCATGTGCTCTTCTATTTATTTATACCTCGTTATGTTTTGAACCTTTTTTAGATTCCATAATTTCATGCATTAGATTAATCATCTCTTTTTATTGTATATACTTTCTTTTGGATTCATAGCTCTTGAAAAACAAAGTTATCCAGTTGAATTTAGAGGTCTTGTATTACCTCTCCCATGAATATACCGAAATTCTACCCAGAGTAGTTGGGCAAGATACTCGCCATGCAACCAGTCAATTGTGGGTTCGATCCCTGGCGAGGGGGTGGAGCATTTTAAATTTATTTTAGCTCATGACATAGCTTTTGTTTTGGTCGTTGCCATTATGTACTAAGTACCGTCGCAGCTCATCCGGGTAAGGCGTAGGAGGGAACGCGTGGAGGTCTCAAGTTCAAACCTATGTATGGGTAGAACACGATTTTGTTTACCTATGTATGGGCAGAACTAATTTTTTATTTTCTTTTTTGTTGTTGTTTGTGTCGGTCCACTCCAGTCTCGGTAAGCCTCGTTTACAAAGAAAACCTACAGTATGGGCATGTTTTTTAAAAGAACCGATTGCCCCCCAACATTCTCTCGATGGCTCCTCGGTACTCAAACCTGAAGAAGTTGGACGGTTGCCTAACTCCCTTAAAAATCCCGGCTCGCCTTCATCCTTCCAGGGGATGGCCACAGCGAATTCCTTCATCATCTCTGAAACGCTCCTTCATCTTCGAACCTCCATCCACGCCCCATTGTCCTTTTCGGTCGCCATCTTTGAACTCCCATCCTCAACGCTTCACACACCGTCGTTCACCAAAAGTCTCATCTACCCCCGACTTCGCTCTGTTCTTTTACTCTCGTTACGTTCAGACGCGGAGTAAGTGGTGTTTGTCTTCGTTAATTTCTTCGAGTTGATTCTCGAAATGCCTTCTTAACTATTTCTGCCATTTTTGATGTTCACTGTAATTCCTGAATATATTTGGTGCTTGTTTTTATTTTCGCTTCTCATTTCGGTTATCAATTTCAGGAAGAGTATCTCAGATTTGCGCACATTTCCTTTTGTATCATTCGTTGTGCATTTTGCCAAATGAACCAAGACCGGTGATGGTTAGAGGAAAGTTAACTCTATCAGGATGTTGGTCCCAAAAACGAGTCTGTTCGCTCATCCTCCTTTTCATTCTGCATTCGTTTTCTCCATAATGCTATCTCGTTTTCTTTTTTATGCTCGAAAACCCTTGGTTCTTGTTGTGCATGTCATCACATACGAGATTCAAGCCGCTCGGAATGCTCATTTTTGTTTCTATCTGTTGTTTATTTTCGCTGGTTCGTTTCATTGGGGAAATCATTTTAGTCTTTGCACATATGCCTCTATTTTCTGACCAGATACTACTTCGAACCTCATCGGATGAACCGATAAACACCGGGTTTTCGCGTTTTTGTTTCAATCTCAGAAATAAGCTCACACTGGTTTATCCTTTTGATATTGGTTGATAATACGACATGGTCTGAAATTTTGTGGGAAGCATCGATGCGATAAAATCCGTCCAAATAGTTAGCCTGTTTATGAGCTCAGTACTAGATGGCTCATGTGGATCTCAGTTTGAGTTTCAAAGTGTTTCAGTTATCAGGTTTGGTATAGAAGTTGGTCTGGACTTTCATAGTAATCCGATTTTAGTTATCTAAGTATCTGCTGAGTGATGCAAACTGACCAAGGATTTACTGGTTATGCATCCTCTCCTTGTCTCTAAAAAATTCTTGAATCTTATATCCTGCAGTTGGTATGCGATTGGAAGAGCTCATACCATAATATAACCATATCTTCTTTCTGTTATATTTAGCTTCACTGTTTGCATTTTCTGCTCATGGATTTCTCTGTTTACTGATTCCTCGGGTTCATTCTTTGTCTACTGATGAGCCGAAAGCAGACCCTCCCACTAGGAATTGATGTTTCAAGAGTGAAGTTGCATCTCTAAACCTTCCTTTGTGCCAATCAGAATTTTGTTCAAAACTGTTTGGACTAACTTTCTGTTGCTGTTTTGCTTTTGTTTCAATTTTATGTTTATTGTCTTGCAGGGAGTCCGTATCTCCATTCCTGGTATTTCACCCTGAACTGAAAATCTGTCAAATATGATGACTGGTGCATGTTTGTATGTTAAGACCCATGTCTGTTCTCTGTTGAATTTGTTCTCTGTTTCTTATTTGGGAAAAGACGCCACACTGCATCCCTAGTTTGGTTAAACCAAAGCCATGCGAGCTTGTTTACTTGTTTCAGATTAGCCTAGACTAAGTGGAGTTTTAGTTGATTGTTCATTTCAGAGCTCGTTCCAGTTCTACATGCTATGCTTTGTTTTCTGTATACTTATTCCTGCTGGTTTAGCTCTCTTGCTTGTGAACCCTTGCATGACCACTGAAAGATAAACAATAGGGAGAAGTAACAATGAATTAGAAACCCACATTTAGGATCCTCATTTCTGATGGTTTGTATTGAGGCAAGATCTGTTTAGCCTGGACTAAGTAACGTTTGGCATTAATCTGTCAACTATTTCCTAGTTTAATTTGTTATTTTTGTTATATATAGCATGCCCTCTATATTTTACGCCTCTTGGACTCTTTCTCTTACTTGTGACCTATGCTTGATCATTGAAAGATAAGAATAGTGTGAGAATAACAATTGACTAGCAACCCACACATTAGGGTTCATTTCGTTGGTGTGCTATTGAGAATCTAGGATTAAATAAATTTGACTTGTCACTCAGGCAGCTTTGAGGATTTATTTCTGCATATATAGTTTCTGAACCCCTTTTATGTGTACATGATTTACCTAGATGGCTTTTGAAATCCATGTTTGTATATGTGTTATTTATGCAGTCCCTTTTCTTTTGAAGTTCATGCCTACATTTTTGCTCATCTTGGTGGGTTGGACCTGTTTGGGCCCAGGTAACCCTCGGCCTAAATTTATTTTTGCTTCAGGCCCAGCTCATAATCAGCCAAACGGGCTGGGACAGGTGGCCTTAGATAGCCCAATAGAATGATCCCTCTTGCGGACCCTTGAGGTCCACTTTAGAAAAGCCTTAGGTTTGGGGTATCCTCAATGCATACGGGTCCTAGACACGGTCCATGTGAGGAGTACTCGTATCCCATAAAACTCTCCAAATCATCCCTTAATTTCAAAATAAAATGTACAATCAACAAAAATCCAATCCATTTGTAAATCTAGATAATTTTATTCAGACATGACTTAAGCCCACTAGCACCTAATAGTTTCAAGCTTTCTTTTTTATCAGCCCATTTTTTAGAAATCTATTTTCAAAGCCCAAACTTGGCCCAATACCCAAACTTGACCTGGCCCAATTCGGCCCAGACTTGACCTAATGCAATTTTGCCCACTAACCAAATCGGCCCATACTCATATCTGGCCCAAAGCCCAAACTCGGCCCAAAGCCCAAACTCAGTCCAAAGCCCAAACTCGGCTCAAAGCCCAAACTCGGCCCAAAACCCAAACTTGGCCCAATACCCAAACTTGATCTGGCCCTATTCGGCCCAGACTTGACCCAATGCAATTCAGCCCACTAACCAAATCGGCCCATACTCATATCTGGCCCAAAGCCCAAACTCGGCCCAAACCCCAAACTCGGCCCAAACCCCTAAACTCGGCCCAAACCCCGAACATGGCCCAATACCCAAACTTGACCTGGCCCAATTCGGCCCAGACTTGACCCAATGCAATTCGGCCCACTAACCAAATCGGCCCACACTCATATCCAGCCCAAGCCCACAATAAGCCTAAGCCCAAAGTCGGCCCCAAGCCCACAAGACCGGCCCAATACTCAGCCTGACCCATTACTAGATTCGGCCCAATTTCAAAACCCGGCCCATCACCTAGCTCGGCCCAAACCCAAGCCCAAACTCGACCCATTACCCACATCGGCCCATTACCCATGACCCAAAACTCAAAGCCCATGGCCTAGAGTCCAAAATAGGCCCAAGTCTACAAACCAACCCTTTAGCCCAACACTTCAAGTCCAACCAAAATCAGATCCTCTCCGAATCTCAAAAAGAAACTCACCCATGAAATGTTATCCAACTTTAATCCAATCCAAGTTCACAAAAATAACCTAAGTCCAAAAAAAAAAATCCAAGTCCCAAGCCTTGACCCAAACCTTTGACCACCTGAACCTTGACCCGAACCTTTGACCACCTGAACTTTGACCTTTGATCACCTGAACCTTGACCCAAACTTTTGACCACCTGAACCTTGACCCGAACCTTTGACCACTTGAATCTTGACCCAAACCTTTGACCACCTGAACCTTGACCCGAACCTTTGACCACCTGAACTTTGACCTTTGACCACCAGAACCTTGACCCAAACCTTTGACCACCTGAACTTTGACCTTTGACCAACCTGAGCTTTGACCTTTGGCCAACTTGAGCTTTGACCTTGACCCCACTTTGACTTGATCCCACTTTGACTTGGTTTAACCTTGACCCAATCCGTTCAAACCCAATTTATTCAGCTCAATTCAATTCAAACTCAAATCCTGATTCATTTCATCCAATTCAAACTCAACTTGTAAATCCCATTCAAAAGTCCAAAAAGGTCTCTCGTTTTTTCAGCTTTAACCCTAAAAATCTTTTTCTTCTCAAATTTCAAACAACTACCTTATTCAAATTTCATCAAGTTTTCCAAGAAACCATTTTGTGGAATTTTAAAAGGAAAAACTCTTCTCACATCACAGAAAACTCTTCTCAACTGCAGAAAGTTCTTCTCACATATACAGAAAGTTTTCTCCTAAAACATTTCTCAAAATCAGTGTTTCTTTACAGATAATTCCGAACAACTTCAAAAGTTTTCCAACTCAGTTTTTAACTCAAAAAAACCATTTTCAGGGAGTAAGAAATGTTTAACCCCTTCAAAACATTTTCTCCATGGTTAGAACACCGCTCGTCTCCCTTCCCAAAATAAAAATCCGAGGCGGGGCACTGGGGTCATAACCTCCCTTGTCACAGTCTGGATCTCTTTAGGCGGGGCATTGGGGTGACAAATCTCCCCTATTTGCAGCCTAGGTTTTTACAAGGCGGGGTGCTAGGGAAGTAACGACCTTCCTAGTTGCAACCGGGATTTTGGAATCGTCTAGCTCCCTTCCGCTCGATTTCAATGTTTTCGGTTTTTAACGTTTTAAAACCCGGGAGTTAGAGACGTTATTAGGGTTCGTCCGAGAACATCCCATTCATGGTATTTCTCTCTGAATCCTATTTTTTCGACATAAATTCATTGCCCCATCTTTCGAGCCTCGACACTTAATATTAGTTAAGTGTCATGTTCGAGGGGGTACATAGGGTAATCCCTCGGGATTATCCGCCCTTTTACAACAAAAATGATTTTCGGTTTTAAAATTTTAAGAGAGACAATTCTGAGTAAACCAATCCAATCCTTCCATTAGGGCTCCAAGT
This sequence comes from Limonium bicolor, assembly GCA_023374045.1. Lineage (NCBI taxonomy): Eukaryota > Viridiplantae > Streptophyta > Magnoliopsida > Caryophyllales > Plumbaginaceae > Limonium > Limonium bicolor. Next base: position 96,481,199 of record CM041777.1, on the reverse strand, counting down.
CACATAGGATCTCCAATTCCTGAATACTCCCGAACAACCTTAGTCATCAGAAACATGAAACATCTTCAAAACCCGAAAACCTACAAACCAAGCATCCTCTTCCATACTCGATCGTTTTGAAAACCCGATTTTCTCCTCAACACTTTCGACTTCCCAAAACACTTCAAAAACCCGACCATTTCAAGATCTGAACTTCACAAACACAAACAACTCCTCAATTCCACCAAATGATCCAAATACCTCTTAACTCCACCAAAAATGACCAAAATGCCCTTTTACTCCTCAAAACTCCCATCATTCTCTTAATCCCCGTGAAAGCCAAAACAACCTCAAACCCCTCAAAACAATCAATACCTCTCAACACTTCAACCAAACCAATTCCAAGACCAGCCTATTCTTCAACTCTTCTAAATCATCTATTCCTCAACCCACACTCAATCTTATCCTTTGGCTTTAATTGAATCTCTCTCTTAAGGTTTTGAAAGAAGGCAATCCCGACAATTGGAGACCGAGGTTTCCTCGGGCATCAATCCGAAGTCGTGGTCATTGCCACTTCTAAGGGGTATAACCTAGTGCGAACCCACAATAGAATCTCTAATCTGACTAGATAAGTCCTATCCATAGGCAACTAATTCAGAGTCAACCAAAGGCTTTTAGAACCCTCCTTCCTAGTATCTTAGGTCAAACTAGGTGGCGACTCTAGTCAATTCCGCCTTATAGAGGCATAAGTCCACGTGGGGCCCATTGAGAGTGGGTGTAGTGTTCACTTGCACTCACCCTTATGCTTTCTGGAAAGACAGACGATTTAGTAGGTATTTGAGGGATGCCAGATTAACGGGTTTTCACCCTCCACAAAATGGCGATTTCTAGGATCTAGACTTTTGAGTCAGAACCATTTACATAGATCCCCTCATACCGAAAAAATCACCCTCCACAGAATGGCGACTCTGCTGGGGAAAACTTGAGTAAGTTTTTCTCATAAAACTTGGTCAAGGAAGACTGAACTCCATTCAAAATTGTCGGGATTCCTCCACTTCTTTCAAAACCTTCAAGAGATTCATTTCAAGGCATTAGGACTACTCTACTCCACACTTAGAGTGTGCTCTGAGAGGATAGTTAGGATGAGAGTTTATGTAACACCCCTACTCTAATCGGCTCCTAATCATCTTACTTAACACTGTAATCGCAACGGTAACCTCAACAATTGAACTACTGGTGTCACCGTTTTCACTCGCCCATACGAGTAATAACGTGCTTACTGATATATTCATAAATACGAAACAATTTCCCACAGTGACAACAAGAGAATAGATCTAACCTTCCCAAACCAATATAAAATACATTTACAGTGAGCATTCTAAGTATCCCAATCCTATACACGTTTCTAAGTTCGTATCAAAATGCAACAGTGCATATTAAAACAACTGTAATTAAACTACCCAGCGTGTCCCTCTCCTTGTCGACACCGGAAGCTGCATACCTGCAAAAATGGTTGTTTGTGGTATGGAATCAACCCCTGCTGAGTATGTTACTACATGACTGTCATGCCCCCTCTGACCCTCAGTTAATTGGTCGAGAGCATGCAATTCATTTTCATGCAAGTAGTTTAATGTTAAAACTGTAAAGCAACAATATATATTGCAGTAAACTCAAACAACAAACAAGCCCCCGGCTTCACACATCGCATCGAAATAGACCACTGAAAGCGTTACAACGCTTATATGAGTACAGAGACTCCATTTCAACAAACACTTAATAGTTCATAATTGAGTACGTCGACTCACTCGACCAAACAATCCACCATAATCTACACATGAGTACAGCGACTCGACTCAACCAGTACACAACACACAATATGAGCACAATGGCTCATTCAAACAAATCCACCAACATACCACACATAATTATAAAGCATAACCACTGAGCAACAAGGCGAAACAACGAGAATTATAAACGAGTATAATTTCCCGTCTTTGGCATACAAGCCCAAATAATGTTCGCCTAATGTACGAGTTAATATAGTCGTTCGTAATTGTTCAATCATGCCTAATGACAACGTCTCGTTTGAACGACGTGTCTCTAAGTTACCCATCTCTTATGGCGGGTCACCCACGGCAATAACCACTCCAGCGGTAGAGTCTCTGTCCTACGAACAATCTGTAGTTCGTTGGAAATTTATCCAGATACTTACGGTTATCACACGGTATCCTAGTATCGTTAATGGATCACAGTTCACAGCAAGAGCCACATCCTCTTGATAAACTTATCTATACCATCGCATCGCTTAACTATTTTTTTTCTAACACAACAGACTAAGGTCGTAGTCCAATCCTGAGTATGTCGACTCGGGATCCAGTGCTAGATACGAGAGCGGCGTTAAAGAGGCCAATGCTCCGTATATAAGTCTCAGATATTTTATATATCTTATTATCCTAATGCTACAATGTTTTACTTATGTTCCTTATATTACACATATAAGATAGCATTATTGCCGCTAGTTCGTTTTATAATATGTTCATATATACGAACGGTACTGTTATCGCACAACAGTAATAATAATAAAGCAGCATTAATACGCAACTCAAGCATATTAATTCACACAAGCAGACATTCAATCTTATCACAGATTTTCACACAATGTCTGAACTGAGGAAATCCTCAGAGACAATCAAGCCACATAAATAACATACCGTTCACCCTGAAAGTATTACGGTGGAGTATGATTCAGCTAGGTCCGATGCTCCTCGTGTCGTCTCTAACAGTCTAACAATACATAACGCTACTGATTAGAATCCCGTATAACAACTTAACTCTACGGTACCCCGTACCGTCACTATTACCTCCCGGTTAATCCCCCGTTATTAACTATCAACGTTTTGTCGGGTTTTCGGCTTAACTCGGAATTTGGAAAAACGTCATATTTCATGCGTGATTACGTCGAGTATATTAATATACTTAACTTTAAACGTTTATTATCGTATGTAATTTAATACACATTTGTATATCATATAGTTTATCACTATATTGCATGTATATCTTAATCATATATTATTCATTCCACCTTAGTGTCATTTTCCTAAGGTTTTGTTTTTCCACCATCCATTATAATACATGGTTTCTAACCATAATATATATTCATCCTTATATACATTTTTGTTGTATATGTATATATTTACCACCTAGGTAAGTTCCATGAGTTATAAACTCTTATATTATATGTTACATTTTATCATCTTTTATTAGATGATTATTCCCTTTAGTTGTACTATATTATACAACTTATATTAGGATTATTATCCTAATGTTATGTAACATTTAATGTTGTATCTTTACAACTCCCAAGGTTTAATTAACAAATTCCTTAGTTTATAAATCCTATTTATTTATAGTTTGTCACATTACTTGAATATCCTTAATTTAATTAATTCCATCTAAACCATATAATTGTTATAACATTTATAACATTATAGACCTTAGTCTAAAATTCATTTTCCAACCTTTAATATTTCGGTACAGCCCTTGAATTTATTTAAATTCTATTTTGACCACATAACATTATGTAATGTTATACCATATACTAATATCATGTATTATGATATTTTTATTCCCTTTAATTTATAACTTATAGTTTTTATACAAAACTATTATATATTGCCGTATAGGCACATATATTAAACCTTATTCTTTTCCATAAACCATAGTTTCCTTTATATACAAAATCACCCCATTATTTATACCATGTTATATATACCATTTAATATAACATTTCTAACTTAAAAAAAAGGGTATAACCTATGGTTATATTTTGTAAAATTCCGAACAGACCCATATATGTTCTATAATTGCCATTTGGCCCAATTTATAACATATAATTTAATAATTCATTAAAACTATATATTATACATATATCTTAATAAATACTCTTATATAATTCTAAAAATCATCAAATTTCACCAAAGGGTTATAATTACCTTATTAACCCATGTACCTTCAGTATTTACTATACCACCACATATATTTCTCCAAAGTGTCATAATGACATAATAACTATATATTATACATACATAGTTTATCTTAATTCCAAAATCAACCCAATAAATTTCTAAAAATTCCTAATAGCCCATGGGTGTTTATAATACCATTACACACCCTCTATTTTCGGTAATAACATATATACCACATAGGTTACCAAAATATTACCATTAAATACTTATCTTATTATAAAACCTTAAATAAGTTATCTAACTTATTTAATTTGGTCAAAACCTACCATATGGTCAAGGTTGACCACCTTAATATTTCCTTGACCAATAATTTCTATATATTACGGTTTACACCCACAACTTTCAGAAATTACCATTTAACCCCAAAACTTTATATAATCTTATAATTTTTATATAAACTCCTTTAAACCTCCAATTTTCGGCTATATCCTTTTATAGCCCCCAAATTTAATTTATTTACACCTAAGCCCCCAATTCCTTGCGGTAATAATTATATATCACCTAAACTTAAATAAAAGCTTATAAATGCATAAATAAAATGGCCTAAAGTACATGGCCTTATTACAAACATTAGCTTAAAAAATAAATTACACATAAATGTCCGTAAAAGCCTTAAATTCTCGGCCCTTACACATATATTTTCTTTATTTACCAATCTTCCACATAATGTCTTAAATTTGATAATTATGCTAATAAATTAGTTATAAAATTTATTAAACCATTCCTTAATCACCTAAGGTCAAAATAAGACCTTAAATAACCATTCACTCATGGCACAATATATATACATATGTATAAACACATATTAATGTACCAAGTGTAGGTTTAAGTGATTTCTACCTTATTTTTGCCAAGTATAAGCCTTGTTTGGCCATGGCTGTATGGAGATTTATTTTCCACAGCTTAGTTTACATGTTTTCAAACAGCAATTAAGGCATGATTAGTCTCCAAGCAAGATCTAACCATAAGAAGTGTTTAATGTCAATTTCAAGGTAAAATTTACCTTTGAATACCAAGGCAAGAATAAGTGTTCTTCGGGCTAAATTTACAGAAGGTAAAGGGTGTCAAAAGAGCTACTAAAACCAAGTTTTAAACTGGTATAACTCAGATTAGAAGATGGCTAATCTTTACCTTGTTTAAAATGCCTAAAATGGTGTTTTTGGCTTGGATCTGGTTATACTTCGAAGCTCTTGATGTACCAACTGAATAAGTATGTTAAGATGAAGATTATAAGCTTAGAAACAAAGTTTCACAGCCGAATTTGAAGGGAATCAAAAGATATGTGCTTAAAGCACATTTTTATACCTTAAGAACAAGATTAGCTTTCTCCACCTTCTTCCCTTGTTAATGCCGAGATACAACCTCCATTTAACCTCCAAAACAACCTAAGAACATTGATGGAAGTGGTTGATGCTTTGCTCCATTGAAAGAGGTAAGAATTGAGAAGAAAATGAACATTTAAGAGCTTAATAAGCTTACCAATGGTGATTGCTGTTCTCTTCTGAGTTAGGATGTGTTCTTACGTAAATGGAGAAGCAAAGAGAGGTAAGGAGCTGCTGGTGTCGGCAGGCAAGAAGGCAAGTGAAGGAAGAATGATTAATTTAGCTTTTAAGACATTATTTGTTACTTTATGGAATAGTAACTAGGTGAGTCACCAAATTAGCTGTATAATTGATTGAAGATTGATAATCAAGTGGGCATGACAGCTGTAGGGGGTCGGCAGCCTTTGGTCAATACCATGGGTGAGCTTTGACCATGGTTTAAGTTAAATTAAGTAATTAGGTGTTATTTTTGGGTACTATTCATACTAAATTGCCAATTTTTGATTTTATTTTTAAACTTTGAATTAGACTTTTTAATATGGTCTATCATGTCACATTAATGTTATAAAGAACTTAATATAGTCTTTACAGTGACAAAAGGTCATTATCTTAGAGCTCATACACAAAACACGTGTTTTAAGGAATTTTAGTGCACATTTTGAGTCGCAGGGTGTTTCTGAGCTCTGTTTTCTTTGAGAATAGTTTTGTTGTGTTCCTTACATGATATTTGATCATGGTATCCAATTTTATATCATTTAGAGGTCATTAGGCCTTTAAGGTATTCTTAGAGCACATTTTTGCCCTACTTGCCCTTGAAGCATGTAAATGCATGTTCTTTGTGTTGGAGTGTTGTCCAACAATTGTAACATGTTTAGTAATGTGTTAATAAGCTTAGGACAAAATCTTAGGTCCTAAGAAGTTCATTTGGGTATTTATTTACCCTGAACAGTCAAAGGGTGCAACATCTTGCTTTGTGTTGACCACTGTTGTTCTCAGTTGACTTTTAAGACATGTTTAGGCCTTAATCCATGTGATTAAATATTTAACCCATATTTTATTAGTTTGGGGTATTTCAGTTTAGGGTGCGAGATTGGCCTTGAGCGCCGCATGTTTGATTTACTGTTTACATACTTCACTTGTGTGTGTTTATTGTTGTGTATTTACAGTCTTATGTTTATTGCTTTTCATGCATGACATAATATCTTAATTGTTATTGCTTTTGTAAATGGGGCCTTCCTAGAAGGAGTCAACCCATTATTGCATCGGGTAGCGTAAGACATGCATTCCTCTGTGTCACCCGCTTCATCCACATGTCACGGGATCCCCAACCGGTTCGTGGTTGATTCCCCATGAGTTGGGTCATTCCTAGATGGAGTTAACCTTCGAGGTAATACGGTCCAAGACCAACGCCTTGAAGCTCATGATCTAAAATATCCTCCATTACCTGAGTCTAAGCCAGCATATAGTGAGCCATGAGCCTTCAGTGTCCAGCTGCATTATCCGGTGTCTAAGATGGGCTTATGGGTAGTCACCCCCTTGTATGCCGTCTGTCTGACCACCCTTTGCCTTACCCTGAAGATTGCATGAGCTCAGTTCTCCATGATTCCTCTGCACCACGGGTGTCTTTAAAGCCCAATGTCGCGCTGCAAATTCATAATCCCGTATTTACGGATACCCATACATGACATAGCGTAGTCAGTAGATAATTTGGACTTTAGACACACCTTATCGTGCAGACGATGGGAGACCCGTTCCCATGCAGTACTTCCCCAAGTTTCCCGAAAGTGAGTATGTTGTGATAATCACCGGCTGTGACTAGTCTGGAAGGTGATTATCCCAATCATTCGCACTCAGCTCCACATCAAATATAGCCACGATTTACTATATGCAATACATGTGTGCAAGCCTTTTTCTCAAACCAATATGTTTTAAAACGTTCGGAATTCTCACTTGTGTTAAAACTGTTTTACTTGCTACCATTCGAGAGTTTTGAAACCTAAACTCCTTTACTTCAAAATCAAAACCAATATTCAAAACCTTTTCAAAAACCAATTTTAGTAAAACCACTTTCAAAAAAATAATGATTTTTTAAACCCTCTCTCAAAATTAGTTTTCAAAACTAATTTCCATTTCCAAGGATAAACGGGTTGTACTAGTAATTGCTTAATCGTTTCCCCGACTCTTACTTATCATATTCTCTCCCCTTTCTTTTCCATTTTATTTCCTCTTTTTACAGGACAAAATGGTGAACAGACTAGTGCCAGTGCCTGGAGAGAAGAAGTGCCCTAGGAAAGTGAACAGAAGCAGAGCAAAGAAAGAACCTAGTGAAGGACAAGCTCCAATGACCCCCTACCAAGTGGAGCGTCACCAGGAGTTGACCTTTGCCAAGGAACTCAGGGACTACTGCACTCAGATGAAAGGCCCTGACGAGCCATTGCTGGCAGGACTTGCCAGAATGTGTAGAGTGGTCATTGACTATGAAGCCTTGTTCGAGTCAATCACTTATTGGGATTCGACAGACCACCCATACCACTTCAATCTCCAAGAGTTGATTATCTTGCCTGCTGAGATGGACGCGCTGCTTAAAATCAAGCCCCATCAAAAGATGCCCACCATCCCCGTCGAGCGATCGCACACACCGAAGTTTGCAGCCAATTTCTTGGGGGTAAGGATTGAGGAGGTTGAAAGTTTTGATAACATGAGCATGCGCCTGCGAGATCTACTGCAACAGTTCTACCAACCTTACTGTCCCAAAAGCACCAAAAGGCGAGTGCTAGACCTCTGCATCATGGGACTTTACTTGTTCCGACAGAGGGACTTGAGGATCAACCCACGAGTAATCTATCTGTTGAAGGCCCTAGAAGAGGGTAAAAGTGTCGGGACGGTGGTTGTGGCTGAGATGGTGAGAGCCCTAGACCGTTGGAAGGAGACCGGAGCCTTGTAAACCTTTTTCTTGGGAAGTCCACTCCTTCTCCAAATGTGGTTGTTTGATCACCTTGGGCTGATGAAGAAGGTGGAGGTGTATAAAGTAGTGAACATAGACACCTTCCCGACTGCCCGAAAGCGAGCGCAAAAGCCGGAAGCGGGGTAGAAAGCTTACTTTATGGATCGTTGTTATGATTGGCAGATTAATTGGATTTTGCCTGACTCGGATGTCCAAGGAGGGATTGTTCAATAAGATCATCAGGAGGATGGGCTGACATTGCTAGGCTTAGAAAGGTTTATCACTATCTTTCCCTTTAGAGCGATGCGTCAATTCGGCTGAGAGCAGACCATACCCGGAGCTAGGAGCAACGCTTTGGTAGATTGCCGGTACACAGATGACAGCATCAACTACATTGCCGGGATTTATAACTCTGGGATGAAGTGGGCCATCTTCAAGACTAAGTATTTTGGTTTGAGCAAAGAGTATCAGGCATGGTTGACTATGCGTGTCGACCGGATGATAAAAAGTGCTTATGACCTGCGCCGCTCAGCAATCACTCAGGATCCCCGACTGCGAATTGTGGAAGACCTGCAACCGATTCCCACTACCCGCCAGGAGAGGAAGAGGGAGAAAGAAGAGTGCAAGTGACAGAAGACCATTAGTTGATCTCCTATGTTATCACGTGTCACTAGTAGAAGTTTGCCCTTTTGAATTTGGATGTAATCCCATTTTCCCAGTTATATGATATCGGCAATGTAATGATAAATGGATGTAATCCCCCTCTCCCTTTTTTTGGATATGAATGTAATTCCCCTCCCCTATTATGTGACAACGGTTATGTAAAGGTATCTAACTCTTGTTGACTAATATTATGTTTCCCCCTATGAACTTGGATGTAACCCCCTCATTTTCCCCGTTATATGCAATTACGACCAAGCAATGAAATAGTACGGTGTTTATTCTTGGCAATGGAAATCGGCTCGTGTGCCTTTCCCTTTTAGCATTTTCATAAAAGAATTCAATCACTTTCATACGACTTTACACAAAACCGGGGACGACCCCTCCCTTCTCTTTCACTCTCTCACCTTTGTGAGTTACTTTCATATTGACACTTTTTCATGTATTCTATATTCCCCGTGTATCACAGAAAGTAGAAAGTAAAGAGCTCTCCTTCAATCTTCCAACATTACTCGACTTTGGAAGAGAGATTCCAGGGGTAGGCTGGCTAGCGATACCACAACCAAAACTTCATTAGAGACCATGGATCCGAGCTTGATCAACCCGGCCGTCCCAGAAATTACCCAAGTTGTCACTTCTACCATAGAGGCAAGCCCTCCCGGAGCTAGCGGCAGCATACGACACCCTGATGCTAGCACCCTCTATCGTTTGTGGGAACAATCCCAAAGGAATGAGTCTTTGATGAGACAGACAATAGAGCGTCTGGAAGAACAATTACGAAAGGAAAGGATGGGCAAGGGAAAGGACCCATACCTTACCGATCCCGACGATGATTATATCGAAGAGACCCCAAGGATCACTTTCAATCAAAACCCTATTTTCAACACCACCGCACCACAACCTTTCACGGGAAAAGAACGTACCACCATCCACCCCATAACGACAACGTTCCAAACAACTGACCTACTTTCTGGAGCCCCCTTGCCACCACCAATTCTGACCACAACCACAACCAAGCCAACCACTTTTCCGAAATTACCACCATTCCAGCCTGTTGGAGTCACTGCCCAAACGGCCAATCTATATCAAGTCAAGCAATCCGAGTCCATTCATTCCAAATCACCACACCCAGACCCCATTCAGCTCAATCCATACCAGTACACCACCCCCGGACACGCTGTCCATTTTGAGGAAGCAACTCCCCATACTCAACTGCTACCCCACCCGTCTAACCATCTGATTCACGGCTACAATCAAGCCCCACCTGCTGAGCACCTTCTAATTGACTTCAGTAAAATGAAGAAATCCCTAAAGGAAGAATTACTTGCAGAGATGCATCTCGGAGAGCGAGCCAAGATGTTGGGTTTCCGTCATTTCCAATTGAAGCCAAACTCCAAGTTGCCCGAGAATCTAAAACTGCCAGAAATCTCTAAATACTCTGGGAAAGGGGACCCTAGGCACCATCTTGCCCAGTTTGACCGGGTTATGACTATGCATGGGCTAGATGATGAAATGAAGATAATCTGCTTCCCCAGCTATCTCGAAGGGTCTGCCCAAACTTGGGTGTCAAGGTTGGACTTCTCGGGAAAAAAAGCTATAAGAGTCTACCAAGCTTTTGTGGAGCAGTATAGCTATAACACTCACTTAGGGGTCACCCAGAGAGACTTGGAGACTGAGACCAAGAAATCATGAGACAGTGATGGAATTCATTACTAGGTGGAGAGAGAAGGCGGGCCAGATGTTAGACCGCCCCAGTGAAGATGAGCAAATAAGGATCATCATCGATTGCCTAGAACATCCCTACTCAGATCACCTCAAATCCTTGGGGATTTGTGATTTCAAGCATCTGAAAGCAGCTGCCATGGCCGCAGAAGAACTAGCATTGGCTGGAAAGTTGAAAGGTCCCAATTTCCAGGGATCGTTTCCCCGACAGTCAAACTATCAAAAGAAGCAGCCTAAGACGGACACGTGCGGCAAGTTTGTCCCTAACCCGTCAACCCATCAATCTCAACCACCAGTGTTTCAAGCCCAAGTCAGTGGGTCAACCTCAAATTATTCTGCAACTCCACCACCGAGCAGTTACCAATCCCAACCAAAGAGAAATTACACTAGTCTAGGAATACCGATGGGCAAAGCCTATGAGAAGTTGAAGAAGAGCGGATTCCTACTGCGACACCCGAAACCTGGAGTCACCCAGATGGGACTTGACCTCAACAGCCTATGTGAATATCACATGATCAAAGGACATAGTACAGATAATTGTCGGGCCTTGCGCCACGCCATCCAAGACATGATCGATGCTGGAGAGGTGGAATTCCCGAAAACTAATCCAAACACTCAGAACAACTCTATCCCTAGACATGTGAATATGTTGAGTCTGATGGGAGAAGGAGAAGAAGAGTCAGACATTAGCAGAATCATAAGTATCAATGTCAGCGAGAACTCTTCTGAGTCGGGCAACCAGAGCACACCCCCTCCGATCGTGCTATCCCCGGAGCTAGACGCCTTCCGAGTTCGCCGTCCAGAAATTCAGCATGATATTCAACCGCAAATGCATGAATATCTAGCTATGACGCATGAAATTCTAACCATAGTTGAGCATCTGGTAGGACAAGGAAGGGTGTCTATAATCACTCTGCTGATAGTAGGACGACATATGGAAAAGAACCTTGAGTTACTCGTGGGACTGAATTTTGGAGGTGGTAGAGGCATGAAGCCGGCAGAAGATTGCCGAAAGACGAGGAAGGAGAATCTCTGAGTGCAATGTCATCATGATCACCGACGAAGATGAAAATCCACCGGCTATAACCCCAGTTAAAGTACCATTTCGGATAGCAGACGAGGAAAAACACGATGATGACTTGGAAAAAATTAATCACTTAACCCGCTCAAGAAAGCATTTCAAACCTGCTGAGCTCACAGAGGAGCCAGAAACACTGCAACAGAAGGTCCATGACCTTACTTTGAATGAACCGGAAAACAAGTTGGTGGGAGAAGAAGAGCTGTTGAGAAAATTGAAGACTACCAGCATATCCATCACAATCTGGTCCCTGCTGACGATTTCAGAAGAGCACAAAGATGCAGTAGCTCGCCACTTGGGAATGGACAAGAAACGGCCGGCGTCGGTTGAAAACATCATAGCCCACCTATCCCGGACTCCGGATCTCTCCATAACGTTCACCGACGACGAGATCCCTCATTAGGCGGGAAAGGCCCTCTACATAACTGTGAAGGCTGGAAGATTCTAGGTCCCTAAGACTTTGATTGATGATGGGGCTGAAGTGAATGTCTGTCCGCTCCGAGTAGCCCGTCATATGGGACTCAACGACTTCAAGCCAATAGACATGACGTTGAGTGCCTATGACAACCGCCATAGGAAGGTTTTGGGAACCATCTCCCTGCCAATCTTGATTAAGGACGTCTCCCTGACCATCGAAGCAATGGTCATCGACATATCCTCCACCTTTAACCTTCTGTTGGGGCGGGAATTCATCAATCAGATTAAAGGAGTCCCCTCAGTCGTCCATCAGAAGCTAAAATTCAAACACGGGGGTTGAATCGTGGAGGTTTTGGGAGAGGCCAGAGCTGAGTCCCCACTATTTGAGATTAATACACCGGGGGGTCGAGGGTTGACGCTCGGGGGATTCACAGTGGCGAAGCCACATTCACAGGTAAGTCAAACTTCTTCCATCACTCCTTTCTACTTCGACCCTAGTGTCTATAGCCCCGCATCACAGCACATGATGTCTCGGATGGGCTACAAACAGGGGAGTGGACTAGGCAAGGAGCTGCAGGGCATGGCGGAGCCATTAACAACATGTATTGGAGGTCGAGGAGCCGGGTTGGGATTTACGGAAATGCCAGGTATGATGTTGACAGATTCACATGTAAGAATTCCCACAGATTCTTTCTTATCGGTTAACCTTGAACCTCATGTATCTGTGAGTTGTGATAAGCAGAGAGTAGCTCGGGCCCAGAAGGATCAGGAGACAATGGAGTGGGGGAGCTGGTGGACCACTTTATTCTCCCTCAACTCATGCCCTGAAGACCATGACGACAAGGGATGCGACCAAGGAATGCCCGAGGATGCAGCGGAGAGCAGTGTCGCGATCAAACCAGTCATCAAGGACCCCGCACCCTCGGTAGATTACCATGGAGCGTGTCTTGTCGTCTATCATGAGAGAGAGGAGCTGATTTCCCAGGAGCCTTACGTAGTTAGTCTAGTTGGTAGTGACGATGATAGTAGCAGTAGTGATGGCAGTGTTACTAGTGATGAATGCAGTTATCAGTGTAATGAGAACATCAGCAATGCAAATAGAATTAGACATCGCCACCATTTATTTTCACTTGTAAAAATGGTGGCAATTTTCTGACAATCTCAGAGCTCCCAAGCTCATCGGCTATTAATAGAAATTTAGTTTGTTCAGAGTATTCATCTATTATGTCTTCTCAAACGTTTGATTCATTACAAATTTTTGAGGCCGAAGAGGAGGAATATGATGAGGAGAATATACCTCCCACAGAACAATATTCCACTCACACCCAGATTGTAGAGGATAGTGTAGCAATAAATATCGGAACCCCTGATAACCCCAAAACTTTACAAGTCGGTTTGAGTCTGAGTGAAACAGAAAAGCGTGACCTGACTTCTCTGCTGACTGAATATGTCGATGTTTTTGCTTGGAGTTACGCAGACATGCCTGGGATCGACCCTGACATTGTCCAACACCGAATACCGTTGTATCCCAATGCCAAACCTAAGAAACAACGTTTGAGAAGAATGAAACCTGAGCACCAATTGAAAGTGGAAGAGAAAATTGAGAAGTTGCTACGTGCCGGCTTTATCCGGGTCTTCAACTACCCCGATTGGTTAGCCAATATCGTAGCCGTCCCAAAGAAAAATGGAAAGGTGCGAGTGTGCATCGTTTTTCGGGACTTAAACGAGGCCAGCCCCAAAGACAGCTTTCCCTTACCCCACATTGATATCCTTGTTGATAACACTGCCCAACATGCACTACTGTCATTCATGGATGGATTTTTGGGTTACAACCAAATCCGAATGGCTGTAGAAGATCAGGAAAAAACGTCTTTTATTACACAGTGGGGAACCTTTTGTTTCGTAAACATGCCCTTTGGCTTGAAAAATGCCGGAGCCACATACCAAAGGGTTGCCACTACATTATTGCATAATATGATTCACAAGGAAGTGGAGGTATATGTAGACGACATGATCGTCAAAGCTGCCCAACGGGAGGACCACTTGACAAACCTGAGAAAGTTCTTTGATCGGATGTGAAAATATCAGATGAACCTCAACCCGGAAAAATGCACATTCGGGGTAACCGGGGGAAAACTTCTAGGATTCATGATTACGACCCGAGGGATTGAGGTAGACCCAGATAAGATAAAATCCATTCAAGAAATGTCTCCTCCAAAGACCGAAAAAGAAATCAGGGGTTTCTTAGGTAGAGTTCAGTACATCAGAAGATTCATCATGCAGCTAACCGAGACCTGTGAGCCTATCTTCCGTCTATTGAAGAAAGATGCGTCTAAAGTCTCGAATGAACAGTGCCAAGAAGCCTTTGAGAAAATAAAAACTTATTTACAGAACCCGCCAGTCTTGGTACCACCCCAGGAGGGTAAGCCGATGATCCTTTACCTCACTGCCTGAGAAACGTCAATGGGCGCCATGCTGGCCCAGGAACAGGGATCCCCACTGCGTGAAAAGTCGATCTACCATATCAGTAAAAAAATGGGTTGATACGGAAACGTGATACTCTGACATCCACAAATTTTGCGCTACTTTGGTCTGGGCTACGAAGAAACTAAGGCACTACTTGTTAGGGCAAGAGGTTCATCTGATTGCACGCATGAACCCTATAAAGTACCTTCTGGAAAAGCCAATTCTTGACGGTCGCTTATCCAGATGGTCCCTATTATTATTCGAATTCCATATCACTTTCAAAATTCAAAAATCAATCAAAGGGAGTGCCATAGCCGAACACCTAGCAGAATGCCCCGTAGCATCCGAGTCCTTCGGAAACGACAACTTCCCGGATGAGTAAATCATGACATTACGGAAAACCTGTTGGAGGTTGTACTTTGATGGTGCTGTCAACCATAAGGGTAAAGGGGCCAGGATCTTATTGATCCACCTTGAAGGAGATCTGCTTCCATCTGCGGTAAAAATCAATTACCCGGTCACTAATAACATGGAAGAATACGAAGCCTGCATTCTGGGACTTGAAATGGCGTTAGAATTGCAAGTGGAGGAGTTAGAGGTCTTCGGTGACTCTAATCTCGTTATTTCACAAGTCAACCAGACTTGGGAGATCAGAGAAGAACGATTGATCCCCTACCATGACTACCTTTCATACCTAGTCACCTGCTTTCAAAACGTGACTTTCAAGCATGTGAACCGTAGCCAGAATATCTTCGCTGACTCCTTGGCGTCCTTGGCTTCAGTAGTCCAAGTACCGACCGGTTCATTGTACTTCCCTTTGTGGATAACCATGACTAATGTGCCCTCATTCGAGATTGGAGCCATCAAAGTAGAAGAAACCGAAGATGAGTGGTTCGTGGACATTGAGAATTTCCTTAGGAAAGGAGAGTATCCGCTAGAAGCCACTAAGCAGGACCACATTGCGCTTAGAAGAATGTCACATCAATACGTAGTATGCGGAACTAGGGTCTACAAGAGAATGCCGAATGGAGTCCAACACTTGTGTGTGACCCGAAAAGAGGCTGATAAGATCATCGAGGATGTCCACGAGGGAGTATGTGGGACCATGCTGAAGGATACTTCCCACGGAAATCCTCAGACTAGGGTACTACTGGACAACAATGGAAGCCGACTGTCACGCATTTGTGAAAAAGTGCGCCAAATGTCAAACGCATGCTAACTTGCAACACCTGCCTCCCTTACCCCTGACAGCCATGGCGGCCCCTTGGCCATTCTCTATATGGGGAATCGACATCATCGGAGAAATCCACCCTAAAGCTTCAAATGGACACCGCTACATCCTTGTGGCGATAGATTATTTCAGCAAATGGGTGGAAGCACGGTCGTTCGCAAACATCGGATCAAAGCAAGTTGCCCACTTCATTGAGCGTGATATCATATGTCGATACGGAGTTCCCTCAGAGTTCGTATCAGACAACGGTCCCCAGTTCAACGGAGACACTATCCGGGTCATGGAAAAATACAACATCCGCTACCACAGATCATCCCCATACAGACCTCAGACTAACGGAGCAGTCGAAGCCGCCAACAAAGCTGTAAAGAGTGCACTCTCAAAAATGGTTGAAACATACAGAGATTGGCCGGAAAAGTTGCACTACGCTCTCTGGGGTTACCGAACTACTGTCAGAACTGCAACCGGAGCCACCCCGTATTCCTTGGTGTATGGGTCAGAATGTGTCTTGCCGATCGAGCTTGAAATTCCAACTCTTCGGGTCACTAACGAGCTAAAAATTGCTGAAAGCGACTGGTTACAATAACTCTATGACAGCCCAGCTCTTCTCGATGAAAAACGCCTACTGGCATTATATCACATCCAGGGTTACCAGAAGAGAATGGCTATAGCGTTCAACAAATGGGTCAGAGAACGAAATATCAAAATGGGTGATCTCGTCCTGAAAGAATTGAGAAAAGATTTACCAGACCCACGGGGTAAATTCAGACCGAACTGAGTGGGCCCTTATCTGGTCAAGGAGATAACCCCTCATGGCGCTGTGCTACTGACAGATTTAGACGGAGAAGAATTTCAAAGCCTTGTCAATCTCGACCGGTTTAAACGATATTATGTCTGAACCATCACAAAAAATACATCCACAAAAAAAACGCATCCATTCAAAATCCAAAAAATGCATCCACAAAAAAAATGTGCATCCATTCAAAATCCAAAAATGCATCCACACAGAAACTATCATTATTATCTGCATTATGTTTAGCTTAACTGCATTTGCATTTACATATCCACAGTCTCGAGGTGTGTCTCGATCTTTAATTCTAGGAAAGTCACATAAGTCATCACAGAGGTCGTCGAACTCTTGTATCATTTTCCCCAAAGAGGTCATGAAAGGATCTCCAATCACCCGTGAGAGCCGAGTGCGTGAGAGAAACACAGAGCGTACAAAACCCAGAGCGCTTGAGCATTTAAACTTTGAAGCACCATGCGAGGATCTCCCTTCACGGAACCAAACATTGATGAGAAAAGCACATTACCATTCTTGTCAAATCTGGGAATAGTAGAGGAAACAAATATCTGTCAATAAGGATGATGAGGCACCTAGGATCAAAGAGAACCTCCACAAGGCCAAAAAGCCTTATTGACCCTGAAAATGATCCCTTAGTGAACCCCCCTGAACCTTTCATTGAAAACCTAACCTTTTTCGGAAATAGCTCCACGATATATCAGCGCATATCACACAACAATTCACCCTTGCAAAAGAGGATGAAAAGAGCCGGAGCCATGGTTCCTTCCCCACCATTTAAAGCGCGGGAGAAAGTTTGAAAGAGATACCCAAAGAGGATGAAAATGAGAGAAATGAAACACAAAATCCTCTAAAGAGTAAAGAGAGGGAATGAAAGCCCCACATTGCGCGAAACATCCCCACTTGAGGAATAGATAAGAACGAGAATGCCAATGTAACGCCCCATTTTCTACCAACTGTTATCACGTGGTGTGATAGACAGAGTGCACAAATAAAACGCGGAAGCAAATAAAAGTCTTTACAAGAGCGTTACCGCCACACTCACAACCTCTGTGAGTGCCTAGGCTTATTACAACAATCCAAACCCAAAATAAAAGTCTGAATAATAAACATTCCTGAAAACCGTAAACAAACTAGGTGGAAGTCTCCAATCCCCAAGTCTTCCCCACGCTCTCGTGCAGCTCCAAAGCTCCACTAGTATTATTCATCTATGGTCCTTTAGAAACAACACAAAGAAGGGACCGCAGGGCAAAGCCATAAAACGTCAGCAAAACGCTGAGTAAATCCAAGACAAGATCAAGAAAATAGAATATCAAAGTAGATATAGATACATCATCAACTCAAGCATTTAACAACTGCAAAATAAGTTCAGAACGTAAAGAGTTCATAAATCACCTTGTGGTAACAAGACCACTGTTAATCTTTTCTCACCATTTAATTCATAACGTGGGACAAATCCCGATCATTAGGGCGATCCAACCTATCCTTCCACCACGTAAGGACTCTAAAAGATGTGCACACCCCCTATAGTACCTTTAAACTATAGAGTAGAAATCCTGACGCAAACTCAAGGAGCCCGCGGTGTACCAAGAGTTAAAACGGGCAAACGTACCCAATCATCATATATATATATATCTCTCATAAAACCAAGTTTGAATAAGTCAAGTATCCAATAATACTTTTCCACAAATGAACAATAAATTAATTCAACCACCAATTTCCTAAATAAAGAACACAAACAAGCACAAGGCTTAAATCACTTTCACCACTTAGAAGATCCACTTAGTACAAAGGTAAAGTTTTATCAAAATACGAAGGTACTTTCAATGAGTATCATCCAAGCATCACTTCAACTCATATACTTAAGATTAAAACAACCAAAATATAAGTTATAAGTTGGGACATAGTCATAAGACCACAAAACATATTTGTCACCATAAAAAGCATAGAACTCATTTCGACTTCTTAAAGACGTGACCAATTCACTAACCAAATTACTTCTAAAATAGAGAGAATAGGTGAAATAGATAGAGGGTTCAAATCAGTAGAGATTGATATGTAATAATAGAAATTTGGATGAGTAAAACTCCCTGAACTCATGTTACAAGTTAGGGTATCCAAAATTACGTTTTTCCACCTTTAAAGCTAGTTGGTTTAAATACTCAGTTCGACCTCTTAAAGCGTAGCAAATTTAACAATCCAAATGATGTCGAAAATGGAGTGAATAAGTTCGTTGGGTAGAGGATTCAAATCGGTAGATATTGATATGTAATAATAGAAAAATGAATGAGTATAGCCTACTAAATCCTTCTCACAAGTTAGGGGATCTTAAAGCACGTTTTTCCCCCTTAGGTCCAACTTTCACCAAGATTTAGGGTACCTACGAACCCAAATAAATTGTATAGCTTGGAAGGGATCTTAGACAATGGAATTACCTTGAATATTCTTGGCTTAAACTCCCAAAAGAACCTTGGAAACTTGCTAGATGGCATAAACTCCACAAGGCTCCTCAAATTGCCTTTCCTTGCGCACAGAAATCTATTGCCTTATAACAAGAGCTTTCGGTAAGGTTTTTGAATGGGGTTTTAGTCCAAAATGAAGAGGATTCAATGAAGATTAATATGGGATTGGTTTTACCTGAAGATAGGCTTGAAGAACAAGCTTTCTAGATCAAACTTTCTCGAACTCAGAAACTGTCTTTTGTGACTTCTTCACCTTCCCTTGAACTTTCCTTTGACCCTAGGCTCTCTTAGTGTTTTTAAAAGGACTTGGGAATGTCCAGAGAGTAAGGTTGAGTGTTAGGGGTCATGGATCATGGTTTATATAGGGAAGATATGGAGTAGACAAGCCTTAGAGTGCTAGACATCATTTCTGGCCAGATTTGTTTCTTTGCAATGATGCTTGCTTTAGACACCATTATAGTGCTCCATTAATTCCTCCACATGAATAAATTATTAGTCCACTATCAGGGCCTTTAGAATATGCTCAATATAATTCATAAACTAGCTAGAGTTAGGCAGAATATGAGGTGGAAAACAAACGAAGGGAATTTGTGCTTTAAGAAAAGTTGTAATGGCATAAGTGGCTGGCTACTTGATTGCCTTGCTGCTACTTTCTCTTCTTATATTTTATGTAATGGGCATGATCTATGTCTGCTAATGGAGGTTACCTAACATGTAAGGGGCCCAAAGGTGCTAAAGGAAGAAATTAAATAAGCTAAAGACTTGATGTGTTGGAAAGTAGTGCTGAAAAGGTGGGAGAGGTGGGTATGGACGAATTTTGTATGCCATTTACCTCTCTTTTTTTGCTTTGTCAACACATGTAACTTGGTAGATTGATGTGGTAACTAAGGTAGGTAATTACCATGAAGAGATAATGGGTAAAAACTACAAATTGGAATCATGTAAAACAACCTTTCTTAGGTAACTTTCTTCGGTAAATTTCCAAGTTACCTTGCCAAGAGATTTCACCTTCTATACTACTACCATCTCATGGTTAATATTTAGGACTTCTAATAGCCTTAAATAATATAATACAATCTAGCTTAATTCACCTTAAAGAGTACTTTAAGGGGTTAATAAGTTAATACCACTTTTTAGTGTCAAAAATGACCGAGGTAAAAACCGAATTTTTACTGAGGTAAGTTCTTGGCCAAAACTTGAGCTTTTGTGAAGGCTATAATTCTAAGGAGTGAATATCTATTTAATAGATCATTAATGCCTAGTAAAAGTCAAGGTTATATTATGGTAAAAATTCTAAGGAACGATTAACTTTTTACTAAGCCGTTAATGCCTAGTAAAATCTCCTCGTAAAAACTTTCATAACTTTGGGGAATTTCATTCACCCCCCCCCCCCTTAAAAACAAACTTCGCCCTCGAAGTTTCTTATCTCTATAAATTTATACCGAAGCTATCAGTAACTTAATCCATTCTCAAATCTCAACTTCATTCATAGCAAAATAATTTCCTGATAATAAGCATGTAATACCTGTACTAAGTGATAGTCACAAAGGAAAGGTCAGTGGACTCACCCTCCCTTAAATTTTAAGTCACGACCCCATGAATTCTCTACGAAACTTAAGGCTTACCAAAAAGTTCAGGGTATCTCTTCCTCATTGAGTCTTCCGTTTCCCAAGTAGCTTCTTCTACCTTGTTGTTCCTCCAAAGCACTTTTACCATCTTGATGGCTTTTGTTCTGGTTTCTCTGACGTTGGAGTCTAGTATCTCGATTGGAACCTCCTCGTATGTCAGAGATGGGTCCACTTGCACTGCCCTGGTTGAATGACGTGCGAAGGATCGTGGACGTACTTCTTCTGTTGAGATACGTGAAAAACATTATGTACCTTGTCCAATTCCATAGGTAATGCTAAACGATATGCCAAGGAACCAACTTTTTCCAGAATGTCGTAAGGTTCAATGAATTTTGGGCTAAGTTTCCCTTTCCTCCCGAACCTCATTACTCCTCTGGTTGGTGATACTTTCAGAAACACCTTTTCACCAACTTCAAACTCTAAAGGTTTCCTTTTTAAGTCAGCATAGGACTTTTGTCGATCCTGAGCTGCTTTCATCCTCTACTGAATCAGTCGAACTTGGCTGACCATTTCTTCAATCATATCCGGGCCTAATGTTACCGTTTCTGAGATGTCGTTCCAACACAATGGAGTCCTGCACTTCCTTCCGTATAGTGCTTCATACGGTGCCATCCCTATACTACTGTTATAGCTGTTGTTGTAAGAGAATTCAATCAGGTGTAGGTGGTCAATCCATGCTCCCTGATAGTCCATCATGCAGGATCTTAACATGTCTTCTAACGTCTGAATGGTTCTTTCAGTCTGTCCGTCTGTCGCAGGGTGGAATGCAGTACTTAGTTTCAGCTTTGATCCCATTGCTTTCTGGAAACTCTGCCAGAATATACTAAGGAATCTCGAGTCTCTATCGGATACGATGCTAGAAGGCACTCCATGATATCTGACGATCTCCTTGATGTATGCATCAACTAGCTTCTCCATCGTCCAAGTGTCTTTCATTGGAATGAATCTGGCGGTCTTAGTCAAACGGTCGACCACAACCCAGATCTGGTTCATTCCCGACCTTGTCAGTGGTAGTCCTACTATGAAGTCCATGGATATTGAATCCCATTTCCAAGTCGGAACTTCTAGTGGTTGTACTAGTCCTCCTGGTCGACTGTGCTCGAATTTCACCTTTTGGCAAGTGAGACATCGTGCCACAAATTCAGCTATTCTCTTTTCATCCCTGGCCACCAAAAATGTTGTTTTAGGTCTTTGTACAGTTTATTTCCTCCTGGATGTACTGAATAGGGGTTTGGTGTGCCTCCCTCATCAGCATGGTTTTGATATCGTCACAACTCTTGGGAATACACCATCGTCCCTTGAATCTCAAGCTTCCATCCTCGTGTAGCTTGAAGTCTGGAGCGTCCTCCTGCCATTTTCTTCTTTATATGATCGAGCTTCTCATCGCCTACTTGCTTGCTCGGATTTCTTTGAACAAGTCTGGCGAGACGGTCATCTGGTATAACCCATTTGTTTGATTTGTCCTTCTATCAATCATTTCAATGTTCAGCTTCCGAAAGTCTCTGCATAAGTCATCTGGAAGGATCCACATAGCCTGAGCTGCATGACTTCTCTTTCGACTCAATGCATCTGCCACGAGGTTAGCTTTTCCTTCGTAGTACTGGATCTCCAGGTCGTAGTCCTTGACAAACTCTAACCACCTTCTTTGCCTCATATTCAGCTCCTTCTGAGTGAATATGTACCTTAAGCTCTTGTGATCCGTGAATATCTTGCAGGTGACTCCGTACAAGTAGTGCCTCCAAATTTTCAAGGCAAAAACTACTGCTAGTTCCAGGTCGTGCGTTGGGTAGTTTTGCTCGTGTGTCTTTAATTGTCTTGAAGCATAGGCTATCACCCTTTTATTCTGCATCAAGACACATCCCAAGCCGTTCTTCGATGCGTCGCAATAAACCTCCAGTCCCTTGGTTCCTTCTGGTAGAGTCAATATTGGGGCTGACGTCAACCTGTCCTTCAGCTGCTGGAATGATTGTTCGCAACTATCATCCCACTCGAATCCTACTGCTTTTTTCATCAGGTTCGTCATGGGTCTGGCAATCTTTGAGAAATCTTTCACGAACTTCCTATAATAGCCTGCGAGTCCTAAGAAGCTTCTGACTTCTGTAACATTCGTAGGGCGAGGCCAACTTTTTACTGCTTCAATTTTTGAGGGATCTACTGCAATACCTTCACTTGAGATGATGTGGCCTAAAAATGCAACTTTCCTCAGCCAAAATTCGCATTTTGATAGCTTGGCATACAACTTGTGCGCTCTTAGGACTTCCAACACTTTCCTCAGGTGTTCCCATGGTCGGTCTTGGTCCTTGGAGTATATCAGGATGTCGTCGATGAATACAACGACGAAGTTGTCCAAATACTGGCTGAATATCCTGTTCATTAAATCCATGAACACTGCTGGTGCATTGGTCAAGCCGAATGGCATCACGGTAAACTCGTAATGGCCGTATCGTGATCGAAAAGCTGTCTTCGGTATATCTTCCTCCGCCACTCTGATCTGGTGGTATCCCGACCTCAGGTCTATCTTAGAGAAAACGCTTGCTCCCTTCAATTGGTCGAATAAATCATCGATCCTGGGCAGTGGGTACTTGTTTTTCACTGTTACCTTGTTCAATTCTCGGTAGTCGATGCATAGACGGAGACTTCCGTCTTTCTTCTTCACGAATAAACCGGTGCTCCCCAGGGCGATACGCTTGGCCTGATGTAGCCCTTCTCCAGTAATTCTTCCAATTGGGTCTTTAACTCCCTCATCTCGATTGGCGCCATCCGGTATGGTGCCTTCGCAATAGGTCCGGTCCCCGGCACCAAGTCGATGTAGAATTCTACTTCCCTTCTTGGAGGCATTCCAGGTATTTCTTCTGGGAACACGTCCGGGTACTCAGCAATAACTGGAATCTTGGAGCTCGTTCTCTTCCTCCTTCGTGTCTTGTACATAACAAAGGAAGACCTGTTTTCCTTTTCTGATCTCCGCCGCCATGGTCATAGCCGAAACGATCTTTGCTCCTGGCTGTCTGGCCGCCCTCTTGTATGACACCCTTTGTCCTGAGGGACCCTTCAGATTATTTTCTGCTCGAAGCAGTTTAGGCGTGCCTTGTACCGTTGCATCCAATCCATTCCCAATATAATGTCGAACTCTAGCCCCTTGAATACTATCAAGTCTACTGGGAATTCTACCTCCTTAATAGTTATGTTCAAGTTTTCTACTACTTCCGAACATCTAATCTTTTCCCCCGAGGGTATAGTCACGCATACGTCCAAACAAGTACTCCTAGGCAGATTTATCTTCTCCATAAATGTAGTAGATACGAAAGAGTACGTAGCACCCGAGTCGAATAAAATATATGCTTCAAGTCCATGAACAGGGAATGTACCTGTGATCACATTTCCTTGAGCACGGGCCTCCGACTCGTTCATCACGTTCATCGTGCCCGTTTTCCTGTACTGGTTCCCTCAGCAGGTTTGCTGGTCTGACCTCCTCCACCTCCGTAGGTTGCCTTGGGGTTGCTCTGGTTTGAATTGTTTACTGGGGGCATACCCTTTTGAAGGATTTGGACTCCGGGTTTCGGAAACACTCGAACGACCTGTGTCCCAGCTTTCCGCAGTAAAAACAAGTAATTTGTTTACCTTCACAGTCTGTTCCCGGGTGGTTCTTTTGGCACTTCCTGCAGAAGAAAGTCCTCCCGTTCGGGGCCATAGGAGCCTTGCCTTTCCCCTGGTTTTGTTTTTGGCCATAGTTTGGCTTCTTCGCTTCTGGCTCATTCTCTGTTTCCTTATGAAGTCTTTTCTTAGCTCCCTCCTGGAACTCTCTCTTCTCGATTTGGATCATTCAATGCTGGCAGCCTTCTCGTATGCTTGCTGCATGGTCTCGAAGTTGAATCCTGCCATCAGTTCACGGATTCGGAAGTTGAGTCCTATCCTGAACTTTCTGGCCTTGGTCCCTTCGTCTGGAACCATGAATGGAGCGAACCTTGCAAGCTCCAGAAACTTGGTCCTGTATTCTGACACAGTCATGGACCGTTGTTGCAGGTTCAAGAATTCTTGTTGCTTCTTCTCCCTTAGGTGGTCAGGGTAGAACCGCGTCCTCATGAGCTCCTTCAACTCGGCCCATCCGAAGTCTGGTTGCTCGCCGTGAACATCTTGTACCGCTCCCCACCATAGGTCCGCCTCTTCCTTGAAGTAGTAGGTAGCACATCCCACTCTTCTGTCAGCTGGGCAGTTCGCTGCCTTGAACACCTTGTCGAACTGTCGAATCCAGCTCTCTAGTTTTTGGGGATCCTCCTCCCCATGGTAGTACTCGGGCCTCATTGCAGCGATTTGTCTCATGATGTTGTTCCCTCCATTGTGCCCCTCGTTTTGGATTTGGGCCATTGCTGCTGCCATAGCTTGGGCCATTTCTTGGATGCGTCCTCCCATCTTGAAGATTTAAGAATATCGGTTTTCTTAGTACCCTAGGTACTCTAGTTTAACTTTAAACCTCTACTTGTTCTAGTAAGCAAAGGTATCACACAATTCTAGAACTTTTAAGCAATCACCCAGTAGGACATACCTGATTCTGTTCCATGTCCCTGCAGGTTAGTCACAGATATCACAGTAGCTAAAGTGACGATCCTCACATACGTCCCAGTTTCCCCATCCTAGGTTCATTTTAGATCCTAGTTTCTTTTTAATCAGAGCGTCCTTGCTCTGATACCACTTTGTAACGCCCCATTTTCTACCAACTGTTATCACGTGGTGTGATAGACAGAGTGCACAAATAAAACGCGGAAGCAAATAAAAGTCTTACAAGAGCGTTACCGCCACACTCACAACCTCTGTGAGTGCCTAGGCTTATTACAACAATCCAAACCCAAAATAAAAGTCTGAATAATAAACATTCCTGAAAACCTTAAAAAACTAGGTGGAAGTCTCTAATCTCCAAGTCTTCCCCACGCTCTCGTGCAGCTCCAAAGCTTCACTAGTATTCTTCATCTACGGTTTGGAAACAACACAAAGAAGGGACCGCAGGGCAAAGCCATAAAACGTCAGCAAAACGCTGAGTAAATCCAAGTCAAGATCAAGAAAATAGGATATCAAAGTAGATATAGATACATCATCAACTCAAGCATTTAACAACTGCAAAATAAGTTCAGAACGTAAAGAGTTCATAAATCACCTTGTGGTAACAAGACCACTATTTATCTTTTCTCACCATTTAATTCATAACGTGGGACAAATCCCGATCATAAAGGCGATCCAACCTATCCTTCCACCACGTAAGGACCTAAAAGATGTGCACACCCCCTATAGTACCTTTAAACTATAGAGTAGAAATCCTGACGCAAACTCACGGAGCCCGCGGCGTACCAAGAGTTAAAACGGGCAAACGTACCCAATCATATATATATCTCATAAAACCAAGTTTGAATAAGTCAAGTATCCAATAATACTTTTCCACAAATGAACAATAAATCAATTCACCACCAAGTTCTTAAATAAAGAACACAAACAAGCACAAGGCTTAAATCACTTTCACCACTTAGAAGATCCACTTAGTACAAAGGTAAAGTTTTATCAAAACACCAAGGTACTTTCAATGAGTATCATCCAAGCATCACTTCAACTCATATACTTAAGATTAAAACAACCAAAATATAAGTTACAAGTTGGGCCATAGTCATAAGACCACAAAACATATTTGTCACCATAAAAAGCTTAGAACTCATTTCGACTTCTTAAAGACGTGACCAATTCGCTAACCAAATGACTTCTAAAATAGAGCGAATAGGTGCAATAGATAGAGGTTCAAATCAGTAGAGATTGATATTAATAATAGAAATTTGGATGAGTAAAACTCCCTAAACACATGTTACAAGTTAGGGTATCACAAATTACGTTTTTCCACCTTTAAGGCTAGTTGGTTGAAATACTCAGTTCGACCTCTTAAGGCGTAGCGAATTTAACTATCCAAATGATGTCGAAAAATAGAATAGGTTCATTGGATAGAGGATTCAAATCTACAGATTGATAGGTATTAATAGAAAAATGATGAGTATAGCCTTCTAAATCCTTCTCACAAGTTAGGGGATCTTAAAGCACGTTTTTCCCCCTTACGTCTAACTTTCACCAAGATTTAGGGTACCTACGAACCCAAATAAATTGTATAGCTTGGAAGGGATCATAGACAATGGAATTACCTTGAATATTTGGCTCAAACTCCCAAAAGAGCCTTGGCAACTTGCTAGATGGCACAAACTCCACAAGGCTCCTCAAATTGCCTTTCCTTGCGCACAGAAATCTATTGCCTTATAACAAGAGCTTTCGGTAAGGTTTTTGAATGGGGTTTTAGCCCAAAATGAAGAGGATTCAATGAAGATTAATTTGGGATTGGTTTTACCTGAAGATAGGCTCGAAGAACAAGCTTACTAGATCAAACGTTCTCGAACTCAGAAACTGTCTTTTGTGACTTCTTCACCTTCCCTTGCACTTTCCTTTGACCCTAGGCTCTCTTAGTATTTGTAAAAGGACTTGGGAATGTCCAGAGAGTAAGGGTGAGTGTTAGAGGTCGTGGCTCATGGTTTATATAGGGAAGATATGGAGTAGACAAGCCTTAGAGTGCTAGACATCATTTCTGGCCAGATTTGTTTCTTTGCAATGATGCTTGCTTTAGACAGCATTATAGTGCTCCATTAATTCCTCCACTTGAATACATTATTAGTCCACCATCAGGGCCTTTATAAGATGCTCAATCCAATTCATAAACTAGCTAAAGTAAGGCAGAACAAGAGGTGGAAAACAAAAGAAGAATTTGTGCTTTATGAAAAGTTGTAATGGCACATGTGGCTGGCTACTTGATTGCCTTGCTGCTACTTTCTCTTCTTATATTTTATGTAATGGGCATGTTCTATGTCTGATAATGGAGGTTACCTAACATGTAAGGGACCCAAAGATGCTAAAGGAAGAAATTATATAAGCTAAAGACTTGATGTGTTGGAAAGTAGTGCTGAAATGGTGGGAGAGGTGGGTATGGACGAATTTTGTATGCCATTTACCTCTCTTTTTTTTGCTTTGTCAACACATGTAACTTGGTAGATTGATGTGGTAACTAAGGTAGGTAATTACCATGAAGAGATAATGGGTAAAAACTACAAATTGGAATCATATAAAACAACCTTTCTTAGGTAACTTTCTTCGGTAAATTTCCAAGTTACCTTGCCAAGAGATTTCACCTTCTATACTACTACCATCTCATGGTAATATTTAGGACTTCTAATAGCCTTAAATAATATAATACAATCTAGCTTAATTCACCTTAAAGAGTACTTTAAGGGGTTAATAAGTTAATACCTCTTTTTAGTGTCAAAAATGACCGAGGTAAAAACCGGATTTTTACTGAGGTAAGTTCTTGGCCAAAACTTGAGCTTTTGTGAAGGCTATAATTCTAAGGAGTGAATATCTATTTACTAGATCATTAATGCCTAGTAAAAGTCAAGGTTATACTAAGGTAAAAATTCTAAGGAACGATTAACTTTTTACTAAGTCGTTAATGCCTAGTAAAATCTCCTCGTAAAAACTTTCGTAACTTTGGGGTATTTCAGCCAAACACAAAGAAATGCAAATAGACTACTCAAAGAAAGTAGTAAATCAAAATGAGAACACATAATAATCCGCACAGATGCGAAAGGAGTCTAAAATCACTCCATCCATGGCAAAGGTGAAGTATATCCTCTGTTGCACAAAAGATCCACAATTCTCAAGAGGCCACGACGCGTCCGATCTTGTCAATACAATCGTGCACAAACGAGTGTCAAAGAAACCAGAAAGGTAGAGAAAAAATGAGTGTTCATCACCCCGATTAAAGAAAGCCTTACTGACCTTAAGAAAGGAAACAGAAAGGTATAAGAGATCCCGAGAGACCTTTTTCGGGAAGATTTTTCAAGAAAGAAGCGGCTTAGAGGTGACTAATCTGACTTAACTAGAATTCTTGGTTGAGCTCACCTTGACACGACATCCCCTTTGCATTCAATCATATCAAATTCCCAAAAAATGCATGTAGAATAGATTTGCATCCATCGGTTCGGACATAATACCCTACGCCACGGGAAGAGAAAGATGAGTATACTCTCCTTGTAGTGGAGGCCACGACATAGTGCCTGTCTCCTTCGTCGACCGACACGATAGCAATCTTCAGAGTAATGTGAAAGACTGCGCAGTCATCAAAGCAAAGGGCCAAAAGTCTTCGGGTACTGTTCAAAGAAATGCCCCGCAGGACATCCCTCCTCACCACCAAACTCCTCGCTCGCCAAAATTCATGAACTACGTAAGGTCTGATCTCAACAGGGAGTTGACTACGTAGGCAACCCTCTCAGGGTGCGACCCCGTCCCAAATAAAAACCCTCCTCCCCTCGAACCACAAGGCCATTGCCATCACTCTATAAAGAAACCCGCCTCAACTGATAGGATCATCTCAGGGCTACACCAGAGCCATCTCAGGACCATACCGGAGCCATCCGATCATGCGGGAGGCACCTGGTCATGCCGAAGCCACCTGGTCATACCGAAGCAATCTGGTCACATCCAAGCCTTCTGGTCACATCCAAGTCGCCTGGCTCCAAAGCCACTCGTTCAAAGACCAACCACAAAATCACAAAAAGCCAAAAACTCAAGAGCCACATCGGAGCCATCTCAAAACTCTGGAGCCAAGAGTCATACCAAATCCCGAGACTATAGTGCACATTGGGCAAGGCTATCAAAAACAAGACTGAAACACAAGTCCCACACTGACAAAGTCAAGGGCCATGTCAACAAAAGTGTTCGGCCATCACATTCTTCATGAAGGAAATAAAAAAACATCCAATTCCCGATCTACCCACAACCGAAACCAACCTCAAATCAACCACTCAAAGCAGCGAGTTTTGTACAACTCCACGAAGTATCATAGGCTCGTCATAAGTCCTATGACTAGATATATAGAGGTCTAGTTGAGGCTCGTCATAAGTCCTCGTACTTTCAATTGCATTATAGGCTCGTCATAAGTCCTATAGCTAGATGTCATGAGGTCTAGTTGAGGCTTGTCATAAGTCCTCGTGCACCCCAATCAATCTAATTGTTAGTATCATAGGCTCGTCATAAGTCCTATGACTAGATATCAGGAGGTCTAGTTGAGGCTCGTCATAAGTCCTCGTACTTTCAATTGCATTATAGGCTCGTCATAATTCCTATAGATAGATGTCAAGAGGTCTAGTTGAGGCTCGTCATAAGTCCTCGTGCACCCCAATCAATCTAATTGTTAGTATCATAGGCTCGTCATAAGTCCTATGACTAGATATCAAGAGGTCTAGTTGAGGCTCGTCATAAGTCCTCGTACTTTCAATTGCATTATAGGCTCGTCATAAGTCCTATAGCTAGATGTCATGAGGTCTAGTTGAGGCTCG
Source organism: Limonium bicolor (assembly GCA_023374045.1). Lineage (NCBI taxonomy): Eukaryota > Viridiplantae > Streptophyta > Magnoliopsida > Caryophyllales > Plumbaginaceae > Limonium > Limonium bicolor. The sequence continues at coordinate 96,451,059 of CM041777.1, read as the reverse complement.
TCATAAGTCCTCGTGCACCCCAATCAATCTAATTGTTAGTATCATAGGCTCGTCATAAGTCCTATGACTAGATATCAAGAGGTCTAGTTGAGGCTCGTCATAAGTCCTCATACTTTCAATTGCATTATAGGCTCGTCATAAGTCCTATAGCTAGATGTCAAGAGGTCTAGTTGAGGCTCGTCATAGGTCCTTGTGCACCCCAATCAATCTAATTGTTAGTATCATAGGCCCGTCATAGGTCCTATGACTAGATATCAAGAGGTCTGGTTGAGGCTCGTCATAAGTCCTCGTACTTTCAATTGCATTATAGGCTCGTCATAAGTCCTATAGCTAGATGTCAAGAGGTCTAGTTGAGGCTCGGCATAAGTCCTCATACGTCTCATTATTGTGTAATTTTCCCATTGCATTCATACAGTGTTCCACTTGCAACCGCATCTCGGTGCACGCATAACACCTTAGTGAGAATTTTTGGCGCCCCGTCAACCTTGATCCAACTCTGCAAGCCTTCCATTGCAGAATTGGATCAAGGGGAGCCATCTGTAGACACCAAAAATTCTCACCCGTTTTGTACCGAAACCAAAATACAAGAATAAACATGCTTCTAGAAACAGGGTGGTCGTCCCCGTTTTCAACCAAAGGAATTTCTTTTTCTTCGACATTTAAATCTCACATTCCTATGGAAAAGGAGCACGAGCCTTCTTTTTTATTTATTTTATTTTATTGTAATTTGTTTTTTTAACTGACTTCATTTTGTATACTTATGTTATTGCTTTTGTTTTTAAAAATATTTCACCTTTTGTTATTACCTTACATTATTTCATGCACTCGTTTGATTCATACTTTTCTTACTCTTCTTATCATTATACTTATATATTTCCGGTTGATTTTCTCATTATTGTTATCATCATTTCCGTCATTATTTTGTTATTTTATTTTATGCGTTTACATCATCATTTCGTGGACATTATTTTATTGCTTCATGTGCATGTGCTCTTCTATTTATTTATACCTCGTTATGTTTTGAACCTTTTTTAGATTCCATAATTTCATGCATTAGATTAATCATCTCTTTTTATTGTATATACTTTCTTTTGGATTTGTAGCTCTTGAAAAACAAAGTTATCCAGTCGAATTTAGAGGTCTTGTATTATCTCTCCCATGAATATACTGAAATTCTACCCAGCGTAGTTGGTCAAGATACTTGCCATGCAACCAGTCGATCATGGGTTCGATCCCTGGCGAGGGGGGTGGAGCATTTTAAATTTATTTTAGCTCACAACATAGCTTTTGTTTTGGTCGTTGCCATTATGTACTAAGTACCGTCGCAGCTCATCCGGGTAAGGTGTAGGAGGGAACGTGTGGAGGTCTCGAGTTCAAACCCATGTATGGGCAGAACTCATTTTTATTTACCTGTGTATGGGCAGAACTCATTTTTTATTTTCTTTTTTGTTGTTGTTTGTGTCGGTCCACTCCAGTCTCGGTAAGCCTCGTTTACAAAGAAAACCCTACAGTATGGGCATGTTTTTTGAAAGAACCGATTGCCCCCCCCCCCCAACATTCTCTCGATGGCTCCTCGGTACTCAAACCTGAAGAAGTTGAACGGTTGCCTAACTCCCTTAAAAATCCCGTCTCGCCTTCATCCTTCCGGGGGATGGCCATGGTGAATTCCTTCATCATCTCCGAAACGCTCCTTCATCTTCGAACCTCCATCCACACCCCATTGTCCTTTTCGGTCGCCATCTTCGAACTCCCATCCTCAACGCTCCACACATCGACGTTCACCAGAAGTCTCGTATACCCCCAACTTCACTCTGTTCTTTTACTCTCGTTACGTTCAGACGCGGAGTAAGTGGTTTTTGTCTTCATTAATTTCTTCGAGTTGATTCTCGAAATGCCTTCTCAACTATTTGTTCACTGTAATTCCCGAATATATTTGGTTGCCCGTTTTTGTTTTCGCTTCTCATTTCGATTATCAATTTCGGGGAGAGTATCTCAGATTTGCGCACATTTCCTTTTGTATCATTCGTAGTGCATTCTGCCAAATGAACCAAGACCGGTGATGGTTAGAGGAAAGTTAACTCTATCAGGATGTTGGTCCCGAAAACGAGTCTGTTCGCTCATTCTCCTTTTCATTCTGCATTCGTTTTCTACATAATGCTATCTCGTTTTCTTTTTTATGCTCGAAAACCCTTGGTTCTTGTTGTGCATGTCATCACAGACGAGATTCAAGCCGCTCGGAATGCTCATTTTTGTTTCTATCTGCTATTTATTTTCGCTGGTTCGTTTCATTGGGGAAATCGTTTTAGTCTTTGCACATATGCCTCTATTTTCTGACCAGATACTACTTCGAACCTTGTCGGATAAACCGATAAACACCGGGTTTTCGTGTTTTTTGTTTCAATCTCAGAAATAAGTTCACACTGGTTTTTATCCTTTTGATGTTGGTTGATAATACAGCATGGTCTGAAATTTTGTGGGAAGCATCGATGCGATAAAATCCTTCCAAATAGTTAGCCTGTTTATGAGCTCAGTACTAGATGGCTCTCATGCGGATCTCAGTTTGAGTTTCAAATTGTTTTCAGTTATCAGGTTTGGTATAGAATTTGTATGGACTTTCATATTAATATCCGATTTTAGTTCATCTGAGTATCTGTTGAGTGATGCAAGCTGACCAAGGATTTACTGGTTATGGATCCTCTCCTTTCTCCTAAAAAATTCTTGAATCTTATATCCTGCAGTTGGTATCGATTGGAAGAGCTCATACCATAATATAACCATATCTTCTTTCTGTTATATTTAGCTTCACTGTTTACGTTTGCTGCTCTGGATTTCTCTCTGTTTACTGATTCCTCGGGTTCATTCTTTGTCTACTGATGACCGAAAGCAGACCCACCCACTAGGAATTGATGTTGCAAGAGTGAAGTTGCATCTCTAACCCTTCCTTTGTGCCAATAATTTTGTTCAAAACTGTGTGGACTAACTTTCTGTTGTTGCTCTTTTGCTTTTGTTTCAATTTTATGTTATTGTCTTGCAGGAGTCCGTATCTCCATTCGTGTATTTCACCCTGAACTGAAAATCAGTCAAATATGATGACGGTGCATGTTTGTAAGTTGAAACCCATGTCTGTTATCTGTTGATTTGTTTCTCTATTTCTTATTTGGGAAAAGAATCCACACTGCATCCCTAGTTTGGTTAAACCAAAGCCATGCTAGCCTGTTTTCTTGTTTTCAGATTAGCCTAGACTAATTGGAGTTTTATTTGATTGTTCATTTCAGAGCTCGTTCCCAGTTCTACATGCTATGCTTGTTTTTCCTGTATACTTATTCTGCTGGTTTAGCTCTCTGCTTGTGAACCCTTGCATGGCCACTGAAAGATACACAATAGGGATAAGTAACAATGAATTAGAACCCACATTTAGGATCCTCATTTCTGTTGGTTTGTATTGAGGCAAGATCTGTTTAGCCTAGACTAAGTAACGTTTGGTATTAATCTGTCAACTATTTCCTAGTTTAATTTGTTATTTTTTTGTTATATATAGCCTGCCCTCTATTTTACCCCTCTTGACTCTTTCTCTTACTGTGACCTATGCTTGATCATTGAAAAGGTAGAATAGTGTGAGAATAACAATGACTAGCAACCCACACATTAGGTTTCATTTCATTGGTGTGCTATTAAGAGTATAGGATTAAATAAATCTGACTTGTCACTCAGGCAGCTTAGAGGATTATTCTTTCTGCATATATAGTTTTCTGAATCCCTTTTATGTGTACATGATTTACCTAGATGGCTTTTGAAATCCATGTTTGTATATTGTTATTTATGCAGTCCCTTTCTTTGAAGTTCATGTCTACATTTTTGCTCATCTTGGTGGGCTGGACATGTTTGGGCCTAGGTAACCCTCGGCCCAAATTTATTTTTTGCTTCATGCCCAGCTCATAACAGCCAAACGGCTGGGACAGGTGCCTTAGATACCCAATAGGATGATCCCCCTTGCGGACCCTTGAGGCCCACTCTAGAAAAGCCTTAGGTTTGGGGTATCCTCAATGTATACGGGTCCTAGACACGGTCCATGTGAGGAGTACCCGTATCCCATAAAACTTTCCAAATCATCCCTTAATTTTCAAAAAAATGTACAATCAACAAAATCCGTCCGTTTGTAAATCCAGATAATTTTATTCAGACATGACTTAAGCCCACTAGCCCCTAATAGTTTCAAGCTTTCTTTTTTTATCAGCCCATTTTTTAGAATCTATTTTCAAAAGCCCAAACTTGCCCAGTACCCCAACTTGACCTGGCACAATTCGGCCCAGACTTGACCCAATGCAATTCGGTCCACTAACCAAATCGGCCCATACTCATATCCGCCCAAAGCCCAAACTCGACCCAACCCCCAAACTCGCCCCAAACCCCAAACTCGGCCCAAACCCCAAACGTTGGCCCAATACCCAAACTTGACCTGGCCCAATTCGGCCCAGACTAGACCCAATGCAATTCGCCCACTAACCAATCGGCCCATACTCATATCCGGCCCAAAGCCCAAACTCGGCCCAAAGCCCAAACCCAGCCCAAAACCCCAACTTGGCCCAATACCCAAACTTGACCTGGCCCAATTCGGCCCAGACTTGACCCAATGCAATTCGCCCATTAACCAAATCGGCCTACACTCATATCCAGCCCAAGCCCATAATAAGCCCAAGCCCAAAGTCGGTCCCCAGCCCACAAGACCGGCCCAATACTCAGCCCGGCCCATTACTAGATTCGGCCAATTTCAAAACCCGGCCATCACCTAGCTCGGTCCGCCCAGACCCAAGCCCAAACTCGACCCATTACCCACATCGGCCCAGTACCTACAGCCCAAAACTCAAAGCCCATGGCCTAGAGTCCAAAATAGGCCCAGTCTACAAACCACCCTTTAGCCCCACACTTCAAGTCCAACCAAAATCAGATCCTCTCCGATCTCAAAAAAGAACTCACCCATGAAATGTATCCAACTTTAATCCAATCCAAGTTCACAAAAATAACCTAAGTCCAAAAAAAAAATCCAAGTCCTAAGCCTTGACCATCCGAACTTTGACCTGAACCTTGACCCGAACCTTTGACCACCTGAACTTTGACCTTTGACCCCCGACTTTGACCTTTGACCACTGAACCTTGCCACCACCTGAACCTTGACCCGAACCTTTGACCACTTGAACTTTGACCACCTGAACCTTGACCCAAACCTTTGACCACCTGAACCTTGACCCGAACCTTTGACCACCTGAATCTTGACCCAAACCTTTGACCACCTGAACCGTGACCCGAACCTTTGACCACCTTAACTTTGACCTTTGACCACCTGAACCTTGACCCAAACCTTTGACCACCAGAACTTTGACCCTTTGACCAACCTGAGCTTTGACCTTTGACCAACTTGAGCTTTGACCTTGACCCCAGTTTGACTTGATCCCACTTTGACTTGGTCTAACCTTGACCCAATCCGTTCAAACCCAATTCATTCAGCTCAATTCAATTCAAACTCAATCCTGATTCATTTCATCCAATTCCAAACTCAACTTGTAAATCCTATTCAAAAGTCCAAAAAGGTCTCTCGTTTTTTTTCAGCTTACACCCTAAAATCTCTTTTTCTTCTCAAATTTCAAACAACTACCTTATTCAAATTTCATCAAGTTTTCCAGAAACCATTTTGTGGAATTTTAAAAGGAAAACCTCTTCTCACATCACAGAAAACTCTTCTCAACTGCAGAAAGTTCTTCTCACTTATACAGAAAGTTTTTCTCCTAAAACATTTCTCAAAATCAGGTTTCTTCTTTACAGAGAATTCCAACAACTTCAAAAGTTTTTCCAACTCAGTTTTTAACTCAAATAAACTGTTTTCAGGGAGCAAGAAATGTGTCTAACCCCCTTCAAAACATTTCCTCTATTGTTAGAACACAGCTCGTTCTCCCTTCCCAAATAAAAAATCCGAGGTGGGGCACTGGGGTCATAACCTCCCTTTTCGCAGTCTGGATCTCTTTAGGCGGGGCATTGGGGTGACAAACCTCCCTATTTGCAGCCTAGTTTTTACAAGGCGGGGTGCTAGGAAGTAACGGCCTTCCTAGTTGCAGCCGGGATTTCAGAATCGTCTAGCTCCCTTCCGCTCGATTTCAATGTTTTCAGTTTTTAACGTTTTAAAACCGGGAGTTAGAGACGTTATTAGGTTTGACCGAGAACATCTCATTCATGGGTTTCTCTTTAAATCCTATTTTTTGACATAAATTCATTGCCCCATCTTTCAAGCCTGGCACTTACTATTAGTTAAGTGTCATGTTCGAGGGGGTACATAGGGTAATCCCTCGGGATTATCCGCCCTTTTACAACAAAAATGATTTTTGGTTTTAAAATTTTTAAGAGAGACAATTCTGAGTAAACCAATCCAATCCTTCCATTAGGGCTCTAAGTCACATAGGATCTCCAATTCCCGAATACTCCCGAACAACCTTAGTCATCAGAAACCTGAAACATCTTCAAAACCCGAACACCTGCAACCAAGCATCCTCTTCCATACTCGATCGTTTTGAAAACCCGAATTTCTCTTCAACACTTTCGACTTCCCAAACACTTCAAAAACCCGACTATTTCAGATCTGAACTTCACAAACACAAACAAATCCTCAATTCCACACCAAATGATCCAATACCCTTAACTCCACCAAAAATGACCAAAATGCCCTTTACTCCTCAAAACTCCCATCACCCTCTTAATCCCCATGAAAGCCAAAACAACCTCAAACCCCTCAAAACAATCAAAACCTCTCAACACTTCAACCAAACCTCCAAGACCAGCCTATTCTTCAACTCTTCTAAATCATCTATTCCTCAACCCATACTCAATCCTATCCTTTGGCTTTAATTGAATCTCTCTCTTAAGGTTTTGAAAGAAGGCAATCCCGACAATTGGAGACCGAGGTTTCCTCGGCACCAATCCGAAGTCGTGGTCGTTGCCACTTCTAAGGGCTGTAACCCAGTGCGAACCCACAATAGAATCTCTGATCTGACTAGTAGTCCTATCCATAGGAAACTAATTCACAGTCAACCAAAGGCTCTTAGAACCCTCCTTCCCTTCCTTCCTAGTATCTTAGGTCAAACTAGGTGTGACTCTAGTCAATTCCGCCTTATAGAGGCATAAGTCCACGTGGGGCCCATTGAGAGTGGGTGTAGTGTTCACTTGCACTCACCCTTATGCTTTCTGGGAAAGACGGACGATTTAGTAGGTATTTGAGGATGCTAGATTAACGGGTTTTCACCCTCCACAGAATGGCGATTTCTAGGATCTAGATTTTGAGTCGAACCATTTACATAGACCCCCCCCCCCCCCCTCATACCAAAAAAATCACCCTCCACACAATGTTATTTACTTGATTCTCTTTGGCGCTTTAAGCTCGGTTCAAGTTTTAATTCAATCCCAGCCTGTTTAACATTCGTTTGTCTGCTACCTACTTTGTTGTTGCATTTATCCTTGACTGAGGCACATACCGAATAGATGAGACTTGAGCGAGGCTTACTCAGTATGGAATTGATTTCGGATTTGCAAATTGACCAATATTTGTAAATGGTTTTCTGGTTTTGGTGTTGCAAATGGATACTGCTGGTGGGCTGGACCCCAAACTGCTCTTGGGTTTGGAAATATCTTCGGTCAGCCTTTCTCATTGTCTTATTGATATTATGCCATTCACGTCTAGATTTGGGTTTGGAAATTATGTTACTTATACAATCATCACTTGCCCCTTGCGCATTGTTGTTGGCTTGGGAAATATGCTTACAGCAATTTGTATCACTTTGGTGCATAGATGACGGTTGGGAATTCAATTTGATTCAAGCATTTGCTTATTGCCACTGGCTGTTCTATTCGGTCTAGTCATTGCTATGCTTTATGTCTTGATTGAGGTACATACAAAATCAATGAATTTGGGTTAGACTTCCTTTGCTTGGGTCGCACTTGCTAGATTTGTATCTGACTTTGGATCACACTAATGGGCTGTACTGATGTATCTTGGGCTCGGAGCTGGACCTTGCTTGGACTACCCGGGCTCTCCCTTCAAACGCGAAAAAAGTTGGTGTATCTCTTCGGATCCCCTTCAGCTCAAGTGAGGCGGCGTCGATGCGACCCCCCATAGCAGCTCTCTTTTATTCAGCACTTTAATTCTTATCATGAGTTGTAATTTGTCTATTAGTTGTGCTACCTATTATGGTCTTGGATTTCATAATTTTGTATTTTTGTCGGCTTGATTATTTTTTATTCTCTCCATCTTTCATACATATTCTTTGAATGCTTGTTTATACATATCTGGTTTCTATTATACATTGGACGTTTTATTTGTCAGTTTTGTCTTATAAATTGATAGATTGGCTTAGCACAGGTGGCCATAGAATAGCCTTTAGGTTTGCCCACTCACTTCTGGACGCTTTAGTCCAATTTAGAAAAGCTTCTAGGTTCGGGGGATGTCCTCACTCAAACGGGCCGTAGAGTCTGGTCGGTGGGGAACGCCCTTCCTTCATAACATTTTCCAAACCATCCCTAATGATTAAGATCTAAGACTTAAGAAAATCCATGCTTCAATTTCAAAACAATTACTCTCACACTCTAACATCAAACATTCTTCGAATTCAACCCTTCTCATACTCTAACATCAAACATTCTTCAAATTCAACCCTTCTCATACTCTAACATCAAACATTCTTCAAATTTAATCCTTCTCATGCTCTAGTATTCAAACATTCTTCACTCACCCTACAACCCTCAAACCCTCAAATATTCTTCCAGAATAATAATCAAAAACCGCTTGAGTAATCACTTTGAACCCATATCAAATCTCAAAAGTTCTTAGATCCACACAAATTTCATGATGCTCCCAAATCCACAACGTGTTGGTCATCTTTAGCTACTCCTAACGTCTCAAAAATCCAAACGTTTCTAATTTTGAGACTCGAACATTTCACACACTCACACACCCCATAGGTCTCACATCTCAAAGTTCATTTATCTCGGGGAATCCAAATATCTCATAAACACTCCCCTATTTTTTCTTTCTCTCCAACAAATCTCAAGGCGCCAAACTTCTTAAGGGTTTCATGTTCTTCAAAGTCTCAAACATTTCAGATTCCAATAGACTCAAATCATCTTCCGAACTCCAATTGTCCATAAAATCAACTCAATTCGGCCCAAATTAATTTAACTCGGCCCAAACCAATTCGATTCCAAAATCAATTCAATTCGGTCCAGGTCAATTCAATTCAACCCACATCAATTAAGTTCGGCCTAGATCAATTCAATTCAGCCCAAATTCAGCCTGACTTGTAAATTCCAATTCAATTCAAAACTTCATTCCATTCCAAACCCATTCAATTCATGCAATCCTAATTCAAACTTCATTCAATTTTAATCCAAAACCAATTCAATTTCAATTCAATTTCAATTCAATTTCAAATTCATTCAATTCAATTCAATTCCACATTCAATTCAATTACAAATTCAATCCAACTTCAATTTAGTCTCTTGTCAATTCCAATTCAAATCAAGATTCATTTAACTCCATTTCAATTTGATTTCAATTCCATTCCAATTTCCCCTACACTTTAAATGTCTCACAGACCCTAGCGTCTCACAGACTTTGTTATCCAATGATTTGAATGTCTCACAGACCTGAACGTCTCACAGACCCAAGCGTCTCACAGGCCCGAGCGTCTCACAGACTTCGACATCTCAAGGTTTCAAACGTCTCACAGACCTGAGTGTCTCACAGACTAGTATCCCAACCTGAAATTTCTTCTCGAAACTCCAAACCCTCCTAAATTTCAAACACCTCAAATATCTTTCAAACTCCATAAACATCAAAACTTCCAAAACCTAGAGGTAGTGAACTACATAAGGTCTGATCTCAACAAGGAGTTGAGTACGTAGGCAGCCCATCTAGGGTGCGACCCCATTCCAAATAAAAAAAACTTTTCCTCCTCTAAGGTGGCTCTCATATCTCTCAAACACTAAACCTTCTTTGGCTCCCACAAACTTCTAACCATCAGACTCTATGTCTTGTCTATTCACTCAACCCCCGGTTTTCCAAACCTTCATTCTATACTCATCCGAATTCACCGATTCTTCTTCTTGCGCTAGCTTGGCAGAAAAGCTCGCCTCATCCACTCTTTGTCTCTTTTCGTCCTAATCCTATCCTTGGCTTTTAAATGAATCTCTTTAATAAGGTTTTGAAAGAAGGCAATCCCGACAATTGGAGACCGAGTTTCCTCGGGCACCAATCTGAAGTCGTGGTCGTTGCCACTTCTGAGGGGTGTAACCCAGTGCGAATCCACAACAGAATCTCTGCAAATGACAAGATAAGTCCTATCCATAGGCAACAATCTCAGAGTCACTAATGGTTCTTAGAATCCTCTTTCCTTCCTAGTTCCTTAGGCAAACTAGGTGGCGACTCTAGTCAATTCCGCCTTTAGGGCATAAGTCCGCGCGGACTCATCGAGAGCGGGAGTAGTGCACACTTGCACTCCCCTTTAGGCTTTATGGGAAAGATGGACGATTTAGTAGATATTTGAGGGATGCCATAATAACGGGTTTTTTTACCCCCCACAGAATGGCAATTTATAGGATCTAGGCTTCTTAGTCAGAACCATATTAGATAGACCCCCCTCATACCGAAAAATCACCCTCCACACCATCACTATTTGCACATAGTTTGCCCTTTGTTTTGCCTTGCTCTCTACTCCTGCATTCTGAGGCATAGTGACCATAGTTCTTACAGGCATACACTGAGCATCGGATCTTTCATACCTTCATCATTCTCCACCTCTGCCACGTCCATGACCTTTACTGTAATTTTGTTGACGGTTTGGATCTTGACTTATGTTCACCATCATTTTGATTTCTTTGGCCTCCATAATTGTTGTAACCACCAAAACCTCTCCTTTTCCTCTTCAGCTGAAACCACATTGCCTTGTATTGGCTCATCATCTGGATCATCGGTGAGGGAACTTGAGCTTGCAATGCTCCCCAATTGGCTTCTTATTTTTCTCTCATTCATACGTGCTTTGTACATGTAACGTTCTCGTCACCTCATCCACGATCATCTTGGCTGTGTCGTGGGCCTCCTCAGTTGCTATCACGACATTGTTGAATTGGGGGGTTAGTGACCGCAGGATTTTCACCTTGGAATGTTTTGTTAGTGCCTCTCTCCTTGATCTTCATCTGGTTCGTCAAAGCCAGGAGTCGACTGATGTATTTTGACACCATCTCTGGAGACTCCATCCGCAGTAACTCGTACTGACGTCATAAGATGGTAACTTCACCTTCTTGCTTTCTCTGCACCTTTGAAAGTGGCTGTCAAGGTATCCCAAGCTTCTTTTGACGTAGATGTTGCATAGATCTTCTCAAACACTTCATCATTTACGCTTTGATGATTAAATAAAAGCCTTCTATCCTTCTTTGTGATCTCCTTGTGGGTACTTTTTTTAGCACATTGCATTTGCCGCAAGCTCTGGAACACCATCATGCTCCAATGTAAATAACTCATGATAATAAAAATATCACCCGCATCTGTATGCCCATCGATTATATTTTTTTCCGTCTAACACCGGAATAGAGATATTGGAACTTGAAGAACCGTTCATTTTTGTATGTGGTTCTGGAAAGACCCTCTTTTTTTTTTTTTTTCTTTTTTTTTCTTATTTCTTGCACTGGGATGGTACAAACAAGAGTTTAATGTTTAGAACTTGAACTTTTTGGGCTGCGGATTTTTGTACTCACTCCAGCCGTCGATAAAACTGACACTACATCCGTCGGATTACAAGACGCAACAGTAGGAGACACAATTCTCAACTCTTTTTTTTTCACACACAGAAAAGTTGAAAGGTACCTTACGTACATACACAAAAGTGATGATATGGACTTTCCCTTTTTTAACTTCTCACTGGAGTGATACTTTTGTGGCACGATTACAAATGGTGAATGGTGACTCCTGATTTTTTGCTCTGATGAAAAAGAGACGTGCTCGAAAGGACTGACAGACTAGTGTTTGCTTTTATACTAAGGAAGTAGAGGGAAGCTGTAGTGTCTAGGCTTTTTTTGTAGAGCTCTGATGCCACTGTTAAATCTAAAAGGATGAGACACACAAGGAAGAGATAATATAAAGACTGATTTGTCTTGTTCATTTGCAGCTTACTAGGATATCTATTTATAGTAAAAAATACAACGACTAAGTGATAAGGTTTGCTAAAAGTCTAACAACTCAATAGAAAAATAAACAAATGTGACCTACTCTTAGCTAATGAATAGGAAACTGAAAAAATAAATGATATGGAAAATGTGACTGAAATAGAAAATAAAATCAAGATTAATTTATTATTTTTAACATGGCACAAGCGAGGAATCACTAAAAACCCCTATCTCTCAAGGTACGGCTTTATCTGCTCCTTTACAAACAACAAACAATACTTAGTATATATTATCAGCTGCAACAAGCCTTGTGAAATTAACGGAAGACAATTTTCGGTAATGAAAGGGGATGCTTCTACCCTTTGTGTGTGGAGATGATCTACATAAATTTTTGGATGGATCTTACCCTTGCCCGTCAAGCATGGTTGATAACTTTCCTAATCCTAAATACATTAAGTGGGTTCAACAAGATCCGCTCCTCATGACTATTCTTATTCTCTCCCTCATCTCCATCTATTGTCGGTCAAGTAGTGGAAGTTGATAGTGTTGTTGCAATTTTGCAAGAACTGTGTGATTCCTTTGCTGCACAGACAGCAGCTCACCTGGGGCAACTACATTAAAAACTGCTCATATAACAAAGAAGGGAGATGACCAAGAGTTTGTCCTTTGCTCTAGCAACCACTGGTCATAAAGGCTCCAAAAGGGAGTTTCAATCTTATATTCTTAGGGGTTTTCCTAAGGAATACAAGTCAGTTACTAACATCATATAGACGTCTGCACCCCTCAACAAAATTATATTTTCTCCTCACTTATGAGGACATACTACAACAACAAAAAATATAATACAAGAATGACAGAAATTGTTTGGGTAAATGCCATAGAGGCAAATTACAAGGGAAAAATATAAAGGGAAAACTCGGACAGAAGAAGACGGTCCTATGGTAATACAGAACACAAAATTACCCCACTAGGAGTAATTTCACTCATAAAGGACGTGGAAATAATGATTTCAACTTCTTCGGAAGGGGTTTAGGTCGTGGACCTACATATTTTAATGGTCCAAACCGATCATAGGCCAGCCTGTCAAATATGCCAGAAGAAAGGTCATGTTGTTGCAATATGTTATCACACATTTGATCTGACATATCAACCTAGTCCACCTACTACATTTTTTGCTGATGCTATAGGAAAATTTAGTACCTCTGAGTGGCTTCCCCACACTACAGCCATTAATCAGTTTACTGATAATTTTCTAGGCTTAATTTGGGTGCTCATGAGTATTCAGGACCATATACAGTCTCAATTGGTGATGGGTCCTCTCTATCGATTACTAATCAGGTTTTAGGTTGTATACCTCACTACACTGGAATCTTTCGTTTGCCTCAGATTTATTCACTTCAGTTCTAAATAACCATTTGATTTATGTCCAACAATTGTGTCAAGACAACAGTACTTATTTGAGTTCAATGCCAACTATTTTGTTAAAAGGATCTTCAAACAAAGAAGGTGATTCTATAAGGTTCGGTTAGAGATGGGTTCATATTTTTTCAATATCATCCAGTCCAAGTACACATTCAACAAAGCTTTTACAAGGATCCACGACCTCCTTTGACATCTGGCATCAACGACTTGGGCATCCCTCTATGCCTATTACTAATAAAGTTCCTAGTCTAAATAATCTTTATGTGGGTAAGACTAATATCACAGAGTATAGTAATGCATGTTGTTCAGACAACATCATTCTTTCCCTCACTATCTTAGTGGTTTTAGTTCTTCTGCTGCTTTTGAACTTCTATTCTTGATATTTGGGTCCATCATACATATCCTCTATTTATGGGTTAGGTTCTCCTCCCTGATTGTTGATGATCACACTAAATATGTTTGATTTTTTCCTATGGTACGGAAATCATATGTGTTTTAATCTTTGAACAGTTTCTGAATTTAGTCCAGAATTATTTTCAACCCGTAATTAAATCCATCCAGATGGATGAAGGATGAGAATTTCAAAGTCACAAACCATTGCTCATTAAGCAGGGCATTTCTCATGAGCTGATTTGTCCCTATGCCCACCAACAGAACGGGACTGTTAAAATCAGAAATAGATATGTGGTGGACAGGGTCATGCCCTTCTAGCTCAGTCATCCTTACCTCTAAGATTCTGATCATATGCATTCAAGGTTGTTGTATTCTTGTCTAACAGCAATCCCACCTAGATTCTCTCTTACAAGAGCCCTTATGAAGCTCTTTATCATAAACACCGACTATTCCCTTTTGAGGGTTTTTTTGTTGTGCTTGATAGCCTAATTTGCGGCCCCACAACCCACACAAGTTGGCTTTCAAATCTACAGAGTGCATCTTTCTTGGTTACTCTCCTAATTATCAAGGTTATATATGTTACTCTCCTAATTCGAAGAGAGCAACGTAGGGCGTCTGTATGCACTCGAACAGGAACTGGCGTCGATAAAGCAAGGGGAAGACTCGGTTCGTGCCTATTACACTATGGTCAAAAGAATTTAGGACGAAATCGACTCTACGGACATGTTACCCACTTGCTCTTGCATCGGGAATGACATATTCAAGGAATACATCAGAAGGCAACGGGCAATTAATTTCTCATGTTCGTTAACCCTAAATATGCTTAGGTTCGAGGTAACGTGCTAATGATGTCCTCCACTACCTTTAGCTCAACAAATCTACTCCCTCTGGTTCAAGAAGAGAGACAAAAAGCATTGGGGTCAGAGGAAACCAAGAAGGAAACAACACTTTCTCCTTCGCAACGGATTTTCAACCAAAACACCAAGCTCCAGCAACAAGACTTCCGGCAGAGGTCCAAATCCCAGAAGAAATATCCTTCACTACAATCATTGCCAGAAGAGCGGACATACTGAAGAAGTGTTTTGAGAAA